>PVHT020000009.1:10860891-10896563 GCA_004024745.2 Catagonus wagneri | reverse complement strand
TTTTTCTATTGTTTTTTGAATTTCCATGTTGTTGATTTCCTCTCTGACCTTAATGATTTCTTTCCTTCTGCTGACTTTAGGGTGTTTTTGTTCTTCTTTTTCTAATTCATTTAGGTGATGGGTTAGGTTATCGATTTGAGATTTTTCTTCTTTTTTGAGGAAGGCCTGCAATGCTATGAACTTCCCTCTAAGCACTGCTCTTGCGGCATCCCATAGTTTTGGGGTTGTTGTGTCCTTGATTATATTTAGCAAAAAGTTATGCTTAATTTTTAGGAATAGAAGATCTTTTTGCTTTTTAGGGCCACACCCACGGCATACGGAGGTTCCCAGGCTAGGGGTCTAATTGGAGCTGGAGCTGCCGGCCTATACCACAGCCACAGCCACGCAGGATCTGAGCCGCATCTGTGACCTACACCACAGCCCACGGCAACGCTGGATCCTTAACCCACTGAGTGAGGCACATATGTGCAAAAACTGCATACTACAACTGAATTCTACATTTTTTTTTTTTTTTTCTCTTTTTGGCACCTCACCCGCAGCATGTGGAGGTTCCCAGGCTAGCGATCTCATTAGAGCTATAGCTGCTGGCCTACAGCACAGCCACAGCAACGCCAGATCCAAGCTGCATCTGCAACCTACATTACAACTCACGGCAGTGCTGGATCCTTAACCCACTGAGCAAGGCCAGGGATCGAACCTGCACCTCATGGTTCCTAGTCGGATTCATTTCCACTGCGCCATGACAGGACTTCCAGCAATAGAAAATCTAATGGAAAAACTTGTCGCTTCTTGTAGTGAAAGTATTTTTTCTTATTTTTTAATGGTCTGATTGATAATTGACTTGAATTTCCTCACATTTTCCTTTAACATACGGGCCTTTCAGGCCAGGAGGCTTTTCTGATTATAAAAGTAATACATTTTCATTTTTAAAAAATTAAGTTGTTCCCGCTGTGGTGTAGTGGGTTAAGAATCCAGTGCAGAGGGTTGGGTGGCTGTGGAGGCATAGGTTCTATCCCTGGCCCGGCACTGTGGCTTAAAGGACCCAACTATGCCGCACATCTGCAGAAGTGTAGGTCGCAACTATAGCTCGGATTCAGTTCCTGGCCTGGAAAGTTTCATATGCTGTGGGAGTAGCCATTAAAACAAAACAAACCCCTTAAAAATCAAATGTTAAAACTAAGTAATGTAGAAGGTAGAAGGCCTGTAATCCTTTTCTTCAGAGATAAAAATTGATAGCGTCTTAGTGTGTTGTCCTCTAAGTTTAAAAAATTTTTATGTAACATTCATAATACTAGTTTCATTCTAAAGCAAAATGAATTATATATGCTGATAACTATTTTGATTTTTTGATTCAACAGTGTATCTTATATATCTTTCAATGACGTCACTTTTTAATGGTTTTATAAATTTCATAGTGTGTATGTTCTAAAACCGGTCTTCCCTCATGGGTCATCTGGCTCATAAACTCTATATTTGAATAGTTTCCTAATCATAAAAAAATGTATTTTGGTTATTCTCTTTATAAAGCCCCAGAGTTAATAATCAGTGATATGAAGTAATGAGAGTCAGGTATACCATCATAACAATAAATATCTACATTTCTGTCAAAACTCAGTCAAATTTAGTCTTCAACTGTAAGATTTATAAATCTATAAAATTCTGCTTACCACCATCCTCTCCAAAAGACCTCTCAGGTTTTTCTCTATCCTTCTTAATAACAAGTATACTTATAGCACCTAATTATATACTTATAAATATATTTAAACATATAGTAAGAAGGAAAATTAACTATTTAACTCTTGAATAGTAAAAATGAACTGCCTCATTTCTTTTCTGGAAAAGTTTATATAAAACTAGATTAAAAACAAAATAGAGTAAGTGCCACAGTTCTGGGAAATTTTTAAAACACTGCATTGGGAATTTCCATTGTGGCTCAGCAGAAATGAATCTAACATCCATTAGGAGGCAGGTTCGATCCCTGGCCTTGCTTAGTGGATTAAGGATCCAATGTTGCTGTGAGCTGTGGTGTAGGTCACAGATGTAGCTCGGATCTGGCATGGTTGTGGCGTAGGCCAGCAGCTCTAGCTCCGATTCACCCTCTAGCCTGGGAATCTCCATATGCCGCAGGTGCAGCCCTAAAAGGACAAGAGTAAATAAAGTACATAAAAAACACAAAACCCCCTATATTATTTAATCACTTAGTTTGCCCAGGGGGAGGGAGTGGGATGAACTGGGAGTTTGAGATTAGTAGATGCAAACTATTACATTTAGAATGGATGAGCAAGGAGGTCCTGCTGTACAGCCCAGGGAGCTATATCGTCTCTTGGGATAGACTATGATGGAAGATAGTATGAGAAAAAAATGTGAGTATGAGAAAAAATGAATATATGTATATATATATATATATATGTATACATATATGTATATATGTATATATGTATATATATGACTGAGTCATTTTGCTGTAAAGCAGAAATTGGCACAACATTGTGAGTCTACTATACTTTAATAAAATTTTTTTTAAAAAGAAAACACTTAGGTTTTCTTCACAGATGTATCTACATTCAATATTTTTTTGTTTAATTTGCTTTTTCATCATTCTGGAACTTTTGTTTTACCTTTGGAATAGTATGATTGTTTCCTTTTCTCTTACTGATTCTTGAATTTTGATGTTTGTTTGTTAGACCTCAGCAGTTTATGCTTCAAAGTTCAAATAATTCTGTAGATTCATCAGCTTCTGATGCTGACCCTATGAGGCAGAGATTTTCTATAAAAGCGCACTCACGATTACCTTACCTGATTATTTCTGATGGGTACATGGTCACAACCCTTCGATTTCTGGATAATCTATCTTCATCAGTGATTACGAGATCCCTTCTACTTGACTCAACCCAGAGGCTTGAGGAGACGTACCAAAGTGTGCTGTTGTCTAAGGTATAGTGCTTTTGGTACCATTAGTAAAAGTTGACTTCTTAGTCTTTTCAGATTTAAAACTGACCTCGCAGTGATGTCCTTGGATTGTATACAGTTGTCTGTAGAAGTTTTAATTGTTTGTAGTAGAATTATGGATAAAATTTTGCTCTTGGATATCTCTTTTCTTCTGTAGCCAAAAGGCAAAGGGCTGAATTTGCAATCACTGGATTCCCTAAGATCCAGCTTGTTAAAACACCAAGGAAATGAAAATTTAGCTGATTCTACTGTCCCCAGATTCTTGCAGGCAGAAGAAACAGTGAAGTTAAATGAAAAAACAGCAGATTTGCAGGTACTTAGTAGCAGTGTTTTATTTACCTTGAACAGTGTTGAATTGAATTTATCCTAAGAACTATATTTTGTTTTTCTCTTATTAAAGGGAAATTTGATTCTCCTTGTAAGGTATTAAATGATATTAAATATAATTTTTTTCACTCACGTTTTAGGATTTTGAAGCTGAAGAAACTAATGAAGGCAAACATTTTCCGAACAACTTATTCTCGTTTTGGAACCAAAAAAATGATCTACTGTTTAGTAGTGCCAAGGAGGGAAGATTGGAATTTGCTTCTATGTTTGATACGATACATGCAAAGGATAATACTGAGGAGACAGATAAAACCATCACAGAACTGCATTCGGTCCAAAAAAATCTCCTTGCAGCATGGACTATAGGAATTTCCAAAAATGTTACAGAAAAAAATTTAATGTTACATTACACGGTAGTTTGTATCACTCATTTTTTCTATATACTTCAGTTTATAAAATGTCCTTTTCCCAAACTTGATCTTTTTTTAAACAAGAGCCCAAGATGTAATGCATGGGTATTTTGTATCTTTCAACTTTTTCATCAGTGTTTATCACTCCAGTATTGGGATATGAGATTCAAACAAGATGTGGGACCTTTGATAAAGCTGACCTCAAATACTGTAAAACTTTTGCTGACACAGCAACAACCAGATGAGTTATTTTCAGAGAGGCTTTTAGCTTGTTTTCATTTACTTAGAATGGTGGCTGATAATTTAAATGGCATATATAGTCTTCAACATGAAGTTATTTCAGCATCAGCTGATGGAAGTAGAACAGCAAAGCAAGACTCATTGATAGTACCCATTTTTCAGAGGTCTCAAGATAGTGTTTCTCAGGAAAACTGGTCTTGGGACTCATCTTTCAAGATTCGTCCTCAAGTATTAAATCATGTTCAACAGCCAGGACACAGGTAAGTGACTTTAATATTAGGGTACCACCCACACTATAGATTTTTTAAAAATTAAGATATAGAGTTCCTGTTAGGGCACAGTGGGTTAAGAATTTGACTGCAGTGGCTCGGGTCATGGAGGTACAGGTTCTACCCCTGAGCAATGCAGTGGGTTAAAGGATCCAGCATTGCTGTGTCTCGTATTCATTCCCTGGCCCGGGAACTTCCATATACCGTGGATGTACGTGGCCATAAAAAATACATACATAAGGAGTTCCTGTCGTGGCTCAGTGGTTAACAATTCTGACTAGCATTCATAAGGATGCAGGTTCGATCCCTGGCCTCACTCAGTGGGTTAAGGATCCAGCGTTGCTGTGAGCTGTGGTGTGCATTGCAGACGCGGCTTGGATCTCGCGTTGCTGTGACTGTGGCGTAGGCTGGCAGCGATCTCTGGCTTGGGAACCTCCGTATGCTGTGGGTGTGGCCCTAAAAAGCGAAAAAAAAAATAATGCATACATAAAACTTGAGATTTAATTCCCATACTGTAAAATGCACCATTTTAAAGTGTACAACTCAGCAATTTTTAGTATAATCACAAGGTTGTAGAGCTATTAGCACAGATCCCAGAATATTTTTATCACCTCAAAAAGAAACCTGTTTAGCACTCAGCATTATGTTATTTAAAAGTATTTTAGGATTTATGCCAAACATAAAATACATGTGTTGAATAATGAAAGGTACTGTTGAAAGATTTGGTTTAGATAAGCAGTGCAGAAAAGTGAGCACAGGTACATAAAGCATTTATGAAGGTTTCAAAAAATGTGCATTTTTTGATCAGTGGACTTTGCTATATTTAAATCTGATCAGTTTGTATGTATGTTATTACCTCTGTAAAGAATACAGGCCGGAAAAAAAAAAAAAAAAGGCTAAGGAGGAGGCTAGACTCATTCTTTGGTCTTCAATTTGATTTTGATGATTACCTTATTTTGCATGGCAGATTGCTTGTTCTCTGGAGAGTTTTGTACAGGAAAACTTTATGGTATCACACACAATTAAGTCAAAGAGTTCCTGATGGTGACCTACAGTTAACTGAAAAGATGATGCAAGAAGCATCTACCATCAAATCCCTGTTATGTCATATACAGGCCAAATTACAGACTGCTGGAGTTCGCTTGAACCAGACCTTAGCACTTAAATCTATCCATGGTGAGTATCTTATAATCTGGGCATAGGCAATATAGTTAATCGGGCTTTGACTTACTAATTAGTTGCAAATATTTGTTTTTCAAAATTAATGTCTGGCTGAGCTGTATCCATTAAATTTTAAAACAAGTAAATTTTTATAAAGTAATTTAACCAGGACTAATTGTTGGTTAAAAACTTTGTAGGTGAAGAGTGTTTCCTATTAGGATCATATGAAAAGTCTGTTCAGTTCTGGAAGAAAGCGCTACAAGAAACACAAGAGAAAGGTAGGGGAGTGTTATTTACCATAATATTGGTAGGAAAATATTTTAGCATGCTGTAGAACTTAAAAATAATTTCAAATTTCTTACTGCTCACGATTTCTTAACACTCAAATAGAATGTATATTGTGGATACCTTGACTGTCAGAAAAGTTATTTAAAAATTATTCTTGGAGTTCCTGTTGTGGCGCAGCGGAAACAAATCTGACTAGGAACCATGAGGTTGTGGGTTCAATCCCTGGCCTCGCTCTTTGGGTTAAGGACCCAGCATTGCCATGAGTTGTGGTGTAGGTTGCATACACGGCTTGGATCCTGTGTTGCTGTGCCTGTGGTGTAGGCCAGCAGCTGTATCTCTGATTAGACCCCTAGCCTGGGAACTTACATATGCTGTGGGTGCGGCCCCAAAATGACAAAAGACAAAAATAAATAAATAATAAAATTATTCTTAGTCTTGGAATTTGTAGCACCAAGATTTTTTTCTGTTATCTAGAAACAAGGCTCCTCTTTTTTTTTTTTTTTTTTTTTTTCGGTTATTGATGGAACCTGTAATTGATTGTGGATGCAGAGAAACATGAGACTTAAATCCTACATTGAAAAAAAAAATTTTTTTTGGTCATTTAGAGGGACTACAAGTAACCAAATGAAAAACCACGGGTTAAATATTTTTGCCACCTTAGTATAGACTTACAGAAACACAGAGCTAAGACTGTCTGTCCTTAAGTTGCTCAACTTTAAGGATTTCTTGTGAGTTAGACTTGTTCTTCGCTACATTCCTTGTGATGAGACTGTCGGGTTGTGGATTCCAGAGAGTGGCGGTAACTTTTATGAAAGAGGGCTGAAGGAGTGAGCTAGATGGCAGAGGTTCTCAGCTAGTGACCGTCAAGCTGGCCTTGACTGCAACCATGGTCAGGTTTGGTTAGTTATGACATTCATTTCCTGACTGCTGTAGCTTTGTGTGTTTCATTCGTGTATCTACTGAGCCAGTATTATATTGAGGGCCTGTTTGTGCCTAGTACTATATTAGCCACAAGGAATAATTGAAATAAACAAGTTTACCCTCAAGTTGCCTAGTCTGAAGGAAAGATTACATAAACAACTGGCATGTTTCTTATTATGTTTTATGGTAGTTGCTGGGGAAGCTCAGAGGAATGCGTCACACAGTCTGAGGCTGGAGCGCAAACATCAGTCTGGGGAAAACCTGAAGGAATTGATGAAATTTTTTTTTTTTTTTTTTTTTTTTTTGCTTTTTAGGGCCACACTCATGGCATATGGAGGTTCCCAAGCCAGAGGTCTAATCGGAGGTACAGCTGTCAGCCTACACCACAGCCACAGCAATGCAGTATCCAAGCCGAGCCTATGACCTACACCACACAGCTCATGGCAATGCTGGATCCACAACCCACTGAGCAAGGCCAGGGATTGAACCCTCAACCTCATGGTTCCTAGTTGGATTCGTTTATGCTGTGCCACAATGGGAACTCCAGAACTGACATATAAAACTGAGTGATGGAATTCCTGTTGTGGCTCAGTGGCATTGAATCCGACTAGTATTCATGAAGATGTGGGTTCGATCCATGGCCTCGCTCAGTGGCTTAAGGATCCAGCATTGCCGTGAGCTGTTGCGTAGGTTGCAGATGCGGCTTGGATCTGGCATTGCTGTGGCAGGTTGCAGATGTGGCTGGATCTGGCGTTGCTGTGGCTGTGGCTTTGGCTGGCAGCTGCAGCTCTGATTTGACCCCTAGCCTGGGAACCTCCATGTGCTGCATGTGTGGCCCAAAAAAGCAAAAAACAAAAACAAAAACAGATTGAAAATTGTCCAGTTGAAGTATTGGGAATAATTAACAGAGGGTATAGCATTCCAAAAGCAAAAAGATGTGAAAGCCATGGTAATATGGTAAACTGCAAGTAGTTTAACAGGACTAGATTATTTGAAACGTTGACGATAGGGAGTTGAGAGCTCAAGTGAGAGGTAGAGGACAGATGATAAAAGAACAGACTTTGCGGTGCCATGGCATTAAGATTTTATTGTAAAAACGGTGGGATCAATTATGATACTTTAGGTAGGAAAAATTTCAGATAAATGTCGGAAGATCACTTTTGGTACATTATGGAGGGCCATTTATAAGAGTGTGGTGTAGAAATGTGGGTTTTGCCTAGAAGCAAGAAAATTAGCTGAAGTCCTGAACCAATGCTGAGAGTACTGGAGAAGAGAAGTCACATTTGTTAGACATTTAATAGGTGTGTCAATTGTACGTGATTGAGTAGAAAAAAGAAGTCTAATGTGGTTCTCAGATTTGGAGATTGTCCAGCTGGATGAAGAAGAGTGGCATTAAAGGTGATGAGGAGTTCCCTGGTAGCCTAGCAGTTAAGGACCTGGCATTGTCACTGCTGTGTCTCCGGTTCCATCCCTGGTGTGGGAAGTTTTGCAAGCATGGCCAAAAAAAAAAAAAAAAATCTAGTTCCCAAGGTGATGAGAAGCTCCCATGAAGAAAAGTTTTGTAATGCCTTTCATTGTGTACTTTTTTATTTAATTGCATTTCCAATTGTGTCCATTTGAAATGGTTTCTTGTATTGGAGACAAAGTAACAGTGGTTTCAACAAGAAAGGAGTATGGGCTGATTTGGTGTTTCTGTGGTTTCTTCAAGTCCTCTTGCTCTTTTAGTTTTTCTTCTCTGTCATTCTTAGGGCATGGTCTCCAGTCTTAAGGCCTTTATGTGAGTGAGGATGTGCGCAGAAAGGGGGAAGGCAGGAAGGGCTGAAAGAGTGCACCTCCCAGCTGACTTGGCTGTCTTTAAGCAGCTTTTCTAGCAGTTCTGCACAATATTATCTCTTGGTTAAGAACTTTGTCGTATTTTCACATGGCCACAACCAGCAAGAAATTGTGGTCTGGGTGCGTTATAACCCCAAGTAAAATTAGACCTTTTTTTTTTTTAAACCGGGGAGGAATAGATAAGGGGCAGGCAACCAGCAGTCTCAGCCCAAAGCACCCTTGAGATATTTGAAGGCAGTGGTCAGGGGCCCCTATTTTACTGAATAGTGTTTCTTCGCTTGTTTCTTTGTGTATTTGATATTTTATGGTTTCGTGTGTGTGTGTGTGTGTTTAGCGTTTTTCTTCTGTTCCATACCACGTGTCTTTCAGATAGATGTCATTAGCGGTCCTTAGGGCTGAGATGAGGAGAATTTGCTGTCTCCTTGGAAAATATCTTAGTTATGCTGGGATCTGATGAAAGAAATAAAATTGTTCACAAGTTAAAACGAAAAAGAACAAAGTATTGATGACTTTTTTTTTTTAATTGAAGTATAAAACAAACACGTAACGTGAGTGTATAGCTTGAAGATTTTTTTTCCCCATCTTTTTAGGGCCACACCCATGGCATACGGGTTTCCCAGGCTAGGGGTCGAATCAGAGCTGTAGCTGCTGGCCTGTACCACAGCCACAGCAATGCCAAATTCCAGCAACGTCTGCATCCATACTGCAGTTTGCGTCAACGCCGGATCCTTAACCCACTGATCAAGGCCATGTATCGAACCTATGTCCTCATGGATGCTAGTCAGATTCGTTTCCATTGAGCCATGATGGCACTCCTTGAAGAATTCTTATAAACCAAACACTCCTGTCTGCCCAGCACCCAGATCAAGACTATTACCTAGCTAACAATTTTTTTTTTTTTGTCTTTTCTAGGGCTGCACTTGTGGCATATGGAGGTTCCCAGGCTAGGGGTGAAATCGGAGCTGTAACAGTCGACCTATGCCATAGCCACGGCAACATGGGGTCCGAGCCACGTCTGCGACCTACACCATAGCTCACGGCAATGCCAGATCTTTAACCCATGGAGCAAGGCCAGGGATCGAACCCGCAACCTTATGGTTCCTAGTTGGATTTGTTAACCACTGCGCCACAACGGGAACTCCTAGCTAACATGTTTTTAATGTGTGATTCTTCCCTGATGAAGGAGGAAGAAGGACATGTTTTCTTCAAGTACGCTATTATCTTTCCCTTTTGTACTGCTACCTCTATAACTATAATTTAAATGATGCTCAAGGACTGTGTGATCAGCTAGTAAGAGAAATACTGAGATGGTTCCATCTACCTGTAAATGAAAATGAAGATTGTTCAGGTAAGCTTTTCAAAAATCGGTATGTTTTGATGTTAGTAGTTTGTGCTCATAGGTTTAGATGTGAAGCTGCTTATAAATAAAAGTCGGTTGCTCTGCCCCATTGTAGTGAATTTTGGACTGTCAGCTTTGCTGTTTTTGTTTGTTTTTGATCCTTGGATCCAGTAATTGCCTGCTGAGCTGATATCATTGTTGTCTCACAGCCATATTTATTAGCCATTATATATCAAGTACCCAAGTACTTTTCCTTACATATTTGTATTTTTTTAATGGTTGCTGAAGGTGGTTTAGTAAAGTGATGAAAATCACTTTCTGAGGTATTCTGAGTCTTTTTAAAATCTGTTGAAGATGCTGCAGAATATGTAGACTGCCCTTTTAAAAAGAGGTGTAATTAAATTACTTGCTAACCAGAGTGGAAAAATATATATGAACGAACATATAATAATGGTTATGGAGTGGTAAATTGTTAGATGTATGCTATGTATATGAATGCGTCAGAGAGGCCCAATATATCTGAACTTTCTGAATGGAGTTCATGACAACTTTTTCACTTTTTTTTTGGTTTCAGCCACTGTTTATAGATTTCTCACTTATGATTTTTGTCCTTTTAAAATTTTGTGTTCATTACAGATGTGACACATGCTTATTTTAGACAATTTGAAATACGGAAAAATAAAATCACTTTAAGTTTGACCACTTTTTGTCTGTGTACATTTATATGTGTATGTTACTAGAGCTGTATATTTTATAATCTCTTAAATTTAATATCATGATGAATATTTTCTAGTCTAAATAGCATTCCTTTTTAAAACCTATTAAACTTTTTCCTCACTATTACACATGTAAGGTTGTTGCTACCTATTTACTATATTAAATAATGCTGCAGTGTACATAAATTTTTGTGAGCATTGCTAATAACATTTTTAGGTTAAATTACAATGAGGTTACAGGATCAAAGAGAATCCATGGTTTTAAGACTTTTAGTGCTTGGTATCAAATTGCCCTCCAGAAAGGTCTGCTAGCTAGTTATGAGTGGAAAACTTTGTGAATTTTTAACTCACTGGATATTCTCCATTTTTTTTGCATTAGTATTGTCATGATTTAACTTTCAAGATAGTTGAACCTTTATTAATGTATTTGTTTTACTTTTTAAAAATTTATTTTTTTATTTTTATTTTTATTTTTATTTTTTTGGTTGCACCCATGGCATGCGAAATTTCCCAGGACCCAGGACAGGGATTGAACCTCAGCCAATGCAATGACAGCACCTTCTGAGCCACAAGAGAACATCCTGCATTTGTTGTATTTTGTAATTTTCTTTAACTTTGTTTTCTTTTTCAGCTACACTTTGCGGCATATGGAATTTCCCAGGCCAGGGATCAAATCCGAGCCACAGCTGTGGCTACACCAGATCCTTAACCCAACTGTGTGAGGCCAGTGATCAAACCTGCGCCACCGCAGAGACAGTACCAGATCCTCAACCCACTGTGCCGTAGTATTTATCCCTTTTTGTATTTGTTTTAATTTTTTAAAGACGATTGTTTAGAATATATTAAGCATACCCTACTGGGTCAGGAGCCCCCAAGTTCAATAATCCACAGGGAGGACGCCCAGGACTTAGTGTATAGTTTTACTCACACCTATGATTCATTACAATGAAAGGATGCAAAGCAAAATCGACAAAGCGAAAAGGAACATGGGGCGAAGTCCAGAGGAAACTGGGTGCAAGCTGCTAAGACTCCTTCCTCAATAGAATCGCACAGGACAGATCTAATTCCTCCAGCAAAAAGTTGTGATAAGACATGTGAGATGTCTTGTCTACCAGGGAAGCTCATTAGAGACTCAGTGTCTAGGGTTTTAATCGGAGACTGGTCACGTGGGCTGTTTCTGACAAGCCCACACCCAAAATTCCTTTTCAGAGGGAAAGTAAGTATTCAGCTAAACAATATTTTTTGTACAGTTAGGGCCAGTGAGCCACTGTCATCAGTTAAGGTGGTGGGAATCTTCCCCAAATTCAAGTTCCCAGATGCTAGCCAGCGGTCAGCCTTGTAAGTTACGTTATAAGCCTTTCAAGTAGGCTGCTGTTATCTCCTTCCTGCACACTTACCTTATCAAATTATTGCATGTAGTTATTTAATTTTATTGCATAAAGTTACTATTATTAACATCATCACAGTGCCATGTATAGAATTATCCTTTCAGATTTTTCTTTATAAATTTTTTTTTCTTTTTTACAGCCATACTTAAGACATAGGGAAGTTCCCAGGCTAGGAGTTGATTGGAGCTACAGCTGAGGCCTATGCCACAGCTGGATCCAAACCATATCCACAACCTATGCCATAGCTTGTGGCAATACCAGACCCTTAACCCACTGGACGAGGCCACCAGGGATTGAACCCAAGTCCTCCCAGAGACTGTGGGGTACTTAAGCCACTGAGCCACAAATTTGAACTCCCCTTTCAAAATTGTTTACTTTTCTTTCTTTCCTTTTTTTTTTTTTTGGCTGCACCTGTGGCATATGAAAATTCTTGGGCCAGGGTTCAAACCTGTGCCACAGCAGCAACCTGAGCCACAGCAATGACAAGACCGGATTCTTAACACATTGTGCCACAAGAGAACTCCAAATTTTTTTACTTGTGAATTGATTCAGTTTTACTCTGTGACCATATCTTTTAGAATCAGATTGCTTCCTGTTTAAAGGGTTTATTCCCGAGTTTCGTGTAATGAGTTTTGCATGATGAAGTTTATTTATTTATTTATTTTTTTGTATTTTCTAGGGCCTCACCCACGGCATATGGAGGTTCCCAGGCTAGGGGTCCAATCGGAGCTATAGCCACCAGCCCAATGCCACAGCCACACCAACGCAGGATCCAAGCCATGTCTATGACCTACACCACAGCTCATGGCAACACCAGATCCTCAACCCACAGAGCGAGGCCAGGGATCGAACCCACAACCTCATGGTTCATAGTTGGATTTGTTAACCACTGAGCCACGACAGGAACTCCCAAAATTCTTCTTATTCTCTCTCTCTTTTTTTTTTTTTTTTTTTTTTTTTTGCTTTTTTAAGGGCCACACTGCAGCATATGGAGGTTCCCAGGCTAGGGGTCCAATCAGCTACAGCTGCTGGTCTGTGCCACAGCAGTGCAGTATCTGAGCTGCGACCGTGACTTACACCACAGCTCCCTGCAACACCAGATCCTTGACCCATTGAGCGAGGCGAGGTCAGGGATCAAACACATGACCTCATGGTTGCTAGTCGAATTCGTTTCCGCTGCACCACGACGGGAACTCCAAAATTCTTACCCATGTATTTTTAACTTTAATGTGAAGAAAAGTATGATTTCCCCAAACGTAGAGTGCCTAAATGGAGAACCCTGCTTGAAGGCTAATACATTTTTTCTCGGAATCCCTTTTATGTGAAATAAAGTGTATTAACCATATTCCTGAGTGCCTGCTGTATGAGAAGAGGAGTGGTAGGTGCTGAGGTATACAGTGACAGGGTGGAAATGGCCAGACACGTAGACCTCAATATTCTTGTGAGTATATACCATGGCTTCTAGGAACGAAAGAGATTTTGCCATTGTTCGGGCCATATAATTCATAAAATTTATATTAACTTAGTATTTATATTTAATAGTTGTTAACTTTTTTCCAAATATCTGATTGTTCACATGATTGTGTTTTGATTCTTAAATAGGGATGACCTATGTTTGTTTCTGGTAGTTTCTATCACCATCACCCTAGAAATCAGGATATAGCTCCCTCCCTCCCCTGCCTGCTCCCTCCACTCCACGCATTCCTTTTGTCCAAGCTGCAACAAAGAGTCTTGGAGAAATGAGTTCTACTAATGGGAGTATATCGTAGTTTCCAGACCTAATGGTAGAGGAAAAAAAGCATCAAGAATCAGCTGTTCTGGTGCTTTTCAGATTTATCTTTGTAGTCATCCTTACCTCCTTCACTAGAAAAAGAAAATTAGAACAGAGAAGAAGGGAAAATAAAGAATGAAAAGCAAGAGTTTGCAAATCCATCATGGCTAGATTGTTTGTATAGATCCTTCCATGTTTTCAGATAAAACTAGTAGCTTCAAGTCATAAAGAGTTCGTAAGTATATGTGCTCATAATTATGCGCTAGTTGTTTTTGTTCTGTTATCATCGAGAAGCACAGATACTATTATGACTTGGCTTGTATGGGCCATAGGGTGCTCATGGCAGAAAAAAGTTTTTCTTACAGTTTCCTTGTATAATGTTGGGAACTTAAATACTACTACTTTTTGATAGTTTGATCAGAATCTCGTCTGGTCCCTTGCTGTGTCCTGCAGGTCCCGAGCAGTCCCGTTGTGAGTTTGGAGTGACCGGAAGTGTTCGTCCCGGGGCGGCCGTGAGGGTCATCCAGTCCATGGCCCGCTTCATGGGCGCCTATTTCACCAATCGGCCGCTTTGTATTTTGCCTCCTCACAATGTGAATGTTCTTCCTCCCCTTCATATGAAAACAGGTAATAAACAGTTTTCTCACCTTGCTTTTGCACATAGTATTTAAAATCATATTATATAGTAATCATTACTCTATGGAAATAATACTGTTCTAACTTAGTGCCAGACGCATAGGAGATGCTAAAGTGACTCTGAATGAATGTAGTCTGAGAAAGGTAATTGCTTTGGATTTGCCCTATTAAATATGGATTTTTTTAAAGTTTTGGACATACTGGTATTTATCAAGTTTCCTTTCTTTCTTTCTTTTTTTTTTTTTGCTGCACCCATGGCACGCACAATTCCTTGAGCCGGGAATCGAACCTGCGCCACAGCAGTGACCCAAGCCACAGCAGTGACAATGCCAGACCCCCAGCCTGCTGAGCCACTGAGGAACTCCTAAAGTTTCCATTTTTAAAGTAAAAGGGTTAAGGGCTGACACTTTCATTTGTTTTGAAATGTAGGAATTTAAAAAATTTTGAGTATGCTAATTTAGAATTTAATTTTATTTGGATATTTAACTTTTATAATTTTATTTGGATCATTTTCTTTCCTCTAATCATTTCATGAAGACTCAAAATGTACCTAATCTGTACTGGAAAATGGCCCTGACCTGATGGAAGTAAATATGTACACAGATTCCTCTGATACTCATTTGTTCTACTATTTTTTTTTTTGCTTTTTTTTAAGGCCACACCCATGGCATATGGACGTTCCTATGTTGAATCAGAGCTACAGCTGCTGGCCTATACCACAGCCACAGCAATGCAGGATCCGAGCCATGTCTGCGACCTACACCACAGCTTATGCCAACACCAGATCCTTAACCCACTGAGCAAGGCCAGGGATCGAACCTGCAACCTCATAGTTCCTAGTCAGGTTCGTTTCCACTATGCCACAGTGGGAACTCCCATTCTACTAATTTTTATTTATTTTATTCTTTTAGGAGTTCTCAGGTTTTAGTTTATTTTTTATGGTGATTTTTATTTTTTCCATTATAGTTGGTTTACACAGTTATTCTACTGATTTTTTAAAAGTACCTGCTATGTGTCAAGTAGTGTTATGGGTTCTGGAAATATATTATCTTGCACCATATGGAGTTAATAATATGAAAATATTTGTAGTTTTTTTTGTTTTGATGTATGAAACAGACTTCTCCTAACTGCCAAGAACAAAATGGGTGAAGTATCTGTTCTTTTATGGAGTTTGCATCTAATAGATTGAGACAAAAAAATATATAAATGAATACATAAAGCTATATCAAATGGCAATAATTATTACACAGAGAATTGAAGCAGAGAAATGCATTGTGACTGAGGGGCTAGTTCAAATGGTAGATTTAGGGAGGAGCCCTCTGATGGGGTGACATTTAAGTTGAACGCTTTTTCTTTTTTTTTTGTCTTTCTGGCTTTTCTAGGGCCGAACCCATGGCATATGGAGGTTCCCAGGCTAGGGGTCCAATCAGAGCTACAGCTGCCGGCCTACACCACAGCCACAGCAATGCGGGATCCGAGTGGTGTCTACAACCTACACCACAGCTCACGGCAACGGCAGATCCTTAACCCACTGAGTGAGGCCAGAGATCAAACCCATAATCTCATGGTTACTAGTTGGATTCATTTCCACTGTGCCACAATGGGAACTCCGACTTTGAGCATTCTAACTTGAGCCTGTGCAAGGCCTCAGAGCAAGAATAAACATGTTACGTCTGAGAAACTGAAAGAATGGTGTGGCCCGAGCACAGAGGAGGATGATAGGATGTAAAATTAGAGCTAGACAGGGACCAGATGATGTACGCCAGGGTATGGAATCTGAATTGTAAGTACAATGGGAAGTCATCGGGGGCTTTAAACAGGAAATAGCATGAACCAATGAACCTGCACACAAACGTTAGAGTAGTACCAGATGTAATGTAATTAGTAGTTTAATGGAAGTACTGATAGAATCTCACAGCCACGGATTTTGAGCTGTGTGTTCAGACCCCGTTCTGCAGCTGTCTCAGGATGTGGGTAGGAACAGGCCATGCTCACCACCCTGGGCGCTAGTGTTACTCTCTGGTGTCGCTGGGGCTCGTCAAGGGGTTCCTGTCCCCGAAGAGCCTTATGCCTGAAGTAGGATCAGACGGGAAATTGTGGAGAACTTCCCTTTCATAGGTGCCTCTTTCCCTGGGGAAGAAATCCTGATGACGACCTGATGACGGCATCTCTTAGGGCTGTAAGCAGACAAACCCGCGCTGTTTCCAGCTCCGCCCCTCTCCTTCCGCTTCACCATCACACCCTGACTCCGACAGAGCCGTGCTCCCTGCCTTTCCTCCCTGAGAACAGCCTGGCTGCCTTTCTCTCACGTTGATGCTTTCCTCTAAGCCTCTCAGATGGATTTTTACTTATTTCCTTGTGCATAGAACGTTATTTATGATTATTATAATAGTTTTATATTTAAGCTCTCTTTTTTGGTCACAACTGTGGTATTTATCGCTTGTGCTCCCAGTTTTTGACAACAAATTGTGTCCTCAATCCGAATAATTTTACTGAAGACAACAATTTGTGTCCTCAATCCGTATAATTTTACTGAAAACAACAAATTGTGTCCTCAATCCGTATAATTTTACTGAAGACAACAAATTGTGTCTTCAATCCGTACAATTTTACTGAAGAAGCGAGGTAGAACCTCGTGTGGCTTTTAGAAAAATCTTTAAAAAAGAGGTAAAATCCTGGTACTTACAATATTTGTCTTAATTTCTTATCTTACTGTCCTATAATATGTACAGGACTTCTGCTCTTTGCTCATTATCTTTACAGGTGAATTTATATGCATAAGGGAGACTGATCTTTTTCTCACTCTAGGAAGAAAGGTGATAGAATTATTGAATTGTTTCTGGACAGATTCCTAAACATTTCGTAAAAGCTCAGGCACACCTTTTTATTCCCTATGTAAATATCTTTCAGGTGAGAGGAGCGAGTAGGAGAGGGGACTTTGTGTTCTTTTCCTATGTCCGAGACTGTGCCTGTTGAAAATTTAAATATCCGAAACTTTGTATATATCCTTCAATTTCTTTAATCCTCCTCCATCTTGAAAAATGACGTCAGCAGGCTTGACTTAGAATACACTTCATGTTAATCTTTTAAATCGTAACTAGTGGCAGAGTTATTGGGAATATGAGTTGATTATTAGGTGTGATGTTTGCTGTGTGAAAGTAAAATTTTCAGAAAACAAAGTCATTTGAGTTCTTTTAATGGTACAGTGCCTTAGTCGTGGTGTATTAAAAAATGGAAAAATTTAGTCCGTCTCCTGGCTGTTGGCCTATGCAGAATCAAACAGTCATTGATTGACTAAATTTTTCATTTCTTTCCATAATGTTTGTCAAAGAGCTGAAATGTTAGTGCTTGGTGTGGGCAGAGCCTATGCAGATCACGTAAGAAACTTATTTCATTTAAAGGAGTAGAAATCCACTTATGCGATTTACCAGTTATATTTTGAAAGAATGAGTGAAAATCTTACCTGTATTTTAAAAAAAATAGTAGTTCTCTCATTGTATATTTCTGTGCTTATTCAAGTCACTTTAATTAGGGGAAGGTGCAAAAAGGCTAGAGAGAAGGATATTTATTACCCTTTGTATTTAATCTCACGCCAGACTGAAATCTCGTCATGTAGTCACACTTTTCTACTTTCTAATAAACATTGATATTTTGAATACTTTGTTACTCAAATTAGTTCTTTATGGTGTGACAGAGAGGAATGCAAGTTCAGGTAAAATGCAGCCTCTACTCTCCAAATTTCATAATGCAATAGGAGAAATAGATGTATATTTCAGAGTAGCCGACAGTAGTAAGTATGTGTGTGTGCTTATATTATCTGGCAAAAAAGCTTCATTTAACTGTATGTATTTACCTTTATTTTGTGTTATGCACGCTGATATGTCTACTCTGTTTCATTTTTTTAAGAATGCTGGCATTGCTCCATAATCCAAGAAAGAGGCACATTCTTCAGTATTTAAAAAAAAAAAAAAAAAAAAAGGGAGTTCCTGTCGTGGCACAGTGGTTAACGAATCCGACTAGGAACCATGAGGTTGCGGGTTCGATCCCTGCCCTTGCTGAGTGGGTTAATGATCTGGCGTTGCCATGAGCTGTGGTGTAGGTCACTGACAGGCCTCGGATCCTGCATTGCTGTGGCTGTGGTGTAGGCCAGTGGCTACAGCTCCAATTAGACCCCTAGCCTGGGAACCTCCACATGCCGAGAGTGCAAAAGGCCAAAAAAAAAAAAAAAAAAAGAAAAGCTATTCTAGGATGTTAAGCGCTATTTTTGCCCATTTTGCATGTCTCTTCCGTGTTGTGGTTTTGTGTAGAAAATCCTAATTGAAGAGATCAATGTAAGAAGGCACAAGTTCTTATATATAATTGTAACATCTGTTTTCTTCACTCACAGAGCCGTCCTTTCGACTTATTCCTCTGCAACACTCCAAGGTGGCCAGTGTTGTTAGAGAGCAGAACCTTTCTAATATGTGGACAGTTGAATATGCCCTTGAGTTGTTATTTATTGGTGGCCTGGTTCCAGAAGCTGTTTGGTTAGCACATAAACTTGGAGACTGGAAGATGTCTGTTTCAATTGGTGTGGCCTTTCAACTGTTCTGTAAGCATTGTAGTAATTTTACAAGGTATGTGGTTTTAGGCACACTTCAGGCATAGGATGATGGTGTCATCTAAATATGTTGTTGCTGTGACTTACACATTTTACGGAATCCCTAGTTCAGTCTTATCCAATTGAACTTTGTCCAGTGATGGAAATACTCTGTATGTGCTGTTCACTCTGATTGCAGCTAGCCATGTGTATTTGAGCAAGCACTTGAAATGCGGCTAGTATTATGAACTGGATTTTCAGTGTGATTTAAGTAATTTTAGAAAGCCATATGCAGCTAGTGGCTACCAAGTTGGACAGATCAAAGGCTTACTTATTGTGTTAAAACATATATTTAACATATTTATTTGTTAGTAGTGCCCTTAAAGGACCTAGAGGCAGTGGGAGAGTTTGTCTTTCCCAAACAGGATTTAAGGCTGTGTGTGTGTGTGTGTCTCAAGTGAGGAACATAAGGCTGTGTGTGTGTGTGTGTGTGTGTGTGTGTGTGTGTGTGTGTGTGTGTGTCTCCAGTGAGGAACATGGATGTTCCCAGGCTAGGGATAGAGTTGGAGCTGCAGCTGCTGGCCTACGCCACAGCCACAGCAACACAGAATCCGAGCTGCATCTGCGACCTACACCCACTGAGCGGATCCTTAACCCACTGAGAAAGGCCAGGGATCGAACTCGCATCTTTGTGGATACTAGTCAGGCTCGTAACCTGCTGAGCCACAATGGGAACTTGTGGGATTTGCGTTTTAAGCTAATGGTACTATCCC
This sequence comes from Catagonus wagneri, assembly GCA_004024745.2. NCBI lineage: Eukaryota > Metazoa > Chordata > Mammalia > Artiodactyla > Tayassuidae > Catagonus > Catagonus wagneri. The sequence goes on along the minus strand of PVHT020000009.1, from coordinate 10,876,963 downwards.
TATATTTTAGTTGTTCTGGATATTATGGTATTGCTGTGTCTTCTATATTTTTCAATTCAGTAACTCAACGTATATTTAAGTAACCACTCTGTACCAAGCTCTGTGCCAGGTATTTTGGTGGATATAAACTTAAGCATATCCTTAAGTTTAAGGATATAAACTTAACATAGTTTCTATGCTTAAGCACTTGGGACGAGGCATTATTAGCATTTACATAGATAGTATGGTTAGAAAAGTGCCCTTGGTGCAGTGGGAAGAGCAATAATATCAAGTGAAGAAAGGACAGGGAATATCTTATGTATCATTTGAGACGGGCATTGAAAGAAGATGGGATCTTGACAGACTGAGTAGTTGTAGAGAGAGAGAACATTCCAAACCTGAGCAAGGGCATATGGCAGCAAACAAGCTGGGTTTGGTTCAGGTAGAGTAGTATGCAGGGCGGTGATGGGAGACATGTCAGTACCATGACTGCGGGAAGCCTTATGCGGTCTTTCTTTCTTTGTTTCTTCTCTAAATATGAAATGAATAAAGTGAATTTCTCTGTTCTTTAAAATTTCATGGTTAGTTCTTGATGTGTGCATGTTTCTGTTTTTCAGAGTTTGGATTCATTTCTCTTAACTTGATGTGATTTCAGGTCCAAGAGAAAGGGTCTGACTCTACCACTAAACATGACTCCAGCACATATTTTCCAAGAAAAACTGCAGTGTTTTTTAGGTCGGCCAGCCTCTTTGGAAGCAAAAAATGAAATGGGCTCAAAATACAAACAGTTTACAGGTGTGTTACTTATGTATGGTTTGACACATGTATCAGTTTAATTAATAAAACCTTATGGTATTTTAGGTGTTCCCTTGTGCCTCAGCAGGTTAAGGATCCGGTGTTGTCACTGCTGTCACGCGGGTTTGATTCCTGGCCTGGAAACTTCTGATGCTATGGGCGTGGCCAAAAAATAAAGCTTACCTTTAGAGTATTTTAAAAAGCTTGTAAATACCCACTTATATATTAAGACTTTGAAGTGAGCTTATCAAAAATAAAAGCACAATATTTATTTTTAATCATAGGAACATCCAAAACTAATGTAGCTCAAAGCACAATAATCACTATCTGAATGATATTCTCATTTTCCGTACATATCTTTTATACTAGTAAATGTGTTTTGCTGCATTTGGATTATTTTCTTTTGCAGTCAGAATCAGAGAATCTTAGATGTGGAAGGGTACTGAGAACATTTTGCCTAATGCATAAATCATAGTTATTTTTTCTTTTCAATTTGAAAAGTTCATAGTGGTATTGCAAAATTAAAAATAATACAGTATTACATGTGTTACATAGATTTACTCAGGAGCCCTATAAACTGTCTGTTTTACAGCTGGAGAAATTTAGACAAAAATTAAAGAAGTCATTTATTTGATGATAAAACCAGGACAACTGTGGGACCTTTTGGTTTTGTTAGTGCTTGTCCCCATGAAGGAGTAAGACATGTAAATCTAGTATTTGGAAATCAGACTAAAAACTTTGATAATTTTTGTCAAGTTTTTTTCTTTTTAATATGTGAAAAGATCACACATCTACATGAAAGTTGATTTTGAAAAAAAAAAAAGGACTAAAAAATTTCCAGTCTGAACTTAGAGTTCTGCCAATATATTGTTTTAGATGATCTGAAAACTTTCCCACAACAAATACATAAATATAGTGTTTCTAGATAAAATATAAAAATATACATTTAAAGGCTAAGATTCAAAGAAAGTAAAGGAAATTTCCATTTCCGGATTTCCAGGGAGAAACAAAGAAAATAAGTCAGTGAATTCCACCCCTAGGTATTTACCCAAGAAAAAGAAAAACATAGGTTCACTGAAAAACCTGTTCACAGCAGCCTTTTTGTAATAGCCAAAACTTTGAAACAACCCAGCTGTTCATCAACCTGTGAATGGATAAACAAACTGCGATGTATCTATAAAATGGAATAAAGCAAAGAGGAGCAAACTACTGATAAAGGCAACAACTAATAAAGGTGAATCGCAAAACCATTATGCTGCATGAGAACTCAGAAATAAAACTGCACACCGTATAATTCCATTTATGTGACATTTTATAAAAAGCAACACTTTAGGAACAGGAAATCAGTGGTTACCAGGAGTGAGGGAGGAAGTGACAACAAAGGAGCACGAGAGAACTTTTTTGGAGTGATAGGAATGATCTTACAGATTGTATAAATTTGCCAGAACTCATTAAACTATATACTTAAAAAGGGTGAATTTTAGCGTATGTAAATTATACCTCAATTAACGAATTTTTTTGTCTCTTTAGGGCCGCACCTGGCATATGGAAGTTCCCAGGCTAGGGGTCAAATCGGAGCTACAGCTTCTGGCCTACACCACAGCCACAGCAATACAGGATCCGAGCCATGTCTGTGACCTACATCACAGCTCATGGCAGTGCTAGATCTTTAACCCACTGAGCGAGGCCAGGGATCGAACCCGTGTCCTCATGGATACTACTCGGGTTTATTACCACTGAGCCATGAGGGGAACTTCCATAATATAGAAACAAAAAATGCAGCAGATGGTTGGTGAACTGGAAAGTGAATTTGAACTTTCTCTCTGCACATACACAGATACACAAAATATATATAGATAAAAATATACAAAGCAGATGTAAATAGAAGTTGGAAAATATGAAATAAAAAGTTAAACTCTGAAGAGTGTAAAGTAGGAAGACACAGCGTATGCCTAATAGGAGTTCCAGTGGAGCCACACCAAATTCTGGGTGGTGATTTCCTCTAGAAAGGCTAAGTGAGACATGGTTGGTACTTAAGGAATTTCAACTGTATCTGTAACATTTTATTTTGTAATCTGAACTGGATATAGGAAAAATGTTAATATCAGACAAGAATGAAAAGTTAGTACATGAGTCTTTTCGTATTATATTCTATGCGTGAAAGTATGCTTAAAATATTTGCTAATATAAAAGTTCCTAAGTCTCTAATTGTGTATCTCTTTATATTTTACCTCTGGAACATGTCTACATTTGTAGATATTTATGTGATTGAAGCCACACTCTATGATTGTTTTGTATATTTCTCTTTTTAGCTTCACAAATCCTTTTCACTATAAAAGGATTATGATGGACTATTATGATTAATTATTTCAAAAAAAATAAGCTCTCCTACCTTCATATGATGTTGTATATTGTTTTGGTGTTTTTCTTGATGTTCTTTTTTTTCCCATTAATATTTTTTCTTTCATTCTTCTTTTGAGTCAGGACTATATCCTAAGAATGTTTTTATTGTATAGTTGTCGTCACAACACCTTGTATAATTTTGGAAAAATTCTTTGTGCTCTGAGTGCCTGTAATCTTATGGAATCTTTATTCAGCTTCTCTCTAGAAGTTTGCGTGTTTTGCATGTCAACCAAAATGTTCATTTTTTTGGCAACCAGCTTTTCCAGATAAGTTTTACCCTACAAAATAGAATGGAAAGTATAATATAAATTTTAGCTACTTTACCTAATTTTGTATTTGGCAGATCCCATTGAAGAGGAGGATGCAGATCTGCTCTTTGGTTCGGTGCAGGAAGTACTGAAAGCAGCAGTTATGGCTGATGCAGATATTCTCTCGGAGACCCTTCAGCTGCTGCTGAACTCTGCCAAGGACTTTAGTAAGAGACTGTGGGGCTTGGTGCCGGCTGGCTTGTATCTTCCAGCTCCTCCATTATATTGTCCTCAGCCAGCTATTCTTAGTGAGGTAAGCCGAGTGCTTAATTTTTCATTAAAGTTGATTTTGTCCAATTTTTAAAATAACTTGGTAATCAAGTTAAAATGCAAGCTCTGTAGACAGACTTTTGGATCTCAGCCTTGCGGTTTATTAATTGTGTAATCTTGGGCAGTATACTAAACTGATGTTTAAGTTTCTTTGTCTGTAAAATGCGGGTGATGATAATACCTCTAATAGCATTATTGTGAGTATTAAATGAGATATTCTATAAAAGAAGTTACTTTAGGGCCTAGGATGCATATTAAATATTCAATAAATATTGCATTTTTTTCAATAGTAAAAGAAATTAAGACGTATTTCTCTGTATCCAGATTTAAAAAAATTTCTTTAGGATAGCAAAATAATGAATGTCAGAATTTAGAAGCCATATATTTATTGGAGTCTTTATTCATCTCATTGTCTTTGCCTCTTTTGAAAGACTTATTTTGATTTTTCTTTAATTTGAAAGGTCTTTTTTTTTTTTCTCCTGTGCTTTGCTTTTCTTTCTTTCTTCTTTTTGCTTTTTAGGGCTGTACTCTCGGCCTGTGGAGGTTCCCAGGCTAGGCGTTGAATCGGAGCTATAGCTGCTGGCCACAGCCACAGCCCCAGCAACTCAGGATCTGAGCCGAGTCTGTGACCTACACCGCAGCTCACGGCAACGCCGGATCCTTAACCCTACTGAGCGAGGCCAGGGGTCGAACCCACATCCTCATGGATCCTAGTCAGGTTCGTTAACCACTGAGCCATGAAGGGAACTCCTCTCCTGTGATTTTCAATTGATAGTTCTGCCTTATAAACAGCAACATTGTAGCTTTCTCAGGAACTTCTCTGTTCTTGTTGAAAATCATCACATTACATTTGGCTGGTATGAAGATTTAAAGTATGACTATCGATTATTTAAATCTTTTTAACATTTTGAATTGACTCTGGAGTTCCTGCTGTGGCACAGCAGGTTAAAGATCCAGCGTCGTCTCTGTGGAGGCATGAGTTTGATCCCTGGTGCAGTGGGTTAAGGATCTGGCATTGCTAAAACTGTGGCATAGGTCTCAGCTGCAGTTTAGATTCAATCCCTGGCCCAGGAACTTCCATGGGCATGACCAAAAAAAACAAAACAAAATCCCCCGAATTGATCCTGATATTGTTTCTTTACTACTTACTGTTTTAGAATTAGCAGCTTCTATCTGTATCTAGTTTTTTTTTCATTTCCAAGTTACTTGCTGTATTCTTCTTTGTTATATTTAGAGTTACATTTCAATAGATTAAAGTGTTTCATATCATTTGTTGATATTTTAGATGTAATATATTACAAATGGAAAAAATAAGTAGTCCATGGTATTCCACAGTAATTCCTCTTTCCTCTCATATCTGAGTCTTTAATGTATTGGCTTTGGAAGTAGAAATAACATTTAAGGTATTTTTGGATGTGCTATGCTGATATTAATTTGGTTACTACCCTTAGGAATACTTTATTTTATTTTTTTAATATATTTTGCATTCTGTTATCGTTTTTGGTCTCACCCACGGCATGTGGAAGTTCCAGAGCCAGGGATCGAACTTGCCCCACAGCAGTGATAATGCTGGATCCTTAATCTGCTCTGCTACTTGAGAACTTAGTCATCTTATTATTTTTTTATTAAAATATATAGCAGGACCTCCTATATATGCTCTGTATCAATTGGAACCCCTTGGGTTGTAAGTCACAGAAGACTTAGAACTGAAGGGCATAATTCAGAAGCTCAGTTATATTGCTGAAGACTTGGGCTCTTTCTAATTGGTTTTCTAAGGTGTCAGCTACGGTTTAAGGCTGGCTCCCTTTGTGGGAGCAGGATGGCTGCCAGCAGCTTCTAAGAATACTTAATTCATGTCCAGAGGGATTGGGAAGGGGAGAAAGAAAAGCAGTAAAAAGTATTTCTCTCCCAACATTCCAAGCAAGAGTAATGAGACCAACTGAAGTCACTTGCCTGTCCTCGAATCGGGCACCTTGGCTAGGGCTAGTCCAGAGTACTGCTTGGTAATTCATCAAGGCTTTCCCTAGAAGCTGGGCGTCTGGGATCCCCTCTCCCTGCACATTCAGCTGTGTAGGGGAGGGGCAGATCCCTAAATAAAACCTGAGTACTATTAAGTGGTGATGGTAGGAGTATGTTGGGGAAGCAAATGTTCACAGTACTCACATTATCTCATTCTCTGGGAAACTAATCTGTAGCTACTGACTTGAGTTTTTATTTTATTTTATTTTTTTGGTCTTTTTGCCTTTATCTAGGGCCGCACCCGTGGCATATGGAGGTTCCCAGGCTAGGGGTCTAACAGGAGCTGTAGCCGCCGGCCTTCGCCACAGCAGCACGGGATCCGAGCCGCGTCTGCAACCTACACCACAGCTCACGGCAATGCCGGATCCTTAACCCACTGAGCAAGGCCAGGGATCGAACCCGCAACCTCATGGTTCTTAGTCGGATTCGTTAACCACTGAGCCACGAAGGGAACTCTGAGTTGTTTTTATTTAACAAATGTTTATTGGATCCCACCACATACTGGACTTTATTCTACGCACTATCATAATACAAAGACCCATGGCAAGGCTTTTGCTCTTCGGTAGTTGTCAGTGGTATGGGGAACAGATGCATGAATCAGTAAGAATAAATTAGTAAAAGCTATAAGGGAAGTCTCAGCAAAGCACCGTTGTAGCACAGAATGGGAGGGTTTCACAGAGGAAGTGACACTGAAATACAATAGGATTTTTCCAAGCAGAGGAAGGGAAAAGGCATTCTCTTTGAAAGGAGCTCTCTGTGCAACATTCTCGCTATGGTCAGGAGCGGTGGGCTTTAACTGTTGTAGATGAAGATTTAGGATTAGGGTCTGCTTAGCTCTTTACAAATTCTTTAAGGTGAGAGAAATGTTTCCTTGACACTAGAAATAGCTATGGTTGAAAATTTTGAGGCCATGCCTCGAAAATTCCTTTATAAATCTCCAGGAATATTCTAGTTTGAGCAGCACCATCTTTATTTTCACTTTAACACTTTGTCTCTGTTCTACCAGTTTCTTTCTTTCTTTTTTTTCTTTTTTAGGAAGATGGTGATGATCTTCTTTTAAAAGCTGAAAAAGATAATCGCCAGAAGGTGTCTGGAATCCTTCAGCGTGTTCTCTTGCTTTTCCGGGCAGCTCGCTGTTCGTTTCCTGCAGCACAGCGGTACATCCTGCAGTTGAGATGGGCCAGAAAAATCATGCAAAAGGTAGAGCAATATCTTGGTCGCTTATGTGCTGTGTTAAACAATTTAAATATACTAATGTTTATTCGTATTTAAAATGGTGACATTTTCCGAAGGAGTTCTGCCCATAAATTTCAGGCTTATTTACAATAAGAAACCCAGACAGACCCAAGTTCTTTCTGCTGAAAAATAAGGACTCTGAGCTGGAGCTCTGTGTTAGTCCCATTCTCTCTGGCAATGGAAAAGGTAATCTAAGCAGTTAATTCCAGGTAATTTCAGTTCCTTTATTTTTTTTTTTTTTTTACCCACAATCACTGAAGATTTGAATTCAGTTCAGGGTTTACCCTGCATCTTCTGGAGGTGTTACTAAGTTCTGCGGGGTCAAAGCATGGAAAGTTAGTTCTTGGCTTTGTTTCCTTTCAGTAGTGTCTACTATTCAGAGTCTCCCACCTACTGTCCTCTGAGCTGTGCAGTTCAATTTGATTTTGGGGCTGTCTTCTACACCGACTTCTGCTGAGATGTAGCTGCTTTCTTATCTGATCTGCAGCTGGAGGGGGAATCTGCTTCTGTGTCCTTGTGTAGGCCTGTTGTCTGTCTGTCAAATAAGGAAATAAATATCATCAGCCCCAAATAGCTTACATTTGTCTCTTGATTGAGTTCCCTGATGGCTCAGTAAGTTAAGCGTCAGTATTGTCACTGCTGTGGCTCAGGATTGATCCCTGGCCCGGGAACTTCCAAGCACTACAGATGTGCCCCTCGCCCCCCAAAAAAGAGCCCTTGATTAAATTACTAAATGTACCAAGAGTCTACAGCTTTCTTTAGTAGGAACCCTAAGAGAGACTAAGTTATCAAACTATTTTTGAAAATTAGCCTTTTTTGGGAGAGGTTTATGAAAGTTGCGTAGAGCTACCATTAAAATATAAATTTAAATTGTACTCATTTTGTATCTTGTCAGCCAAAATTTGTTTTTAAGTATGTTTACTAAGAAGGGCAAAATATTTTCCTATATTATTGAACTATTATTTTTTAATAGTTTTATGATCTGTTGAGCCTAAATGTTTGTTATAGGACACTTTATTTTAAAAAGTGCTTATTTTAGGGAGTTCCCACTGTGGTGCAGTGGGTTAATAATCCAGGTTGTCTCTGTGGTGGTGCCAGTTTGATTCCTGGCCCAGCGCAGTGGGTTAGGGATCCAGCATTGCAGCAACTGTGGCTTGATTTGATCCCTGCCCTGGGAACTTCCATAGCCATGGGTGTGGCCAAAAAAAAAAAGGTAAAAATTGCTTATTGTAGAAATCTGTTTACATAAAGTTGTAAATTATATTTGCATTGAAATATCTGGTCTTAATTTATCAATTCCTGACAATAATCTCACTTAACCTAGTTTAATCTCACTTAACCTAGTTTTAATGAACTCAGCTAGCATGTATTCCTCTGTTGCAAGTCAGGGCCAGTAGCATTAAATTCTTCGTATACAGAAATGACAAGCGAGGTTGTTTTGGTTAGAACATTTTCCCCCCATAAATGTAAAAAACTACTATAAACTCTGATTCGTTTATATCTACCCATTTGAAAATAGATACATTAACATGTCATCAGTGATTATCTCTGAAATGTGGAAAATTTGGTGCTCTTGATTTCGTTATGTATGTATGTATGTATGTATGTATTTATTTGTCTTTTGCCTTTTCTAGGGCCGCACTCACGGCATATGGAGGTTCCCAGGCTAGGGGTCTAATCGGAACTGTAGCCGCCAGCCAACGCCAGAGCCACAGCAACGCAGGACCCGAGCTGCGTTTGCAACCTACACCACAGCTCACGGCAACGCCGGATCCTTAACCCACTGAGCAAGGCCAGGGACTGAACCTGCAACGTCATGCTTCCTAGTCAGATTCGTTAACCACTGAGCCACGACGGGAACTCCTGTTTTGTTTTTAAATTAGATTCCACAGTTTAAATTAGCGTTTATTCTTTCTGTTGTATAATTCTCTGGGTTTTAATAAATATATAATATCATGTATCCAACATTCCAGGATGATACTAAATAGTTGTACCACATTAAAAATTCCCATCCTTTATTTATTACTCATCCATCTCATCACAGAAACCTTGACAAACACTTTTTTTTTTTTTAATATCTGTATGATTTTACCTTTTCCAGTGTGTCGTATGATGGGAGTCAAAGCCTTTTCAGACTTGCTTTTCTCCACTGAATTACTTTTGCTCATTTGTATTTTTGATTTGACCCATTGACTATTTTTGCATAGGTCTATTTCTGGGCTCTCTGTTCCAGTCATCTAGTGTCTCTTCTTTCATTAGTACCACACTATCCCCATTACTGTAGTTTTTAATAAATCATTAAGGTGTGTGCTTAGAACTTTTTTTTTCTTTTGGGATTTAGCCTAGTGAATTTGTTGAATTAAATTTGTGAGCTAAGTTTCTGAATGCACAAGTGATTTCAGTGATATTTTCTTACATAATCTAGGAACCATGCTGTGTTCTCCCTTCTGTATGGTTTATCTTACCTGCCTTGTTTGTTGCTTTATAGTTTCTTTAAAAATTGACTTATATGATTGATAATTATTATTCTGATTTACTTTCAGATTCGAATGAAAGGGTCCCTTCCTTCATTGAGTCCTTTCCCTCAGTCATTACTTAATTACTGTAAAGGAGGGGTAGCATTTTTTCAACCTGGAGCAGCTGGAGACCACAAGCTTGATGAAGTGTCCATTAAAGCAATAGGTTGGTCCAAAATGGACTGCTTGCTTTGAAATTAGGCCTAAATATTAACAATGGTATATTTTACATTTGATTTGGGAAAGTTTGCGTGCAATAGAATACTCTATGGAGAATGAAAAAACAGTATGTGTATGTTACCACCACTGAAATATGAGACTGATGCGCTATCTACTGGGCTAACGAAGCACCTCTACCATGGAAATATATCGAAGATACATTAGGTCAAAAAAAAAAAAGATAGTTACAAAACTGTATACATAATACAATTTTATATATCTTTGTGTACTTGCATTAGTTTTAATAAAAATTGTTTTATATTGGAAGTTATGTTTCTGGTATTGAAAAATTTTAAACTTAAATGCCTGTCAATAAGTGATTTTCCAATATATGATATTAATGTATGGCATTAAGTAGAGCTATATGCATTGGCCTGGAAAAATATCTAATCTAATACTGTAGGTTTAAAGCAAGTAAACTATTAATCAATAGAGTAATTCATTTACTCTATAAAATGTTTTAAAAATTTTTATGCAACTGACATGCATGAAATATTCTGGAATAATATGCGTAAAAATTCTGTAAGGATCTATACAATTTTTACTCAAAGTATTGATAGTGATCATGTTTCTCTCTCTCTCTCTTTTTTTTGCTTTTTTTTAGGGCCTCACCCACAGCATATGGAATTTCCCAGGCTAGGGGTCAAATTGTAGCCGCCAGCCTATGCCATAGGCACAGCAACACAGGATCTGAGCCGCTGGCATCTGCGACCTACACCATAGCTCACAGCAATGCCAGATCCTTAACCCACCGAGCAAGGCAAGGGATCAAACCTGCATCCTCAAGGATACTGGTCAGATTTGTTTCTGCTGTGCTAAAACGGGAATTCCGCATATTTCTCTTATAATCAACAATATGAAAACCTTTATTTTGAAAAAGAAATAACCAGCAGAGGTGAAGTTGTTATAATATTAATGGACATACTCATACAGTCTTCCTTTGTGTTTGTATTCCTGATTTAGGTTGCTTCAGAGAGCTTTGTGCTTTGTGTTGGATGCTACATATCCGTGATAAGCTATCCTATAGCTGCAGGCAATATCAGAAAGCAAGAGAAAACGTGGAAGGAAAAAAGGTATTAACTGCAGAAGAATAAGAAAAATGAATAAATATTACTTGGAAAGTTATTGCCTGATAGAAGATTTTACTGTTTGTAGCAGTATTTTGAACTGATTCTAGTCTGTCTGTCTAAAGTGAAAAGGAAATAATATCTTTCAATATCTGTTTAGGATCCTGAAGTGAAGTTTGATTCTTGTATGGTGGAGCACTGTCTTAATGCAGTGGAATGGGCTTGTAGGATGCTGCCCTTCTCTCGGTTTTGTAATACTGAGGAACTTATTCAGGATCTAATTTTGAGCCTTATTGGAGACCTGCCACCAATCAAAAAGGTAATGTAAATGTAGGTGAGAATAAACCAAATTCAAAGCAGAGACTTTAAAGGATTTTAATTTAATTAAGAATAGTCTTGCTCATAAAACTCATTTTTAAATTTCTCTGAAGGTAGCAGAAATTTTTGTGAGAGCATTTCCCAATCCTGAGGACGTGAGGGTTCCTTTAAGAGAAAAATATCACTCTCTTCAACAGAGACTCAGACATTGTGTTGTGAAAGGTAGTATTTTTCACTTCTTAGATACCTGATAAATTGCATTTATTTTATCTCATGCTTGTGTTTTTATGCATTTCTTCTTTCCTTGGAGATAGGAGTATGAGAAGGCAGAAGTACTTCTCCATTACAGAAGCACCAGTTCTGTTGCCGTGGGACCAGGCAAAGCTGATGCCATATCATGGCTCTGTCCATAACCGACTGAGTCAGGTTGCTTAGTGTCTCTGAGCCTCTTATCCCTCCGTAATTAATATACTAAAATGAGTATATTAATACCTGCCTTACAAATATGTACTGAAAGAGGATTAAACATGATCAAATATATAAAATGAGCATACAGTGTTTCACATAGTGTAGATGTTTTACTGAAAACTAGTGTTCTTCCTCCCCTTGTATGGTTATTTATGCTTTTAATTTTATATTGTGCATTCAAGATGACCTTGTGGAAAATTTTTTATTGTGAAATATACAGAATATGAAATTAAACTTTTTTTTTTTGCCACACCTGTGGCATGTGGAAGTTCACAGGCCAGGAATCGATCCCATGCTGCAGTAGTGTCCCAGGCCATTGCAGTGACGACACCAGATCCTTCACTTGCTGTGCCACAAGAGAACTCCTGAAATTAACCATTTCTAAATATACAGTTCAGTGGCGTTAAGCACAGGCATACCTTGGAGATTCTGCAGGTTTGGTTCCAGGCCACTACAAAAACGTGAATAGGGAAATAAAGCAAGCCACATGAATTCTTTGCTTTCGCAGTGCGTGTACAAGTTATGTTTGCTCTGCACTGTAGTCTATTAAGTGTGCAGTAAGCTCTAAAAAAAAAAAAAAAAACGGATAGTGTATATACCTTAATTAAAAATTACTTTATTTCTAAAAAATGGTAACCATCATTTGAGACATAATCATATGTGAGTCATAAATTTTTGTAGTAGTAACGTTAAAGATCACTGATCACAGAACACCGTAACAAACACCATAATAATGAAAAAGTTTGAAATATGATGAGAATTAGGAAAATGTGACACAGAGACATGAAGTGAGCAAATGCTATTGGAAAAATGGCACCAATAGACTTGCTTGATTCAGGGTTGCCCAAACCTTCAGTTTGTAAAAAATGGAATATTTGAAGTGCAGTTAAATGAGGTATTCTTTTTTTTTTTTCTTTAGTCTTTTTTGCCTTTTCTAGGGCTGCACCTACGGTATATGGAGGTTCCCAGGCTAGGGGTTGAATCAGAGCTGTAGCCCCCCAGCCTACGCCACAGCAACACAGGATCCAAGCCGCGTCTATGCCTTACACCACAGTTCATGGCAACGCCGGATTCTTAACCCACTGAGCGACGCCAGGGATCAAACCCGCAACCTTATGGTTCCTAGTCAGATTCGTTAACCCATTGAGCCATGACAGGAACTCCAAATGAGGTAATCTTATGCATTCACAATGTTGTGAAAATGTTTTTTTCTTTTTAGGGCTGCACTCGTGGCGTATGGAGGTTCCCAGGCTAGGGGTGGAATCAGAGCTGTAGCCACTGGCCTACGCCACAGCCACAGCAACGCCAGATCCGGGCAGCATGTGCAACCTACACCACAGCTCACGGCAACGCCAGATCCTTAACCCACTGAGCAAGGCCAGGGATCAAACCCGCAACCTCACGGTTCCTAGACGGATTTGTTAACCACTGCGCCATAACGGGAACTCCATGTTGTGGAAATTTTTAAAGAATTCAAATTATTCTCTTTTTTAGAATGATAATTTAGTATTAATCTAATAATGTCCTATGATTGTACATTATTGCATTAATGTACTTACATTGTATTTGTGATTTCTATTTTTAAGACTTTTTTGAAATCTCTTAAATGTCCTATTTATTATTAATATTTAAATATTTTCGTGGAGACAGTCTTGAAAAACTTCCCTTCCTGTTGTTCCCCATTACTTGAAGTCAGAATGGTGTTTTTGTTTCTTTGGCCACTCTGTGGGAATGAAAAAAAACGCCAGCGATTCTTTTTATAGTTATCTGATTTTTGAAATAGTTAAATTACTTCTGAATTCTTTTTTCCAGGTCATACCTTTTTTTTTTAAGGGGTCCCTTTTATTGTTCTTGAATGGACCTTTTTTAGCTTCTGTAGTTCTGCTTTAAAAATTGGGACCACAGTTTTCAAAAAATATCAAAGAAAGCAGGATCTGTAAGACTGTGGAAATAAGCCTTAGCCATCAGTTAGATTTCATGTTCCCAGGAGGGACCAGAACTGGATCCCCTTATGTCTTTAGTTGAAACATTTTAATGAACTCTAAGGCCTTTTTTGTTCTTTTCTTTCTAGGTCCCCAAACTGAGGAAATGATGTCTGTTATTATGCATTCTTTCCATAAAGTGAGGGTGAAAGCCCTAAAACGTGTGCAGAGAAATATAGGTCCTTTTGAGACGAATATATGGGAACCATTTGAAGAAGAAAAACCGGCTGAGGTTCCAGGTCTGGACAGGTTTTCCTTGGGAACCAGTCTGAGCAGGAGTACACTCACGGAACTGGGAAATTCTCTGGTCCACAGTGATGCAGATACAGCTGAGTCCTTCTCAGAAGCTTTGTCGGCTGAAGAAAACAGTAGAATACATGTCTATCAAAGGTACAGTTGGGATCTCTTAATAGCAGGCATTCACTTCCTTTGGGGAAGAAAATATTTTCAGTATTTTCATGCAACTGATGACCTGACTTTTAGTCCCAGCAACCTCACTGATTGATAGTAACAGTATGAATGCTAAGTGCCGTGCTCCATACCCACAAGGATGTTAGAAGAGTAAAATGAGACTACATTTGAAAATATACCTAGGAGTTCCCATCGTGGCTCAGTGGTTGACGAATCTGACTAGGAACCATGAGGTTGTGGGTTCGATCCCTGGCCTCGCTCAGTGGGTTAAGGATCCGGCGTTGCCGTGAGCTGTGGTGTAGGCTGCAGACACGGCTCGGATCCCACGTTGCTGTGGCTCTGGCTTTGGCCAGCGGCTACAGCTCCGATTAGACCCCTAGCCTGGGAATCTCCATATGCCACGGGTGCAGCCCTACGAAAGACAAAAGAAAAAAAAAAATCTACCTAAAATGTTATTGAGACATGAATTCATTTTGCCACCTGAAAGTGTAAAATGAGTACGTGGAATTCTGTAGTTCACTGAAAGACTTTTAGTTCCTTAAGTGATCTTTAGACTTAAATAATTTAGAATTATTTGGTTAGCTATATTATTGTTTAAAGTTTCCAGGGAGGGAATTTGCACATTCATCTCTGAAACTTGTGTAAAAATAGTTGAGAAAATTCTCGCTTATCATTTAAACCTCAGTTACTCTGATTTAAGTCCACTTTTTCTCTGTAATTCCAGTATCTGCAATGCAATTTATCCTTCTCATGACGGAAAGACTATAAATCTACAATGCAGTTTTTCTCTCTTGTGACCAAAAGACTATAAAATCAACCATAATCTTGCTTAAGTGAAATAATATCTTCTGCTTCAAACATCTGCTGGAAGCATATCTAGTAGCATAAATGATACTTTCACCAGACAGCCTCAGTGTTAGCACAGGAGGCGGCTTATTGTACATTCTTAATAAGAAGGGACATGGTGAATTCAGCCAAGGTGCTTAACTGGAATCTTTTATTTCTTTCATTGAGGGAACCAAGGGTCTGTGTTCTGCCCCAGGAACCACGATGAAAGGAAACAGACTTTTAAAAGTAATTAGGGTTGGCAGTTTGGTGCCTGCCCAACAGGTTTAATAGCAGCAGAAAGCGTTTAGAAAAATACCCACCTTTTGTGTGGTAAAGAATCTTGAGGGCAGTCATGCTTGTTGCACATTGGACAGGGGAAGCTGAAAGTGGCAGATGCAAGAGAGAAACAAGAAACCACAAAATAAGATGTATATTGGTGGCTTGTGATTTTGTGTTCCTAAATTCTGACCTTTTTTTCCCCAGAAAAGCATTCATGTTTTTTAATTGTAAAATTTCTATGAACACATTTTAAATCTTTAACATAAAATTTCCCTTTTGATATTAATGTGTTATTTTTTTTGGACTCAGAATGTTCAGCTCTAGTGAACACTTAGAGATCATTTAGTCCAACCCCCTCATTTGAAAAACAGGTAATCAAAGCATTAAAAAACAATATGTAGGAGTTCCCGTTGTGGCACAGCGGTTAACGAATCCGACTAGGAACCATGAGGTTGTAGGTTCGATCCCTGGCCTTGCTCAGTGGGTTAAGGATCCGGCGTTGCCATGAGATGTGGTGTAGGTCGCAGACGCAGCTTAGATCTGGTGTTGCTGTGGCTGTGGTGTAGGCCGGCAGCTGTAGCTCCGATTCGACCTCTAGGCTGGGAACCTCCATATGCCGAGTGTGTGGCCCTAAAAGTCCAAAAAAAAAAAAAAACCCCAAAACGATATGTATAAGGGCCTAGTGGTTAGGATTCAGCACTTTCACCACTGTGGCCTGGGTTCAATCCCTGGTCTGGGAACTGAGATCAAACATCAAGCTGCTGCACGGCATGGCCAAAAAAAAAAAAAAAAAAGAAAAAAAAGAGGGAAAAAAAATAAACACACACACAACCTAATCATTGGAGAGAATTTTTATTGACCATGACCATGAATTTTTGTTGACAGTTTTAGTGGTTAATCATCTTTAATTTTGTCTTTTTCAATTTTTGTTTTGCTGTAGAAATGCCCCAAATCACATGGAGTTAACATTGACT
>PVHT020000009.1:10829595-10859891 GCA_004024745.2 Catagonus wagneri | reverse complement strand
ATGGAGTTAACATTGACTGGCAGTCCCAATGAAAAAAAGAAAATATATAATCAGAAAGAAAACCCTAAAAGAAAAGATCATGAAAAGTTATTACAAAATGCACTTCCTGTAATAGGTGTGTGGGAATTTGAACGTGATGATGATGAATATATTAAATTCCTCGAACTCTTCTTGAGTTACATTCTTGAACGAGACCTACGCGCTTCCAAGGGTCCTGGCATTCCATTTCTAGCTGGTTTTTCTGAACATCTTAGAGAACATGAGCTCAATTCGTTATTTTTTGATGTACACACAACATTAAAACGCCGCCAGGGCAAAACCAAAAGCCAGAATGTATTTAGAGCTGGCTCCTGCTTTGTTGTTGCTCCTGTGTCATCCGAGTCTGAAAAATCAGAAAATCAGGCCCTTTCAGCTTCAGTGCTGGTTAGTCAAGAGATCAGGCCTTTTTTAGAGAACCCTTTGAATAAAGTCAATAAAAATGAAGGGAAGAGTGGATTGTTTGGTTTAAAACAGAAGTCACTGTACAGAATACAAGATGACAATGCAGAGAAACCTTTAATCCGAAGATTGTCAAGCCATAGTTTTTGCACTCCCGAGTCCGCGGAAGCTAGAAGATGTGTTTTCAAAGCAATTCAGTGCAGTGATATTGACCCTCAAGAAGATCTTCCTTTAGCACTAAGTAACACCTTTGGCCGTGTAAGAAGGCTGTTGGAATGGATGATAAGATGGTCTGATAGGAGATTGCTCTGTGATTCTGGTCTCACTGAGTCATCCTGTGAGTATAGTCCCGTCATTCGTGTAAAGACCTCTACAGCCGCTGTTCTTACATCATTGTGGCTTTTGGAACAAACCTATTTTGCTACGTATAAGGCAGAAAATGCCATTACTAAGGTAAGAACTAGAATTGCGTATTACATACAATGAGAATTCTCATTTTAGATTAAAATTGTGTTTGTATTCCCCATCTAATAAAGAATCAGTAAGTAACAAAGTTAGACAATAGTGATTATAATTTGTATCACCTAATTTTTTCAAGCGGTTCCTTTTGGGGGGGGAGGGGCTGTGCCCGCAGCATGTGGAAGTTCCTAGGCCAGGGATTGAACCTGTGCCATGGCAGCGACCTGAGTAGTCACAGTGACAATGCTGGATCCCCAACCCACTGTGCCACAAAGGAACTCTCTAAAGTAGTTCCTTTAATACCTTTTTTTTTTAGGGTGTGGGGCACGCCAGGTTGAAGATCCAGTGTCGTCACTGCTGTGGTACAGGACCATTCCCTGGCTCCGGAACTTCTACGTGCTGCGAGTACAGCCAAAAATAAAAATACTCTGGAGTTCCCGTCGTGGCACAGTGGTTAACGAATCCAACCAGGAGCCATGAGGTTGCAGGTTCGATCCCTGGCCTCGCTCAGTGGGTTAAGGATCCGGCATTGCCGTGAGCTGTGGTGTAGGTCGCAGACGCAGCTGGGATCCTGCATTGCTGTGGCTACGGTGTAGGCCGGCGGCTACAGCTCTGATTAGACCCCTCTCCTGGGAACCCTCCATATGCCGTGGGTGCGGCCCTAAAAAATGACAAAAGGCAAAAGGCAAAAAAAAAAAACTCTGATCATAGACATCTAATTTGCATTTTTATCTTTTTCTTTTTGTCTTTTTCGGGCCACACCAGTGGCATGTGGAAGTTCCCAGGCTTGGAGTCAAATCAGAGCTGCAGCTTCTGGCCTACACCACACCCATAGCAACGCCAGATCTGAGCTGTGTCTTCGACCTACACTGCAGCTCATGGCAACAAGATTGGATTCTTAACCTGTTGCACCACAGGAGAACACCACAATTTATATCTTCTTATATTGTGTATTCATTAATGTATTATTGTGGTTATAGTTATTTTAAATACATTTGTCTTTTTGTCTTCATACTAGAGTTAGGAGTGTTCTACCCACCACTGTTACAGCACTAGAATATTCTGAATTTAACTATATATTTACTTTTACCAACGAGTTATATATATATATATATTTTGTCTTTTTAGGACCCCACCCGCAGCATATGGAGGTTCCCAGGCTAGGGGTCGAATCTGAGCTGTAGCCACTGGCCTACACCACAGCCACAGCAACACCTCATCTGTAACACCACAGCTCACGGCAACACTGGATCCTTAACCCCCTGAGCGAGGCCAGGGATCAAACCTGAGTCCTCATGGATGTCAGTCAGATTCGTTTCTACTGAGCCATGACGGGAACTCTGCAAGGAGTTATATATATTCTTATATGTTTTCCTGCTACTAATTAGTGTCTTTTCATTTCAGCTTGAAGAACTCTTTTCAACTTTTTCTAAGGCTGGTCTAGTTGTCATAAACTCCTTCAGCTTTTGCTTGTCTGTAAAACTCTCTTTCCCTCAATTCTGAGGGACAACTTTGCTGGATAGAGTATTCATGGTTGGCATTTTTTTTTTTTCTTTCAGCACTTTTATTTTTTAATTTTTAAAAGTTTTTAATTAAAAAAATTATTAGAATGATTTTTATTTTTCCATTATAGCTGGTTTACAGTGATCTGTCAGTTTTCTATTATACAGCAAGGTGACCCAGTCACACATACCTGTATACATTCTTTTTTCTCACATTATCATGCTCCATCTTAAGTGGCTAGAGATAGTTCCCAGTGCTATACAGCAGGATCTTATTGCTTATCCGTTCCAAAGGCAATACTTGCATCCATTAACCCCAAATTCCCAGTCCATCCCACTCCCTCTCCCTCTCCCTTGGCAACCATAAGTCTGTTCTCTGTGTCCATGACTTTCTTTTTTGTGGAAAGATTCATTTATTCCATGTATTAGATGCCAGATGTAAGTGATATCATATGGTATTTGTCTTTCTCTTTCTGACTTCACTTAGTATGAGAGTCTCTAGTTCCATCCATGTTGCTGAAAATGGCATTATTTTATTATTTTTTATGGCTGAATAGTATTCCGTTGTGTATTTGTACCACGTCTTAATCCAGTCATCTGTCAATGGACATTTAGGTTGTTTCCATGTCTTGGCTATTGTGAGTAGTGCTGCAATGAACATAGGGGTGCATGTGTGCTTTTCAAGGAAAGTTTTGTCTGGATATATGCCCAAGAGTGGGGTTGCTGGGTCATATGGTAGTTCTATATTTAGTTTTCTGAGGTGCTTCCATACTGCTTTCCATAGTGGTTGTACCAATTTACATTCCCACCAACAGTGTAGGAGGGTTCCCTTTTCTCCACACCTTCTCCAGCATTTGTTATTTGTGGACTTATTAATGATGGCTATTCTGACTGTGAGGTGGTATCTCATCGTTGTTTTGATTTGCATTTCTCTAATAATCAGTGATGTTGAGCATTTTTTCATGTACTTGTTGGCCATCTGTGTATCTTCTTTGGAAAAATGTCTCTTCAGGTCTTTTGCCCATTTTTCAGTTGGGTTGTTGGCTTTTTGCTGTTGAGTTGTATAAGTTGTTTGTGTATTTTAGAGGTTAAGTCCTTGTCAGTTGCATCATTTGAAACTGTTTTCTCCCGTTCTGTAAGGTGTCTTTTTTTTTTTTTTAATGGTTTCCTTTGCTGTGCAAAAGCTTGTCAGTTTGATTAGGTCCCATTGGTTTATTTTTGCTTTTATTTCTGTTGTTTTGGGAGACTGACCTAAGAAAACATTTGTAAGGTTGATGTCAGAGAGTGTTTTGCCTATGGTCTCTTCTAAGAGTTTGATGGTGTCTTGTCTTAACATTTAAGTCTTTAAGCCATTTTGAGTTTTATTTTTTTGCATGGTGTGAGGGTGTGTTCCAGTTTCATTGATTTACATGTGACTGTCCAATTTTCCCAGCACCACTGCTGAAAAGACTTTTTTTTTCCACTTTATATTCTTGCCTCCTTTGTCTAAGATTAATTCACCATAGGTGCCTGGACTTATTTCTGGGTTCTCTATTCTGTTCCATTGATCTGTATGTCTGTTTTGGTACCAGTACCACACTGTCTTGATTACTGTGGCTCTGTAATACTGCCTGAAATCTGGGAGAGTTTTGCCTCCTGCTTGGTTTTTGTTCCTCAGGGTAGCTTTGGCAATTCCAGGTCTTTTGTGGTTCCATATAAATTTATGGACTGTTTATTTTAGTTCTGTGAAGAATGTCATGGGTAATTTGATAGGGATTGCATTGAATCTGACATAGCTTTGGGTAGTATGGACATTTTTACAATATTAATTTTTCCAACCCAGGTGCATGGAATATCTTCCTATTTTTTTGAATCCTCTTTAATTTCCTTGATTAATGTTTTATAGTTCTCAGCATATAAGTCTTTCACCTCCTTGGTCAGGTTTATTCCCAGGTGTTTGATTTTTTGGGGTATAATTTTAAAAGGTATTATATTTTTGTATTCCTCTTCTAATATTTCATTGTTAGTATACAGAAATGTGACTGATTTCTGGATGTTAGTCTCTTTCAGAACTTTTAATATATCGTGCCACACCATTCTGTCTACAGAGTTTCTGCTGAAAAAATTTGATAGCATTGTGGAGGTTCCCTTATATGTAACAATTTTTTTTTCTTTTGATGCGTTAAAGATTTTTTCCTTGTCTTTAACTTCTGACCATTTAATTATAATGCTTCTTGGTGTAGTTCTCTTTAGATATATATTATTCAGAACTGTCTAGGCTTCTTGGATCTGATGTCTGTTTCTTTCTCCAGGTTTGGGTAGTTTTCAGCCATTATTTCTCTGAGTAAGCTTTCTGTACCTTTCTTCTCTTTCTGGGACATCTATGACTTATATATTGGTCCTTAAGTTATATTCCTTCTTTCTTTCTCTTTCGTTCTTGCTTCTCTGACTGACTGAATTCCACTGCCCTATATTTGCGTTCTCTAGTCCTTCTTTCTGTTTCATCTAGTCTGCCGTTTAATCCCTCCATTGAATTTTTCAGTTCAGTTGTATTTTTTAGCTATGTAATTTCCATTTGATACTTTTTTGGATTTTCTGTCTATTCATTGAAATTCTCACTTTGTTCCTGTGTTGCTCCCCTGGTCTCAGTGACTGTTATTTTGACACTCTATCAGATAAATCACTTATCTATGTTTCTTGAAGATCTGTTTCTGGAGTGTTATCTTATTTGTTTGGAACCTATCCCTCTGTTTCTTCATTTTCCATGAATATCTGTGTTGTTTTCTGTGCATTAGATAAAACAGCCATGTCACCAACTCAGAACAGAGTGGTCTTTAGGAGATAAACCTGTTCCATCAGCCTCGCCTGGACTATTGGTTGTTTCTGAAATCTCCGTGATTATCTAAGCCTCCTTCTTTGTTCTTAGTGACTCCCAGTAGTTGAGGTTATGCCAAGACCTGTCAGCATCCCAAAGGGTGGATTGCATTTAACACCTAGCTGCAGAATGGACCCTCTGGCAGCATGTGGCAAAGTATGTAGTTAGGCCCATTTTTAGGGAGAAACTGGGAGATGGGTATTTTTGCTGCTCCCCGTGGACTGGGCCCAGGTGTGTAGCCATAGTGTGGGTTTTCCTGTACCTATTAAGAACTGTTTCTTTGTTTGCTACAGTCTTGTGGGACTTTTGAAATACAAGCCCTACTAGCTGTCAGAGACAGGCAATTCAGGGCCCTTTCCCTCAGTCAGCAGCTGCAAAACCCGGCCACCAAATGTGTGTCCAGGCTCCTTACAGGGAGATACTGGAGACTTGGAGCATGCCAGATGGAGAGGGGGGGCTCCGCTGGCTTCCCTGGTCTCTGAAGGGATTGTAACCTGGCCTAGATTTGTGCTCAGGCACTGGACCCTCAGGCAGCAGCTTTCAAAGTATGCAGATGGGGAGTTCCCGTCGTGGCTCAGTGGTTAACGAATCCGACTAGGAACCATGAGGTTGTGGGTTCACTCCCTGGCCTTACTCAGTGGGTTAAGGATCTGGCATTGCCGTGAGCTGTGGTGTAGGTTGCAGATGCGGCTCAGATCCCGCATTACTGTGGCTCTGGTGAAGGCCTCCAGCTACAGCTCCTGTTAGACCCCTAGCCTGGGAACATCTGTATGCTGTGGGTGCGGCCCTAGATAAGGCAAAAAGACAAAAAACAAACAAACAACAAAAAAAAACGAAAAGTATGCAGATGGACTCTTTCCAGGGCAAGACCGGGGGATGGGTGTTTTTGCCTGCCCCTCTGTGCTAATCCCTGTGGGGCAGCTGCAGTGAGCGCTCACATACCGGTTAATAACTGCTTCTTTGTTCACTCTGGTCTTGTGAGTGTCATGGATACAAGCCTCTCTGGCTTTCAGAGCTAGGTATTTTGGGGAGGAGCAGGAGTTGTAGGAGTCTTAAAAGTCTGGGCAGTCAATACGGGGACTAAATCCTTTGCTTCTTAGAAGCTGGGAACGCCCTCCCACTTATGGGACACTGGTCCAGGATTGGGGTTTGTAGTCAGACGGAGTTGCAGCCTTAACTTTTTGTTTCGACATGTATTTTCTTATTCACCCGATGTGTAGGAGTTACTCAGTGAGTTCCTGGATTTCTTTGGTGGAGACTGCTCTGTATGTCCTTGCACATTGGGTGTGTCTGTGGGAGGAGGGGAGCTGGGAGCTTCCTAAGTTGCTGTCTTGTCAACCCCTTCCACACGTTTAATTCTTCATTTGTTCTATTTTGAAGTGCCTTTGTTCTAAACTGGTTTATTCTCGGTTGAAGGGTGTGAATGTGTGTGACAGAAAGTTTATGATTTCTTTTTGTGTCTTATTTTCTTTTTTTACGATCAGTTTCTTCTCCTAAGGTAGTTTAGGAGATACTGTGATGTTTGCTGTCACTGAAAATCGTAGGAGTTCCTGTTGTGGCTCCCTGGTAACAAACCCAACCAGTATCCATGAGGATGCAGATTCGATCCCTGGCCCTGCTCGGTGGGTTACGGATTCGCTTTCATTGTGAGCTGCAGTGTAGGTCACAGACGTGGCTTGGTTCCTGTGTTGCTGTGGCTGTGGTGTAGGCTGGCAGCTACAGCGCAGATTTCACCCTTAGCCTGGGAACTTCCATATGCCGAGGGTGTGGCGCTAAAAAGCCAAAAAAAAAAAAAAAAATTGTGTTTTTAGGTGATGCATACCTAAATTTCTAAGTAAGACAAAAGAGATACATTCTTTGTATTTTTAGCTGCATATATTTTTGCCCACTAAGTCATTTTCAAATAATTACCAAATATCTTTAAAATAGTAAGAGTATTAAATGAAAGCAACTGTGTACTTTTATTGCTATTGTTTTGTAGCCTGAAAACATTGATGATATACCTTAACAAGTTTCTAAGACTGTTTTCTTTAGAATACTCTTTCGGTAGTCAGGCTTGTTTTTTCTAGGGAGAATAAAGACTTGGTCATTGCTTCAATGTCAGATACTGAGTTTTTAAAATGCAGTTAATACTTGATAAGTGAATAAAGGACTTAATCAGGAGAAGTTCTTTAAAAACTATTAATTATCTAAAAATATAATGAAAAGTAAGGGTTTCCGCTGCACCGTCGTGGTGCAGCGGAAACGAATCAGACTAGAAACAATGAGGTTGCAGGTTCGATCCTTGGCCTCTCTCAGTGGGTTAAGGATCCAGTGTTGCCGTGAGCTGTGGTGTAGATCACCGTCGTGGCTTGGATCCGGTGTTGCTGTGGCTGTGGTGTAGGTGGGCAGCTCTAGCTCTGATTAGACCCCTAACCTGGGAACCTCCGTATGCTGCTGGTGTGGCCCTAAAGAAAGCAAAAAAGAAAAGAAAAATAAGGGATTCAACAATAGTATTAAATACTATAAATGGTTTGTTTTAGGTGTTAGAGGAAAATTACCCTGAGCCTCAGAATGGACCCAGTCGAGAGACTGATTGTAAAACAGATGCTGGATGCTGTGTTGCAGTGTCCACTCAAGGTGGGACTGGGGAAAGAAATGGTCAAAATGAATCGTGTCAAAGGATCTTGAAGTAAGTTGCTGATTATACTTTCCTTTTCAGATACCTTGTTTGATAGTGTTTGGGCTTAAAGGAGAACTGAACCCTTAAAGGAACGAGCATCTTTTTGAACCAGAGAATCAGGAAGCGAGTGCTTTCTGAAGTGCTTTAACAGTTCATTACAAATTTTATTTCTCCTGTTTTGGTATAGCTTATATCTTCTGAGAGAGAAGCTAATTTATCCCAAGAGATCCCTTGATTATATTCATTGATTTCGTATGTCTGAGAAAGTTGAACTTCTTATTTCATCCATTTTTACATATTAAGCAATACTATGAGTATCTTTGAATAATAAAGCTGAAGCCGTGGTAGCAAGAAGATTGTTTTGTGAGAATGGCAATTTAGATAAATTAAAATTAATCTGTCGAGTAAATAAAAGCAGGGGAGTTCCTGTCATGGCTCAGAGGTAAATGAACCTGACTAGTATCCACGAGGATGCGGGTTCGATCCCTGACCTCTCTTAGTGGGTTAAGGATCCGCATTGCTATGAGCTGTCATGTAGATCGCAGACATGGCTCTGATCCCCCGTTGCTGTGGCTGCGGCGTATGCTGGCAGCTGTAGCTCCTATTGGACCCCTAGTCTGGGAACCTCTATATGCTGCGGGTGTGGCCCTAAAAAAGACAAAACACACACACACAAAACAACAACAAGAAACAGGCAGTCAGTTATTCATTCAGCCTTTTATTGAGCTTTTATTATGTACCATATATAGTTAGAAAACAAAGACTTTATGACATGAAACTTAGTTTGTTCTTTTCCCATAAACTAAATCAAGTGAAGGCAAGTTCTTTGTTCCCAAGGATGAGTTATAATTTCAGCTGCTTCATTTTTGTTAATAGAATGCCAGCTGAAGCAACAAATCCCAAAATAAAAGAAACCAATGATGAGGTTTTTTCTGTTACTGATGATACTGAAAAAGAATTTGTGGATATTGATGAGGATCTTTTGGAAGCAGAAGCATTTACACAGGAAATGGATGTATACCCATCAGACACCGAAGGTCGGTTCATTTAGATAATCTTTTTGTTTGACCTTATTAATTTATTGGTGAATGATTATCTGAGATAACCTAGTCTTATGTCTATATTGGTATGTTTGTAATAACCAAAAAACAAATATTAAAAAATAATTTAATATTTATGAGATGTTGAGCTCATTAACTCATACCCTGAGCTCGGTTTTGGGGCCTTTTGCCTTGCTTGTGTAATTATTATGGGCTTCTTCCTTTCTATGAACCTGTCCTTGACAGCCTTCCTTAAAGCAGAAAGTCTCAGAGCTTTAGGAGTTCCCATCGTGGCTCAGTGGTTAACGAATCCGACTAGGACCATGAGGTTGCGGGTTCGATCCCTGGTCTTGCTCAGTGGGTTAAGGATCCAGCATTGCCGTGAGCTGTGGTGTAGGTCGCAGATGCGGCTCGAATCCCGTGTTGCTGTGGCTGTGACGTAGGCCAGTGGCTACAGCTCTGAATAGACTCCTAGTCTGGGAACTCCATATGCCACGAGTGTGGCCCTAGAAAAGGCAAAAAAAAAAGACAAAAAAAAAAAAAGAAAGTCTCAGAGCTTTAAATGGAGTTACACATGCTGATTTGAAGCCTGTCAAGGCTTATTGGGGATTCACTTGACGAAGAGGGGTTGTCTCTGGGTGTTTTTAAAAGATAATTGTCTAAGGAAGATGGAAAATATTTCTGCCATTATATTTGTTTCCTGTAATATTCCCGAACCTTCTAAAGAGTAAACTGATTATTTTTCAAAAGTCAGTTTTTTCTTCCTTCTTGTTTCCCGTAGATGATGCCAAAGAAACTATTGAAAGTGTTAAAGGTCCCAATGTCTCCTTATGCATGCCGACTTTACCACAGCGTTTAGATGAAGTAAGTCTATAAATAGTAGATAAAGTTACTTAAATTTATACATAAATGTTTTTATTCAATATATCCAACCAAGGCTCTCATCTCTTAAATGTGTACCATGGATTGTACAGTAAAGCCATGACATGCAGCATTTTCCTGTCACTGAAATTCTATTATTAGTAAGGTGTCCAATAATTTCAGGTAATGAAATGTTAATTTCATAAACTGCTGTAGTAAAAGAATCTAATCAAGAGTGATGAAAGTGTTCCATATTCAAAATGTAGAATTCTGGAGTTCCTGCCGTGGTGTGGCAGAAATGAATCCGATTAGGATCCATGAGGATGCGGGTTCAGTCCCTGGCCTTGCTCAGTGGGTTAAGGATCCAGCATTGCTGTGAGCTGTGGTGCAGGTTGCAGATGTGACTCAGATCTGGTGTTGCTGCGGCTGTGGTGTAGGCCGGCAGCTGTAGCTCCGATTAGACCCCTAGCCTGGGAACCTCCATATGCCAAGGGTGCAGCTCTAAAAAGACAAAAAAATTATGTAGAATTCAGTTGTAGTATGCAGTTTTTGCACATATATGCAGTTTTACATATTTGTTTTCTCAAAAATCTCTACAGTGGATTTCCAGGTGGAGCGCAGACATTTCTGATTATTGAGACAATTCCTTTAAAACGTTTTTTTTTTTTTCCTCCCTGATTTTATTGTTGTTTTCATAGTGTACCGCTGGCCCTTGAACAGTATAGCAGTTAAGGGCTTCAACACCCATGCAGTCAAAACTCCATGTCCAGTCATCCTTGGGCATCCACAGAAGACTGCTTCCAGGACCTGGCGCAGATTCAGCCAACCCCAGATCATGTAGTAATGTTTTTTGCTTTTTGGTTTTTTTGGCTGCACCCACAGTATCTAGAGTTTCCCAGGCCGGGGATCAAACCTGCCCCAGAGCAGTGACAGTGCTGGATCCTTAACCCACTGAGCAACTAGGGAATTCCTTTTTTTTTTTTTCTGTAATTATTTATTGAAAAAAATCCACATATAAATACACTCAGTTCAAACTTGTGTTCAAAGGTCAGTTGTACTTACGTAGTGATTTTGTGTGTCTATAATTTACAGTATTTTTACATACATTTACATACATTATAAATGATTTCTAGTGGCATCATTTGTCTTTGTAGTTTGTTTATTTATTTGCTTATTTTTAGAGCTGCACCCGTAGCATATGGAAGTTACCAGGCTAGGGGTCGAATTGGAGCTACAGCTGCCAGCCTACAGCACAGCCACAGCAATGCCGGATTCTTAACCCACTGAGCCATTGAGCGAGGCCAAGGATTGAGCCTGCGTCCTCATGGATACTAGGCAGATTTGTTTCTGCCAAGTCACGACGGGAACTCCTGTCTTTGTAGTTTAATCCGCTCCATGGCTCAGGGTCATGGGCCAAAGGCATCACAGTTTAAAGATCTAGTCAGAGCAGGGCTGGGAGTACATTTTAATCTTTGGTTTCTCACTTGCTTTCAGACTGTTTTTAGTCCTAGCCAGTGGCTAATGTGAAGCTCAAGATACCTGAAGTAGTAACACCTTTTTGTCTCACCTCCTTTCTTTTTGGGTACTGTTAATTCTAACAGCATTCCACAGGAGAGGTTCAGTGTCCAGGAGAAGAACCGTTGGAGTCATATACGGAGAAAAAATCAACTGAACTGAAAGGGCAAGAGGGGGAGAGTGTGGCAGTGAGGTAAACAATCGTCTCTGTTGCCAAGCACATAATAGTGTTCAAATTGTATGTTAAAGTCATCAAGATGTATTCTTTGCTTTTGTTTGAATCTGTTACTGTTGCTATGGAGACAAATGTAAACAGATTGTAATTATGAGCTAAGCGTTACAGGAGATTAGAAGACGTTTAGACTCTTAGATGGCTAAGCATTAGGTCACCTTAGCTTAGATAATATGAAGAATATGTTGTTTCCTAATTGATTACTAATCTTTAATTTTAGTATGATCGAAGCCTTTTCAGATCCTGAACACATCGTTCCTCCTTTGTTTTGTTCAGATATAAGTTCAGAAGCTTCTAGGTAAGACTTTTTGCAAATTGCACCATTTTTATATAATTACAAATATATGAGAATAAAATGATGCCTACTGTACATTTTGAAATAATTACTAAGCATCTCGACCCAAAACTAAGAGTAAAACGAAAGCAACACTAAGCATTGAAAGAGCAAAATAGATACACATTTCTGACACCTTTATGTTTATTATTGAAAGATTTTCCTTTAACAATTGTGTTTTAATGACATGGGAACTGTTTTAGAATAAGGCTTTTCTGAAGAAAAGAAGTAGTGGGTGTGTTCTTTTTTTTTCTTTTGTTCTTTTTATAGCCGCCTTTGCAGCACATGGAAGTTCCCCTGCTAGGGGTGGATTCAGAGCTGCAGCTGCAGGCCTATACCACAGCCACAGCACCACCAGATCTGAGCCATATCTGGTACCTACTCTGCAGCTTGTGGCAGTGTCAGGTTCTTAACCCACTGAGCCACAAAGGGAACTCTGTGGATATATTATTGAAAGACACAGTTGTTGCTCATTTTCATTCTCTAACAGATTTCTAATAGTGTATGAAATTCTTTTAATTCTCTCATAGAACAGAATCATCCTGTTCAGTCTTTTGAATTCTTTCTACAGAGGTTGGGTAGTGTGTTTAGTATTTATAGATCATGTTGAAATAGAATGGTAGAGCAACTTTTATTTTAGAAAAATTCTCCATAGTTAGAATTTATCTCGTTGCTACTTCTTGAAAGTAAATGCTGATAAAGTTGTCTTCAAATAGGCTAGTTGGTTGTAATACCTATTTTAAATGGATTTTCTAAATAAAGTTTTGTTAATTGAGCACATGAGATGCTTGATAAAAGGTAAATATTGCTGTAAGGGAATAAGTGTAAATCTAAAAACAATTTAGTTGGTTATTTTCTTTTTAGAGACAATGACCAGTTTATTTGGATATGATAGTACCTGCTCCCTAATTTAGGTTATGAAATTGATTTATGAAACACTGAGTACCTTTTGTGTATTAAGGAATCATCCCCAAACAACCATTTTATTAAAAAAAAAAAAAAAAAAACAAGAAAAGCAGGAGTTCCCATAGTGGCTCAGCAGTTAATGAACCCGACTAGCATCCATGAGGATGCAGGTTTGATCCCTGGCCTCGCTCATTGGGTTAAGGATCCCGCATTGCTGTGGCTCTGGCATAGGCTGGCGGCTACAGTGCCAAATGGACCCCTAGCCTGGGAACCTCCATATGCCATGGGTGAGGCCCTAAAAGATAAAAAGACAAAAAAAAAAAGCAAAACTTACTTTGACCTTTAACTTTTATTTCTAAATAAGCATCTTTTGTTAGGGTTTAATTATTCATATAAACCGTGATTTGTTTGGAAACATTCACAGTACTGTTGTTCACATTTAATGAAGGATAGCAGGGGTTTGCTCTACCCATGTTAGAATTAAATGTTGTCTTTTTAACCCAAACCGTTTCTTCAGTTTTCTTAACTCCATTCTGGATCATTAAATTTAGTCAGAAAAATTTATTTATTTATTTATTTATTTAACCACAGACACAGCGTGCAGATGTTTCTGGGCCAAGGATCAAACCTAGGCCACAGCAGTGAGCCAGGCCACTGCTGTGACAATGCTGGCTACTTCACCTGCTGTGCCCCAAGGGAACTCCCCTGCAGTGTATTCCTAAAGCAGATTATGCAGTCTGTACAACTAATCCTGATGATTGCACAGGTCTCAAACTCAGGTGCCTGCAGGGACCATGCAGGTGACATAGCTGTGTGAACTGTCCTGCATGGTGACACCATAGGGTGGGGCCCCCTTCATTAAGGCATTTGGATGAATAATTGTGCTGATGACCAACGTGTCTGGGGGCTCAGGGGTACAGTGAGATAAGTTTCAGGGTTTAACTTCCCTGAAAACTTCCAGAAAGCCTTTAAAGAAGCAGAAAATAGCTCAACATACTCAGTTCAGAGTTCCCCGATGGTGCAGCAGGTTGAGGATCCGACACTGTCACCGCTGTGGTGCAGGCTGCCACTACAGCCAAAAATAAAAACACTTAGTTCGTAGACACCTATTTTGCCTTTTTTCGTGATTAATACGTGTTGTTTTATTTATAGGCTTCCGCACAGTGCCCAGGTCTCTGCATGTAAAGCTAAATCAGCCTCAGCTTCTTCACCTGTGCTATCAAATGGAGCCAGTGTTGCTTTACAAATACCTGTGCCAACAGATCAGCCAACCCGGAGAGACCAACCCAGGGCTCCGTTATCACAGCCTTCTGATTCCGTTAGGCAAATGCTCCAAGATGAAATGTTTAAACTAGTTCAGGTAGGCACATCTACATGAGTTATCAAGTAAATGATATATGTCAGGATTTAACATGTGATCAAACTTCCAGGGACAGACAAAATTAAATTGCAGGGTTTCTCGCTTTGGGCAGTCTTCCTTTGTTATCCAGAAGTTCCTAACTCTAGAGCCTGGGGTCTAGGCTAAGTTCCCTGCTTCTCATGACGACTTCCTTTGGCTCGGCTCTTGGGGATATAGAGCTAATTACAAAAGTGAGGTGGTGGGTAATCGAAACAGACCAGTAGACCTCTGCTCTCAGGCATCCAAAATTTATTTTCTGACAGTCACATCGCATCATCCTCAAACAAATATTGACTTGCTTTGAAATTGTCAGCTGCATTTTATTTATTATTTTTTATTATTTATTTATTTATTTTTGCCTGTTCTAGGGCCGCACCAATGGCATATGGAGGTTCCCAGGTTAGGGGTCCAATCAGAGCTGTAGCCGCTGGCCTACAGCACAGCCACAGCAACATGGGATCCGAGCCACGTCTGTGACCTACACCACAGCTCACGGCAACACCGGATCCTTAACCCACTGAGCGAGGCCAGGGATCGAACCCACAACTTCATGGTTCCTAGTCGGATTCGTTAACCACTAAGCCACGACGAGAACTCCAGGCTTGTTTTTTGAACTGCACATTCTTCTCTTGGGCTTGAAAAACCCCACAAGCAGCCTTTGCCTTCCCTCTTTTCCTCCCGTACTCTCACGCATCCAGTGCTTCTCAGAGTGCGAGTCCTGGGCCGTTAGCATCAGCATCACTTAGATATTAGAAACACGAATTCTCAGGCTCCCGCCCCAGACCTGTTGAAATCAGAAATTCTGGGACTGGGGCCCAGCAGAGAGTGACTTACAGGTCCCCTGGGTGATTCTGACGTGAGCTAAAGCTTGAGAACTACTGCACTGAACTCTCTTCTCATTAGCTATAAATTGCCCGTTCCGTCTAAGCCAGTCTATCTGCTAGTGGTTCCCCAGCTTTTCTGCACATTGAAATCCCCTGGTCATCTTAAAAATACTGGCTCACATCTCCCAGATACTCCAGTTTTATTGGTATGGGGTGTGACCTGGCCATCAGGATTTTTTTAAATGCTCCTCAGGTGACTTGTTCAAGGTTTGTCAACCTTTACCTTTCACTCAGCCCTTCCATAGGCATTCCTCCCTCTTTACCTGTTTGCTAATTTCTGCTTTTTTCTGTCCAGAAAACCTGTTCACAACACATGTGTTTTAGGAATTCTTCAGTTATCCTCACTCATCAGGTCATATCCTTCATCAGATCATTCCTTTATGATCCCTGGGATATTTATGTAAACTTCTTTACAGATAGTCCCAAGTCTCATTATGAGTTCATATTCCTAGTCGATAGCTCCTTGAGGACAAGAAACTGTGTTTCATTTCTTAAAAAAAAAAAAAAAATCTCTCCCAGCTATGCTTCCTACTCAGCATTTATTGGTCTGACAGATACTAAGATGGAAGTATGACTATTCTGGAATTTTCAGTTGTTGTATCTTCTTTAGATCCTTTTCATCATATTGTAATGGTGTTCTTTTATTTTTATTTTATTCCAGCTGCAACAGATCAACTTCATGAGCCTAATGCAAATAGTAGGATCATCTTTTGCTAACCTCCCAGGTGTACATCAACTTCTACAGCAGTCACAGTCTGTGCATTTGGTGGGCAGCCAGGTATCCAACCCCACGAGAGAGAGTAATGATGCTAAAGACACCAGTGAAAATCTGAAGGAGCGCTTTTTCGTTAAATCACAACCCATGGGAGAGCACACCAGAGAGCCTGGCAAGAGCAGCCCACACTGCCATAAAGAAACTGTTCAATCTGATGAAAACAGTAATGGAAATGTACAGGTAATGCATTTGAAAATACGATTCCAAGTTGTTCTAGTAGTTCGGCTGTTGGTTATCTGAGTAACTACCGTTTTTAGTAGTTTCTGTATTCTACCCCCCTCCAAAACATATTGAATGTCATTTACAAAATAAGGAGTGTATAACATATTTTAAACTTACGTAATAGCTTTTTTTTCGCTTGCAGAATGTTCCACATGGGAGTGTTCCTTTTTGTCAATTAGAAAGCCAACCCCAGAAGAGAGGACCAAGTCCAGCATCTCAGAGCATACCAGCCACTTCATTGTCTCCAGCCCCTGCAGGAAATACCCACTTCCACCTTTTGTCCACATTTTCTGCCATTCCAAAGATGCCTAAACTTATCCCAGTGGCAAAAACTCTCAGACCTGGTGATGGTTTTCCTTTGCTTCAGTTGCAGCCTGAGCATGAATTCAAGCCCCCTTCCTTCCATACAGGAAGAGTGCCACAATGTCCCTTCAGTCCTCTGACACAGCCGAGAGAGGCTTGGGGATTATCTGATTTCTTCCAACCTCCTTTGCCGATGAGAACAATGGACACTATTTCAACGTCCCATTTGAATTTGAGCCAGTATAATACCGAATCCATAAAAAAAGCAGTTGAGCAGAAGAAATGGGCAGAAACAGTAATTACAGAGATCCCTAAGCAGCCTGTGAACTTGGATCAGTATGTTGGACAAGAAAACCTGACCCCTCAACAAGATTCTACAACCTTTATAAAACCAGGAAGCCTATTTGATAAGCCAGGGCCCTTGGAGAAATCTCCTCAGAATTCTTTTGGACTTCCATTATTGCACCTGCAACTTAATCCTCCTTATGTATTTTCCTCTGCCTCAAGAGCATCAGTTACAGTTCCATCAATACCTATTAGAACTATAGCAGAAGAAAGAAAATGCCCAAGTCTGTCGCTGCTTCATTCGTCTCTGTCCCTGGGAAATATGGTAATGATTTTTGCGGAGTGATGCAAAAACACAGTCCTGCATTTTTCATACTATAACTATACACTCAATGAAAAGCTTTTACACATTTCTTTTTCTTCTTCTTTTTTTTTTTTTTTTTTTGCACCCATGGCATATGGAGGTTCCCAGGCTAGGGGTTGAATCAGAGCTGTGGCCGGCCACAGCCACAGCCACACCAGATCTGAGCTGCATCTGCAGCCTACACCACTGCTCACAGCAATGCCGGATCGTTAACCCACTGAGCAAGGCCTGGGCCTGAACCGGCAACCTCATGATTCCTAGTAGGGTTCATTAACTGCTGCGCCACGACAGGAACTCCTTCTTTTTAAAAAAATAATGCTTCTGCTACTGAAACTAACATAGAAAATTTAGTTTAAAATAGTAATTGGGTATCTAAAAGGTTTTAGGTCTTTCTTGTATATCAGTATGAAAGTTTTCTAGACTCGCTCATAGATAGATATTTGAGATTCTGCCCAGAGAACAAATAAAAAGTAAAATAAAATGGCAGGTATTCTTGATCATGTGTGTAAGGGTGTGTGTGCGCCTGTCTCTCTCTGTCTCAAGAGAGAGAAAAAGAACATTGTTTGAGGTTCCTAGCAGTTGTGATCTGATTGCCTTCAAATCTATTTCAGGTTAAAATTGTTAAATAGACCTAGGTATGTAGGTAGTTTGAGCATATGAAAAAAACTGTATCTTGGGACTTTGCACTGTGGTGCGATGGGTTAAGACTACGACTGCAGCAGCTCTGCTTGCTGCAGAGGTGTGGTTTTGATCCCCTGATGCGGCGGGTTAACAGACCCAGCGATGCCGCGGCTGTGGGATAGGTTGCTCCTTGGGGTCAGTCCCTGGGCTGGAAACTTACATATGCCGTGGGTGTGGCCATTAAAAAAAAGTATATTTTAAAAGTACTTAAAACACAAAAATTAAATCTTTGTAAACCCACCAAATCCTCTTTAAAGTTGTAACTTTTGATTTATGAGATTAAGATTTTTTAGGTTCTGGTTTTTTAAGTCAGTAGTTGGGCGATTGAGTAGGTCATTCTCTGGGGGCACTTTTAAAATGGTCCTGGGAAAAGCAGTGGTCATTCCTCAGAGTACTTACCGTGCTTTCTTTTCTTCTGAACATATTTTGAACAAAAAAGAAAGGGTTACAGAAGTGGAAAAGTAGAAGACGTTTGGAGGTGGTTTTAAAGACATTTTTGTTAGGTTAGAGAGAATAGTATAAGGCACCCCCAAGCTGCCATCACCCAGCGTCAGTGCTCATCAACATACCGCTAATCTGTTTCATCCCTGATCTCTACCCTTCTGCTTCCTTCTTGTTCCAAAGAATTTTAATTAATTAATTGTCTTTTTTAGGGTGGCACCTGCGGCATATGGAAATTCCTGAGCTAAGGCTCGAACTGGAGCTATAGCTGCTGGCTTACGCCATAGCCACAGCAACACCAGATCTGAGCCATGTCTGCGACCTGCACCACGACTCATGGCAACGCCAGATCCTTAACCCACTGAACGGGCCCAGGGATTGAACCTGCCTCCTCGTGGGTACTAGTCAGGTTTGTTTCCACTGAGCCACAATGGGAACTCCAGAAGGAAAATTTTTAATATGACAAATTAAGAAGATGAGCTGACATTCCAGCTGAATTTCTGAAATAAAATGCTCCATTGACATTTTCAGAAAATGATTTCTAAAATCATGTATACTTTAAAATCTGTATACTCACCAGTCAAAAATCAATTTATCTTTTATGTTTTATCTCTTGTATATCTTAGTTTAATATAAACAAATGTTTTTCTCAGTTTTTATCAATATATTGCATAATTGAGGTTTGTAATTTTAAGTTATTATATTTCTTACAGTATGAAAAACCACAGCTTATTCCACTTGAAAAACTCATTGCATTTAAACAGAGCCAACAGAAATTAACACCTAATTTATGTGAACAAGGAGATCCTGGACACCTCCAGCTTCTACAGGTCAAAGTAGAATCATCTGAATTGAGACAAGGAAAGGACAGTAAAAAAAGGCAAGTTTTAAGTGAAACTTTATTTGAGCATGTACCTGCAAACATACCTGCAAGTTTGTTATCAGTGACAATAATATAAAGATGGAAGTTATCTGGTTCAACCTCCCAGCCTGTACACAGTGGCATATTCAGTTTCCTTGCCAAGTGTCATGCATTTGAACATGTATTGTAATGAGAGAAGTTCCTGAAATGTAAGAAAAAAATACTGTTATTACTATTTTTGCTTTTTAGGGCTGCAACTGTAACATATGGAAGTTCCTAGGCTAGTGGTCGAATCAAATCTGTAGCTGCCAGCCTACACCACAGCCACAGCCATGTAGAATCTGAACCATGTCTTCGACTTACACTGCAGCTCTTGGCAACACCAGATCTTAACCCACTGAGCAAGGCCAGGGATCAAACCTGCATCCTCATGGATACTAGTCTGTTTCGTAAACCCCTGAGCCACAACAGGGACTCCAGAATAATATTATTTTTTTTATTTTATTAAGGATTCTTCTCTGGCATTCATAGGCTGGAAGTTTCTCTTTTTTCTTTCTTTCTTTTCTTTTTTTTTTTTTTGGCTGCAGCATGCAGCAGCTTGATGTGGGATCTCAATTCCGAGACCAGGGATTGAACTCGGGCCACAGCAGTGAAAGCATCCTAACCACTGACCACCAGGGAACTTCCTGGATGTTTCTTTTAAATTTTTCTGTGACAGGATGAGCCATCATCTACAGCACAAGAATTTTAGCATAATGCAGAATTCAATATATTATCAGATACACTATTTATGGTTACTCACCACATCCTCCAGACTCTTACATAGAAAATGGGACAGTAAGTGATGTGAATGGTTTCAGGGCACTAAGAAGTGTGCATGTGAAAAGCAAGGCTGTGGCTTCTGATGAAGAGCGTATACAGTGTTTTACTCATAACGGATAATCAGTATGTGAATTGACTGGTAGATTAAGACTGAGTCTAGAAAATATTTTAAAAATTTCATACTTATCAGGCGCTAAAATCTACTACTAGTGTTCTCTTTCCAGAAATGGTTCTTCTTTCATCCTTTCTAGATAAACCCTCTTCAAAGTAAATTTTCCCCTTGACTTTTTGGACCCTTTTTCCTCCTTGCTGGGATTTCCTTCTTGCTGAGGGGATTACATTTTCCTAACTTCTTTAAATAAAATAGATTTTTGGAGTTCCCATTGCAGCTCAATGGTAACAAACCCGACTAGGATCCATGAGGAAGCAGGTTTGATCCTGACTTTGCTTGGTGAGTTAAGAATCTGGCGCTGCCATGAGCTGTGTTGCAGGTTGCAGATGTGGCTCAGATTCCACATTGCTGTGGCTGTGGTGTAGGCTGGCAGCTGCAGCTCTGATTCCACTCCTATCTTGGGAATTTCCAAATGCTGTGGGTGTAGCCATTAATAAAAGGGGATAGTTTCTAGAGCCAGCTTAGAATCTGCAGAAAAGAGAATTTGAAAATTACTTAAAAGGGAGTTCCCATTGTGGCTCAGTGGATTACAAACCCCACTAGAATCCATGATGATTCGGGTTCGATCCCTGGCCCCACCCATTGGGTTAAGTATCTGGTGTTGCCGTGAGCTGCAGTGTAGGTCGAAGATGTGGCTCAGATCCTGCATTGCTGTGGGTGTGGCATAGGCCAGCAGCTATAGCTCTGATTTGACCCCTAGCCTGGGAACTTCCATATGACAAGGGTGCAGCCCTAAAAAGCAAAAAAAAAAAAAAAAATTAAATTTAAAAAAAGGAAAGGGTTACCTAAAAGGTGTAACTCTAACCTGAGAGTCCAGTGACCAATATAGAAAAGTCAGTTCAGTAGTAGAGGAAGTAGAAATAACTTTGACGTGTGCCTGACTTCTGCTTATATTGGCTTGTATCCTAGCAGAATAACTTGCTAATTGAATTAAATGTCATTGAAAATAATTTGTTGATCATTTTGATAACTGTGTCCCTATATAGCATGATATAAATGTAACACTGATGTTACTAAAAAATACACTGAAAATATATTTTGCACTATTGTTTTTAACAGACAAAGACGACGGGCTGAAAAAGAGCTGCAAGAAGAAAAGGCAGAGGAACTAAGGAAAAAACCCAGCGTGACTTTCCAACCAGGAGATTCCATCATTAATGATAATGATTCAGAAATATTTCTGAAACGCAAGGTATAGAAAAACTATAGTACATTCTCCCCTGGTCTGCGTGTACACAGAGTTAGGAATGTCTTTGAGGTTTATCTAGTCTTTTTTTTTTTTCCCCCACTTTTTAGGGCTGTATCCACAGCATGTGGAAGTTCCCAGGCTAGGGATCAAATTTGAGCTGCAGCTGCTGGCCTGTGTCACAGCCACAGCAACGCGGGATCTAAGCCATGTCTGCAACCTACACCACAGCTCATGACAATTCTGGATCCCTAACCCATTGATGGAGGCCAGGGATTGAACCCACATCTTCATGGATAGTAGGCGGATTTCTTTCTGCTGCACCACAATGGGAATGCCCTATCTAGTCTCTTAATTGCTGGAAGCTTCTGGCTGTCACTAGGAGAATCCTAACGTCATTAAGTAAATAAATCCTGCTGCATCTTCCATGCAACAGTAGACATAAGCTGTGCGTGTGAAAAGCAACTTGTTGGTAAATCAAAACTAGAGCATCTGCTTGTGTGACTTGTAATATTTGAAATCACTCTGCTTTTTTTCTGTGACAGCTTAATGTATATAATATGTTATTTGGGTTTTATTTGATAGTTTCACCTACTTTTAAGTGTCTTTAAGATTTCTCAAACATAGATTTTTTTTTTTATGTAACTTATATTTTATGTCTTATCCTTGCAAACATTCCTTCTAAATTTGGTGACTTTACCTATTTGTGGAACAAGAGGTTAAATAAACAGGAACAGTTTGTTTACTTGAATTTTAGTACCCTTTGCAGTAAGTCATCAAGAGCATGTCTGGGGCACTTAGTAAAATGTTGAGTCCGTGACCAGTTTTGATACTATTTGAGAGTTAAAGTTGCCCTGCAGGAGAGAATTACATATCATAATTTAGTAACTGGGACGTTCTGCTGTGGCTCAGCAGTAACGAACCTGACTAGTATCCATGAGGATGCAGGTTCAATCCCTGGCCTTGCTCAGTGGGTTAAGGACCTGGCAATGCCTCGAGCTGTGGTGTAGGTTGCAGATGTGACTCTGATTCCGCGTTGCTGTGGCTGTGGCGAAGGCTGGCAGCTGCAGCTCCTATTTGACCCCTATCCTGGGAACCTCTGTATGCCATGGTTGCAGCCCTAAGAAGACAAAAAAAGGAGAGAAAATTTAGTAAGTGCATTACATTGGTAATACTGTTTTTAATTGTTGACTTGTGAATTTCAAAAACACCTTTGTGAAGTTACTTTGATAGAGTAATTTGATAGAAAAATATTTTTAGAATTATGGAATCAACACTCTACATAGCTATTGAATATTTTTTTCAAAACAATGAATGTCTTTGAGTTAATCATAAGTTGATCATTTGGGAATTCATTTAGGAGCAACAAGAACATCATGGCTCCCAGCCTTTGGATAACTTTGACATTTCTTTTGGTACGTATATGCATGATTAATATCATGTCTCTGTTCAGAGTTAAAATCAGCTTTCTAAAAATTATATGTATATGAAAATGAGGCTAAATTATTGTCATGTCATCTTTGACAATATAGTTTGTATGTGTTTGTTCTGATGTGTTATCCTATAGAACAGTGGTTAGCAAACTGTGGCCCACAGGCCAGATCTGGATCACACTCATTTCTGTAAATCAAGTTTTATTGAGCCAGAAGCATGTCCATTTGTTTACACATTGTCTCTGACAGCTTTTGAATTGTAGCAGAATTCATTTGTTGGAAAAGGGACCATATGTTTAAAAAAGCCTAAAATATTTATTATCTGGCCCTTTACAGATGAAGTTTACTGACCCCTATAGTAGAGCATTGCAATTAATAAGAATCTGAAATAAGATTTTTGGGGGCGGTCTTTTTTTTTCTTCTTTTTTTAGGGCCGCACCCATGGCATATAGAAATTCCCAGGCTAGGGTGTCAAATTGGAGCTACAGCTGCCGGCCTATGCCACAGCCACAGCAATGCCAGATCTGAGCTGTGTCCGTGACCTGCACCACAGCTCAAGGCAACGCCAGATGCTTAACCCTCTGAGTGAAGCCAGGGACCAAACCTGCCAGGGATCAAACTCATGAATATTAGTCGGGTTCATTCCCGCTGAGCCACAGTGGGAACTCCTCAAATAAGATATATTGATATATAAGGCCTCAGAGTCAATTATGGAAGAACATGCCTAGGGTCAAATTAATCATAGAAAATACATGCACATTAAAGTAAAGGAATCAGTTCAGAAAAGAGAGCTTGTCTTTAGATAGTCAGTTCTTTTCTTTTTTGAATTGGTCCGTTTATTTCTTGCCATAGCATTCCCCAAGACCTTCTTCTCTGTTTTTCACACACACACGTCCAGACACTCTCACTCCTCTGGGACCATTCACTCTCTCGACTTCAGCTTTTAAATTTTTTTGGTGACTCGCAAAGGGCCACCTACCCTCTCTCATCTTTCTTTTCTACTTTGGCCTTCAGTTCAGCATGTCCAGATCTTAAACTGGCATTTTCCTATTAGCGATATCACCATTCTTTTGACTGGTCAAGATTTTTACATTGCAAATCGCCCTCAATTCATCCCTCACCTCTGTGAGCCCGTTCCTTCACTTAGTCCTTGGCCCGGTCCTCCCTCCCTTTCTCGGTGACTCGGCCCAGCATCAGGCCTCTGCATGCCACCGCCCTGCTTAGCTTCCATCTCTCAGCTTCCTGATCTGTCTGGTGTTCTTTCCCACTCATTGTCTTAAACCATTTTATTTTTCATTTTTCGTAACGTTCGTTCTCTTCACAAAGGCAGTATGCATTCACTGGAGAAAATTTAGAAAGTGCAAATACAGAATGTTAAATCTCCACTATTAAAATCTCCCATAATCCTTCTATCGAGAGAAAACCAGTGTTAATATTCTTCAAGAGTTTTTTTTTTTTTTTTTTGTCTTTTGTTTTTTTAGGGCTGCACCCACAGCATTTAGAGGTTCCCAGGCTAGGGGTGTAATTGGAGCTTCAGCTGCCGGCCTACGCCACAGCCACAGCAATGTGGGATCCGAGCTGCGTTTGCAACCTACACCACAGCTCACGGCTACACTGGATCCTTAACCCACTGAGCGAGGCCAGGAGTCAAACCCACAACCTCATGGTTCCTAGTCGGATTTACTTGCTCTGCACCATGATGGGAATTCCAAGAGTTTATTTTTTCAATACCCCTACTCATATATATCTACAAATATATACTTGTATTTGATAATATATATATTTTAAGCAGACCTGGTCTACTTGTTTATAACTTACTTGTTTTTACATAGTAATATTAAGGTGTGTATCTTCCCATATCACTAGATATTCTGCAGTGTGTTTAAAATGACCCCATAGTACTCCAGTGAAGGAGTATTGTGTTATTCCAAGCAATTCTCTGACACCAACTGGGTGTCCTAAAATTCAGTTTCCTTCTAACATTAATAGCCTAGAGTTAACACAGCCCCAATAGGCTAAGGGCTCAGTCCCAAAAGATTTCCTGTTTCCTTCAAGCTCCAGCTGCAGGTGGGGTCTCTTGGCACCTGCATTTTTGTCCAGTCAAATATAAATTCAGGGATTCTCATGACCCCTTTCCCCCCACCCCGGCCACTAGTTTACTGTAATTCTCTGGAACAACTCCAGAACTTGGAAAAGCGCTTTACCTGTGACTAGAGTCTCATAAAGGATGCGACTCAGGAGCTGCAAATGGAAGAGCTGCATAGGGCAAGGTATGCAGCTCTGAGGCACAGAGCCCCCACACCCTGTCTGCATGTGCCACCCTCCCATGAGGCCACTTAATCATCAGCCTTGAAGCCCCCTTAGCTTCATGGTCTCGGGGGTTTTTACTTTAATTTCATTATATAGGCGTGATTGACTTCATCGTTGGCTATTGGTGACTGAAGTCCGTCTCCAGCGGTTCTCCCTTCCCCAGAAGTGGGGGTGGGGCAGAGCTAATAATTGGTTCCTCTGGTGACCAGCACCCATCCTGAAACTATATAGGGGCCTGCCGAGAGTCACCTCCTTAGCATCGACTCAGATATGATCAAAAGGGGCTCATCTCGAATAACAGAGGATAATCCTTTCAATCAGGAAATTCCAGGGGTTTAAAGGATTCTGTGCTTGGAACCAAGGACCAAGACTATAGATACATTTTATATTATATATACTACCATGTGCCAGCACCGATACTCTTTTCTGTGTAGACTCTCAGGGTGAGCTCCCCCAGGCAAATCCATATCTAAACCCAAACTCCCCTAATAGACTTTGGACTTTGATTCTGCTTCTTGCTAAGCTTTCCCACCAGGTGGAAATCCTCAGGTACAGCGTGTGCAGTCTGAATCCATTATCCCTCCCTTACCAACTGGATTGTTCTCCTGTGTTCTCCATCTCCCTTTGTGTCACTACCAACTTAATCCCAGGCATACCTTGTTCTGAATTCTGCTTTCCCCTTCCCCCCGGCATCAGTCAGTAGCCAGTTCTTGTCTATTTTACCTTCTTTGTAATTCTTAAATTTATCCTCTATTCTCTATTTCTCATTATTACTAGGTACTTATTTGAACTGCTGCAGGGGCCTCATCTATCTGGTTGCCTTACTTTATTTATTTTTTTAGGGCTGCACTTGCAGCATATGGAAGTTCCCAGGCTAGGGGTTGAATCAGAGCTGTAGCCGCTGGCCTACGCCACAGCCACAGCAATGCTGGATCCAAGCCATGTCTGCCGCCTGCACCACAGCTCACAGCAATGCTGGATCCTTAATCCACTGAGTGAGGCCAGGAATCGAACCTGCATCCTCATGGACCCTAGTCAGGTTTGTTAACCGCTGAGCCATGAACGAAACTCCCAGCCTTACTTTAATTTTACCCACTCAAATTTATTTTCAACAAATTGGCTAGGATGGTTTTTCTAGGACATCAGTCTGAGCATGTCATGTCCCTGCCTAACAGTTTCTACTGGACTTCATCAGCCAGAAGAATAGGTTTCTGGCCTGGGCATGCAGAGTCCTCCACAATTCGGTTTTGAGTCCACTGAGCAGATGGTTCATTTTGGTAACAGCTTGACACTCCATACCTCGTCTCCCTGGGTTAGGTGCTCTGCTTCTAGGCTCTTGGCAATATGCTGGCTTCTCAATGACTGTTTCCAATGTTTTGTTGTTATATTTAAGAAAAGCTCCAAGATGATCTTACTACTTCAGCTGGCTTGCATTTCATGGCCTCCGTTAAGAAAAAAGCTGTAGTACGTCAGGATGCAAGTACAAATACAGACTCAGGTAAAATGCTATTTAATTTTTAAAATTCATATATTTTGAAAGATTTAATATATCTCATCTTTTGCTTCAAAACAATGATTTAAAGGGAATTTTAAATTGTATAATATTAGTTACTTTTCCTAGGTTCTTGTCCCCAACCCTGGTATATATACTTTATTAATTTTAAGCTAAAATTAAATTTTCTTATTTTCCAAAATTTTCTTGAAGTATAGTTGATTTACAATGCTGTGTTAATTTCTGATGTATAGCAGAGCGACTCAGTTATACATAAATACATTCTTTTTCATATTCTTTTCCATTATGGGTATAAAATTAAATTTATAACTTTATTAAAACATAATAGATATTTCTTTAAAAAAAATCCCATGGACACATCCTAAATCACTAGAAATAATATTTTGAATTTGGGCTTTCTGTGTCATTAACTGACTTTACTAGAATCTTATGCCTAAGATTGAGAGGGTTGGAGCTATGGCTAGTGAAGCTGAGTTAGGAAGAGGATTAAATTGGGTTTAATGCGGAAAGAATGTATGTGACTCTGCCCAAGAATAGAGGAAATAAATGTTGGAGGAGATGTTATTTCTATGATATTTAGGAAACAATTTCTTTTAACCGTGTATGGAACCTTGTAAGTGCTTTTATTTATTTATTTATTTTGGTTTTTTTACAGCCAAGGGTGCAGCATATGGAAGTTCCCAGGCTAGGGGTGAAATCAGAGCTGCAGCTACACCACAGCTCATGGTCACACCGTGATACTTAACCCACTGAGCGGGGCCAGGGATGGAACCCGCATGGTGATGGATACTGGTCGGGTTTGGGTTCGTTGCTGTTGAGCCACATCAGGAACTCCTTGCTTTTCACTTTGATTTCTGCTTAAGCCAGACATTTCCCTGTGTCATCAAAAAGTATTTTGTAAGTATATTCGTTTTTGCAGCTGTGCCATAAAATAGTTAACTAATTCCTTGTTGAGTTTATTATTTTCTCATATAAATGATGCTTCAGTGATGCTTCATTGAGTAACTTCTTGAATAGAACCTTTTTTTGTGTCATCGCTGTGGTTTAGCTTAGTAACTCTTTTATCCTTTACCAGTCCAATAGATCCAAAAAAGGCATGTCACTTTTAATATTTCTTTGTGAATGAGGTTGGACTTATATGAGGTTTTTTTTTTTTTTTTTTTTTGCTTTTTAGGGCCACACCTGCAACATATGGAAATTCCCAGGCTAGGGGTCAAGTCGAGCTACAGCTGCCGGCCTATGTCGCAGCCACAGCAACATAGGGTCCAAGCCGCATCTGTAACCTACTCCACAGCTCACAGCAATGTCAGATCCCTGACCCCACTGAGCGAGGCCAGGGGTCGAACCCGAATCCTCATGGATACTAGTCAAATTCGTTTCTGCTGCGCCACAATGGGAACTCCCCCAAATAAGATGTTTTTGATGCAAATGGTGAGTGTGCATTTTTTTTGGCCACACCCACGGTATGCAATACATAAATACATTCTTTTTCATAATGAATATAATGGAACCTGCACTCCAGCTATAATGAGTCACAGCAGTGACGTCACCAGATCCTTAACCCACTGAGCCACCGATGAGTGTGAATTTGAGAGACATTCTTAAATGTATCTTTGGAGTTCCCTGATGTCCTAGAGGTTAAGGATTTGGCATTGTCCCTGCTGTGGCTTGAGTCTGATCCCTGGCCCAGGAACAGATGTGGCCCAAAAAATTGTGTCTTTGAGGAAGCCTCGGCAGTACTTTACTGCTCTAAAGTCGGCAGTCTATTTAGTCAGAGTCTGTTACTCATTCAGGTGATCAGTCCCAGGATATATGTAGTAATAAAATCTAAAATTATCACGTTAATTAAAAATATTAAATTCTTAAGTTGCCAATCTTACTTTTCTACCACTTTTTATACAGAGTACCTAAAAATCTGCATTTGTGAATTTAATTTTTTTCTGTGGTTGTGAAATCCTTTTTTCTTTTTTTGTCCCAAATCTCCTCATTGACTACAAGATAAACAAGCTGCTTCTGAAGAAGTTGTTTCTGAATGTCCTAAAAATCAACAAGTCATTTGTTCCGTATCAGGTATGATTTCTTTCTTTCTGAGGACACCATGAGTAATTAAAGGTAATATCTGCATGACAGTTAAAACAGAAGTTACCACACCCGTAAAAAAAGCAGTTAGACCAATCAATCGATTTAACAGAGATAGGATGACAATTTAAATATTTTCACTTTCCTTTTTGTCTAGCTTTTTGGTTGTGGTTTAAATTCAAGCCTTGGTACCAAGTTTCAAGTTTGCAATGAGTTATGTTTTGCATGAAATTTGAAAGTAATGTTCTATTTTTAAAATGCTAGGAAATAAGATTAGAGTTGTAGGACAAACGGCACAGAGTTAGACTGCTGACCTATTTGGCAGACCTCTTTATTAGTAGTTTTGAACGAAAAGCCAG
The DNA here is from genome assembly GCA_004024745.2 of Catagonus wagneri. Classification (NCBI taxonomy): domain Eukaryota; kingdom Metazoa; phylum Chordata; class Mammalia; order Artiodactyla; family Tayassuidae; genus Catagonus; species Catagonus wagneri. Next base: position 10,830,998 of record PVHT020000009.1, on the reverse strand, counting down.
TGAGTCTTTTTTTTCCTTTTTTGGCCAGCCTGCGGCATTTGGAGTTCCCAGGCCAGGGATCATATCTGAGCAGAAGTTGCAACCTAAGCTGCAGCTGTGGCAACACCTGGTCCTTAATGCACTGTGCCGAGCTGGGAATCGAACCTGTGTCCCAGCACTCCCAAGATTCTGCCGCCCTGTTGCGCCATAGCAGGAACTCCAGCTGTTGACTTTTGTAAAGTTAAGCTGTTAAACATTTTAAATGTTAAAATTTAGCTATGGGCTCTGTATATACTGAGAACTACTTAATTGTACACTTTTGAAGGATGTGAATTATATCTCAAGCTGTTTAAACAAACGAATAAATAACAAGACATAGTCTTGAAAGTTAAAAATATATTAGTTATGATTAATTTCCTTAAAATCTGGTTTTATTGAAATTCTAAACAAGCATAATATATCTGAAGTGGGGAAAAAGGCAATTATAATATTTCCTTGGTATGACTTGGGTATTTTATTATTCTTATGAATCATCATATGAGAAAAGCAATACTCAATCTGCATTCAATTATGAATTACTCTAGAGTCAATTGCCCTTAGAATAGAATAGGATTTGCTTTAATTTATTTATTCCTACTTAGATTTTGAACACATACATTTAATGTTTTTTGTTGCTAACTTGTTCTTACAAAGTTAATGACTTAGAACTATTTACTGATTTTTTTTTTAATATTCCTGATTTTTCTTTTCTTAATTTTCAGAACATGAATCTTTGAATGTTCCTCAACTTTTGTCTCCAGAGGTATATCTAAATCTCAGGCTTTCCACTGAAATACCAGAGAAACCTCCATCACCTTCAGCATCTGAAACGGTACTAAATTTGGAAGTTTATCATTATTCAGGTGTATAATTGGTTTTGTTTATTTATTTATTTATTTTTTCGCTTTTTGCTTTTTAGGGCTGCACCTGCAGCATATGGAGGTTCCTAGGCTAGGGGTCAAATTGGAGCTGTAGCTGTGGGCCACAGCCACAGCAACACCAGATCTGAGCTGCGTCTGCAACCTACACCACAGCTCACAGCAACGCCGGATCCTTAACCCACTGAGCAAGGCCAGGGATCAAACCCGCAACGTCGTGGTTCCTAGTCGGACTCATTAACCGCTGCGCCACGACTGGAACTCCTTCAGGTGTATAATTGAAATGAGGCTAAAAAATCTCATCTACAGTCGATGGGCATTTAGGTTGTTTCCATGACCTGGCTATTGCATAGAGTGCTGCAATGAACACTGGAGTACAGGTGTCTTTTCGGGTCATGGTGTCTGCTGGATAGATGCCCAGGAGTGGGATTGCTGGATCAAATGGTAATTCTATTTTGAGTTTTCTGAGGAATCTCCATACTGTTTTCCACAGTGGCTACACCAATT
>PVHT020000009.1:10743038-10816198 GCA_004024745.2 Catagonus wagneri | reverse complement strand
TAAAAAAGGATAAAATAATGTCATTCGCAGCAACATGGATGGAATTAGAAACCCTCATACTGAGTGAAGCAAATCAGAAGGAGAAAGACAGATGTCATATGAAATCTCTTATAACTGGAGTCTAAAACACTGCACAAATGAACATCTCAACAGAAAAGAAAATCACGAACTTGGGGAACAGACTTGTGGTTGCCAAGGGAGCGGGGAGGGGTGAGGAAGGGGTGGGAGGGAATGGGGATAACTAGTGCTTTAATGATGGAAAAGCAAGGAGATCCAACTGTATTGCATGGGGAACTATATCTAATCACATGTGACAAATCCATATATGTACATGTAACCAGGTCACCACATGGTGCAGTTGGAAAATCTGACAGAAATCTGTAAACCAGCTATAATGCAAAAAAATAAATTATTAAAAAAATTAATAAATAAAATAAAATAGGGATAAATGCAAATACCAATGTTTAAAGGCAGAAGTAAAGAAAGTACTAGGAAAATAGAAATTGAGAGTTCTGGGTTAAGGAGATGATTCATTCAGGATTGCAATAGCTCTTGAAATAGAATTTAAGGGGGGTGGAAAAGAAATGCCAATAAATGGCATAACACATGCAAAGATGGATAAATAAAAATGTTTTTCTTTGCATTTTTGGCCACCCTGCAGCATGTGGAGCTCCCAGGCCAGGGATCAGATCCAAGCAATGGTTGCAGCCTAAGCTGCAGCGGCGGCAACGCTGGATCCTTAACCCACTGTGCCAGGCTGGGGATCAGACCTGCGTCCTAGTGCCCCCAAGATGCCACTGATCCCATTGTGCCACAGCGGGAACTCTCAAACTAAAATATTTTTTGAAAGTGCAGAATTTAGGAGTTCTCTTGTGGTGCAGTGGGTTAAGGATCTGTATTGTCACCACAGAGACTTGAGTTGCTGCTGTGGCACAAGTTTAGTCCCTGTCCCAGGAACTGCCATATGCCACAAATGCAGCAAAAAAATAAAAAATTTTTTAAAAAGTGCAGAATTTGGATACCCTAATGGGTGTTTCTTCTCCAAGGTTAGTATCCTGGAAAGATGTGTAGTCATTCTGTTAATTCTGATGTTCAAAAATAGATTTGCTCTTTTGAAACTGAGTTTCTTAGCACCTTGTTCTGAGGGTTCTTATTAGTGGCAAATAATTTATTCACTGAAGGATGGATTTAAATTTTGTTAAAAGTCGTAAGTTATTCAGAGGTGTTTCTGATAAATGAAGTAGATGATCAGGTTGGAATTTTAAAAAAAACAATTGTGATTATCAAGGAATGAAGCTGATCTATTGTATTTAGTAAACTGTGAAGGCAGTTGCAAAGAAAGAGTTTCAAAAATGGTTTGAAAGTGAAGTAAGGATACATCCTTCTTATTAACGACTTTTCAAGGTATTTATTTGAATGTAACACCTTTCTGCCTTTTGAGAAGAGGAAATCAATTTCATTTCTTAGTAGACAGGTCTTTCATATCTAGTTAGTCTATATTTACACCATTAGCAATGAGCTCCTAAGTGACCAAACTCAGCTAAGATAATAAACTGAGGATTAATAAGCAAAATAACATATGCCTAAGAAAGCAAAATTAGTTAATATTAAAAACCTGTGGATGCCCGAGTCTTAGGGACAGGGTGGATTTTTTTAGTATAAGAAAAGTTTAACAAGGAAATGTTTGACAAGAGATGTCAGCATGCTTTTTCCTGTATTAACTCAATTTTTTTTTCAGAGTTAAACATACAGAGAATTGAATAGACTAAGTATTTGCTTAAAAGACATGTAGTTACTATTGTACTGGAGTTCTTTCTTTTGTTTTTAAGTGACAGTTATTTCCTTATTTATTGTCTTTGTAGGGCTGCACCCATGGCATATGGAGGTTCCCAGGCTAGGGGTTGAGTGGGAGCTGTAGCTGCCAGCCTACACCACAGTCACAGCAACACAGGATCCAAACCTTGTCTGTGACCTACACCACAGCTCACAGCAATGCTGGATCCTTAACCCATCTAGTGAGACCAGGGATCGAACCTGCGTGCTCATGGATACTAGTTGGGTTCATTAACCACTGAGCCACGACGGGAACTCCTGGACAAGATTTCAAAATCATTCTTTGGTGGAATTCCCCTTGTGGCTCAGTGGAAACAAACCCGACTAGTATCTGTGAGGTTGCAGGTTCGATCCCGGGCCTCGTTCAGTGGGTTAAGGATCTGGTGCTGGCCGTGAGCTGTGGTGTTGGCCATTGGCTACAGCTCTGATTTGACTCCTATCCTGGGAACTTGCATATGCCACACGCGTGGCACTGAAAAGCAAAAAACCAACAAACAAAAACAAAAATTGTTCTTTGAGTTATATTCGTCCAAGTAAAGGCTCTTGGAATTAAATTAGATATTTCCCCCAGAGTGTTACTTTTAGATTTTGAGAAGTTTTTTTTTTTTTTTTAATAAATAGCATTCCAGTATTCTAAACTGTGTGTAAAGCAAAGAAGACTGTACTCCCTAAAGTATGTTATTCAGAGTACTCTGGATAGAAAAGTCATAGTCTTAAAATGTGGACAATATTCACTACCAAACATAGCATATTCAAGAGGAGGATAAATATGTTATCCATATTTATCTTTAAACCAGTTTGGAGGTTTAAAAATATTTGTTTCTGGATATATAATTTCTAAATCAGGTTAATAATTGAAAACAAAAAAACAAGTGACCTGAAATTTTTATTAATAGTATCATTTCTTTTTTTTTTAAGGTATGAATAAGAGTGATGAGTTATTTGACAGGTAAATATCTTAAGAATTAATTCATAATTTTCCTTACAGTTAAATATAAATTGCATGTTCTGAAAATTTTGTTGTTCATGTGCATGTGAACTTCTACACCACATATTTTTTTGTGGATTAAGGGAATGCAGTTCCTGCGGGGAATGGGGTATTTTAAGAAACTGAGGGCTGTTATATATACAACTAGAATATAGTAGCTAATATTTGCTCTGTTTTCTTTTACTGAGTATATATGCTATTTCAACGGGCAGGACAGGTTAGAGGTTGTCTCCCAGGCCTTATGTTTGCTCCTTTAAGAGCACCCATGAGGAGTTCCCTGGCGGCTCAGCAGGTTAAGGATCCAACGTTGTCTCTGCTGTGGCTCAGGTCACTGCTGTGGTGCAGGTTTGATTCCCGGGCCTTCACATGCTGCCTGTGCAGCCAAAAAAAGAAAGCGCACGTTTGAAGTTATTAGTTATTGATGAATTGGCTTTTCCACCAAGGATTACTGGAATTAAAGCAATAGAAGGAGGTTAGTTATAACGGTTATCATTTTTGTGTTCCTTTATGCTCTTGGAGAGCAGAGTTTTCCATGTTCATTTTTGCTTCATGCAGTTAAGTTATAGATACTGATTTTTATTTCCCAAATCACATTTGCAAATGAAGTGGCCCAGTAGATCCACTCCAGATGAGTGAGCTGACCGATATCGCAGACATTATCAACGACCTTATAACAAAAGACGGGGTTTCCAGCGAAGAGCTTGGCCTAACGGAACAGCAGGCTAGGAGCATCTCCAGGTAATCACGGAATAATTTATTTTTAACCCGGTTCGAGAATATTCAACGTTGGCCGTATTTTAGTGTGAAGTGTAGGAAACAAATTTGAAGCTTAGAATAGACTTCTTTCTTTTTAAATACACTTTGTGATGCTTGTATGTCATTCCTCTCCTCCTCCAACAATATGTGGACTGGTTCACTGAACTAATACAACACGTCTTCATCCTTTGGATTTTCCCAGTTCTCATCCCTCTGAGTATAACATAAATTTTATCATGTTTCTTCTTAGAGGTAAGTAATGATTGAGTTCATAGTACTTTACCCTAAATACGAACCCTTAGAATACATTTGAAATAGCTTTTTTTTGGAACGGTAGGTTACGTTTTATTCCTTGCAGCCTTTCCTGGGCCAAGAACTGGCTCCTGCTAGAATAAAGGCTGGCTCTTCTACTCATGTTCTTTGGGAGACGTACCCCTCTTGGTTTATTGATTTACTAGGGGCTGGATGGTGGGGCACCCTCTGCCTGGCACATACCAAGAGTCCAAACTCCCAGAAGAAAGCAGGTGTTCGGTATAAGCCACATTGTCTGTATCCACAGCCCGTCTCCAGTCAGGTTGTTTTCGTGGGCCACACTCAGTACTCCTTGTGTAGAGGCCGTGATGGGATTAGATGTACAAGATTTATTGGGAGAGATGCCTAGGAAGGGAAAAATCAGAGGTCGGCGAGGCATCGGGCCTCAGTGCAGGTCTGACCCCTCCCTGTGAAGGAGAGGGTTGAGTGAGTCATCTCAGAGTACAGTGTGGGTCTAAGAAAGTCGCAGCTGGCTCCCTGGTGAGGCATCAAGCCAAAGTCACCCAGCAGAGGAGCCCTGTCTCTCACAGATCAGGGCCAGCCGCAGCATCCCTGGCATGCTTGGTCATCGGCGTGGCCGGCTCCGTGGGAGGTATGGCCTGGGCAAGGACACGAGGCCCGATCCAGAAGGACAGCGGCTTAGACGTCATCTCTGTCTTCTAAGTTCGGAAGCGATGGAGACAGTCCAGAAATGGGTTAGAGGGAGAGAAATCCACAGCAGAACCTTTAGACATGAATTGCGGTGGTGAGCAGAGAGGAAAGGAACCGATGTAGGAGGCTGCGTTGTGTCTGTGAGTCAGAGAGAGACCCGGATAAGAGAGAGTAAGAAGCCGGAGGGAGAACCCGTTGCCCCAGATGTCGTAGAGAAGTCCGGTAGGATGAAGACTGACGTGGCTGGTGACCTGAGGTCCTTGTCAGTGGATTTCAGGGGACAGATTGGAGCCAGCTGACTAGGGGTCATGAGTGCATGACTTTTCAAGATGGGGCATCATGATCTTTCCAAAGAAACAGTCTTTGTGGTACGTCGTATCTCCATCACACATTTAAAAATCAAGCGATTCTCTGCGGGCTAAATTTCCCAGGATTCAGCACTCCTCCGGTAGACGTCCACAGAGAACGGAGAAGGAGAGAAGAGAGATTCAAGTCTGGATGAAAAGAAAACGCAAAGAAAGAATGGCAGAGTATCTAAGCCAGCTGGCGGAGAAGAGAGGACGGGAGCACGAGCCTTTCTGCCCCAGAAGCAGTCCAGTAAGTCTGCGGCACAAGGGTGGTGCAATTATTACAGCATATTGTGTGATTTTTTTACCTGGCAAATATTCAGGAAAAGGAGGAACATGATTTGGATGCATTCTTTCTTTGATAGACAAGGCAGCATTTTATTTAAGTCAGGAAAAGTTAAGAAATCACCTTAAAATTGCAGAATGGTTCTACAAACCATGTTCTGTGGATCTGAAATATTTTTTCTTCCCCAAGCTAATTATGGCTGTAGCATTTTAACCAAATGGTAGGTTAAGGGATTGAGTGACCAGTTGGAGGCATTCTCTTAATTTTCAGTGAAAGTCAGTGGCAGTTGAAAAAACGTGTTAAAGTGTGGTCCAGTCCGGTGCCGTGTGTGTGTATATATGTGTGTGTGTGTGTGTGTGTGTGTGTGTGTGTGTGTTTGCACTGCGCTTTAAACTGTCAACATCTGTTTATCAAGCCCTGACTATGGACATCACCACGGCGAGGCTAGAAGTGTTTTTCTTCAGAAAATAAAACAGTGACACTGATGATTACATTACCATGAAAATCACATTTAGATTACACGTAGATTATAGTTTGATCTTTTACTTTGTGTCTGAAATAAGATATAATAGTACATTTTTTTTTCAGCATTGTTAGGGGAACACATTCTATAAGTGAATTTTCCAGTAAAGTTGTCATATTTAAGCACAAAAATATGCTTAAAATAGATGGTACAAAATAGATGGTACAAAAGTAGGTGAACTGTTTAAAGCGTGTCATTTTCTTACCTGTGTCTGGAGAGAGCATGCAGATGTTGGCTGTTTCGTTGCCAGCTCTGGGGACGTGATGACCTTCAGGGCCACTTTAAGATCAGAATCTTACCAGAGTTCCCTGGTGGTGCAGTGGGTAGAGGATCTGGTGTTGCCACTGCTCAGGCTCGGGTCGCTTCTGTGGCATGTGTTCAATCTCTGGCCCAGGAACTCCCGCATGTCATGGCGCAGCCAAAGAACAGTAATAAAGACCAGCATCTTAGTGTGCACGTGCATGTGCGTGTGTTCTTTCACCTCAGGGGGGGCGAGTTTCCATATAAGCCTCCCTGTCAGCCAAGCCGATGGCTCAGATGGTTTGAATCATGTCCAAATGTAGAATGAATTAACTGAGGGCATCGGTTTGGTTCATAGACCTTGTGACATCTCCTTCAATATTGCAGACAATTGTTTATTTTTAGCTTTTATTTGGTTAAAGGTATGGAACTAGGGAGGGGTTAATATAATGAAAATTTTTGTTTGCATTTCTATCAGAGATCAATAAAACCTTTAATTTATTATCAATGACTATATAAGACCTTGAGAAAGTGAATCCACCTGTGCATGTACCTTTTTATATACACAATTGCGTAATGAAAGGACTTAGTTTACCCGCATTAGTAATTCAGTCGCAACGCTTAACGATCTGCAGTAAGACGTATATAGTTGATATTGACCAGTTTACCACGTGGTGCAAAAGTTTGGAAGAGTTCTCAGGTCACAGTGAACCCACTGCAATGGATTTCTGGTAAACGTTTTAACATTAAACTGTAAATGGTAAACATTAAAGTGATAGTTTTAACTGTCTCATTTCTACCTAACCAAACTCTTGGAGATTAATCACAAGACAGTACAAAATATAGGTGTCTCCACCCTTAACATTTTCCTATTTTCCATTTTAAATGCGGCTGATAAGGATCTCTCCTTTTGAGAAAACACATTAGTTTAGCCTCTAAAACAGATTTTGCTTTCCATTTAGTAAACTGGACTTAACATTTTTATAAGTTTTGTGCTGGATTCGGAAGCTTCATTAAATATGACAGAGTTTTGTACTGTTTCCTTAACAAAATTATTTTAAATTGTCAATTGTTACTAGTGGACAATAAAATTGTCCTGTTAAAATTGATTAGTAGAATGTTCATGTTTTTCGTGGATCATAATGGTTTAATTATTCGAGTTGAACAATAACAAGCCAACTTGTTATTTGTTGTGCAGTTTTACATGACTTCAAGGGAAATCAGGCGGAGACAGAAGATGAAACATGAAAAAGACAGGTAAGTCTGATTATACTCTGATCATTCTCATTTGCTCACTCGAAGACACTGGTTCATACCTTAGGGACTCTAGTTCTCACAGTAGTCTCTTTTTTGTTGATAAACAGAAAATTATAGGCGATAGCTACAAGGAAAATAATTACACCCCGCTAGCCTTTTAGGAACTTTCTTCCAAATATTATTTATCCCATTCAATTTTTATAACTTTTATTTCTGCTGTTCCCTCCCTCTCCCAATCCCTGTGTATTTTGAACCTACCCCAAAAGCCATAACAACAGGTGCCATTAATAATACCTTCTACTGGGAGTTGCCGTCGTGGCACAGCAGAAACCCGACTAGGAGCCATGAGGTTGTGGGTTTGATCCCTGGCTTTGCTGAGTGGGTTAAGGATCCGGCATTGCTGTGAGCTGTGGTGTAGGTTGCAGGCGCGGCTTGGATCTGGCGTTGCTGTGACTGTGGCATAGGCCAGCAGTTGTAGCTCCGATTCGACCGCCTAGCATGGGAACCTCCATATGCCATGGTGTGGCCCTAAAAAAGCAAATAATAATAATAATAATAATGATAATAATAATAATACCTTCTACTGGTTGTCAGAAATCTGATATTTGAGTTTGCATTGAAATGCATTGAAGAAAATAAATGCTAGGTGGTCTTCAAACACGATGTTCCTTCTAGAAATCAGAACTGAAAGCGACTCTTTTATTAAATGTTTTTTAATTCTTTTCTAAAGGTTGCTACTCTCTGACCACTATAGTCGTCGAATCTCACAAGCATACAGTCTGATGAATGAACTATTATCTGAATCAGTACAACTTCCAGCAACTGTACAGAAGCCATTGCCTAACAAACCCAGAACTGCTCAGATTCCCAGAAGGCCACGCTCCCTTTCTCCAAGAGGGTAAGACGAGGTTTGGCATGTCATTGGCAAGATAACAGCAAGAATGAAAAGTGTGAAGTGCTCTAGTCTGCACTGAATTATGATAATAGAATTAATGAGGAAAATGGGATCATAATTATGAGGCCTTTACTAGTTTACAGAGTTACTAGAGAGAAAGACAAAAATGGGATTAAGTTCCTAATTAAGACATAACAAAGCATGTCTGTATACCCAGTACAATTTTTATTTCCAAATCAGTCCTGTTTTCATCTTTTCTGTAGTTTTGGTTAATAATTCCTTCTGTAATTGGCCTCCTCGCTGCTCTCCCTGTTTTTCTTCTCAGCTCCACTTTTTTTTTTTTTTTTTTTTGTCTTTTTGCCTTTATCTAGGGCTGCACCCGCAGCACATGGAGGTTCCCAGGCTAGGGGTCTAACAGGAGCTGTAGCTGCCGGCCTTCGCCACAGCCACAGCAACGCAGGATCTGAGCCGCGTCTGCGACCTTCACCACAGCCACAGCCACGCGGGATCCGAGCCGCGTCTGCGACCTGCACCACATCAGCTCCACTCTTGTAGAATCAGCGGTCCCCACCACGTTACTGCTTCTTCCTCTGCCATCTCCCTGCCTCTCCCAGTCGTTGCTGATTCAGCTGTAGACACTGTTATATGTTTCTTCTTGCATTACTGACCTGCAGTGGGTGTGGACATGAGTTCATTAGGCAATTATTAATTCAGCATAGAATGTTAAAGAAAAGTACCCACGTGTAAAGTTTCTTTTTCTGTTTTTGTCTTTTTGCCTTATCTAGGGCCACACCCACAGCATATGGAGGTTCCCAGGTTAGGGGTCTAGCAGGAGCTGCAGCTGCCGGCCTTCGCCACAGCCACAGCAACGGGGGATCCGAGCCGCGTCTGCAACCTACACCACAGCTCACGGCAACGCCGGATCCTTAACCCACTGAGCGGGGCCAGGGCTCGAACCCGCAACCTCATGGTTCCTAGTTGGATTCGTTAACCACTGAGCCACGACGGGAACTCCTAAAGTTTCTTATATATGACAAACACAGAATTATATTTTTTCTTGTGTGTGTGTGTGTGTGTGTCTTTTCAGGGCCGCACCCATGGCATATGGAGGTTCCCAGGCCAGGGGTTGAATCGGAACTGTAGCATCTGGCCTGTCCTACAGCCACAGCAACACAGGATCTGAGCCGCGTCTGCGACCTACACCACAATTCACGGCAACGCTGGATCCTTAACCCACTGAGCGAGGCCAGGTATCGAACCTCCGTCCTCATGGATGCTAGTCAGATTTGTTTCCGCTGAGCCACGACGGAAACTCTTATATTTGTTGATAATCCATAAGGTGGACATGAATTGGCAGGATAGTGTTAAAAATGTGATAGTGTTAAAAATGTCCACCTTTGACGAAATGATTAAGATTATAAACATAATCATGTAACTTATGAGCCTAGTGGAAATGTTCATCAACATAAACCCAGATGTAATCACTTGTGTGTGTAACTTGGGGTATAATCAAAATACCAGAGACTCCTTGAATATTTTCTAGAATAATGCAGGGTACTTAATACATAAATTACTACCAGATTATAGAGCATTTGAAATGGATAGAGACACAACTTTTTTGAGGAAAAAATGAGTGAAGTTTGAGGTATGAGGAGAGTTATTCACACGAAATGCATCCCTGACGTACAGAATAAGCCGAGTCAAGGGAGTGTCTTAATTCGAGTTGGAATTTGGATTTTTTTCAAATATTGTAGTTTATCACTGATAGGCGATACTAGGCATATAATAACTTTGTAATTTCTACTTTAGAGAGAATCAACACGGTCACAATTTTCCAACACATAGACCTGCAAAAGCCAGATGTATATCTAGTAAGCCAAGTTATACCCCAAAGGGGAGACCTGCTGGGCAACCTCAAGGCTCACCTTGGCCACGTGGTAAGACTTACGCTTTTCTGATCTCATGTAATTTGGACATATTTCTTCTTGTCTCCGGAGTTGTGTTTTCATTAGTAAAAGTTGTAAATATTAATGAAAAGCAATTCCCATTTCAACAGAATGCAGGGGGTTGATAAAGACTTAGCTATACCTGCATTTTGTTCTCTTGCTTTGAAATAAGAAGACTCTAGGAATTTTTTTAACTGGTGGCCTTTTTGTAATAGAATTTGAACAATCAGTTCTCTGTGATATGACTTATTTGGGAATCTGTCTCTTGTGTGTGTCTAAGGTGTAGGAACTTTTACAAATTAAGTCCTGATAGGCTTCGGGATGAATTACATCACAGAAGGGGAATACTGAGGGACTCATACTGAAATAATAGCATATTTTACCCTTCAAATATCCTTTTCCACATTTGGAGATATAATATCTTATTTATTGCTAGCCTTCCTTTAGTTAATTTTCCCATATTTGGGTTTTGATTACTACAGTAAAACATACTTATTTGTGAAATGATTACGCATTAAAAATATATGATCATAGCTAACATGAAGAATAAATGTATACAGTTAAAAACGTGTAATGGTAGCTAATGTGCCGGGTTCTGTTTACACTCTTGAATTACAACTCTGAGAAAGGCACTGTTGTGTTCCTGTTTTAAAGATGAGAAAGCCAAAGCAGGGCAAGTTGAAATAATTGCCTAAGATCAGACATCCAGCAAGTGGTAGAGTCAAGATTCAAACCCGGTCTAGACCCTCCACACCTAGAACCTGAACTTTCTTTAGTGAGCTGCCTCAATTCAGAAAATTCAGGTTTCCATAAATTACAATCCTTTTAATAAAACTTTGTAGTTTGAGTAACACTTGCTTTTGATGGACAAACTATAATAACTGCTCTTTTTCAAAACAGTAATCATTTTTTTTTAAAAATTTAGTTTTATATTGTGCTCAACACATTTACCAAAATTAAATTAAAAAAGAAATCCAAACGTGTGGAAAGGATTTTAAACTTAACTCACGGTTTCTGAATGCCAGCTGGAAAAGTCCTGGATTACGTTATATGCAGACATGTCGTCCTCTGGGGCCTGGTAATGTCAGGCCTTTATCTTGTCCCCTTGCGTGTGACTGGGCCAGGAAGCCCTGGCCCCGCCTTTGGTCTCCACACCTGCCCTTGCTGGGCTCTGCTCCATGAGGTGCACCTGCTGCCTGGGGCTCAGAAGCTCCCAGTGACCCCCCCCACTTGGATAAGTCCCCGCTCACTGCCTTCAGGGGCTCCTCCCTTTCTGCCTCCTCAGCCTCCTTTCCTCAAACAGTCTGAATAATCCGTGACATTTGCAGGCTTGTTTTCCAGTCACGTGCTGCGCGCTCCCAGTCCTGCACTGATATTCTCACTTATACCTTAAATGCCTCACCTCCGTGTCTGGAAAGACACCCCTAATTTTAATTCTGTAGTTCTTCCAGCCTGATGTAATGAATTTTAACATCCATATTTTCATTTTTAAATGGGCCAGTACTTAATTTGTCTGGTGCTTGTGAATATTAGAGATAAATAGTGACACCGGTAACTAAAACAGTTACTCTTTTTTTTTTGTCTTCTGAGCCCTCAGTCACATGCTTCTCTCCCTCTTGAGGCACCACTACAACAGGCCTTATGTTACAGTTTCTTACAAACTTGTTAGGTCCCAGGATAGACTAGACGTTGTGAGGGTAGCGATGCTGTCTTCATCTTGTGTTACTCCTTCACCCTGGACAAAGGAAATAATTGAATAATTGAGTACATGAGAAAAAAAAGGCTATTTGGCTTTTTTGCCTAAAAATAGTTGTTTAATGTGCCTGAATAATAATTACTTTATAAAGGGCAAGTATCGCAGTGTTTATACTGTGTCACAGACTGCCACCTGCCCAGCTGTTATCCATGCTGACATGTCATTTAGCTTCCCCGGACATCTAGGGCCAAGGTGGGAGGGGGTAGCTCAAGGGACCCGTGAACACGCCAGCCTCCCTCACTGCCTCTGCAGGGCCAGAACCCATCCATCCCATGGCAGCAGTCAGAGGCGGTGGCAGGAACCCGGGCTCTTCCCAGTCGGTGACAGACAGCCTGAGCCCACTGGGGCAAATTCAGTCATTGCAGGGATAGAAGAACAGGATCCATCAAGATTTAAAAATTCACTGCGGTTCTCCTATAAAGGGAGAGTTTTCCTGAAAAATACTTGTGGTTTGACGATATGTTCCTATCTGTCTCTTATAAAAAGCAGAATGCGGTTTTTGGCTTATTTCTTCAGCCCTCCATGCAAATGTTTATAATACCTAGGGGTCCCCTTTTTTGTTTTGGCTTTTGTTTTTGTTGTTGTTGCTTGTTTTGTGCTTAATTCTATCAAAATAATGTAAAGAAACTATATGAGAAGTATCTGAGACGCATCATAGGCATAAATAATAGGGCCAGCCTTTAGAATTGTCCGGGCCTAGGTTCACATCCCAGCTCTGCTGCTTACTTTGTGCCCTCAGATATATTTTTTTAAAACCCGTCTCATAGAGTTGTTGAGAATTATGAGTAAAACATTTTGCATAACACAAACAGTAAATGGTTGCTACTAATCCTGGAATTTAGAAACCTTAATTGATCATTCTCTTGGCATTTCGCCTAGATGCTTCCTTCTAATAGACTTATATGCCTGGCTGTTCCGGTTGCCAGAGATGTTGTCAAAGCACCTTTGCCATATAAGAAAGATCCACGGTTGTGCTGTAAGATACCAAGTCTCAAAGTAGGCCTTCCCTTCCTTCTTTCTACTTTGGTTTTGCTTTTTTGGTTCAAATCAACCACCCTTTTTTGGGCCCCTAGTAATCAGAAGATTTCTGTCCTTAAAGAATTTACAGCTTTTATAAAAGGTGAAAAATCATGCATGCATACGGAAGGTTAGAGAAGTTTGTCTGTCTTTATAGGAACTGCTACTTTCACTATACAGAAAAAAGCTGATGGAGCCAGAGTGGCAGTAAGAAAGGCTGTGCCGTCTCCAGTTACCATCCAAAAAGGTAAGGGATAGGGAGTTCCCGTCATGGCGCAGCGGAAACGAATCCGACTGGGAACCATGAGGTTGCGGGTTCAATCCCTGGCCTCGCTTAGTGGGTTAACGATTCCACGTTGCGCTGAGCTGTGCTGGAGGTCGCAGATTCAGCTCGGATCCTGTGTGGCTGTGGCTGTGGCGTACGTTGACAGCTGTAACTCTGATTCAACCCCTAGCCTGGGAACCTCCATATGCTGCACCTGTGGCCCTAAAACCAAAAAAAAAAAAAAAAAAAAAAACACCCGAGAGGCAGTGTTCACTCTCCTCCAGAGGGAGATTTTTCAGGGGAAGCTGATGCCCTCGCCCACTGGTCCCACTGTGGGGTCTCGTCTTGATGCATCGCTTACCTTAGAAAGCTCTCCCTGGCCTCCCTGGGGCAGGAACACACCCTACCTGAGAAGCTTTGCATGTGCTCAGTTTCACAGCGTTTTTTTCATATTTCATTTCTATCTCAAAATCGGATGTCCCAGACAAATCTAGAGAAATGCACTTTGATCTGAAGAGAAGGAAATTGCAGATCCATTCCTGGTAAAGCAAGGTGGGAGAGAGCCGGTGATGGCCTCTCGAGGTCCGTAGCTACCCCATGGGTAAAGGCTTACCCTAAAACGTAGGCTTCTTGACCTTAATATCAGCAGACTCGGTGATGATTTGTTACTCTTACTAGATGGCAGTAATTACGTTCATTAGACAAGAGTATCGGAGTCTAGCTAACGAATTGCAGCGGAGATGGGGGTGGGGTTAGTTAAGGGTTACAGCCTCCACTGATCTCCTCCATCCCAGAGCCCTCCCGCCACTGCTTCCACCTGATTTGGAGAGACGGCCTACCCTTGCAGTTATGTGCTGCCTAACTACCCATTCGTTTCTCCTTTTTTTTAAATCCTGTCTCAAACTTTTTTTGTTTTACCTGCTGCTGTTTTGTTATTTTTTTTAGCCACAGTGTGTGTTCTCTGGTGCATGCCAATTGATTATACTCATAGGTATTTTTTCTTTCACAGAGTTTTTAAAAAAACTGAAATAATTATATTAACATGGAACTTCAGTCACATCCCAAAATAAATACTCAGGGATGGATTAAATGGCAGGAAAAAAGTCAAACTCTTCTCAACTAGGGTGCAGCTCTTAGATTTGACTCTAAAGTGGTGACCACAGGTGCTACAGAATGATGTTAACCTTATTTCTGCTTCAGATCCTTGGGGCTAATCAAAAGAAGAATCTCTAAGCCCTCTTTCATGCTGCCCTCTCCCCTGTTAGCAAGGAAGCAAGCTGTTGGAAAGGTGCTGCCCTGGGGATCCAGATAAATAGACTCATTTCTCATGTTCAGATAGGAAGATTATCCAAAAAGGCACTCTGAAGACTAATTTCCCTGTCCTGCCAGACAACAAAAAAATGACATATTCGCTCAGCTTCCAGGTATAGATCATCTCTCTCATCTTACATAACTTCTCTAAGCCTCACTTGCAAACATAACTTCTCTAAGCCTCACTTTCCTCAATTGCAAAAAGGGAATGATGCCACTTTCATGGATGACTGTCATGAAGAATACTCATTCTGCAACAGCCCATTGAACTCCTGCTACTTACCAGGCACTGTTGATCAGGAACAACACAAACAGTAGATATGGGAGACCATGAAGATCACTTTGAGAAGGTGTCATTGGAGTGAAGGTGCTGAATGATGGAAAGGGAGGTACAGTTCCAGGCATAGAGATGGGCGCCACCTCCACCTCCCTGAAGGTCACTGCCTCTGCCCAGAGACCTGCAACCAGGAGCAGCCTGCAGTCCCATCTTCCTGTAAGTCCTGGCAACTGTCAAGGGCAGGCAGGCACTGGCTATAGGCCCTGCTGATTGACCCCATCTCCCTGGAAGCGTGTGCAGGCCTTAACACTGGCACATCTCCTCTCAAGGGGAATAACAGCCTGCACACAGTGAGGAAAGAGACAGAAGGCATCCAAACCAGAAGCATCCCTCAAGAAAAAAAAAAAAAAAAAAAAGAATAAAGCCCTCACAAGCTACGTAGACATTGTTGCATATAAATAGCCCTTCAAGACTGTAGAGCATAATTTTTCCCCCAACCTCACAGAATAAGAAAAATATAAGCAAAACGAAGAAGCACAGGAGCCATTCCCAGTTAAAATAAGAGAATTACCCTGAAGAGCAAACAATGAAACAAATCTCTGCAGTCTTAACAGAGACAGAGTTCAAAAAGGAGGTAGTGAAAAAACTGAAGGAATTAAGAGTGGATATCAACAGTAACATAGATCACTTTAGAAAGGAACTAGAAACTATAAGGAGGAGCCAAGAAAAATTAGAAAATTCATTTGCAGAGATGCAAGGTGAGTTAAAGGCATTGAAGAGCAGAATGAATAATGCAGAGGAACAAATAAGTGACTTGGAAGATAGAATAATGGAAATGACCCAGTCAGGACAGCAGACAGAAAACCAGATTAAAAAAAAAAAAAAAAAACAATGAAAGCAATGTAAGAGGTCTATGGGATAATATAAAGCAGGCCAATCTACGCATAATAGGGATTCCAGAAGGAGAGCGAAGAGAAAAGGGGATTGAAAATACGTTTGAAGAAATTATGGCTGAAACCTTTCCAAATCTAAAGGAAACAGATCTCAAGATACAGGAAGCACAGAGGGGCTCCAAACAATTTGAACCCAAACAGCCCCACACCAAGACATATTATAATAAAAATGGCAAAAGTTAAAGGATTCTAAAGGCAGCAAGAGAAAAACAAAGGGTTAATTATAAGGGAACTCCCATAAGGCTACCAGCCGATTTCTCTACAGAAACACTACAGGCTGGAAGAGAGTGGCAAGATATATCCAGAGTTCTAAGAATAATCTGCAGCCTAGAACACTCTACCCAGAAAGATTATCATTTAAAATAGAAGGAGAAATAAAGAATTTCTCTAACAAAACAAAACCTGAAAGAATGTAGCAGTACTAAACCCATTTTAAAGAAATACCAAAAGTTCTCCTCTAAATCAGAAAGAAGATACAGGATGGAGGAAATCACAATTAGAAAATAATAAGCCAGTGGATCAAAAAGAAAAAACAATCCTATTTGTACAAGTGACAATAAACACAAGGAACAGCAAAAGGATAAATATGAAGATGTAAAAAAGGACATCAAAGTCATAAAATGTGGTGGAGGAGAGTAAGAAAATCTGGACTTTTTTAGAATGTGTTTGAGCCTATGTGACTATCAGGCTAAAGCAAGCAGATACAGGAAGGGGTTAACATACTTAAAAAACAGCAACAACAAATCAAGCCAAATAATACATCCACAAAAACTAAAAAGAAGACACAAGCATGAAAGGAAATCATCCAACCAAACAAAGAAAGGGACAAAGGAAAAACATAGAATCAACTGGAAAATGAGGTTTAAAATAACAAATACATATGTATCAATATTACCTTAAATATCAATGGACTGAATGCTCCAATCAAAAGACATAGAATGGCAGATTGGATTAAAAAGACGAGAGCCTTCTATATGCTGCCTACAAGAGACTCACCTTAGTGCAAAGGACACATATAAATTGAAAGTGAAGGAATGGGAAAAGATATTTCATGTAAATAGAAATGAGAGGAAAATGGGAGTCACAATACTCATATCAGACAAAATAGACTTTAAAACAAAGGCCACAAAGAAGGATAAAGCAGGACACTATTTAACAATAAAAGAATCAGGTCAAGAAGAGGATATTATACTCATCAATATATATGTGACCAATATAGGAGCACCAAATGCATACAACAAATACTAACAGGCATAAAAGGGGAAATTGCTGGGAGTACAATAATGGTTGGAGATGTTAACACCCCACTCATATCAATGAACAGATCCTCTAGACACACTATTAACAAGGCAACAGAGATCCTAAATGACACAGTAGAACAGTTAGACTTAATTAATATTTTTAGGACATTGCGTCCAAAAAACCAGAATATATATTCTTTTCAAGTGCACATGGAACATCCTCTAGGACTGACTACATACCGGGGCACAAAAATAATGTCAGCAAATTTAAGAATATAGAAATTATTTAGGTGTATTCTCGATCACAGAGGCATGAAATTAGAAACCAACCATATGAAGAAAAAGTGAAAACACACTTCCAAGCTAATTCTTTGAAGTCACCATCACCCTGATACCAAAACCAGACAAAGATACCATAAAAAAAGAAAACTACAAGCCAATGTCACTAATGAACATAGATGCAAAAATCCTCAATGAAATACTAGCAAACCGAATCCAAATATGTATTAAAAAAGAACATACACCGTGATGAAGTAGCATTTATCCCAGGGATGCAAGGATTCTTCAATATCCACAGATCTATCAGGATGACACACCATGTCAACAAACTGAAAGATAAAAACCATATGATCATGTCAGTACATGCAGAAAAAGCTTTTGGAAAAATTCCACACCCATTCCTGACAAAACCTCTCCTGAGAGTGGGTATAGAGAGGAATTACCTCAATATAATAAAAGCCACTCATGACAAAACCACAGCTAATGTCATTCTCAAAGGTGAAAAACTGAAAACATTTCTGCTAAGATCAGGAACAAGATAAGGATGTCCACTTTCACCAATGTTATTGAACAGTTATGGAAGTCCTAGCCATGGCAATCAGAGAATAAAAAAAGAAAAGGAATCCAAATTGGAAAATAAGAAGTAAAACTGTCACTCTTTGCAAATGACATGATACTACTATACCTAGGAAATCCTAAAGGCACTACCAGAAAACTGCTAGAGCACATCAGTGAATTTGGTAAAGTTGCAGGATACAAAATTAATACACAGAAATTGATTGAATTCCTATATACTAACAATGAAAGATCAGAGAAATTAGGGAAACCATCCTATTTACCATCAAATCAAACACAATAAAATACCTAGGAATAAACCTGCTTAGACAAAAGACCTGTACTCTGAAAACAATGAGATGCTGAAGAAAGAAATCAAATATGACACAAATAGATGGAAAGATATACCATGCTCTTGAGTTCCTGTTGTGGTGCAGCGGAAATGAAACCAACTAGTATCCATGAGGATGCGTCCTTAGATCTGAAGTGGGTCTCTTGTAAACAATATATGTGGGTCTTGTTTTTGTATTCATTCAGCCAGTCTCTGTCTTTCAGTTGGAGCATTTAATCCATTTACATTCAAAGTAATTAAGGAAAAGTATGTACTTATTGTCCAAAAATTGTCCTTAAACTTCTTGTTATTTTGGGTCCGTTTTCTTCCCTTCCTCTTTTGTTGTCTTCTCTTGTGATTTGCTGACCATCTTTAGTGTTCTGTTTGGCTTGCTTTTTCCTTTTTATGTGTGTGTCCATTATAGTTATTTGTGGTTCCCATTATATTTTGATACAACCATCTGTATGTGTGCAGAATTGTATCTAGTTGCCAGTATCTTAATTTCAAATGCATTTTCAAAGTCCTGCATTTGTCCTCTTCTCTCTGCTTGCTTGCTAGTTTTGATATCGTATTTGTCAGTGGGTGATTTCCTACTCTTATACTATCTTTGCCTTTACCGGTGAGCTTTTTATTTTGTAATATTCTTATTTCTAATTGTGGCTCTTCCTTTTCTGCTTGGAGACGTTCCTAAACTAAAGTTGATGTAGAGCTGGTTTGGGGTGCTGAATTCTCTTAGCTTTTGCTTGTCTGAAGAGCTTTTGATCTCTCCATCAAATCTGAATGAGAGCGTTACTGGGTAGATTATTCTCGGTTTCAGGTTCCTCCTCTTCATCACTTCAAATATATCTTGCCACTCCCTTCTGGCTTGTAGAGGTTCTGCTGAAAAGTCAGCTGTTAATCCTTATGGGGGTTCCCTTTCATGTGATTTGTTGCTTTTCCCTTGTGGCTTTTAATATTTTTTCTTCATATTTAATTTTTGTCAGTTTGATTAATATGTGTCTCATTGTATTTCTTCTGGGTTTATATTGTATGAGACGCTCTGTGCTTCCTCAAGTTGAGTGTTTCCTTTCCCATATTAGGGACATTTTCAGCTATAATCTCTTCAAATATTTTCTCTGGCCCTTTCTCTCTCTCTTCTCCTTCTGGAACCCCTATGATGTGAATACTGGCACCTTTAATGTCCCAGAGGTCTCTGACTCTTCTCAATTCTTTTCATTTTTATTCATTTCTGTAGCAGTGATTTCCACCACTCTGTCTTCCATCCCACTTAGTCGTTCTTCTGTCTCCTTTATCCCGCTATTGATTCCTTCTAGTGTGTTTTTCATTTCGGACATGATGCTCTTCATCTTTCTCTTTAAATCCACCAGCTCTTTCTTCATTAAACACTTTAGGTTCTTGATCTGTGTCTCCATTCTTTTCCCAAGATCTTGGATCATCTTTACTATCAATCACCGGTCTGAATTCTTTTTCAGGGAAATTGCCTCTCTCCTCATCATTTAGTGGGGTCTTTTGTGTGTGTGTGTGTGTGTGTGTGTGTGTGTGTGTGTGTTTCTGTCTTGTTCCTTTGTCTGAAAGCTGTTTCTTGGTTTCCTCATAATATCTACCTTTCTGTTTATGGTATATAGATGCAGCAGCAGGTGCCCAGTCCTGGAATTCTCAGCGGTGGCCATGGTTCCCGCGGGAGCACGATGGGAGCAGCAGTATCACACCACCTCACCTGGAGCTGGGTGGCTGCCAGGGATGGCATCTGTGAGGACGGTGTCAGTGGTTCACAGTTCACAGGATGGCTTTTGTAGCATGTGGGGCAGCGGGGATTCCTGCGACTGACTCCTGCTCCATGTAGCTTGTAGGACTCTCCCAGAGCTGGCAACGTCAGCAGCTGCAACTGTAGTCCCTCCCTTTGCTGGGAACGCTCGAGGGACGGCTGTCTGTAGCTGTAAGGGCAGTGCTGTTCTGCAGTCACCCCCCCTTGTCTGGCTACACTAGGGATCTCTCTGTAGCCCCGGGGCCAGGGACCGCTCCCTCACTGTTGCTAAAAGGCTCTTTCTGTAGCTGCAGGACATTGATTTCTGGCGGTCCCACCCCGTGCTGGGCTGCTGGCAGGAGTGCTGTCTCTGGCTGCCGAGGATCAGGATCGGAGTGGACCAGTGGGCCTCCCACAGTTCTCTTGGTGTGGAGCAAGTGCCACTGGCCTGGGCCCTCGTGGGGCCTCTGGTAGGAGCCCTGTAGCTTGTGCTTTTCTCCAGCTGGGCAGCCTACAGCGCCGGCAGGGAGCATGCCTCTCTCGGCATAGCTCTGGTGCTGCCAGCACGAGCCCCTGCAGGGCCGCCAGGCAGAGCTGCAGAGCTTATGCCTTGGTGGCCCTGCCTCGGCTCTTGTGGTGTGGAACTGGCTCCGCCAGCACGAGCCCCGGCAGAGCCACTGGGTGGGGCCACAGATCTTGTGTTTTTCCCGGTCGGGCAGTTTGCGGCTCCCGCAGGGAATGGGTGCCACTGGCTCTTCTGACACAGGGTGGGCGGGCACTGCTAGCACGGGGCCACCGGCAGGAGCCAGGAGCTTGTGTTACTCCCCGGGCTGGTGCTCCAGGTCTCTGCAGCCCTAAGGGCAGGGCGGCTTCCCAGCTGTTGCTAAGCAGCCGAGTGCTTCCCCCGCTGAAGCAGACAGTGTCCTGCAGCCTGAGAGCGGCCGTGCAGGGAACAAAGCTGTGCTGGCGGATCGCACCCCTTCCCGCCAGCAGCCCCGACAGTGGCGCCTCCCTCTAAACCCAACTGAGTTGCCTCCACTGACACCCTCAAACGTGACCGCCCTTTACGCTAGTCCCTCCAGGTTGTCTCCATGCTGCCATCCGTGTTTTTTTCCCACATAGCCAGCCCCAGCTCTCTCCCGGAGTCTGATCTCTAAGGCCGGAATTTAGGTCCCGACACCTGCTGGCACCTGCATACGGTCGCCCCTTGCCCTGTAGCACTGACCCTGTGCGGAGGATGGTTTCCATTTGAACCGCTTCATACCAGTTGTCTAAGAGCCGCTCCTCCTCCGTCTTGGCTGATCCCGCTGGTGGGGGACCTTCCCAGGCTGCAGCCAGCCGCTCTTCTCTTTCCAGCTCCCTCCTAGAGCTGCAGGTCCCTTCTCACTTATTTTCACCCCTTTTTCTTCTTCTTTTGTCTTGTCTGGTTTCATGAAGTCTTTCTTGCCTTCTCATAATCCTGAAGTCTTTTGTCATTTTCAGCAAATTTCCTTTGGGACTAGTCCCACATGTAGATGCTGCTCAGGGTGTTTGTGGGAATGGGTGCGCCTCAGGTGCTGCTACTCCGCCATCTTCCCGACAGCCCTCAGCAAAGCTTTAGCCAACCACATCCAGCCGCACATAAAAAAGATCGCACTCCACGATTAAGTGGGATTCATACCAGGTTCACAAAGATGGTTCAATGTATGCAAATCATTCAGCATCACCCACCACATTAAGAAAAGTCAAAAACCACCTGATCATCCCAACAGATGCAGAAAAAGCACTTGACAAAATCCAGCATCCATTCATGATAAAAACTCTTACCAAAGTGGGTATAGAGGGACCATCTCTTAACATAGTAAAAGCCATTTATAACAAACTCACAGCCAATATAATACTCAGTGGAGAAAAGCTGAAAGCCTTCTCTCTTAAAATCTGGAGCACGACAAGGATGTCCACTCTCACTGCTTTTATTCAGCATAGTCTTGGAAGTCCCAGCCACAGCAATCAGACAAACAAAAGAGATAAAATGTATCCATATTGGAAGAGAAGAGGTAAAATTGTCATTCTATGCAGATGACACGGTACTGTATGTAGAAAACCCTAAGGACTCCATACAAAAACTACTCGAACTGATCAATGAATTCAGCAAAGTAGCAGGACATAAGATTAACATTCAGAAAGCAGTATAAACTCTATAATAACAATGAAATATTAGAAAAGGAATATTAAAAAAAACCTTTTAAAATCACACCCCCAAAAATAAATACCTAGGAATAAACCTAGGAGATTAAATACATCTGCTGAGAACTATAAAACATTACTCGAGAAAGAGTATTTAAAGAAATGGAAAGATATCCCATGCTCCTGAATGGGAAGAATTAATATCATTAAAATGTCCATACTACCCAAAGCAATCTACAGACATAATGCGATCTCTGTCAAATTACCCATGACATTTTTCACAGAACTAGAATGAACAACCCACAAATTTATATGGAACCACAAAAGCCCCAGAATTGCCAAAGCAATCCTGAGTAAAAAAAAAAAAGCCAAGCAGGAGAGATAACTCTCCCAGACTTCAGACGGTATTACAAAGCTACAGTAATCAAAACAGTGTTGGTACTGGTATAAAAACAGACAGATCAATGCAAAATAGCCCAGAAATAAACCCAGACACCTACAGTCAGTTATTCTTTCACAAAGGAGGCAAGAATATAAAATGAGAGAGTCTTTTCAGCAGTTGGTGCTGGCGAAACTGTACAGCTGCATGCAAATCAGTGAAACTAGAACACATTCTCCCACCCTCACAAAATGGCTTAAAGACTTAAACATAAGACACCCTAAAACTCCTAGAAGAGAATATAGGCAAAACATTCTCTGACATCAACTGAACAGATGTTTTCTTAGATCAGTCGCCCAAGACAATAGAAATAAAAATAAAAATAAACCAACGGGACCTAATCAAACTTACAAGCTTTTGCACAGCAAAGGAAACCATTAAAAAAATGAAAAGATAACTTCTGGAGTGGGAGAAAATAGTTGCAAATGATGCAAACAACAAGGGCTTAATCTCTAAAATACACAACTCATACAACTCAACAGTAAATAAACGACCCAATTGAAAAATACACCTAAACAGACATTTGTCCAAAGAAAACATACGGATGACCAGGAGGTACATGAGAAAATGCTCAACATCACTAATCATCAGAGAAATGCAAATCAAAACTATAATGAGTTTCCACCATGGGAGTTCCTGTTGTGGCTCAGAGGGTTATGAACCAGACTAGTATCTGAAAGGATCCCTGGCCTCGCTTAGTGGATTAAGGATCTGGTGTTGCTGTGAGCTGTGGTGTAGGTCACAGACCTGGTTCAGATCTGGCATTCATGTGGCTGTGGCTGGCAGCTGCAGCTCAGATTTGACCCCTAGCCTGGGAAATTCCATATGCCACAGATGTGTCCCTAAAAAACAACTACAATAAAAAGAAAAAATTAAACTTGCTGTTGGGTAAGTTGTAGGGTGTGTAAGAAAGGAAATCATAATGGACAATTGAATTTTAACCTGAGCATTTCCTAGTATGAGGAAGACTTGGAGGAATGGATTTAGGGATAGAGATTAACAGTTTGGTTTGGGGCATGTTAAGGTTGAAGTGTTGATGGAGTTCCCTGGTGGCACAGTGGGTTAAGGACTCAACATTTTCACTGCTATGGTGCAGGTTCAGTCCCTGGCCCAGGAACTTCTGCATGCCATGGGCGCGACCCCCCCCCCCCTAAAAAAAAAGGTCGGGGTGTTTATTGCATGTACAAGTCAAGAAGGCAGTTTGTGCTGACACCTGAGGTACAGGTTTGAGAGTTGTCAGCATGTAGGTATTTCCAGCCATGAAACTAGAGTAGGTGAGCGAGGGAGGGGGTAGCTGTGTGAGAAGACCAAGGCCTAGCCCTTGGGGTGCTCTGCTAATCCAGGGGCCTGAGTATAGGTACAGTGCATAACTCATAGGAAATGCCAAAATGTGAAATGCTGCTACTGTTTTTTTTTTGGGGGGGGTGCTCGTTTCTTGGAGGTATCCTTAGAGGTTAGTAGAGCCATAAAAGCCAGGCGTCCCAAACTACCACTCCGCTACCACTTACTTCTTCCCCTCTTCGGGGAGCCCAGGGCTGCTTGTCGCGACTGGGTTTGCTTACCGTACACACACATCCTGAGTGCTTCTTCAGGTCTCCTGGTGGGTAGGAAGCTGCACTCGTGGCTTTGGAACTTGAACCGTGTCCGGAGGGCCCTGCTCCTTCAGGGCCTTGTGCAGAGAAGCACTGTTGCTGGTGGATCTGCCCAGCTGCCTCTGGGCACGGGCTGGGATGAATGCTTGTTTTCAGCAAATACTGATACTTACTTGTGGGGGGAAGTAACAGGTTACTGCACTTACCTTGAAGCCTGTGCCCAAAGGCGGATCACAGGCATGAAGCCGGAGTGCGATGCTGAGAACATTGCTTGTAGGAAGTTTCCATCAGACTTTCCATAAGAGGCAGGGAAGGCCCAGCTCTGAGTTCACCCTACTTTGCAGTTGGAGCTTCTCCATAGTTCCATTTTTTCTTGTGGCTTTTGTCCTTGGACTCTCTTGTCCCAGAGGTTACCACTACTTTGAAAATCAAAAGAGATAGCCAGAGTTTAATTTCTTTCTCTCACACCAACAGAACAGGAATTGCTGGACCCCCAAACCAATTATATCCAGACCTTGTGATCCAGGGTAAGATGTGACTGCCTTGGATTTGATGATAAGAGTCACAATAAAAAGTGTATGGAGTTTCCTGGCGCCCTATTGGTTAAGGACTCAGCATTGTCACTGCTGTGGCTCGGGTCAGTGCTTTGGCAAGGATTCAGTCCCTGGCCCAGGAACTTCCGCATGCCACGGGTGTGGCAAAAAAAAAAAAAAAAAAAAATCGAAGTTGGAGTTCCCATTGTGGCTCAGTGGTAACAAATCTGACTAGCATCCATGAGGATGCGGGTTTGATCCCTGGCCTCTCAGTGAGTTAAGGATCCAGCGTTGTCATGAGCTGTGGTGTAGGTCACAGATGTGGCTTGGATTCCGCGTTGCTGTGGCTGTGGTGTAGGCCGGCGGCTGTAGCTCTGATTGGACCCCTAGTCTGGGAACCTCTATATACTGCGAGTGCGGCCCTAAAAAGCAAAAAAAAAAAAAGTGAATCATTCCTGATGTATTCTTTGTTCTTTTCCCTTAAAAGGCCCTAGTGCTCCATGGCGTGGTCTGCGGTGTACGGAAAATCACGGCAGTGCTGGTCCAGCACCGCACACCAAGCAGGCGCTAGGTCTAGCGCAGGGGAGGGAGGAGACCGTGGTGAGCCCCTGGCTGGTGCCTCCAGACGTCCGTGCGCTGCTCCAGCGGAGTCAGAGTCCCCTTCTGCAGGTGGGTGTTGTTCCAGATTGCACTTTGCTGGTGATTGCTTGTGTTCTTCAAGTTGGTCGGTTGGTTTGTGGCATGTAGTCTTGCTGAAAGATTGCTGGGGCAGGTTGGAATAATGATTCAAAACTTCTACACTTTTGGCTTAGTTCTCTAAAAAAAAAAAAAAAGAAATAGCAGAAATGTAAGAGCTGGTAGTTGTGCTCGAGGTATAAAAATCCATTCTGCGCACTCATCATACCCGGCACCAGCCGCTGGCTGTGTCGGCTGATGTTCATTCAGCTCTCTGCCCATCCAGATGTGCCGGGCGACCACAGCCTGCTTGCCATCGCATCCCCTGCTCCATTTGGTGGATGAGCAACTCTAGAATCTTTGGACCACTTAGTTCACGTTCCATGTATTGTTCTCAGGCTAAGACCAGGATTTGCTGCCTTTCTCACTTTGATACAGGACTCGCTGGGCGGCCCGGACAGCCCGTCTGCCAGCACCGGCAGCATCCTCAGCAAGCTCGACTGGGACGCCATTGAGGATATGGTGGCTGACGTGGAGGATAAGAGCTGACTGTCCACTGGGTCCTGGACCGTGAGACCGGAGTGTCACTCTGCCTCGACGCAAAGGCCAGCGGCTCAGTGATGTAGTTCTGAGAGATTTGTGGGTTTCAGCGAGAGAAGCAATGAAGGAAGAGGTGGAATTTACCATCCGCAGTCCTATTACCTGCATTAGACGTTTCAAGAGGGAGAATAAACATTTCTCAATAATTTTGCCTTCGGGGGAAAGGGTTAACTATAGATGTAGTTTATGTTTTTGCATTTGACTTATTATCTTTAGGTATAATTTTTAAATAATGAAATAAATGGTACCTTTCAAGCCGAGTTTATATAATATTTAAACTACTTTCAATAAAAAATCTTCTACTTTGCCTCCTTTATCTGCTGAGTTTTGAAAAACAAGCTTATATGAGTAAACCTGATAGAAAAAAAAAATTCTCAGAGTTCCCACTCTGGCGCAGCGGAAATGAATCCGACTAGTGTCCACAAGGATGGAGGTTTGATCCCTGGCCTCGCTCAGTGGGTTAAGGATCTGGTGTTTCTGTAGCTGTGGTGTAGGTCACAGATGCAGCTTGGATCTGGCGTCGCTGTGGTGTAGACCTGCAGCTACAGCTCTGATTCCACCCCTAGCTGGGAACTTCCGTGTGCTGCAGGTGGGGACCTCAAAAATAACAAAAAAAATCCTTTCATTGAGGTAAAGAAAATCACACTCTTACCTGAGCTGCTGAATAATGAAATCCATTTAAAAACATATCCTAAGGAGCTCCCATTGTGGCTCAGTGGTAACAAACCTGACCAGAATCAGTGAGGATGTGGGTTTGATCCCTGGCCTCACTGAGTGGGTGAAGGATCCGGCGTTGCTGTGGCTGTGGTGCAGGCCGGCAGCTGCAGCTCCGATTCAACCCCTAGCCTGGGAACTTCCATGTGCTACAAGTGTGGCCCTTAAAAAAAAAAAAAACACCCCAAACCACATATCCTAAAATTGTGTAGGCCTTGGAGTAAAAAGGAACCAGCCACCTCCTATCAATCCGGAGCTTCTAAATGAGGCCAGTTTCATGTGGGCCGGCTCTTCTTTCGCCCTCTTCCCAGTAGCCCGTAAATCCCTGAAGGATGGAAAATGGACTATGACCCTGCCCCTAGATGAGTCACGCTGACTTTGTAAAACCGTGGTGCAGAGACCTTGGGTAGTCCTGAAGTGCACCCAAATGTCATAATTGTGGAGATAATTTTTCTGAGAAGAAACTAAAAACCTTCACTCACCAATTTTTTGTGTCGTATCCAAGAACACTGAGAGGGCCAGTGAATATTTCTCCTTTTCCAACCGCATACCTGTGTGAGGCCAGATTTTTTTGTTCATACACTTCAACCAAAAACAACGTATCGCCGGAAGTTGAAGGCAGAAGCTGGTATGAGAAGTCAGCTGTCGTCTGTTAAACCAAAAAAGATTTGTAAAACTATAAAACAATGCCACTCATCTCACTAAATTTTGTTTGGAAAAACATTTTTTTAAATGTATTATGTTATTGAATGGGTCATTGTAATTTAAATGTTTTTCTCAGTTTTAATTTCTGACATAAATATCGACAGAGTTAGTTAGCCATATAAACAAAAGCTCTTTGGGCTTAATAATTTTTATGAGTATAATGGGAATATAAAGTTTGAGACTTGCTGCTTTAGGGCTGCCAGTGTGAGCTCTTAACTTACCAGACTGTAGAGTCAGTGTTGGACAGCTTTACACTTGACATTTCACTCCCACTACTTCACAAACTGGTTTTATAAAAGTATAACTCCTTTTACCTGCTTACTCCTGATTTAAACATGCAGGTGTCCTTTAAGGAAATGATCTCCAGTGTTTTACATTTCTTCCTGCAGAGCCACATTTCTCTCTAGTATTTCCCTTCAGCCTGAAGCCCCTTAGCGCTTCTTCTGGAGCAGATCGTCTGGCAATGCATTCTCTCGGGTTTCATTAAACTATTTCTTTCACTCTCATTTTTGAAAGGGATTTTTTGCAGCACATATTCTAGGGCAAGGTCTTCTAAGATGGGTCTTCCTGTGTCTAACTGGATGCCTGGAGTGCTAATGAGCTCTCGGCAAGCTGGGCTGGGCCTCCAACATCCCCCGGCGCTGCTCGCCCCGTGGACTCCGCTGTCTCTCAGCCTTGTAGTAACTGCCTTCTGGTGGAGCCTCATGTTCTCTGCACTGAGCTGAGCACCAGCAGCTCAGCTCCTGTCCATGAACTTTCAGGGATCCTCTCTGTACAGCTTCCTTTTCTCCGTTGCCCTGCCTTGCAGAGCCCAGCCACCGATCCTACCCTGAACCTCACTGTCTGCCTCCTCAGCTCAGTGGGACCACTGTGGTCGGCTTGGACTTGGGTCATCAGGTTCAAGTCGGGATAATACCCTTAAGCAGAGAACTAAGCATCCGTGAGACTTACCTCATGAGCTTCCCTTCCCGCGGGGATCACTGTCTCGCTGCCCGCTGGCCAACATCTAAAAGCAGGTGTCTCATGTATTTTGCCCAAGTTCATGGTTAAGGCAGGCAGGCTGGTCACATGCCAGTTACTCTGGCAGGGCAGGAAATGGAAGTCTTCTCTCGATCTCACTGGACTTCACATCCACGTAGCAAACCTGAATTGAGGACCGGAGGAGGGTGGGGGTCATCAGCGGAGGACTGACAGCCCTAGGCAGCCTCCGACCTCTAGCTTGACCATGTTCTCAGTTTTCAAAAAGCTGCAGTATGACAATTTTGGGACATGCCTGACACAGAGGAAACATCTGAGTGTTTCCAACCCTAAACAGGGTCTAGACCCCATGCCTTCCAAACATGGGTTAAAAGAAGCAGTTGCCATATCTAGATTTTGAGCACTTATCACGCTCAGGAGTAACTTCAGTTATCAATAGGGTTCCCCTGTTTCTCAAAACTGGTATTATTTCATTCACATTTTTATTAGGAAATGTTATAGAGCATTTAGTATATGCGTATCACTCAACCAAAGCTATGTCTGAGTTTCATACCCTATATTCTGGCTGAGTTTGGAATTTCTTGGCAGAGAAAGCTCAAACAAAGCTTCTGCCAAGAAATTATATCCATGGACCTGCCTTAAAAACATCGACTTCAACATTTCTTGCTTCAACTCCCACTGTTTCCTGCCTATGGTATATACTCAAATGTTTAATTCAGGACAAGCCATGACATAGCTTATACCATTTTACATTTCTCAATAATTCAAGTAATTATGTACCATGCTTTAAGTCCTGCTTAGATTTCTATAAGAAATCAAACCTCGGACCTTCCTGAGGAAATATGAGAAAAAGGAAAATGCACTTGATAATTGTGCAGAAGTCATGCGGGTAGCCTCCCAGAGCCCCACTTTCCTTTAAGCGTTGCTTATACCTTGACCAGTCTTGAGTGTTTAGCATCTGGACTCTGGCCTCACGTCATTAAGGACACCCTAATGGAAACCAATGCTTTCATTTCTGTCAAAATACTGTCTGGGGGAACATCTGAGAGGAAGAGAATGGTTAGGCAGGGTTGGTGTGTAGGTTGGGAATAAATCTATATATATGTGGGCCTAGATGACAGGATTTGCCTAGCTGAAGGGAAAAACTTTACAGAGGATTTTTAAAAAATGATAATTATTTTTCTTTTTAGGACTGCACCCACAACATATGGATTTCCCAGGCTAGGTGTCTAATTGGAGCTATAGCTGCCAGCCTACACCACAGCATTCGCCTAGCTGAAGGGAAAAAAACTTTATAGAGGATTTTTAAAAAATGATTAATTATTTTTCTTTTTAGGGCTGCACCTACAACATATGGATTTCCCAGGCTAGGTGTCTAATCAGAGCTACAGCTGCCAGTCTACACCACAGCCACAGCAACACAGGATCTGAGCTGCATCTACAACCTACACCACAGCTCACAGCAATGCCAGATCCTTAACCCACTGAACAAGGCCAGGGATCAAACCCACATCCTTGTGGACACAAGTCAGATTCGTTTCTGCTGTACCACAACAGGAACTCCTGATACTAATTTAAAAAGAAATATTTAAAATATATTCAAAGCCAGTAAATACAAAAACAAGCTAATTAAAATAATTTCAGTATTGGCATTCCCATCATGGCTCCCTTTCTTGCCTATATATATAGGCACAGTGAGACAGCCATTTTCCAAGTATTACCTAGAATGGCTGCAACGCCTCATCTCTGTAAGCCCTGTGCAAAGACCTCCCAGCAGCTATGCCCCAGCCAGGAGTCCAGCTTCCCATCTGATTGCCTTAGTGCAGAGAGCAGCAAATCTGGCCTGCTTTCTGTTCTTACAAAGTTTTACCGAAACACAACCTGCCCATCCGTTTACATGTTATCTGTACTGCTTTTGCACATCAGTGGCAGAGCAGCATGGTTGCTACATAGACCACGTGACTTGCAAAGCCTAAAATACTTTTTTTCTAACCCTTTACAGAAAGCGTGCCAACCACTGCCCTAGAATGGAGCCGCCAGAGGAATCCATCTCTACATCCAGAGCTTCAGTGAACTATTAGAACCTTACTCTAAAACCTGAATGGACAGATAAGCATCACCTGACATACGGGGAAAGCCCTCTTCATGGAAGGAAGAGTACAAATTAAATGAGCAAGGAGTTCCCATCGTGGCTCAGTGATTAACAAATCCAACTAGGAACCATGAGGTTGCAGATTCTATCCCTGGCCTTGCTCAGTGGGTTAAGGATCCGGCGTTGCCGTGAGCTGCAGTGTAGGTTGCAGACGCGGCTCGGATCCCGCGTTGCTGTGGCTGTGGTATAGGCCGGCAGCTACAGCTCCGATTAGACCCCTAACCTGGGAACCTCCATATGCTGTGGGTGCAGCCCTAGAAAAGCCAAAAAAAAAAAAAAAATTAAATGAGCCAATTAACAAACAGGTCATGCAGGAAATAAAAGAAATGATTTTTTTTTTTTAATCTAACAAACTGGAAGTTTCAGCCAATGACAGAGGCAGTCCTATGCCGTTTCCATGAAGTTATTTCTATTAATAAAGAGGATTTACATTTCTGATTGGCAAGTAACAAGTGTTCGGTCAACATCAACTCATACCCACTTAAAAAATGAGTATACATGTAGTAACCAAGAATATGTGTGGCTTCACTCCTCCATCCCTTCTTGTGGCTCTCAATGACAGAGGGGCAGCAGTTCCTCTTTCGGGGGCTAAGTGGATATAGAATTCGTCTGGCAGAACACTCCACCAGGAGACGGATATAAAAGTCTAGATTTGGGGCAAATGACAGCAAGCTTGATTGCAGTTGCCGGTTCAGAGTATAATATGTTCTCTGCACTGGCTCCACTGGCAATAAAGCCATTAATTTTATCTCCATCTGTCTGACTCCAGTTTATAATTCTAATTAGAACTCCAAAGAGTGAGGATTTATCAGCCTCCCTAAATCTTTACACATGCTGTAAAGATTCGCAGCTGTATCTTGAGCTCAGGTCTTCAAACGGGAAGTGACAATTCTGCCTTTTTTGTTTTTTGGCTGTACACATGGCATGCAGAAGTTCCCAGGCACAGCAGCGATCCTCTCCACAGCAGAGTCCTTAACCACTGAGCCACACGAGAACTCCTGAGAATTCCACTTTTTAATCTGACAGACAGATGTGAGACGTTGCATTCATAAAACAAGAACACGTTACTGTATGAAAGGAGCAATCAGAGAATAAGAAACAACCCTTGAAATTTAAAATGCAGCTGAGGAGTTCCCTTCGTGGCTCAGTGGTTAACGAATCCGACTAAGAACCATGAGGTTGCGGGTTCGATCCCTGGCCTTGCTCAGTGGGTTAAGGATCCGGTGTTGCCGTGAGCTGTGGTGAAGGTTGCAGATGTGGCTAGGATCCCGTGTTGCTGTGGCTGTGGCGAAGGCCGGTGGCTACAGCTCCTGTTAGACCCCTAGCCTGGGAACCTCCATATGCCACGGGTGCAGCTCTACATAAAGCAAAAAGACAAAAATAAATAAATAAGGAAATAAATAAAACACAGTTGAAATAAAAAATTTAAAATGAGTTACGAAGGTAAAGCTGAAAAACACTCAGAGATAGAATCAAAGACCTCCACCCACACACACACATAAGTAAAAACATAACTGAGGAGATCAGTCCAGGAAGAATAGTATCTGACTAATAGAAATTAGAATAAAGAAACTAAAGGGGAGGAAATTATCAAAGAAAATTCTCCATAGCTAAGAACACATTAAAAGTTTATGACATACCCTGCAAACAGAATTTTACAAAGAGATACACTAAGAAACATCATAGTGAAATTTTATAATATGAGAAATACTGAAAACATCCTAAAATTCTAGAGGGGGAAGCACAGGTCAGACACAAAGGAACAGTAATCAGTAGGGTAGAGCTTTCTCTATAGCAACAGTACAGCCTAGATCATGATGAAAAAACTTTCAAAGGGAAAAATTTCACTTTAGAATTCTCAATCTTGCTATCATTCATGAGAAAAGAATAAAGACATCTTCAGATATCTAATGATCAAAAATTTTGTCCCTATATGTCCATTCTTAGGAAACCACTGCAAGATATGCTCAAGCAAATCGAACATTTTTAAGCAGAGGAAGGTTCAGCTTTTAGACATGGGTTCTGGATCCAACCAGAAGAAGGGTAGAAAAAGTCTGGTATAGCACCTTTGAGGGGGGATGGAAAAATCAGGACAGATTTGTGTAAAAGTAAGAACACCTCCAGGAAGGAGTTTCTAGATGGAGAAACTGAGTCCCCCCACCTCTCACCCCATGCAAGGGAAGACAAATGAATGCTATGAAAGAACTCCAAAAGAATTTAGGATTTCTAAGTGGAAATTACGTGAGTGAAAAAGCAGTTTCAGGAGTTCCTGCTGTGGTGCAACAGGATCGGCAGCATCTCTGCAGCCCCAGTACACAGGTTCAGTCCCTGGCGGGCGCAGTGGGTTAAAGGATCGGGCGTTGCCACAGCTGCCGCACAGGTCCCAGCTGTGGCTCAGATGTGATCTCTGGCCTCAGAACTCCATATGCCACGGGGTGGCCAAAAAAGCAAAAGAAAAGCAATTTCATTAAAGGAAAAACAAGGATATACAAGAAGGGAAATGTATTCATAGTGAACTAAACATTAACATTGAAAAATATGCAGAGTTTTATGTTACATAAATGCTCATTACATATGGTGATATCCATATTGGTAGGAGAGGGAGAGTATAATAGCCAAGTCCTTCTCTGTCATTAAAAAGTCAATAGATAATATAATTCAATATCTAAGGTCTAGAATTAATAAATTACAATAGCATATTCTTTAGAAATATGGATGTAACTACCCAAAGAGTTCAGAGTGCTTGCCTGTATGATAGGGATTATTTCTTTAAATTAGAAAAATTAAACTATTTAAATGATAGAAACTTGTTTTTTTTTTGGCCTTATCTGTAGCATGCAGAAGTACCCTGGCCAGGGATCGAACCTGTGCCACAGCAGTGACCCGAGCCACAGTGGTGACAGTGCCAGATCCTTAACCCACTCTGAACCCACCCACCAAGGTGGTTAACCCACTGCAAGGGAACTCTGAAACTCGACTCTTTCATTAAAAGCCTGTCCCTTTAAAATTCTTATCTTGGGATTACAAGACATTAAAGATTTAGTTGACAGTTTTAAGTGATGCAGAAATCCACCAAGTCTACTATTCTCCTTTTTGGATGTCACATTTTTTGATTCCTTTCCTTACTTCAAATCATGGTCATTCCTCATGGGCTGTCCTCCGGATGAACTGGGGGTAAGTCATGTTGTCCTTCATGTAGATACCTACCCAGGAAGACTTGTCTTACTCATCAAATCTTTTTTTTTTTTGGCTGCTCTGAGGCATATGGAGTTCCAGAGCCAGGATCAGAAATGAGCTACAGTTGCGACCTATACTGCAGCTGTAGCAATGCTGGATCCTTAACCCACGGTCCCAGGCCAGGGATCAAACCTACATCCCAGTGCTCCCAAGACACTGCTGACCCTGTTGCACCACAGTGAAACTCCTACAATTTAATTTTTAATTGCTGGTCACTATTTTAGCTGACTAAAGCTATGTGACCAATTTAAATGTCCTAAACACTACAAATTAGGCCATGTCTCGCCTTCCATTTACCACCACTCTAGCCCAAGCTGTCATCATCGTCTTCCACAGGGAGTCATAGCCCCATCCCCCATATCACTGTCAGTGCTTTTTAAAACAATGAAAATCTGGAGTTCCCTTGTAGCACAGTAGGTTAAGGATCTGGTGTCACTGCAGTGGCTTGGGTCACCACTATGGCATGGGTTCTCTCCCTGGCCCGGGAACTTCTGCATGCTGTGGGTATGGCCAAAAAAAAAAAAAAAAAAAAAAAGCAAATCTGACTTCACAAATGCAAATCCTTGTTCCACTTCCCACTTAATTTCCTAATGGCTCCCCACTGCTCATAGGACCTCCTTAAAGTCACCACAAAAGTATGACTTGGGCTATTTCATCAGCTTCATCATTCTACTCTCACTTACCCTCTGCCATTCACAGGAACCGCAAAGCTTCTGAGAGTGATATGCTTTTTTCTTCAGGCCCTTTGCATATGCTGTGGCCTTCGCTTTGGATTTTCCTTGGTCTATATTTTTCCTTCAGATTTTCATGTCCCTAAAGAGTGAATTTCTGGGGGCAATTAAAAAAAAAAAAAAGACTTCCCTTTTTTCAGTGGTTCAGCCAACATTACCTGGTAGTTATATCTATTACATGTCAGGCTTTAGTTTCACTTGGAGAAGAAAGTCTTTCTGGTCCCCCCAGCCCTCCAGTACTTGAGGGCTACATACTCTCATGGCTTCTGTTACTTTTCCTTTTAAGCACTCATCTCGACTATAATGTAATAGCCATATAATTGTGCACCTTGCGGTTCATTTCCTATCTCTCCTGCTTAAAACACAAGCTTGTTGCCATTGGGTCCAGTACAGCTCATTGCTCATAGCAGGCACACAGCAAATACTTGGCAAATGATTGCACTTGCAAAAACTAAAAATGAACCAGTGTCACAACCAAGTGATCCCCAAGGCAAACACTATGCCATGAAAGAGTCAGGATCTGGGAGTTCCCGTTGTGGTGCAGCAGAAATGACTCTGACTAGGAATCGTGAGGCTGTGGGTTCTATCCCTGGCCTTACTCAGTGGGTTTAGGATCCAGCATTGCCATGAGCTGTGGTGTAGGTCGCAGACGTGGCTTGGATCTGGCATTGCTGTAGCTGTAGCATAGGCCGGTGGTGTAGCTCCGAGTAGACCTTAGCCTGGGAACCTCCACATGCCATGGCTGCGGTCATAAAAAGCAAACAAAAAAAAAAAAGTTAGGACCCAATGTTTAAGCTCTGGGAAGGAGGGCGTAATGTCACCTACGATTCCTTCATCTAATACCGAACTTCACTTCTTCACTTTACTCACTCATTCCTGCCGGCATACCTGTGCCTGGTTTCCCAAACTCCACCTCAGAAATCGCACACACTTCTCTGGCTTTATTATCCCACCACTCCACTTTTGCCACTCTCATTCTACTTGCGCTTCCACCTCGTGGAGACCCCGATCTTTGATCCTCCCATTTTCTCCGTCCCGCTCTTCCTCTACCCGCCCAGCCGACGCCCACGCCGGCTCAGTGATGAACCGCCTCCGCTGTGTGGCTGAGCTCTGAGCGAGAAAAATGATGCAGGTTGGCGTCATCAGTCTTCCGCCTTGTAGCCAGTGAGTGACATTTACTGCTGAAAGCCCTTCCAAACTCTTAAATACGGCTTCTTAGGCCCTTTATTATCTGTTTTTCTCTCCAGCTTCACTACTAAGCATTTCAATATTCTGCTGTGGCACTTCCACTCTCCCTGATTCTCATTTCTCACTCAGCTACAATCTGGCTTTACTTTTAACCTCTCTGAAACCACTCTCCCTAAAGCTTACCATTTATATCCTGAAGGGTGGGATCAAGCATTTTTGTCTTCATCTTACATATGCTGCTCTGTGCCCTCTTGAAACTCTCTAACTCCTTGATTTCTGGATTCTCCCCAGACTCCTCTAATCATTTCTCCTGTCTCCTCCACAAATGCATTTTTCTCTCACTGCACCTAAATATTTGGAGTCTCCAAAGTCTTTCTTTGGCTCTGTGCTTACTGTAACTACAGCATACCTGCTGAGGAGTCCCAAATGTAGTCCCTGTTCAAACTTGCCCCTTGAAAGCGTCATGCTTGTGTACGTTCCCATCTTGTGGGTGTCACTTGAATATCCCACGAACACTCACTTTTAACATACTTCAGATTGAACCTAGGAGTTCCTGCTATGGAGCAGTGGGTTAAGAATCCACCTGCGGGAGTTCCTGTTGTGGCTCAGCAGTTAACGAACCTGACTAGGATCCATGAGGATGCGGGCTCAATCCCTAGTCAAGGATCCAGCAGTGCTGTGTAGGTCACAGATGCGCCTCGGAGCCTGTGTTGCTATGGCTGTGGTATAGGCTGGCAGTTGTAGCTCCGATTTAACTCTTAGCCTGGGAACTTCAGTATGCTGCAGGTGCAGCCCTAAAACGCAAAGAAAAAAAAAATCCAAAAAACAGAATCCATTTACAGTGGCTCAGGTCACTGTGGAGGCAAGGGTTCACTACCCAGCCCGGCGCAGTGGGTTACAATCTGGTGTTCCTGCAGCTGCAATGTAGGTCACAGCCGTGGCTTGGATTCAGCCCCTGGCCTAGGAAGTTCATGCCATGGGTTGGCCATTTAAAAAAAAAAAAAAAAATTGAACCCAGTCATCTAAACTAGAGAAACCAGATAGCTACCCTTGGTATGCCTTCCTTTTACCTCATCAGTCAGCTGTGGAGTCTTGCTATTTTTATTTCTTAAATACATCTGCAGTCTCGCCAGTCTATCCCTATCACCATCATTATCCCAGTTCACGCTCTCTGCGAGACTACACTGGTGTCCCCTTCCTCACACCCTCAAATCCATCCTCTAGTGGCAGCCAGTGTGCTTTCAGTAATCCTTTGCTTAAGATCCTCCCACTGCCCACACATTTAAGTGCTCAAAATTGTATACTTACCTCCCCTTATTTCCATAGCTTCATCTTTTGATACTTTACTACCCGTACCCTGGTTCCTCCACACGCTGTGCTGCTCATACTTTAAGTTCTACATAACATGGTAAGTGATTTTGTTCACCAAACTTCATGTAACACTTATTTTAGAAACACATGCCTTCAGTCTGTCTTCTGACTTCTCATCAATCCAAGTTTAGTCTTCTATATCGTCAGGTAATGTAAAAAAAAACTAAGAATAGAACACATAAAATATTACATTTTACCATGTCCCCTTATCTAACAGGATGGCGTCCATCTCAAAATCTACATTTAGTCATCAAGTAGCCTACATTCATATCTTGACAGGTGACTGAAAAAGGATCTTGAAATCTTCCTTCTAAGAACAATTGATCTGGGAGCTCAGAGCCCTGAGGGTTGCTCTCGGCTCTGATGCCAAGTAGGTAGGTAGCAGATGGGAATCAATTCACTTCTCTGAGCTTCAATTTCACCTTTTTAAAAAGAAGATTTGGATCAGAAAGGACTTAACCTGTAATCTACAGATTTTCAAGTCAGGTCATTCCTGCGTAGACCTGCAAAGGGTGACCATGAATCCCTTGAAATTGTACGCACAATTTTGGGTATAAATTCACCATTTTCATTAGATTCTCAGAGGTTCATGAATTCCAAAGTAGTTAAGAACATCTGGATTAAAGGACACCACAGATCCCTCATATTGCATAATTCTACAAATAGTTTTAAAACTATGGAATATGTAGATCCATTGTTGGTTTACCTTTTATGACAAACTTAGACTATAATTACTTTTTCCTGTTCTTTGTTCCAGGGTAGAAATCTAGTAAGTGTAAGCCCTAAATTATAATTCTAGGCAAGTTATGTTCAAATCAAACTTACACTGACACATCTTAGCAGAAGAAAGGTTAATAATGTCAATGATGAAGTTGACAAAGTAATACAACATTAACTTTTCATTTCTAAGGTTCTAAGTGGTTGAGATTAAACAATGACTGAAAAAAGTTATGACTACAAAGACAGAGGCAAAATTCCAACCAGCAAAAACTGTAATGTCTATGAACTACATAGTAAAAATAACCACAGCCTGCAGTCCGCTTATTTCAAGCAATAGTTAATACAGTTTAACTAAAGAACTATAATCACAGGGTACCCTCTGTTAATCTCTTTAAACTTGTTTTCTCACTGCAGTTCTTAATCTCCAATTGCCTGCTTGGCACTTGTCAACTAAAATACAAAGCATGTTTATCATCATCTT
Organism: Catagonus wagneri; assembly: GCA_004024745.2. Taxonomy (NCBI): domain Eukaryota; kingdom Metazoa; phylum Chordata; class Mammalia; order Artiodactyla; family Tayassuidae; genus Catagonus; species Catagonus wagneri. Next base: position 10,778,153 of record PVHT020000009.1, on the reverse strand, counting down.
CAATATCTCTGTAATGGTACCTCTGTTCTAATTATGCAGTTCAGGAATCAATACATGCGAGTTTGGATGAGAGACAATGCCTCTCAAACCTACAATAAATTCAAGTAAGGAAAAGGATTATGTACCAGAAAATAATTGTTACTCCTCTATGTAGAATTAACTATTTTCATAACAAGCCAAGGACACACCAGTTTCTTTATAAAAAATTTGCCAAGAATAAGACAGACAAAGAAACATATAAAGACCAAAAAAGAAAAAAGAAAAAAGAGGGAGGGGAATGTACAGGGTATATAGCTCAAACAAGGAGCTTGAGGGTTGCTCTCAGCTCTGATACCAAGTAGGTAGGTAGCAGATGGGAATCAATTCATTTCCCTGAGCTGCAATTTCACCTTTTTACAAAGAAGAGTTTGGATCAGAAAGGACTTCTTAAGCTCAATCAGGAATTCAGAACTGATTGAAACTGAGTGACAAGTACATGGTGGGTCCATAACAGTAAGTTAAAAATAGTTTTAAGAATTTTGATGAGAAAAAAAAAATGTGTGCATATAGCATCACTCTGAGTGATGAAGCCATACACAACTGAAGTCTTAAAAACGAAGGGTGGGTTGGTGGTTTTGCTTGGTTGTCATGCAAAACACATGAGGATTTTGTGTCTTGGTCAATAAACTAGACAAACTGGAATTTGGTCGGGATCTTTAAAATATCAAATTGACACTTAAGCGTTCCTCAGATGGGACCAATAGGACAAGGAGTGCATTTAAAACAATTTTCAGATAGTTCTCTTGTGGCACAGGGGCTTAACGATCTGGTGTTGTCACTGCTGTGGCGTGCGTTCGATCCCTGGCCCAAGAACTTCCATATGCAATGTGTGGCAAAAAAAAAGAAAAAAGAAAAAAAAGTTTGACTTAGCCTGACTTCATGAGATAAACTATAGTTGTTAAAAACTGCCTGTGTACTTCAGTTACCTGCTAACAATTCAAACACTCAACATATTAACAGAATTGTTATATGCTAATTTTTTCCCTAAAAGCTCAGAATTTCTTCAACTAGAGATCACTGAATTCTATGTTCTCTATTCGTATTTCGGTATTTTTTTTTTTAAACTATGCATTCTTGGTGTTCCCTGGTGGACTTTGGTTAAAGATCTGTCATTATCACTGTTCCGTCATTATCACTGCTGTGGCTTGGGTTTGCTCCTTCACCTGGGAACTTTTGCATGCCTCAGGTGTGGCCAAAATAAAACAAACGAACAACACAAAAAACACTAAAGAAAACTCTTACCCATTCTTGTCAAAACAATTTAAATAAGAAAATACTAAATTTCATATTAATATATTAAAGACACACTTGAAAATCTTCATATCAAATATAACATCTTTTCAATACAAATCAGTAAAACATGATACGGCTTACACAGAATCAACAAACTATAGATTAAGATTGAAATCTGTGAATTTTCAATATACTTCAAAAGCTTGACTTTGTATAATTGACTGTCAAGACCTTATTTTAATGTTAAGACCTAAAATCTTATTTGAGAAATCTACTTTTTGAAAACCTTGGCTTGTATATTTAAGGGTTTAATCAGTTATATCAATATTTGGCTTATATTAACAGCTAAAACATTAGAGCTTACACTGTATGGAAAATTCCTAAACACAGCAATTTATATACGACCAACTGAGGAAACAGAGGTCTTACTCTAAATGGGATCCCCAAGGACACATACTTACTCCAAGGATCCTTTAAGAACCTGTTTACTTTCAAAAAGGATCATCTCCTTTAATGCTTGATGTTGTTAGCAATTACTCCGGCTCCAAATTTAAATCCTTATTATGACACTTATAAGCAAATTACTGAATCCTTCTGAACCTCAGTTTTCCTCATCTACAAAATGGGGATAAAATATTTAACAGAGTTTTTGTAAACCTTAAAAGACAGCATGCATCATTAAATGTCAGGATCATAACAGCATTTGAAATTGGCTTTTCTCCCCACATCTTTTGTGTTTAGAACTCTAGAGGCTGGACTTTATGTTCTGTTTTTCCTAAGTGGTAGTTTACATATTGATATATCATTATTGTGTTTGAAAGCCACCTCAAATCTTTTGCTGATAAACTCCAAAGGGGAAAAACCAAATGTAGTTTTGTCCCACAGAGTTCATGGTAAAAAGGAAGAGGAAACGTGCAATTGGTGGAAGAAAAAGGAAGACTGAGAAAACATTTCCTTCAAGAAAATGTTCTGAAATAATTCCACATAGGAAATAGATCCTGTAAAGTTATTTCATAGTGGTTTAATAGGAGTTCACAAAAAGGTATTTTATGGCAATGTCACTCTTCCTCACAAATTAAATATGTTCATTTATTGGCCAATGTCATAAAACTTAACATTCTGGAGGTCAGTTTTAAAACGCTGACTTAAAAATAGTACATATTTTTAAAAAGATTTAAATTTGAAATAGACCTCATCCCCTGTAAATTTTAAGCATTCCTATTTCTGAGCATCAACTATGCAAATCAACTGATTAAATACCCACTTCCCCATCTGTAATAACAAACAAATAGACGACAACTGCTCCCAAACGATGTATAAAACATTTAGAATAGAAAATGAATAAACATCTCAGCTAGTAAAATTACTCCTTTTTCAGCATTAAAAAATAACTTGTGAAAAATGTAATGTTATTACGAAGTGTCATATTCATCTCAATTCTATTTCTAAAATAACACATGACATAATTTTAACTAAGAGAAATGCTAGTTTCTGAAAATATCATGATTGTTACCTTTCCCCAAGATTGTTACCTTTTCCCGAGGTTTAAAAAATAAATATTACCATAATGACGTCACTAGAAAGAAATTGAAGCATACAAGGAATAAACTATAGTTTCTTTTTATATCAAAATGTACTCTTGAAAATGTGTTTGGCACAGTGCTAAATCATATATAGTTAATACTAAATATTGCAGGATACAATAAAACCCTGGAGTTAATTGTTTACACCTTCTTATGGGAATGAAAATAATAGATACCAATTATTCAGAAGTCAGCCTATACAAACTGTATAAACAATATTTTATGTTTTGTTTGAAAACCAGTGATATAATAAATTTTACATAAAAGACTGCAAAATAATATAAATGGATTTAAACAGATCTTTACAATAAGAAATTCAGATGGAAACAGACAAGTAACAAAGAGAAGTAAAAAAATTTATTGCAGTATTCGCTCCACCAGATTGCCTGGGGATCCCTTTTCTTGTATTGTTTTCAGGGTGACCTAATACATCAAAATCTACATTTACAAAAACTCCTTCTGCAGATAGGTCATAGATACTGCATGCTTTTTTTTTTTTTTCCAACAGAATAAATTATATATCCAGGAGATTCTGCCATTTTACAGCCTGGAAAAAACAATGCTTCCCTGGAAACTGGGCTAAGCTAAAGAAAGCCATCCGCTGCTAGGTTAAACTCCAAGAACACTTTATTAAGAACATTAACAGACTAATTTCCAACATTCACTTGTTTATTTTTTAAACAGAAAGTTTTTTTTTCCAAGATATAAACAATTTTTGTTAAACTATAATACAGTGGGAGTAAAAATGAACTGAGAATCTGTTTCTGCTGCACAACAGCGAAGGGAGCTCCCACAAAAAATGTTTGCCCAACATTTCCTTCTTTTGTTCCTGCATCCCAGGTTCCATTCTCACTCTTCATAAAACTGATTTTTTTTTTTTTGCCAGAATGTTGATATTTCAAGTTTTTCTGCCTTTAAAAAAACTCCTGTAAATTTGGCTGCATGTACAAATTCATTAGCTGGAAGTCCCATCCTTGGCGGCATACAGGGATCGTAAAGTCTGAACAACTTTATTAGTCAGCTTATTAGCACTCGTTAGAGCAATTTTTTTGTAAATAATGTCTGACTCTTTAATAGTGTCTACCCAAGGCACCAGTTTGCGGCCATCACGGCGCTTAGCCTCAGTCCAGGAGCCACTGTAGGAGCCTGCCATCCACTGAACACTGAAGCCATTGCTGGTTTTCTGTACTACTCTTGCAATTTGTGGTCGATCTTTGTACTTTGGACAGCAAATAGCGATGACATCCATGACGTCAACACTTTCATTCATCTGTGCTGCCAACTCCGTAGAGTCTGAATTTCGTTTTGACCTTCTCAATGACTAAAACATTGGGAGGGGGGAAAAAAGACCAAGTGTTACACAAAATAATTTTAGTGAAATTATTGTTTTTATTGCTTTTAATCCCTTGACGCCGGGAGTTGGGATTTCCCAGCACACTTCCATTGCCGGCAATGAGACGCACCGTGACCGCCAGCGCCAAGGGGTTAACATATACTTGTAAAAACCACGTAACTCTTAATTTGTACCCGTGTCTTTACTCTTATTGATATATAAAATTATATATACATATGAACCATAAAGCTACATAAAACTTAGCAACAATAAAAAAGGATAACACACATTAATACAGTCCAAAGAAAAATTAATAACCCTTTATGCTGGATAAATCTCGTTTCTGTTTTTTTTTATTGTCTTTTATGTTAAACTTTCTACAAAAGGTTGTATAAATGGATAAGTAGAGAATCTCTATCTACAAAATGTTTTCTTTCATAAGTATTACATTACTTGGTGTACATTTAATAGACTGACATATATAAGCACATAAAAATCATTTTACGTAATACGCTGCGAAATACGTTGACTCCTCCTCCGCCTCACCCCTGAAGTGCCTCCTCCTCTATCCTCCCCATCACTTTCATCATCTTCTGTCTCTGCTGCTGCATTATTTTTAGGGCTGCCTCCTCCAAGCAGCGAGGTAATTGCTTTGTTCCGAGCATTTGTGCTAGCCGACACCTCCCCTTCTTCTTCCTCTTCATCAGGGTCCAGATGTTCCATGAGAAGTTTGAACTACAAAAAGTAGAGTGATTTAGAATTTTAAGTATTTCAAACAAGACTGTCAGATTCTTGAATGTTTTCCTGTCTTTTAAATTTTTTCTAAATCTTTTCCATGGCAGTAATTTCTGATGTGGGTGAAAAAGACTTTAGCTATTGTCCAAGTTGGGGGTTGGCAAACATTTTCTGTAAAGAGCCATACATTAAGTGTTTTTTTGGTTTTGCAGGCCAAAATGTAATATATAAATGAATGAGCATGGCTGTTTCAATAAAACTTGATTTTACATAAACAGGCAGTTGGCCAGATTTGGCCTATAAAGCCAGATCTTGCTGACTGGTCCAAGTTATCAAGCAGCCGGGTGACAATTAATTACTGACAGACATTTAAACATTTTCTGCCCCCTTTGCTTTCTGCCAAATGAGAGAATACAAGGAAAAGATGAAGAATTTTAAAGAAGAACTAAAATAAATTTCAAATTAGAGTATAAGGGTTTGCATATGAATAATATGAAAATCATTGTGTAGGTCACATTCTTGGTGAAGAAAATCACTGTCACATGTTCAATAATAAGTAGATTAAAATAAAAAACTATTTTTACATTTTAGGACAATCTCGAAAAACATTTTTAAAAACATTAAATTTTTTTATTGTGGCAAAACACACATAACAAAATTTACCATTTTTAAAGTTTAAAAACTTATTCATTGAATAAGTATATTCACAATATTGTGCAACCATCACAACTGTCACTTTCAAAACTTTTTCATCATCCCAAAAAGAACCTCATTCTGTACCCATTCAATACTCCCCATTCTTCTCTCCCTCCTGGCCCCTGATATAGTAATCTCTATTCTATCTTCTTACTCTCTAAATTTGCCTATTCTTAAAGACATTTTATTTAAAAAAATTTTTTTTTTGCCTTTTTAGGGCCACGCCTGCAGCATATGGAAGTTCCCAGGCTAGGAGTGGAACTGGAGCTGTAGCTGCTGGCCTTTGCCACAGCCACAGCAAAATGGGATCTGAGCCATGCCTGCGACCTACACCACAGCTCTCGGCAACACTGGATCCTTAACCTACTGAGCAAGGCCAGGAATTGAACCAGCGTCCTCATTGCTGAAGAGGGTAAGAAGAAGACTTTTCATGGTTTTTTTCTTTTATAAAGCATAAACCATGTAATCCACTGAGTTAAAAAAACACATATATGGGCATAGCTTTTCCCTAAAACTTGCCTAAAACTTTTAGCTAAAATACGGAGTTCCCATGGCGGCTCACTGGGTTGAGAAACTGACATATGGAGTTCTCAGCTCTGGAGTGCTGGGATGCAGGTTCAATCCCCAGCCCAGCACAGTGGGTTAAGGATCCAGTGTTGCTGCAGCTCTGGCATAGGCTCCAACTGTGGCTCAGATCTGATCCCTGGCCCAGGAATTCCACATGCTGCGGGGTGGCCAAAAAAAAAAAAAAAAAGGAACCCAACGTGGTGTCTATGACAATGAAGGTTCTCACTCAGTGGGTTAAGGTTCTGTCTTTGCCATACCCTACAGCTTAGATTGCAGATAAGGCTCAGATCTGGCGTTGCTGTCGCTCTGGTGTAGACCGGCAGCTCTGATTTGACCCCTACGCTGGGATCTTCCATATGCTATAGGTGTGGCCATAAAAATAAAACCAAAAAACTTTTCCCTAAAATAAAGTTAGTGGTAGGGTGGAATTTCCTAAGAAAAAACAACGATAGAGCAGTGCGTGAAATGGGAAAGGCAAGCTTAAAGTAACTCATTAAAACTACATAGATAAAAATAATGGTTCACAAAGCTTACCTTCAATGTAGAAGAGATAGCTATCTCTCTCAAAAGAATTTACTTAAAAAAAACTACTATCAGAAGAAATATATTTCAGTTTTGCTACTTACATCTAGATACTGTTTTACTATACTCCTCTTCACATCTTCAGTGATTTTGGAATTAGCCATATCACTCCGCAGGAAGTCCAGTGTTTGTTTGGGATGAAAATGAACTCCTGTTTTTCGGTTTATCGCTTTATCATACACTTTTGCAGATTCGGATGGAGAGTATTTCTGAATTTTACTGTTTTGGGAAAATAAAATAATTAATTTAACATTTTTTTCCACGTACTTACATTTAAATTGATTCCAGTTAAATTTTATTTACTTATAATTAAACCTCCTATAATACAGATTTCAACTAGTGAAACTGTGTGTAAAATAAGTGTAATTAAAAAAAAGGAAAGTAAATACATAAAAACAAAGATTAAAAAGAATAATAATTCTCTTGTTTCCATCAGTATTTGTCTTAAACAGAGACATTATTTAGTTTCTCATGTCTATTTTTTAACACCATGATTGTGACTGTAGGGCAGATTTTTTTTCCCTTTTTTCTTTTTTTTCCTAACTGCCCCGCAGCATATGGAGTTTCCCGGCCAGGCATCAGATCCAAGCCACACTTGCTACCAACACCAGAGCTACAGCTGGATCCTTAACCCTTTGTGCTGGGCCAGGGATCGAACCTGAGTCTCAGTGCTCCAGAGATGCCACCGATCCCACTGTGCCACAGCAAACAGTAACGCCATGAAGGACAGTTTCAACATAATTACTCAATACTCCCTAACTGATTAACCTTCTACTTTTTTGCATCCCACAAAAGCCAGAGTGACTGTTTACAAACCTGTTTCATAGCCTTAAAAACTCTGTTTCAAGATCTTTCCAACTCCTTAGCACTTCCTCAAGACTTTACAAGGTTCTAATTTATTCTGAATTATAGGCATACCTTGGAGACATTGTGTTTTTGGTGCCAGTTCATTGCAATAAAGCAAATATTGCAATAAAACAAATCACACAAACTTTTTGGTTTCCCAATGTGTATAAAAGTTATTTACATTTACACTATACTAGTCCATTAAGTGTGCAACAGCATTATGTCTGGAAACAAAACACATACCTTAACCAAAAAAAAAGTTATTGTTAAAAAAAATGATAGGTATCATCTGAGCCTTCAGTGAACTGTAATCTTTTTGCAACAGCAACAATGATCAGGATCACAGACCAGCATAAAAAATGTAATAGTAATGAAAAACATTTAAATATTTTAAGAATTACCAAAATGTGACACAGAGACACAAAGTGAACAAATGTTGTTGGAAAATGGTGATGACAGACTTGCTTAATACTCGCTCAAAATTTCAAATTTTAAAAAATACACGGGAGTTCCCGTTGTGGCTCAGTGGTTAACGAATCCGACTAGAAACCATGAGGTTGCGGGTTCGATCCCTGGCCTTGCTCAGTGGGTTAAGGATCCGGTGTTGCCGTGAGCTGTGGTGTAGGTCGCAGACGCGGCTCGGATCCCGCGTTGCTGTGGCTGTGGTGTAGGCCAGCGGCTACAGCTCCTGTTAGACCCCTAGCCTGGGAACCTCCATATGCCGCAGGTGCGGCCCTAGATAAGGCAAAAAGACAAAAAAAAATACACAATATCTGTGAAGTGCAATAAAACAAGTTATGCCTGTAGTTGTCAACATTTAATATTAAGTTACTTCTCATTAAAATCTAGATTTTCTAGTTTCTCTTGAAAAGATGGAAACTCTGGCCACACTGTACCCACTCTTTCATGGGAACAAGTCGATGAACATTTGAGTAATATCTGAACCCTTTGGATGCAACAAGTCCTTTCCATTTTGCCACTGATCTTCTATCAGGTCTACTTTACTCACTGCATTATCATCCCTATGAACATTTAACTTCAGAAGATTTCAATGAATGTGAAAAATGTCCAAAATTCATAAGGCATTCTAAATTATCAGTACTTCTCTACCTCCTAGAGCACATTAAAGATGACTGGGTTCTGTTAGAACTCAACCTAGCTGGTCTGCATCTACTCTTCATTCATAGCTTTTTAAAAACTTAAATTTGCAATCTATTTTAAGATTAGTCCAACTCTCTAATACCTTTTAAAGGAAATCAACACAATAAATCTCTTAAATTACAATGTATTATCTCCAGTTAGAGAAACATGGTTTTTCTCTCTTCAATAACAGACTGCACAAATTATGGTATATTATATAACAAAATACTATATAGCAATAAAAAGGAACAAACTCCTTTTTTAAAAAGGAGGATTTTTAATATTCAGCATGCAATCAAAAATGGGTTTCAGGAGTTCCTGTTATGGCTCAGCAGTTAACGAACCCAACCAGTATCCAGGAGGACGAAGGTTCAATCCCTGGCCTCTCTCGGTGGGTTAAGGATCCGGTGCCGCCGTGAGCTGTGGTGTAGGTCACAGACATGGCTTGGATTCCATGTTGCTGTGGCTGTGGCACAGGCTGGCAGCTATAACTCCAATTCAGCCCCTAGCCTGGGAACCTCCATGTGCTGCAGGCATGGCCCTAAAAATACCAAAAAAAAAAAAAAAAAAAAGTTTCATATTTGTTCATTATTTGAAAAGAATAAAGTATTTTCTCTCACTGCTTATATAATCTTACCTATCAGAAAAGCCACAGAGATTCTTCAAGTGTTGTTTTAACATCAGAAGCAATAAAATACCCTGGGAGACATTTGCAAACTCAATTAAAGGAGCGGAATTTTCTGGCAAACATTTCATCACTGAGTTTATGTCATCTTCTGAATCTGAATCTGAATCTGAATCTACTCGTTTCCGTGACTTTCGAGGCCTGGAGACTTCTTCTTCACTCTCACTTGACTCATTTTCCTTACTAGGAGATGATTTTCTCTCTTTCCTTTTGTCTTTTACCATAGACTGGAAAAAAAAAAAAAAAAGAGGAAATTATTCTGTCTGAAAAATAATAAAAACAAAATACCGTTAATAACTATATATATATACTCCATTCAACAGCTTCCAAGGTATCCTTAAATTTTAATATTTTATATATTGGAGGAGTTCCTGCTGCGCTGCAGCAGAAACAAATCTAACTAGTAATCACGAGGTTGTGGGTTCGGTTCCTGGCCTCATTCAGTGAGTTAAGGATCTGGCATTGCTGTGAGCTGTGGTGTAGGTCACAGATGCGGATCGGATCCTGTATTGCTGTGGCTGTGGTGCAGGCTAGCAGCCCCAGCTCCAATTAGACCCCTAGCCTGGGAACTTCCATATGCCGCAAGTGTGGTCATAAAAAGAAATAAAAAATTATATATCAAAACCCTGACTTTCCATAAACAACTGAGGATGTAACCCCTGGGGGAAAAATTCCATTCCAAGACTAAATAAAATCCAATCCTTCAAATACTATACTGCTCTTCCAAAACCCTCCTGAAATAAGCATTCAAAGGGAACAGTTCTCTTTTTTGCTGCGTCTGTGGCATGCAGAAGTTCCTGGGCCAGGGATCATACCCATGCCACAGCTGTAACCAGAGCTACAGTAGTGACAATGCTTGATGCTTGACGCTTAACCCACTGAGCCACGAGGGAACGCCACAATTTTCTTACAGGATAGTAATGAAGACAAATTAGCTATAGAAGCAACAATGTGGTATATGGGTAAGCCATTATAGGATAAAATTATAATTTAACTGAGGTTGTAATAGGCTTGAATTCCCCCAGCTTCAATCAAACTGTCTCTTTAAAGACCTTTTCAGTAAGATAATGTGTAACTTAGATACCTAAATTCTGTTTCTTTGTACTTTATGACACCTTTAGCTCCTAAAAAGAAACCAAGTCAGCTGGTTTCAAGAGGCGGAAAACACCAGACTATAAGGTGATATTCAAAATGTAACTGTTAAAAAATAAAAACATGCACAAGTATATTTATAAAAGTAAGTGGAGTAAGATAAGATAACATGATGAATCAAGTTCCTGGGAAATTATTACTTTCCCAAACCTTAATGTGCATGTTAAACATCTAGAAATTTTGTTAAAAATGCAGACTCTGTTCCAGCAGGTCTAGGGTGGGACTTGAGGTTCTGCAGGTTTAATAAGTCCTTAGGTGAGGCCAGTGCTGGTGGCCTTGGTAAACAATTCAAGTAGCAAGTGTTAAGATACTTCTTAAGGTATTAAGTAATCTCCTCAATTTTTTCACTAGGTTGAGTTTTGAGCACTAAGATATTGTAAAATGAAAGATTTACTTATGTCATCAGGTACCTGAAAATATTCCAATTAAATTACAAAGAATGTAAATTACTGACTGTACCTATTATGTGCCCAGGGATACACCAGGTATTATACAATTAAATGAATTATATTTCCACCTAAAAACAATTAAAGAAAAGATATAACGTTTATAATGAGAAATTTAATAAATATTTTGGGTATAATATATGCTAACTCCATTTGGATGCTGGTGTTCAGGGGTAAGGAAATCAAAAGTATTATAGATTTTCTGTGATTCCTTGTTAAATAAGCTCTTTATATCTATATCTGTATCTCTTCAAATGTAGTAGTATCATCTACAGCATTACCAGATTTATAAAATAGCAAGATGTTTTAAAATGGGGTTTAAATGAATATATGAATGGACACCCAACACTTAAGGTCAGTGCTTGAAATGAGAGAAATAAAGGAGTGGGATGACTTATTAACAGAACCATCCCTATACGTATGTGTGTCTGTATATGTGTGTGTATAAATTCTATGTAAATGATCTGGAATGAAATGATTTAAAGGTCTTTCTCAGTAGAAATGAAATGGCAACCCACTTCCTTCCCCCCAATTCAAGCACTACCCAGATTTCATGAAGTTTATTTAGAAAGATTTTATATTCCTGTGAAAAGAAAAGAACAATGAAAAACAAAACAATGGAAAAGCATGCCTGCACTCTGAAAGATGCATTAAGAATAGTAATGTGTGTAACTTACCTCCTTGAATGACTGCAGTAGGTTACTACCAGAAACTGAGAGTGTAATGTCTATATGATGCATTATAAACAACGGCTCTTCCTGTGTCTGGTATGGAAAACAGGCTAGATTGTCTGCTATATACAAGAGCATATTCACTTCTGTTTTCTGTAAATTTTAAAAAAAGGTACACATGTTTAGTGGATAATCTAGAAATCCATCCCAAAAGTCTTTTTAGAAAAAAATTACAGGGCACTTTCACCTCAGTTAATGTTTCACAAAGAGAGGGGTGAGGCGGGGAGAAGGAGGGAAGAAGGAACAGAAATGGATTTTAGAGACTAATCTTAAACCCATTTTGAGAGATTTCATAATGACTTAAACCACGGTACCTTAAGAAGGGAAGAGGTGAAATTTTTAGTGCACCCAAGTGGGAGTGCCTGGTTTTCTCATAGGAATATATAAAATCTTTATGCTAAATCCATACCACATCAGAAAGTACACATATGAATTCATAATTTGTCAGTGTGGTTCTAAAAGTTTAACCCGTATGGAGATCAGTTACACACAGTTACTATTCTACCTTCAAAAGTAAGTGGTAATTATAGCAATAATATGTGGGTTAAAAAAAACAAAGTTCATGAACTTATAAAACAGTGGTCAGTTTCCTATGTATAAGTAATTTAGAATATCAGAGTCATTTTGACAGTGCTACCAGTTTCACACCATAAAAACTGTGATGTTGGCAAATTGTAGTTACTACTAGTTATCTGCTTTAAAAGAAAGTAACAAACAGAAACTTTCAGCATTTCATGATCATACAGAATATAAACAGAAAGACATGTTATTAAACTCCTTTAAAACATTTACTGCTTAAAAAAAAGAGGAAAAATGGGCAATGAAAAGCACTCCTTCTTGGAGTTCTCTTGTAAACAATGGGTTAAGGATCCAGGGTTGTCACTGTAGTGGCTTGGGTTGGATTCCTGGCCTAGGAACTTTCATATGCCACAGGCATGGCCCAAACCAACCGACCAACCAACCAACCAACCAACAAAACACTCCTTCCTACCATCTCCCTTATCCTAATGTTTAAACAATGTAAAAATTTAGTATCAGCCATAGCACAACAAAAATCCCTTAACATAGATGGAATAAACTTGCTATTTGTATTCATGAGATCCTCACTCTATTTCTTAGTTTTAAGTATATAACAATACCCACATGTTAAAAGTTGGGTAAATACAGACAACCACCCTCTCCTTCCTGAAACCTTCTTCCTTATGTTTTTCTTCCTAGCTCTTTGACTATTCCTCTTCCATCTTCTTTTCAAACCAACTCCTTTTCAAACTGCTTTTAACAACATTCTATTATTCTTTTAGGTGCTTGGGACAAAAATATTCCAGTTATCCTTTGACTATTCTTCTCACAAAGTCTCATTTAAATTTGTGTTCCTAAAATGCTATTTGTTATCTGTTCTCATCATTGTATTTAACACTTTCTTTTTTCTTTTTGTATTTTTAGGGCTGAACCCATGGCATATGGAATTTCCTGGGTTAGGGGTCAAAGCAGAGCTGCAGCTGCCAGCCTACGCCTCAGCCACAGTAACTGCATTTGAGCCACATCTGCGACCTACACTGCAGCTTGTGGCAATGCTGGATTCTTAACCCAATGAGCAATGCCAGGGATCAAACCCACATGCTGATGAATACAAGGAGGTTTCTTAACCTGCAGAGCCACAATGGGAACGCCTATTTAACACTTTCAACAGTCTTCTGTTGTCTACGAGATCCTCCATAAACATGCCTCACTGTAACCTTACTGTTCCAGTTATATAATAATCTACTCATTACTATCCACACATTATTAAGTTGTACATTTATTCATGTTTTAACCCCTGCCTTAAACAGTAAATCCATCTTATCGAAATGCCCCTAAGCCTTACTGATGTGTTCCGCCTCTGACATCTTCTGCTGGAGGTAGTCAGAAGAAAGCACTGCATTCTGAGAGCTGGATTTCTTTTTAGCATTTCACCTGCTAAGGTGACAGAACATCCAGCTAACAACATACAGCAGGCAATGAAACCATGTAGGAATAAAGCTCAGGAAGGAGATACAGACTAGGGTAGTATCATTGATACAAACCACTGGGATTCAGACTGTGCTAGCCTTAACTGCCATTTCCTTTATTTTGTATCCTATCCCCGTAAGATCCAATGAGGACAAGAGCACCATACAGTACCATTTTGTACTCCTATCAACATGTCCTAAACACACAATGAAAATTTAATACTGATCGATGACAGCCCTGGTGATGATTAAATTGTATCCCAAGTATTTCTAACATAGAAGTCTGTAATACTTATTTACTAGGTAATAGACTCCCAAATTTCATGTTGTACTTAAAAAGAAGAGATCTAGTAAGGCACCTACATCCTGGTTAATTTAAATTTTGCTTTATTGAAAAAAAGCTGGTATTGGAATAGCAAGCAAGTCAAGCCACAAAGTGATTAAAATAAGAAAAATTCCTTTTTTTTTTAAAGCTTTACATACATACACTAACTGGTAAGCTCTATGTGAAAGATACCATATCTGTCCTATTTACTATTTCATCTTCATCTTCTAGCACAGTGGCCACCATTGAGTACATGCTGAAAAAATGTTGATGTAAAATGAATAAAAAAAATTAAGTGGACTCTTCATTAAGGAGGTCAAGTTGAACAAGTAGGATCTCAGCAGCCAAAAACCCAGAACTGTTGCTCTAACAATATTTGAGTCTGACAGAAACACATGAAATTTCACTCTGACTGTCTATCTACCTATCTGATTTATTCTTGGAAGTGATAGTTTAGTAACATGGCTTATTTAAAGGTATGCTGAAAAGAATTGTTATCAAAGTTTGTAAGATACTCGGCGTGGAGACACATTTTTACTTTATCTCTCACTGTGTTTATTTTCACGGAAAACTTCCCCTTAAATTTTGACTATATACCATGTAATTCACATAGGCTTAAAGAAACACACTTAATATAGTCACTATTATTTACTAAAATGGCAACATTTTTTAAAAATATAGACTACTTTAGGCAGAAAATTTACAGGACTTATTTTCTTAAAATAATAATTTTTTTATGCTTACTGCTGTGTCATCAAAGAGGTTGAGTAAAGAAATTAGAAAGGCTCGTCTGTGTTGGCGGTTTCCACGGATCATGGAGTAAAGGTGTGAACACAAAGCACTAGAGGACTCGTCTTGTCTGAAACCCCTTACAGGATCTTTTAGGCATGTGTTGATTGCCTGTTGTACCTGGTAAGACATCTTCATACCAGCCACCGCTTTCATCTGAAATCAATAAAAGCCTTATTTTTATCATGGAAATTGAGTCAAATTAAAAATGTAATACTAAGCACAACAGTCCAAGGCTAATTTTATTATTTGGTTTTCTCTGAAATAATACAATATTAAAGACTGCAAAGTGTTAGAAGAAACACCGGAGATAAGAAAACTACTGCAATCGAGAGTTCCCACTGTGGCGCAGTGGTTAACGAATCTGACTAGGAACCATGAGGTTGCGGGTTCGATCCCTGGCCTTGCTCAGTGGGTGAACGATCCGGCGTTGCTATGAGCTGTGGTGTAGGTCGCAAACGCAGCTCGGATCCCGCGTTGCTGTGGCTGCGGTGTAGGCCAGTGGCTACAGTTCCGATTAGACCCCTAGCCTGGGAACCTCCACATGCCGCGGGTGTGGCCCTAAAGTGACAAAAGGCAAAAAAAAAAAAAAAAAAAGAAAACTACTGCAATCTGCTCATTTTACAGAAGAAAAAAAATGGAAACCCAGAAAAGCCATCACTGCCAGGATGACATAGTAAGGACTAGAACTCATGCATCCTCATTTTTATCCAGCGTGTGTGCTGGACGATCACCTCTAGCTCAATCTTATGCGTTAACTTTAAACAGGAATAAACGCCTGGGGGACAAAGTTACTTGCATGTTTAGAAGTAATTAATAAGCAAAATATTTTATTCTAAAATTAATCTAAGCAGGACATTTGCCAAAGAAATGATTTACCAAAGCACAATGTTTAAATTTAGGTTATACAATTTAAAAATACATACATGAATGAATCCAGCATATTTTTTGTCTATTTCCACGAGTTGCTGATCAGCTTTGTTCCGCATAGCTGGTTCTGGGTCTGTCCCCATAGCAATTAAATATGGTACACACTGGAAATAAAAATAAGAAGTCATAAGACATCACAGTAGTAAAAGTTCTATATGTCTTGACATAAGTTAAAAACTCACTACATATCTGGGACATGAATTTAGCTTTATAGGCCTTCCTATAAATGCCACGTTCTTTTAAAAATTATTAATCTTCCCTTAGATTTAGCTTAAAGCAAAAAAGCCCTGAAGCATAAGCAAAAATATTGACGTGGTGAAATTTAAAAAGTTTTAGTGTGAAATTTAAGGTACTTTAAAACCAAAGGACTCCCAAACTAAGAATTCCATTTAAGACTATGATAAAGACTACAAATAATTTTTCAAACCTGACTGAACTTCTATGTAAAGATAATACTGGGGAAAAAGCAATTTGTCTTCCACACGCAAAACTAGAAAAATATAAATTCTTTCCCTCAAGTTTGATTTTTAGATATGGCTTCATTGATATGACACAGCTTCATGGAGTTCCCATCGTGGCTCAGTGGAAATGAATCCGACTAAGAACCATGAGGTTGCGGGTTCGATCCCCGGCCTCGCTCAGTGGGTTAAGGATCCGGCGTTGCTGTGAGCTGTGGTGTAGGTTGCAGACATGGTTCGGATCCCGCGTTGCTGTGGCTGTGGCGAAGGCCGGCGGCTACAGCTCCTGTTAGACCCCTAGCCTGGGAACTTCCATATGCCGCAGGTGCGGCCTTAGATAAGGCAAAAAGACAAAAAAAAAAAAAGATATGATACAGCTTCAGACTGTCAGACAGCTATTAATTTGGTGACAGCCACACTCATGTACTCATGACTTGAAAAAAAAAGTCAGGAAACACCACTATTATTGTTAAATAAATTAATCTGAATGAGATGGAGGTGAGGAGAAACACAGAAAAACAACAAGCAACAAATAACTTTAAAAATGTAAACATAGCACTAACTGATACAGGTCATCATGAATTAAATCCTAAATCCAGGGAAAAAACTCCACAAAGAATATTAGTAGCTTAACTTGCAAAATATGAAAATGAGCTATATATTAGATAATACTGTATCAATGTTAAATTTCTTGAATTTGATGACTGCATTATGGTTTTCTAAAACAACGTCCTAATTCTTAAAAATATATATTCTGAAGTGTTTAGAGGTAAAGAATCATGTTATCTAAAGCTTACTATCAAATGATTTGGGAAAATGTGTATGTATGAAAGCAAATGTGGCAAAAAGTTATTAACAAATAATATAGGTGAAGGGTATGAAGGAGTTTACTGTACTACTCTTGCAATTCTTTTTAGAAGTGAAAAATTTAAAGTTTTAAAATTTAATAGTACTAGAGTTCCCTGGTGGTCTCCTGGTTAAGGACTCAGCATTGTCACTGCTATGGCATGGGTTATTGGTGTGGCTTGTGTTTGATCTCTGGCCTGGGAACTTTTTGCATGCTGTAGGTATGGCCAAAAAAAAAAAAAAAAATTCAAGAGTATCAACATGGTATTGTACATTTTATTAAATAATCTTGCCCTGAGTCATGAAGAACAGGCTAAATATTCATTAGTGTGCTTTAATTCAGGATATAGGGAAGCACAAAGCATAAAAACTTAGAGCATATTATAGAAAAAGTTTCATAAAATATTACCAAAAACAAGAATCTTGAAGAGTAGAGGCTTTGGTTATCTGACAAGTTTACTTCTGCAGCCTATGGCACTCTCCTGAACATATCAGATGGTGAATACTAACTACATCGGCATTAGCTGCCAATCCCTAGTAGTATTAGGATGTCTTGAGTACCTCATCTAGCCTACACGCCAGCGTTTTGAGATGTTGGTTACTTGACATTACTTCCAATTAAAGATGAAGGATCTGAGTTCAGATTATACAGGTTATTTTTCTGTGGATTAAAATCCACCTTGTTTAACATTTACATTATACCTTTTTTTTTTGTCTTTTGTCCTTTTAGGGCCGCACCTGTGGCATATGGGGGTTCCCAGGCTAGGGGTCTAATTGGAGCTGAAGCTGCTGGCCTATGCCAGAGCCACAGCAATGCAGGATTCGAGCCGCGTCTATGACCTACACCACAGCTCATGGCAATGCCGGATCCTTAACCCACTGTGCGTGGCCTGGGATCAAACCCACAACCTCATGGTTCCTAGTCGGATGTGTTTCCGCTATGCCACGATGGGAACTCCAATAATTACATTATACTTTTAAGCCCCATTAACTCTCTTGACATTGTGTGCTGTTGGTTAAGAATAAGAGCCATTGTGGATTAAAACAGATCTATCATATCTACTTAGAAGAAATAAATCTGAGTATATACTCTACAAATATAAGTCAGAAATCTGTTTAATAGAGACAATATTATGAATATTTTGTGCAGTAAAGAAAACTTAAAAGATGAACTAAAACTTGGATTCTTAAGAATTTGGAACAAAAAAAAATCTACAATGAAGAGGAATAAATAACTACTTATTCTCTAATCACAGTGTCTTCAACAGACAACAAACTTGACTCTTTTGGTAGTCCTGCTGCTGTAAAACATACTTACCTGAACTGGATGAATAAGACCTTGGTTTAGAGTCAATGCAATGACATTTAGGGCAAAGTGGCGTACACTTGATTGGGTGTGAAAAAACGCCTCAAGCACCTGTTTGAGGTAAAGCTGCATGATAGAACTACTCATCCCTGAGGAAACATCACCCATTTCTTTTAAATCTTCCTGTTTTGCAACCTTCTTCCCTACAAAAGGAAGTAAACACACTAAGAACATATATAATTAACCTCACTAAAAACATTAAATTAGGCCATAAACAGAAACACAGCATGTTATTGCTGGCCCAATATTCTTAATTTCTTTTCCTCTTTTTTTTGTATGTTAGAGGCCCCTTATCCCGTCCATCAAAATGTTAATGCCTAAAAATAAGTTAAATTTTATATACTACTTTATAAAGTTTATGAAGGATTCTTCTTAAACTGAACTTCTTTACCTAACAGATAAGGAAATTTAGATGTCCGGATTAAAAAAGAGTCACAGAGTATGATAACTGCAGCCACATTGTGAATTCTGAAAACATATTTTCACTTACAGTCTCTATCTGCCTGCTGCATACGTGTATCCTCTTCTTGTAGGTAGGTCTGGAGGTTTTTTAACACTTGTATTTTTAAATTTACTGAAGATTTTTTATCAGATAAAATATTATTATATAGATTTTTCACTTCTTGCTCAAACATTAGACTTGGATGCTGAATAAAGGCAAATCCTAAAGAAGACAGAAAAAAAATTCTCTTGATATACTCATATTAAAATTAAACATAACATTTAATGAAAATGTTGATAAATTATATAAAGAGTTCCTTATTTCAAAAAGTAAAACTTAAAATGACTGAAAGACTATACTAGTGACCTTACCTAAAGAAGTATTAGAGCAGGCACTTCTTCCCCATGAATTAAAAACAAGAAATTGCATTTCAAAGGAGCATTTCACACAAGAGGAAACTCGAGGAGGCAGCAGGGCCTAGTGGCTAGGGGAGTGGATTAGGAGTCGGGAGTCTTGGGTTCTATTCCTGGCTCCATCAGTGACTTGTAGTATAACCCTGGGTGAGTCACATAATTGCTCTGTGCCTCAATTCTCCATCTGTATAATAGGGACAATAATATTTACCACCCACCTACCTCAATGGGATTTTTCAGGATTTAAGAGATAATGTCTGCAAACATTTTTTAGACCCCTAGCAGAAGGTACTACCTTGGTGCTATTAAAAAATATATATATATATACATTTGATGAAATGAAATATTTCTAAAATCTTCTATTTATTTCTCATACGGCATTATAATGAAGCTGCAATGCTGAATTCTATATAACCACAAGTTAATAAGCGGCAAAATAATACACTCATATTTATTTCTACAAAATGTTTATATATATATGAGATCAAAAATGAAGATCCTTGATGATAGCAAGTATTATGAATGCCAAATACTAAACTAAATTCAAAGCACAGAATGATGATCAGCCCATGGTGACACAAGGATAACTATGGCCCAGGCAAGATGTCTCTTTTTAAAAATGAATGTCTTTAGGGAGTTCCCGTTGTGGCTCAGTGGGTTAAGAATCCAGTGTTGCCACAAGCAGTGGTGTAGGTCGCGGACGCAGCTTGGATTTGGAGTTGCTGTGGTTGTGGCTGGTGGTTATGGCTCCGATTTGACCCCTAACTTGGGAGCCTCCATATGCCATGGGTGCAGCCCTAAGAAGCCAAAAAAGAACGTCTTTACTTATTTACTATTTTCTTTTGGCTGTGCCTAGGGCATGTAGAAGCTCCTGGGCCAGGGACCGAACTTGCACTCCAACAGTGACTCCAGACACGGCAGTGACAATGCTGGATCCTCAACTTAATGCACTACAAGGGAACGCCAGGATGTCTTTCAGTAACTGGTCTAGAGTCACTGTTTTCTGGATAGTGCTGCTTCAAGTTAAAATTTTCATTATTTGTTTTCTGAATATCCAGTAAATAACACTTGGCCACTTTATACAATGTATGTCCAAACTGAATATTCAAAGGTACACATCTGATTTAAAAAGTAATACTATAACAACATAACTCCCTGGTAATTGATATCTGAATTTTTACTACATTTGGTATATGTAATTTTCTAAAAGAGATAAAGGAGGAATAAGAGATTGATTTTTTTCTTTCTTGGCTGCCATATGCATATGGAGTCCCCAGGCCAGGGATCAGATCTGAGCTGCAGTTGCCGACCGAGGCTGCAGGTACGGCAATACCAGATCCTTAACCCACTGTGCCAGGTCAGGGATCAAACTTGCATCACAGCACTCCCAAAATGACATCAATCCCATTGCACCACAGCGGGAACTTCAGACATTGAGTTAAATTTATTTAAAGAAATCAGTAAACATTTAAAGAGGTTTGGGTAACTTTTTTGTTGAAAAGACAAGTAACATCAGTGACTGTCCATGAATATTAAATTATAAACCTTGTCAATGCTACCAAAATAAAATTTCTAAATATGCTATTAACCTTATTGAGTAAATAAGCTTTACATGTATTTCCACAAAGCAATAACAAACAACAACACAAAAACCTGGAGAGTGCTCTTCTAATTTTTAAAAGTTCATTCAATTCAGGTACTTTAATGCTATCCTTTCCGTATTTCTCCCATATTCCAATGTCCTTCTAGATAAGTCACAAAGACCTAATCTTCTGCAAAGACATTTATTACATTAATGCTCCTAGAAAAATAATATAGAAAAAAGCACACATCCAAATTGTTCTTATTGGGATGGTTACCATGTGCTTCTACATTAATAAAAGTCTGTATAGATTGTCCACTGTTCTGACTAGAAGAGGCAGACAGATATAATGAAAAAGCTTTGCAAAAAGACAAAAAAAAGAACAATTTAAAAAATATGCAACAGAAGTTCCCGTCATGGCACAGTGGAAACGAATCTGACCAGGAAGCATGAAGATGTAGATTTAAGCCCTGGTCTCACTCAGTGGATTAAGGATCCGGTGTTGCCATGAGCTGTGGTGTAGGTCGCAGATGAGGCTAGGATCTTTCACTGCTGTGGCTGTGGCGTAGGTCAGCAGCAGCTCTGATTGGACTCCTAGCTAGGGAATCACCATATGCTGTGAGTGCAGCCCTAAAAAGCAAAAAAAAAAAAAAAAAAAAAAAAAAAAATATATATATATACACGCAACAGCACAAAATTCTTCTATATTTCCAATCTTTATTAAAGTACTTTAATGAATTTTTAAAACCCTGTGATGTAGGGGTCTAAGGAAGTATACTCTATTTTACTAATGAGGAAACTGATGATGAGAAGTTACATGACCTTCTCAAAGTCACCCAGTAAGTCACTGGCTGAGGCAAGAATGGAACCCAGGTGTTTAACCCCCTGACCTATATTCTAGATATCAGATCCTACTTCGAACAGAAACATACTTAAATAAATTCAACAGTTTAGACTCACAAAAATTTAAAATTTGCTTAACCTCTCAAACCAAAAACTCTGAAAAAATTTAGACTTAACTTACCTAGACCAATGATGGCTTTTGTTTGTACTTCTTCATCTGAATGCTTTGTAAAATACATCAATAGTTCAAGCACTTTATCCTTTATGTTAACCTAAGGGGAAAAAAATACATTCAAGTGTATAAGATAGAGAATAACTTAGATCAATTTTCAACTATAAAGGAAAAAAATACCTAAAAGCAAACAGTAAGATCTCCACATGTGAACTTTACTAAATAACAAATCACCAATATGTTTATAAATCCATAAATTTCAGAGCAATGGCATTTATTGATAAAGTTAAAAATAATACACAGTCAGCTCTTGACATACACAGTGTGCCTACTAATTCAAATCTGATATAACTTGTGTAAACTTATCTTCTTATGGACCAGTAACAAACAATTCATGGATCAGAAGCCATGAGGACCATGTTTTGAATAGTGCTGTTTCAGAATTAAATCAGACTACTTCCTTTTTTTTTTTCTTCCTTCATAGGGCCGCAACTCCAGCATATGGAAGTTCTCAGGCTAAGGGTTGAATCAGAGCTGCAGTTGCTGGCCTCCATCAGCGCCACAGCAACGCCAGAGCCAAGACGCATCTTGGACCTACACCACAGCTTGTGGCAATGCTGGATCCTTCCTTAACCCACTGCAAGAGGCCAGATATCAAACCTGCGTCCTCAGGGACACTGTATTGTAAACCAGACTACTCTAACGCTGCCTTCCACCCTGGGTCATTATAGTCGTTTTCAATTCACAAGGTCACACAGTTTTATTTTTTCAGCATGCTAGTTAATAGTAGGATCTTTACCTTACTGTTGCCTTTAAAATCTTCCAGATCAAAATCAAAATGCCGACATAGTGCTCCAACAGTGAAAAGGGATCTAAGAAGTGCTGGTTTGTTTGTTAGAAGTGAAGTGTTATTTGGGTCCTCCTGGTGCTGGCTCTTTAATTTTGAAATGGCACCTAATAAAATAAGTAATATTTATTTATAATAAACCCACTATCCTTAAATTATTTTTTTTGTCTTTTTGCCTTTATGTAGAGCTGCACCTGCGGCATATGGAAGTTCCCAGGCTAGGGGTCTAACAGGAGCTGTAGCCGCCGGCCTTCGCCACAGCCACAGCAACGCGGGATTCGAGCCGCGTCTGCAACCTACACCACAGCTCACGGCAACGCCGGATCCTTAACCCACTGAGCAAGGCCAGGGATCGAACCCGCAACCTCATGGTTCCTAGTCGGATTCGTTAACCACTGAGCCACGAAGGGAACTCCCCACTATCCTTAAATTATTATGTTCAAATAACTACTGCTAATAAATTAAAATTAAATTTTACTAATGGTTCTAAAATGTTAAATATATCTAGAATTACGAGGATATTCTACAGAGCCTAAAAGAGTATATGACAAAAATGATAATGAAATTTTATTTTACATAGTAAACAAAAAACTTACCAACATTTACTTATGAGGAGATGAATTTCTGAAGTAATGATATTGGGTTATTAAGGGAATACAAAAGATACTAGAAAATACTGCTTCCAAGAGTGGACCACAAAGAACAACCACACCTCTTATAAATTCCTTCATACTACCCTTACCAGATGTGTTAAAAAAGAACTGGACCCACTGCAGGATCTAGCAAAATAATTTTTGCTTTTTCTTTTGCCGCGCCCACAGCATACAGAGGTTCTCAAGCCAAGGACTGTACTGGAGGCACAGCAGTGATAATGCCAGATCCCTAAGTGCTAGGCCACCAGGAAATTCCAAGCAGAAAAATCTTTAAAGCCGAGGCACTGAACTTACCATAGTATCTATTGAAACAGGCCCATACAAATTTAAAATTTTGTGTCACTTTATTTACAACTGCTCCAAGACAGCTTACACAATGTTGTACTACCTAAAAGAAAGAAAATATTACTGTTTAGATAAAAGTTATAGAAAAAGGTAAAATTAAATTATCATTTGTGAATCATACACTGATCAACACAGAAATGGTAAACCAAATGCTTACAGTCATGCCATATTTGATGATAAGCTTCATTAGATCTTCTTCAATAGTGGCAAGGAAAGTTTCACTTGGATGCTCCATCAGTGGTACAACCAGCTCGAGGATTTTTGCAACATTGCAGATAACCATGAAATCATTTTGTGTCTATAAGGATAAAATCAGTGCCTTATGAATGTCAAAATCTGAAAATAAACTATATACAGCTTACATATTTGGGAGTTTTGGTATTATACACATAAAATTTCAGTAAAAAAAAAAACCCAAACGTTACTAGAAAAGAGCTTTTTTAAAGTATGAATAGGAGAGCAGCAGACAGTGAATACCAGGAACCTGAGTTCTAGGTCTACCACTGACTTACCATGTGATCTTTGGGTAAATTAAATCACAATGCTACCATTATTCTTTTTCTCCCTAAAATGCACTAATAGTCAATTCTGAACAACAGTATTTAAATACTAACATTATTTTATTAAGACTGGTATAGTTTTTAAGATTAGTATTTTTCAAACTAGGGTATGTTAACCAGTAGTTCTCTAGTGCGGGTGACTCTGGCACGCAAGGGATATTTGGCAATATACTGAGACAGCTTTGGTTGTCACAGCAGGGGTGTGGAGGGTTCTACTGGCATCCAATAGATAGAGGCCAAGGATACTGCCAAACATCCCACAAATGCTCAGAACTGTTCTTGACAACAAAATGCATCAGGGCCTAAATGTCAAGTGCTGAGGCTGAAAAGCCCTGTTATCCATTTTATGACAGATGAAAATGTAGAGCCCCAGAACTAGGTATAAAGCTTCTTTATTTTAAAATTTAAAATATTATATTACAAATTTTTTTGAATTAAAAAAATTTTCAACTCACTGAAAAACTAGGAAGTTTAAAAAAATAGGTAAGAGTATTAAAAAATTAAAAGGTATTAAAGGATTTACAATAAAAAGTCTTCCCTACTACTGCCCACAGGCAACCAAAATTACAATTTTTGGGGGGTGGGGGAGAACACACTAAAGTTTTTAACATGTTTTTTATCTAGCCAAGCTATCATTCATGCCTTATTCTTAGTAAGAGGTTACTGGCACTCATTTTGAACTCTTTGAACTTATTACCACACTAATTAAAAACTTTCTGACTTCACATTTTCCCTCCTTTTAGCATGCCCACACTATTAAATAATAAAAAAAAAAAATAGGTAAGATCAATACTTCTTTCCAAGTAACATAAAAATCCTGCTGTTCTCTGCCATTTTCCACTCCCACGTCCTTTAGGTAACGGGATGAGTTAAAGGGGGTCTAGGGATAAATTAGTTTTTGTCAGGTAAGATAAACTCATTTGACAATCAATGCCAAAATTTTACTTTAAAAAAATGTAAAAATTTTTTGAAACCATTCTTAACATCACTGGCTTGAAACATCAAGTAAGTGAAGTATCTTAAAATCTAAAAAAAAAAATTTTAATGGCAATATGGAAATCATGAAGGAAAAGAGCCATAGAACATAAATATTTGAAATAAATATACATAAGACAGTTCAATATTTAAAACATAAAGAGTTTCGTATTTTTTGTCTTTTGTCCTTTTAGGGCCACACCCACGGCATATGGAGGTTCCCAGGCTAGGGGTCTAATCGGAGCTGTAGCTGTCAGCCTATGCCAAAGCCGCAGCAACACCAGCTCCAAGCCACATCTGCAACCTACACCACAGCTCACGGAAATGCCGGATCCTCAACCCACTGAGCAAGGCCAGGGACGAACCCGCAACCTCAAGGTTCCTAGTCGGATTCATTTCCGCTGCGCCGCGATGGGAACTCCAAGAACTCTTTTTTTAAGGGAAAAAAGGCCCACAATTCAAAGGTAAAAATGGGCAAATGATAAAAGTAGTCAAATCACAGAAAATCAAGTCCAACTGTTTAATATAATAATAGATGCTCAACCTGCTTGGAAATCAGGAAAGGGAAACTGAAACAACAATGAACTATTCTTTTACACTTGTTAGACTAGCAAAGAGTACAAAAATGACATAGCTTGTCACGTACTGGTTTCCAAAGAGGCTATGAAACATGTCCACCAGCAATATGGCAAGATCTATTCAAAACCAAAAACCAGGACTAAAAAAATAATCTCTCAGTCTGGCAAGGTAATTCCTCAGAATATATCCCAAAGGAGAAAAGCAGCAGTGTTTATAAAGTATATTAATAGGGATGATTATTAAGGAATTATTATTTGTAGTGACTAACAATAGGAAACAATGTTAAACCTGTTAAATTGGGATAAATTAGGGAAAACTGCTAAAATGGGATATGGTTAAATAACTCACAGGACATCCATAAGATTAATAATTTGTAGTCATTCAAACTGATACATTAAATATATAACAGCTAATTTGAGATTAGTAAAAGTACTCAACAGGTATGTATGTAACATGACCTGATTTTCAAAAAACCTGGTCAACCATTTGTATATGTACATATGCGTGTCTGCAATTACAGAAACATGGATAAAGTATGCAAGGATACTGCAGATTACTTATCCTGAGACAAGGAGGAATAAAGATGGGGGTTAGGACACAGAAAACAAAACAAAACATTTTAATAGGTGTCTATCATATATGGGATAGTCTTATTTGTATTAAACTTTATATTAATGTATATATAAAACATAGGCATAACAAATTGTACAAAGCGTTTTCAAAGTAACCTTGTTTTCAAAAACAGTGACTGAAACAAGGACGATGTTCCTTTACATCCAGATGCTAGAGGCAAACAGATATGGGGTGGAATTCTAGCTTTGTGACTCCTTAGCTGTGTGACACTGGGCAAATTATTTACATTCTATAGGCTTTCATTTCCTTCTTTGTAAAACTAATGCAAATGAGATAATGCATGTAAAATTCTTCACAGTGCTTGGCATTGTGCTCAATAAATATTAACTAGAGATTACATATGAATCAGTTTATTTCTGTATATAGTAGAAGCTCTAAAGACAGTATTAAATGTTTTTTGTTGTTTCATTAGTATTATACATATTGGTTTTAATGTATTTATCTTCTGGTATTTTCTTTAGTTCTTAAAATTTCTCAGGATATCCTGAGGTTTTCATCTAGAATTTGTTAATTTAGATCACCAAAAAACCTGACCATAGCAGCAAAACAAATTTAGTAGAGAAAACAGTTGAAATTAGCTCCTTAGGAACACTGGAAACAAAGTAAAAAAAAATTTACATTTTTAGGTTTTTAGAGTATTTTAAA
Organism: Catagonus wagneri; assembly: GCA_004024745.2. Taxonomy (NCBI): domain Eukaryota; kingdom Metazoa; phylum Chordata; class Mammalia; order Artiodactyla; family Tayassuidae; genus Catagonus; species Catagonus wagneri. The sequence continues at coordinate 10,750,994 of PVHT020000009.1, read as the reverse complement.
ATTTAGTGTTATAATAAGCAACTCACCATTATGTCTTATAATTTTTATATTTTTGTAATAAGCCACTTAACTTACCCTATCATATAAATCGCTGGATTATCTTAAACAACATTTAATTGTGTACATTTGATCTTGGGAAAACATAGTATGTGTGAAATTAACTTAAAATAACAGCCTAACATCTCTAGGTATTGGTTCTAGATTTTCCATATTCAATATATTGATATGTTATAAAAATAAACCAAAAACAGCAAATGAAAAAAGCAAAATCAGAACCCAAAAGACAGTAAATTTCTCAGTGATAGAACTCTGCCTCAATCACCTTTTAAGTTCTAACAACAGTTATAATGTTTATTAAGCATCACTGAGGGTTTAGCTTGAGGAGCTTAGCAAGAAATGGAGCCTGAATGTTATTTAAAATACATCAGAAAAATGATGTTTATAGATATCTTGTTGCAAATATTAGAACATACGTTTGACTACATGACCCAGTTGATCTGTCAGTGAAAACGACTGTCATCTGTCAGGGAAAATGGATGACACAATGTGAATTTTAAAATATTTACTATATGGTTTATGTAAGAGAGAAAAATAGGACAGCTCTGTACTTACACTACATTTAGTGGTAAGATATGGCTGCATAGTCATGGCATGTTTAACCATGAGCTGGGGTCTTATTTTGCTGAATAAGAACAAAGTGGTTATGCAAGCTACCAATCTTCCAGAATTCACACCTTTATTGTCAGAGTCTGGAAAAACAAACAGAGAAATAAGAACTAAAATATGACAAGGCAAGTGGAAATTATATAGAATATTATTTAAAGTACTCAATACTATACCCTGAATAAGATTCAGTACATGCCTCAATGTAACAGATTAGCATTTCTTATGATACTAGACTTCCTACATTTCATTTTTTCTTTGTTATATAAAATTACATATATTAAGGATAAAGGACAAAGGCTGCACTATGGAAAGCAAGTTTTATACTGAGGGGAGCAGCATTGATGTTAAAAAGCAGAACGAAGTTGGAAAGTTTAAGAGATGGGATTTTGGGAACAAACATGGTTTTGGTTATATCTAAAACTGGATGGAAATGAGTATAAGAAAGAAAATTAGCAAAGGGGGACAAAAATAACTTAGCTGAGGTGATACTGTGTTTAAAGGACTAGGGGAAAAAAAAAAGAGATGCTGCTACAGAAGAATGTTAAAAGATGGGAGTGAAAAGAAGCTGAACCAGTGCTACATATTAGAAAGGTATGTATCATGCTGTTCAAGTGAGAGGGAAATATTGCTAGTTAGGAGATACAATGGTTCTTAGGAGTGTTTAGGGGAGATTAGCAACTTTTTAACATTAAGGGACAATAGTATCACCCTTAAAATCTGGGATAGGGAAAAAATAGAGGAAACAGAAGAGGAGATTAAAAAGAAAAAAAGGTAAACATGAAAAAAAAACATTAAAGAAAAAAACCGCATTAAAAAATGTACAGGATAGCAACAATTTTACCATAAATGGTACCTCTGTTAAGAGGCAACTGGCCCCCAATTTTGAAAACTGACTGAGGCTGACTACTGTTCCTCATTAATGTACACTGGGGGATGGAAAACAATATTAGTGTTGTATGCTTTTAAGCAATAGATATCAATTATGATTTTTATGGTTTTATATAATTATTTATATTTTCATTAATAACTTCAATTTTGTGACTAATAGTGTGACAGATAACCTAAAACAGTAAATATTTAAGGAATTTGTCAATTTAAAAAATATTAACAGCTTTCTAGGTCAAGATTAAGCACACTTTATATAATAATTATAAATGATGTTAAGAATGCACTATAAATTTTTAAAAACATTTTTATAATAACTACAAATTTCACCTTCATAGAAAATTTTATATAATTTAAAGGATATCAAATAATTTTTGGATGAGTGCATTTGGCTAAATGCATGCTAGCCCCTAAACTTACTTTAATTCTTGTTCATTATGACATCTAAAATTATGTGCTATTGAAAGATATGTGGAAAACATGTGGCCTATGCTTTTATTGTACTGTTCTATATAGTTTTAATCAATCATAACAATATGACTTAGAATTCGAACACCAAACAAAAAACAGATTTCATCCAAAAGTGAAGTAGTTAATTATTAGGGTAAGCAGAGCTAGAGGCAATAATGAGAAATTAGCCCAAAGTATTTTAAAATATTTTATAAATCAACTTAATGACCAATATATAAAATGTCTTACCAGCTAGAGATTCCTCATATTTAAGAATGTGCTCAACTAGGTTATCAACAAGTTGAGTACAAGCTTTCTTCACAGGTTTATATGAGGAATCCTCTTCAGACTTCAACAACTATATATGTATATATGTAAAAAAAAAAAAAATCCCAGTATAATTAATTTATTAGACAATAATAATATAAATGCATTAAATGTGTCAATAAGCTTTTCAACTTTTCATTAACAATACTGAAAAAGCAAATTAATAAACAAAAATGTATAACAAATATTTTAAAATATCTTTATAAACCAATAATTTGTAAGTACTTTCAATTTTAGTATGAAGTTTAAATTGCTATGTGTCGGGCCTAAGGTAGGATATGAAAGAAATGAGAACAATCATGTTCCCTTAAGAGGAATGCTAGCTGAATGATTTTAAAGAATTAGAATTCCATTCCTCATTATTTCAAGTCCTTTGATGTCTCAAATACGTTTTAAAAATTGTAGCTACATCTGAATTGCACCTTAAAATTCCCAATTAACACATAAGGCTGGCTTTCTTCCCTGTATTATCCTTTACCAAATTATTAATAAAATGTTACAAAACTGTCATGAATAATGATATGAGGAAAAGAGACCAATCTAACTATAGCCAAAAAATAAACTCAAAATGGATTAAAGATCTAGATATAGGACCAGATACTACGAAACTCTTAGAGGAAAACAGACCATACACTCTCCGACATAAATGACAGCAACATCTTCTCAGATCCACTTATTAGAGTAATGATATTAAAAAGAAAAATAAACAAATGGGACTTAATTAAACTTAAGAGTTTCTGCACAGCAAAGGAAACCCTAAACAAAATGAAAAGACAACCCACAGAATGGGAGAAAATATTTGCAAATGAGTCAACTAACAAGGGACTAATCTCCAAAATTTAGAAACAGCTCCTACAGCTCAATACCAAAAAAACAAACAACCCCATCAAAAAATGGGCAGAAGATCTAAACAGACAATTCTCCAAAAAAGACATACAGATGGCCAAAAAACACATGAAAAGATGTTCAACGTCACTTGTTATTAGAGAAATGCAAATCAAAATCACTGAGGTACCACTTTACACCAGCCAGGATGGCCATCATTAAAAAGTCTACAAACAATAAGTGCTGGAGAGGGTGTGGAGAAAAAGGAACCCTATTACACTGTTGGTGGGAATGTAAATTGGTGCAACCACTGTGGAAAACAGTATGGAGATTCCTCAGAAAACTAAAAATAGAATTACCATTTAATCCAGCAATCCCACTCCTGGGCATCTGTCCAGAGAAAACCATGACTCAAAAGGACACATGCACTCCAATGTTCATTGCAGCACTCTATGCAGCACTCTATTCAATAGCCAAGACATGGAAACAACCTAAATGTCCACTGACAGAGGAGTGGATAAGGAAGATGTGGTACATATACACAATGGAATATTATTCAGCCATCAAAAGGAAAGAAATAACGGCATTTGCAGCAACATGGATGGGCCTAGAAATTATCATGCTAAGTGAAGTCGGTCAGACAATGAGACACTAAAATCAAATGCCATCACTTACATGTGGAATCTAAAAAAGAACACAATGAACTTTGCAGAGTAGATAATGACTCACAGACTTTGAAAAACTTACAGGTTCCAAATGAGACAGGCTGGAGGGTGGGAGGATGCACTGAGGGTTTGGGATGGAAATGCTATAGAATTTGGTTGTGATGACTGTTGTACAACTATAAATGTAATACAATTCGTTGAGTAATTAAACAAAAAACCAATCCAATCTTTCATAATCAGAGGTGAACGGTCAAGTCCTCTAATGCATATCCTGTTTGTTAATAAAGATCAGCTAATACAATTTTAGGGATATTAAAAGAAGTTGAAATGTGTAATTTCTGAGAAGCGTTCTAGTGCTGTCCAATACTGCTGCCACAAACCACAGGCAGCTACTAAACATCTGAAATGTGGCTGGTATGACTAAAAATTCAAATTAATTTAAATGAAAAAATAGTCTTGGCTATTATGAGACAGTACAAGTTTAAATTTTCACTACAAGATGCATGGATGATTAAAAGTGACAGTAATCTGAGTTAACATCACACACACTTCCCCTGCTCTCTCCAATTTAAAGAACTAGTCAAAGCAAGAAAACTTCAATTGGAGTTCTTGTTGTGGCTCAGCGGTAACGAACCTGACTAGTATTCATGAGGACTCGGGTTCAATCCTTTGCCCCCCTCAGTGGGTTAAGGATCTGGCACTGCTGGGAGCTGTGGTGTAGGTCGCAGACATGGCTCAGATCTGGTGTGGCTGTGGCTGTGGCTGTGGCTGTGGTGTAGGCTGGCAGCTGCAGCTCCAATTCGAGAACTTCCACATGCTGTGGGTGCAGCCCTAAAATGACAGGGAAAAAAAGGATAACTTCAATTTACTTGGTTTCAACTCTGAACAGCAAATTCTCCTTGTCCTGCTCCTTACCTCAACCCTAAACAACTAGTTCGTAAAATCATATGCCAGTCTGGTCTTTTTCAGGCAGGAGGAGAAAACAATCCCCTCACTTCTGTTTTTTTTTTTTTTTTTCTCTTTGCTCTCCAAGACATCAAATATACGCAAATAAGTATGAGTCATAAACTTTGGTTCATGACACACTGTCTTTTAATGTATTTACTTATAAATATAATGATACACTATGAACTCAAGAAAAGAATATTTCCAGTAACTTGTATGTCCCAATGTGCTCCTTCCTTTTTCACTTTCAAGGTACCACTTATCAGGAACTTTACCATTTCTTTGCTTAAAACCTGTCTAAACTATATACTGTTGATAGTTTGGCTGGATTTTCAACTCTGTAAAAGATGATTATACTGGATGTAGTCTCCGAGGATTTTCCCTTTTCACTCAACATGTCATTAACTGTAATCTAGGTTGGTGCATGTAACTGTATTTTATTCATTCTTACTGTTATACAACCGACTGTTGTGTGTCTATACTGCAATTCATTTATTCACTCTTCTGGAGTAATTGTTAATTTCAATTTAAGTGGCATAATAAGCATTCTTTTAGTCACTCCTTGGTGCATATATGTAAGATGCTCCTGATTATATATACCTGGAGTGGAATGTCTGGGCCATAGGATATATGAATGTTCAACTTTATGAAATTATTTAAATTAGAAAACTTTTGTTGTGATATTTTCTCAACACCAGTGTTTAAGAGTTACTGTTTAATACATTTTTTCCCCTTACTCGTTATCACCGGACTTCTCAACTTATACCAATCAAATGGGTGTAAAATGTGGTTTTGATTTGTACTTCCCATATTACTAATGAGGTTAATGCCTTATCAGCCAATATGTGCTATTTCCTCTACAAAATACCTATTCATGACTTTCTCCTGTTTTCCTACCAGGACTGTTGCCTTATATTGGTTTATAGGTGACTTCTTTATATATTTTCAATAATGATCCCTTTTCAGTTATATCTGTGTCAAATATTTTTCCCAGTTTGTGACTTGTGTTTTCTTGATTCATATATGTTCTTTATTTTAAGGCAGTGAAATTGATCAATATCTTTAGGTTAATGGCCTTTGTGATTTAAGAAATTCTTCCCTAAGAAAGGAAAAAAATAGGGCGTCCCTATGGGGCACAGTGGGTCAAGAACCTGACAAGCATCCATGAGGACCCGGGTTCACCCCATCTCAGGAATTTCCATATGCCACAGATGTAGCCATGAGAAGGAAAAAAATTAGAAATTTAAAAAATATATTCACATATATATTTTCTTCTAAAAAATTGTAAAGAATTCCTTTAATCTATATGAAGTTGATTGCTAACTTGAAATACGAATTAAAAAAAAAAAAAAAACCCTATGGATGGCCAATTGTCCCAGCCACATTTACTGAAAAGACTATGCTATCTTAATTACTGTATCTTTAAAGGTAAGTCTTGATATTTCTTAAGGCAAATCAATGCTCCTGCATTTTCACAAGTGAGAATTACTTTTCTAGCTCTTTACTTTTCCATTTACATTTTCCAATCACCTTGACACGTTGGATGAATATTTTTTGTTCTTGATTTTGAGATCTCTTTTAACATCTTCCTATTTTGCATGATTTTCATTTCAGGTTTTCTAGTTTATCCTCTGTCAGATTTTACTCCTAATTTACTACAAGTTATCATTCAAAGGCATTAAATTTTGTCAAAGATTTTTCCCGTGTCCTCTGAGATGATTATTTCTTTAATGTTAAATCACTTTCTCACACACACACACACACACACACACACACACATTAAATCAGCCCAGTGATACGCACTCATTGGTGTATGTATATATGTATGCATATGCATATGTGAACATATATACACATCTACACATTCTTATTTTTGATGTACTTCAAAGTAAACTGTACACAACAGTATACTCCCTCTATTTCCTTTTTGAGGTAAAATTTATGAGACGATATATACAAATCTTTAGTGTATACTTGCCCAGTTTTAAGTGCATTCACTTATATAATTCAAATTCCCTACCAAGATAAAGTACAATGTTTCTTCATCTTTAACTCATATAAGAATCATCCATAGACCCTGTTAAACCATAGAATGGTGGGCCCCAACTTCAGAGTTACTGATTAATTACGTGTGGGGTAAAGCCTTAGAACTTTACTTCTAACAAATCGCAGGTAATCTTGATAACTTTTACTTTTTTAATTTTTTAAATGATTTTTATTTTTTCATTATAGTCAGTTTATAGTGTTTCATCAGTTTTCTACCTTACAGCAAAGTGACCCAGTCATGATACATATACACATTCTTTTTCTCACATTATCCTCCATCACAAGTGACTAGATATAGTTCCCAGTGCTACACAGCAGGATCTCATTGCTTATCGGTTCAAAAGGCAATAGTCTGCGTCTATCAACCCCAGATTCCCAGTCTACCCCATGCCCCCCGCCCCGCCTGGCAACCACAAGTCTGTTCTCCAAGTCCATGAGCTTCTTTTCTGTGGAAAGGTTTATTTGTACATATATTAGATTCCAGGTATAAGTGATATCATATGGTATTTGTCTTTCTCTGACTTACTACACTTAGTATGAGAATCTTGATAACTTTTAGAACCACGGACATAGAGTAATACCATCATCCTCTAAAGTTTCCTCAATGTTCCTTCCCAGTCAATCCTTGGCCCCTGAAACAACTCTTCTGATTTTTTCCAATGTAGATTAGTTTACCTCTCCTAGAGCTTCATCATAATATGTACTCTTCTGCGGAGGGCTTCTTTCTTTTCTGGGCCTTTTTTTAGGACTGCACCTGTGGCATATCAAAGTTCCCAGGCTAGGGGTTGAATCGGAGCTGTAGCTGCTGGCCTACACCACAGCCACAGCAGTGTGGGATCTGAGCTGCATCTACAACCTACACCACAGATCACAGTTTTACCAGATCCTTAACCCACCTAGCAAGGCCAGTGATCAAACCTGCATCCTCATGGATGCTAGTTGGGTTCATTACTGCTGAGCCACAACAGAAACTCCTATAGGGCTAGGGGTTGAATCGGAGCTGTAGCTGCTGGCCTACACCACAGCCACAGCAATGTGGGATCTGAGCTGCATCTACAACCTACACCACAGATCACAGTTTTACCAGATCCTTAACCCACCGAGCAAGGCCAGTGATCAATCAAACCTGCATCCTCATGGATGCTAG
>PVHT020000009.1:10711292-10742938 GCA_004024745.2 Catagonus wagneri | reverse complement strand
TTTTTTTTTTTTTTTTTTTGTCTTTTTGCCTTTATCTAGAGCCGCAAGCGCGGCATATGGAGGTTCCCAGGCTAGGGGTCTAACAGGAGCTGTAGCTGCCAGCCTTCACCACAGCCACAGCAACGCGGGATCCGAGCCGCGTCTGCAACCTACACCACAGCTCACGGCAACGCCGGATCCTTAACCCACTGAGCAAGGCCAGGGATCGAACCTGCAACCTCATGGTTCTTAGTCGGATTCGTTAACCATTGAGCCACGACGGGAACTCCCAGTGATGCTTGAAGTGTCAATGGCAGTAAGGATGCTGTTTGAAGCCTATGGCAGCAGCCCCTATATATGAACTGCCATAGAAGTCCTTTGGATTCTAGAGCAAAGTCCTATAATCAATCCTCCATAGATAACTCTCTTAGAGAACTAGCTCCTGGGGCGCTACTGGGCCTTAGTAGATACTAGCCATGGGCCACCAAATTATCATGTCTTCTAAGCTGTCTATCATGAACTGGGTGATATATGGCTCACCAAACCATAAATTGGGTGTGCACAGCAGCAACTCTATCATCAAATGGAAGTGGAATATACATGACTAGATCAGAGCAGGCCAAAGGGCACAAGTTAATTACATGAAAAAGTGGCTCAAATGCCAATGGTTTCCACTTCTGCTACACTACTTTCATCTCCCAGCCTACATTTATGGCCTTAAGGGGAGTTCCCTATGATTAGCTGACAAGGGAAGAGAAGACTTGGGCTTGCATACTGTGCAGGTACTACCCAAAAGTGGACAGTTGCTACAATACAGCCCCTTTCTGGGGCATCCCTGAAGGACAATAGTGAAGAGAAATCTCCCACTAGGCAGAACCTCAAGCTGTGTATCTGCTTGTTTACTCGGAAGGAGAAATGAGTAGACGTGTGATTACATACTGATTCATGCGTTATGGTCAGTGGGTTGCCTGGATGATCTGGGACTTGAAAGGAACATGACTGGAATGTCTGAGACAAGGAAATCTGAAGAGGCATACGACCTCAACAGAACAAGATTTTAATAGGCAAGTGAACAGGATGACCTGTTCTGCAGACACCTTTTCAGCCTCTTTCCCTAGTCACTCCTGTCATCACCCAATAGGCTCACGAACAAACTGTCCATGGTGGCAGAGACAGAGATCATGGATAGGCTTAGCAACACGGACTTCTACTCACCAAGGCTGACCTGGCTATGGCCACCACTGAGCGCCTGATCTGCCAGCAGTAGAGACCAATACTGAGTTCCTGATATGGAATGATTCCCTGCGTTATCAGCCAGCTATCTGGTGGCAAGTCAATCACACTGCACTGCTTCCGTCACGGAAGGGGTAGTGTTATGTTCTTACCGGAATACATGCTTACTCTATTTGCCTTTCCGCATGCAATGCTTCTACCAAAACTACTGCTTGTGGACTTATAGAATAGCTTATCTGCCATAATGGTACTCCCTATAGCAGTGCTTTTGATTAAGAAACTTACTACACAGCAAAAAGTACAGCAATGGCTCATGCTCATGTTCCATGCTTCCTACCATTCCGAAACAGCTTTCTTGACAGAATGTGGAATGGCCTTTTAAAGACTCAGTTATAGAACCAGATAGGTGATCATATCTTGGAATGGATGGGACAAGATTCTCCAGCAGGTTCTGATGCTCTGAATTAGCATCCAATATATGGTGCTGTTTAGTCAATTGCCAGGATTCATGGTCCAGGAATCAAGGTGTGGAAATTCGAGGGGCATGACTCACTACCACCTCTAGTGACCTATCAGTAAAATTTTGCTTCTGTCCCAGCAACTTTATGCTCTGCTGGCTTAGAAAGAGGTTCCGGAGAGAGAGAGTAATGCTCCTACCAAAAGAAACAACAATCCCACTGAACTGAAAAGTAAGACTGTTACCTGTGTCTCTTAATCAACAAGAAAAGAAGACAAAGAAGAGAGTTAGGATGCTGGATGGAGTGACTGATCCTTGCTACAAAGGAGATACTGGAGTACTATTGTAAAATTAAGGTATGGAAGAAAATGTATAGAATACAGGAGGTGCCTTAGGCCATCTCTTAGTATTACCATGTCCTGTGATTACGGTCAATGGAAAACTAGGACAACCAAATCCATGCAGAACTACTAATGGAATAGACCCTTCAGGAATAAAGGTATGGGTCACCTCACCAAACAAGGAACCACACGTAGTGCCCCCTGAAGGCAAATGAAAGACAGATTCAGCAGTGCTGAAGGTAGTTATAAATACCAGCTATGATCACATTACCAATTACATAAACAAAGATTTTGTCACGAGTATTTCTTACTTCTTTTGTCATGAATATGTGCGTGCGTGTGTGTGTCTATTGTGTGTACAGGAGGGGAAGAGGAACAGGGTGAGAGACTGAGAGGGAAAGTGAGAAAATATCCCCCTATTCCTTTACCATGTAACATAAAAATATACTGACTTCATATTATAGTATTTAAGTGTTGTTAATTTGACCTCATGGTACATAAATTATGGGATATGAAGGAGAAACGTAAACACCACTCAAGGACTTCTGCTGGGGAAGGAGTTAGCACATTTCTGATTGTATGCAGGATAGTTGTATCATAGTAGGTAGAATCATGACCTCAGTACTGTCTTTAGTTGGAGATTAAGTGTGATTTAAGGGGATGTATATGGTGCCCAGTTAACAAAAGATGGAATTGTGATGGTTCATTTTAAGTGTTAACTTGACCAATAAATGTCCAGTTAATGAGTTAAACATTATTCCTGAGTGTGTTGGTGAATTAGGTGGTTCCAAATGAGATTAGCATTTGGATGGGTGGACTCAGCAAAGTAGACTACCCTCTCCAGTGTGAGGGAGTATCACACAATCCAGAGGGCCTGAAAAGAACAAAAGAATTTGACCATTCTCTATTTGAGCTGGGGCATTAGTCTCCTCCCACATTCAAACTAGGATTTACATTATCAAAGCTCCCCTGGCTTCAGGCCTTAGGACACAGCAGCTTTTCTGGGTCTCCAGTCTGCAGACAGCAGATTGTGGGACTGAAAAACCTTCATAATCACATGAGACAATTCCTTATAATAAATCTTTTCTCTCTCTTTCTCAGTATCTTGTTCATTCTGCTTCTCTGGAGAAACATAGCTAATACATGTCCCTTTTGAGTCAATCCTTGGCCCCCCTGCAATCACTCTTCTGATGTTCTTCCAATACAGAAAAAATTCTGTATTGCCTCCCCTAGAACTTCATATAAATGCAATCAGAATATGTACTGTTCTGTGTAAGGCTTCCTTCACTCTGCATAGAGTTTTTATTAATCATCTATGTTGCTGTACGTATAAGTAGTCTGTTCCTTTGTAATGTGGAGCAACAGGAGTTCCCATTGTGGATCAGCAGGTGACGAATTTCATTAGTATATCTATGAGGATGCGGGTTAGATCCCTGGCCTCTCTCAGTGGGTTAAGTATATGGTGTGGCCGTGAGCGTGGTTTAGGTTGCAGATGCAGCTCAGGTCTGGCATTGCTCTGGCTGTGGCACAGCCTAGCAGCTATAGCTCTTATTCGACCCCCAGCCTGGGAACTTCCATATGCTGCAGGTGCAGCCTAAAAAGAATGAATGATTAAATAAATAAATAAAATGTGGAGCACTATCAGATTGTATGGATGTAACAGCTGATTGATGGAGACTGATGGAGTACTTGATTGTAAAGTTTTAGGAGATCTTGTTTTGGATTACAAAGGCCAGGGATAGATGAAACAGGTTATTCAAGATTTTTCACTGCCTGTACTTTTTCATAAACAAAAAAAGGGCTGTTATCTTAAATCATAAGTGATGAAAATGAGTGGTGCCGTAAAACTGATTTAATTTTGTGTACCCAACATAGGTTATAATGGTTCAAATGAACTGGACCACTTTTTAGAAACAAACCAAAAACAAGTAAGGGAGTTCCCTTTGTGGCTCAGTGGTTAACGAATCTGACTAAGAACCATGAGGTTGCGGGTTCGATCCCTGGCCTTGCTCAGTAGGTTAAGGATCCGGTGTTGCCGTGAGCTGTGGTGAAGGCTGCAGACGCGGCTCGGATCCTGCGTTGCTGTGGCTGTGGTGAAGGCCGGCGGCTACAGCTCCTGTTAGACCCCTAGCCTGGGAACCTCCATATGCCGTGGGTGCGGCTCCACATAAAGGCAAAAAGACAAAAAAACAAAACAAAACGAAACAAAAAAAAACAAAAACAAGTAGGGACTTTCACGATATAACTTATTTCACGTATTACTGAAAAATCATAAAAAGTTATGAACGCATTAAAAGTTATAAAGGACATAAATCTCCATACATTTAAAAAATGTGTACACGTGAATGTGTACTCCTATATATGACATACTAATAAAATTATGTAGTCAGTGGACAGAATACCTGTGTAAATTAGAAGCTATTTCATGTAGTACTTCAAGTTTCCCTAAAAAGCTACATTCTATGAATTGGGAATCACTGATCTATCCAAAGTCAACCCAACACAAAAACGAAATATATGAAATTAGATGGGATGAAGAACATATACATGAGCTCCTGTAGAAACACTAAGAGTGCTGATTATTCTTGATTCAAGAATTTCCCCCCAAAAAAGAATTCCTGATCTTTCTAGTAGTCCATTCTTTGTATTCTTCCCAGCTTCTCTTAACATTTATGCACAACATTGTTACAACTGCTAAGAGTGGTTAGTGGTTATATCTGTCACATGTATTTATATATTTTTTAGGTTTCTTCATTTCATTAAATTCAACTCTGCTAGTCTAATTAATAACTGTATCACAAAGTCACAATGTCATTTTGGTAAACTAAATTGCTGGCAGAAAATAAAACAGGAAAGCACTATATGAATAGGGAGAAAGGCTTGAACTGATAACTAAAAGAGGACTAAGAGTAAAGATATAAAGGATATAAAACCATTGACAAGAGAGTATAAATCTACTGTTCTCTATTCTTTTCCTTTTAAAAGAAACTCCATATTTTATTTATTACTATTATTATTATTATTATTATTATTGGCCACAGCATGCAGTAGCTTAATGTACTTAGTTCCCAGACCAGGGACTGAACTCAGCTGTGAAAGCGCCGAGTCCTAATTATTAGACCACCAGTGAACTCTCCAGTGCTCTCTTTTCTACTTCTGACTTGCCAATAACACATAGGGATACTATCTTAGATTCTTTTTATTAATACTAACTAATAGCACTTTGATAGCTACACTGAATTCTTAAACATTTATTTATTTTATTTATTTATTTATTTAGTTTTGCCTTTTAGAGTCACACCGGCAGCATATGGAAGTTCCCAGGCTAGGGGTCTAATTGGAGTTGCAGCTGATGGCCTGCACTACAGCCAGAGCAACATGAGATCTGAGCTGCATTGTGACTTATATCACAGTTGACAGCAACACTGGATAGCCGACCCACTGAGCAAGGCCAGGGATTGAACTCATGTCCTCATGGATACAAATCACGTTTGTTTCCACTGTGCCAGAAGGGGAACTCCCAAACATTTATTTTTTTATTTTTTTGCTTTTTAGGGCTGCACCTGTGGCATATGGAGGTTCCCTGGCTAGGGGTCGAAATGGAGCTACAGCAGCTGACCTACGCCACAGCCACAGCAATGCCAGATCTGAGCCGTGTCTGCGACCTACACCACAGCTCACGGCAACGCTGGATCGTTAACCCACTGAGCATGGCCAGGGATTGAACCTGCAACCTCATGGTTCCTAGTTGGATCTCTTAACCGCCACGCTATGATGGGAACTCCTCAAACATTTATTATAATAACACTTGAAATGTGGTTGTAGAGCTTTCTAGAAATTATGTCCCTTTTAGAATGGCTAATGTAAATATAAGATGGTCATAAAGCTCTATAATAGTGAACTATTTATTAGATTTAGGAGGGAAAGGATGTCAAATATATCATGTAAAACTATAAAAGGTAACATGGCTGAGGAAGAGTCTAAGCTATTATAGACCAGATCACATAAGCAAACACAATGAGGACATTTAGAAAAGACACCTTAAAAAATTTTTAAAAACCAACATATTACTACACACCGCCAGAATGGCTAAGTTAAGAAGACTGACAATACCAAGTACTGGTGAGGACGCGGAGCAACTGGAACATTGCTGGTGGAAATGCAAAACGGTTCAGCCATTTTGGAAAAACAGCCTGGCAGTTTCTCACTCACCACATGACCCAGCAATCACAATCATAGGAATTTATCCAAGAGAAACGAAAACAACACATCCCCAACAAAAACTTGCACACAAATATTCACTGCAGCATTATTCATAATAGCCCAAACTGGAGACAAGCCGAAAATCTATAAATCTGAGTTAATAAGGAAATTATGACACATCCATAATACTGATAATACCCAGCAATAAAAAGGAATAAAATATTAATATACCAGCAACATTCTATTATTTAGAAGATATCAAACACGAAAGACTACACACTGTATGATTCCACTGATATGAAATTCTACAAAAGGGACAATTATAGTGACAAAAAGTGAATTTCAGTGGTTTCCAAGGCCAGGGGAGAGGATCAACCTCAAAGAGGAAAAAAGAAGCTTTTAAGAGTGATATTCTTACATCACTGTAAACAATTATTAAAAATAATCAAACTGCTCACCTAAAATTGGTGAATATTTTGCATGTAAATTATGCCTCAATAACTTTAGTTGATTGTGAAAGTATTGCTAAATACAGTTTAATTACTCAAAGTATTATTTAAAATGAAAAAGTAAATAGACAAAAGATAGTATATTATTGACATAATCAAAAAATTGTTTCAAGATAGACTTTTAAGTTTTTTTTTCAAAGCAGACTTTTAATGGTATATCTTTAGTGAGCTATAAATAAAAAGAAATGCAAAAAAAAAAATCTTAAACTATTCAGTAACCTTACTGTTAATACAACAGAGCAAAGCAAATAGGAAATTATGTTTGTTTCCTTGGGAAATAAGATTTTTAGCCTGAAGGAAATAATAAAATCAATGAAGCAGAATCTCATAATCTTAAATTTAATTAAAAATATCAATATATATTCCGATTTTTCTTTTTTCTAAAAAATATGTATTTTTTAGCTCTATCCTCTGAAAAGACCCAAAGCTAAGACAACTCATTAGCAGTGAATATCCACAGCACCCAGATTATTCCCACTAAAGGGAATTAGGGCTTTTGAATAAAATGGCTGATATCACGTTTGGGACAGAATATATACAAGTTGAATCTGGGGCATCTTGCAGAGACAAAAGTAATCAGGCTACAGAAGAGTAATGAGGTTAGACCAAAAAGATTTAAGATTGACCTGAAAAGACTACTACTGGTCAAAGATAGAACAATTTGGGTTTCAAAAAGAATTATGACTGGAATGAATTAACAAAGATAAAAAAATCTTTTAGTTGAGACATTTTAAAAAATGAACAAACTCAATAATATGAAAACTCATTCTGAAAACTAAGTAATGGAAAAGAATAAAATATTTCCCCTGCATTTTCTGTACAAACTATAATCAATCTTAGCCAAATAATCAGGACAAAATTTCTCTTTAAAGAATTCTAATTGGTATGGAAAAAATAAAATAATTAGAAAAAAATCAGTATTTTGCAACTTCCAGTGGAAATAGTGAATCTAGGTAATGATCATCTAAAGTCAAGCCTGAAAGACTTTGTATCAGAGGTTCCAGGCACTCAAAATCATTGAAAATGGGGGCAACCAAACATTATGCCTCCTGATGTGATGTAACAATGTTCAGGATCACCTGTAAAGTATTCTTGTTTGCTCTCCTAAACCAGAACTCCAATATTAGTAAACCTGTACACATCTAAGAATTTATAGAAAAAAAATGGTAGACAGAGGGAGCAACTTAAATGACACCAGAAAGAATAGAGCTATGAAATCTATAATGTAGGACACTCTATAGGAAAACACTTAAGTGGCATGAAAAAAGGAGTGGAGGGTCAACTATTAAAGACTAAGACTTGAAAGCCAAGCAACTGCAAACTGACTGTAAAAATACATTTTTGAGACAATCAGGGAAAAGCAAACATTGATTACGTATTAGATATTAAGAAATAATTTATTAATATTTATTTTGATATAGATGATAATCATATTCTGGCTATATTTTAAAAAGCCTTCTGTTAGAGACAGATACTAAGGTATTTATGGGTGAAACGATATAATGGGATTTGCCTTAAAAGTATTACATCCAAAAAATTTTTTTAAAAAAATGGGGGAGGGATAGAGATAAATAAGATATTAGGAAAAATGCTAATAATTATTGAAGCTGGGTGATGGGTACTTACACCTATTTGGAAATTCTTAAACAAAAAATTTAGAGGGAGATAAGTATTTTCATTTATAAAATATTTAAAGAACAGTAATTGTGGTTTAATCCTGCACTAACAGAGGAAATTCTACATTTTTTATAACATGTCAATAACGTGCACATATATATATTTATAGATCTCATGTCTATCATCTAGATTAAAGGGATAAAAAATTATCTGGAAAGATGGAAAGACAGGATATCAGTTAATGACTTAGAAAACTTCCTGGTAACAAGCGGCTAAACAATTGATTAAATTGAGATATTAACTGAAATACTCAGCCCAATATATTGAAATAAATTTTCCCTATCACAAAGCAAATATGTAAAAAATAATTGAGAAAGTTCTTTTAAGCCATAAAGTCTACAAACACTCACGTTTTGAAGGAGTTGCTCAAACCAGTCATACCCAGTATCTCTGCATGCTGCAACCTAAGGGGGAAATACATACCATGTTAAAGAATTTTATTCTAAAAATATCTTAAAGACATTCAAGAAACTAGTTTAATGTAGTTAAATTAAATATGGTATTACATTCTGAATAATAACTTGAATCAACACACGGAAAACTCTGTGTAAGGTCTAAAACAATAACAATGGAGACATTTGCTTCATATTTTCCTTCTAGATAGAAGGTTTAAAGAAATCAGTGAAACAGATGATCTTATAATCCATAATATAAAATTTCTTATGTTCAAAATATGAAAAGTATTCTGGGTCAAAAGAAAATTACAGCTTCTGTGTATAATTAAACATGAACTAATCTTAATTCATGTTTTCTGAAAAAGGTAGAAATTACTATCTCATCCCTGGGTTACGTATCTTTTTTTCCTTTGCTTTTTAGGGCCGCACCCACTGCATATGGAAGTTCCCAGGCTAGGGTTTGAATCAGAGCTGCAGATGCCAGCCACAGCCACATCAGATCCGAGCCGCATATGCAATCTACACTACAGCTCACGGCAACACCAGATCCTTAACCCACTGAGCGAGGCAAGGGATCAAACCCGAGTCCTCATGGATACTAGTCAGGTCCATTACCCCTGAGCCACAAAGGGAACTCCTATTGTATCTTTTTATTCACGTCTCCTTTCCCTTTCAGTTTTCAATTACTGGAAGAATCTGGAGAATTTCATTATCAGTGCTTAAGTGAGTGGATGTCAAAAAGTGGGACTAGGTAGAAACACCACTCTCATCTACTTGCATCCCTTGACTACTTCCAGAAATATAAAGTCAGGGAAGTAGTACTAAATGTAGAGAATAACCAAACATCTCGTCATTGTCTCTCCCTCTGTAAGACGAGGTAAGCAGCAACGAATTTGTACCCACAGAGACTACCCTTGTTCCAGTCCCTCTTACCACGTCAGTGATATTTAAAATTTTCCTTGTCATTGCTTCTTTGTCATTGTGTGGAGTTGGAGTAAACCAGAGTTTTTGGAATGTTTCATTTACTAATTTCTAGAAGAAAGAAAAATTTCAACCTAAGTAACTACAACAAACATGGCAAAAATCTTAATCCCAAATTCTCACTGAAGCTCAAAAGAAAATAATAACTAACTAAACAAAACACAAGTTACTGGAATTTTCTGGTACAACTTTCTCAGCTTAAGAAAAAAATCACCAATTAATTGATAAAAATTATTATTTTTTTCAACTTAGTGAAGATTTTAAATGGGTAATACTCTGCCTAGAACAGTACTTCCGGGTAGTATACACTCAAATCCTTTGGATCAAACTAAAAAATATTTTTTCTATTTTTGGGGAGAAGTTAAAAAACAAAAGAGAAATACAGATACAATTGTATACATGTAAATTCACTGATGAATTCTGGATTAAATTTTCAACAAAGTATTTACTAACTTAGAAAACCAAGCACATACCATTTGAAAATGAAAATTAATTTGATAAATTAACTTCCTGATACAATGAGATGTCTACATTATTATAACTGCTAAACTGGTTGGGTAAGATGAGATTTTATTAATTAATGCAAGATCTATAAATAAAAATATCTATGTCTTTTTCTTGAATTTATAATCTAAAATATTGATTCATCTATAAAAGTTTTTTTTTTTTTTTAAATGACCATACCCATGGCATATAGAAATTCTTGGACCAGGGATTGAATCTGAGCTGCAGCTGCAATCTATGCTGCAGCTGCAGCACACCAGATCCTTAACCCATTGTGCTGGGCCAGGGATTGAACCCATGCCACCACAGAGACAACGTCAGAGCCTTAACCTACTGTAACAGCGAAGGAACTCCCTATAAAGTTTTCATATATGTAAATTAATAAAATTTATATAAAATAACCATTTAAATTATTTAAAACATCAATGAAAAATGAATTTTAAAGGAATTAACTTTTTAATCTTACCTTAATGCCCTCTTCATCATTCACTCTGCGAATCATTTTTACACACATTTCTGTAATTTTTGGAAATGTAGGTTGTTCAATACAGATGTCTCTTAGAATCTTTATTACCCTTTTTCTGACACTGATACCAGTATCCTAAGAACAGAAAGGTATTTTAAATGTCAGAAAAATTGAGATGCCTAGGTATACGAAATTTGATAAAACAAAATTAGGAAAACACAAACAAACAGTATATACTCTATTTATTAACATGACACACCTGGTCTATATATTTCCTTTTTATATGCTTTTATTAATGTTACCATAAATGAGTTGTTTTATTATGTTGTCTTTGCTTTTAAAATGTAATATCCAATACATGGAAAAAGATTAAATAGCACCAAATACAAGACTGGAGTATAAACTTGTCAAAATTGCGATAACAAACACGAAACTTGTAGGACAGTGGCACTTAAACAGCATATTAAGTATCTTTAACAAAATACTTTAAATTTTAACAAAAATTTTTTAACAAAAATGCTTAACCTAAATCTTTCAAACCACTTTCATTATGATTTATAGTAAATAAGAAACAAAGGAATAAATTAAACGAAACAAAATCATGCGGAAACAAGACTGGCCTGTTCTTTTTAAATTAGTCAATGTCATGTGGAAGTGTATGAAAGAGAATTCTCTAAATAAGAGATGAAATAATGTGACAGATACATTGGTGTTCACTGCTCTATTTTTAACTTTTCAAATTTTCTTAATTAAAGCATTTTTAAAATAAATAAAAAGCATGGACAGTTGTGCCAAATTATTTCCACTATTCAGCCTGGCAATCAAGAACATATTTTTATGATATATTGCATAGGTAGATGCTATCAGAGTTCATTATATCAAAATCCTATTGATTTTGCAGTTTACTCTTGAAAAGACTGAAGCACTGAAGGGGAAAAAATTCTTCCATTTCTTCCTTAAATTTCCAACAAGATTTTATACTAGTTGAGGATGAAATTACCTATACTCAGTCCCACAGTACTCTGGGCACCTTATGCTAAAGGTGATAAACTCATTCAGGAATACTTAATCTTGTACCTAATGCATCTCTGCTCAATCACAGAAGTCGGTATGCCTGCAGTTGCAGTGAGTGGTAATGGCAAGTCTATGGATATTGTGAAATGCCAATGTTTCCTTTCATTTTCCAGGGAAATGCTTCAGGACCAGAGAATTCAATGATATAGAAGAAAAAATATCTTAGGATAGTATTTCTTAAGTTTGCTCTTAAGACTCAAATGACTTTCTTATTTAACCTGCAGATATCTGAATTTGCCATGAGTCGGATTTTTTTTTTTTTTGTGCCATGCTTACAACATATAAAAATTCATGGATCAAACCCATGTTATAGCAGTGACCCAAGCTGCTGCAGTGACAACGCCGGATCCTTAACCCACTGTCCTCCCATAATTCAGCTTTAAGGAAACATGCAGATACACATAATGGCCACAAATATTGTCAGACAACAAAGTTCTAACCCAAGTCTCACTGAAATAATTCTTTCTGTTTATATACATACATATATAATTACTTTAGATTCCTGTCCAAACCTTTTTTTTTTTTTTGTCTTTTTAGGGCCACACCTGCAGCATATGGAGGTTCCCAGGCTAGGGGTCTCATTGGAACTGTAGCCGCCGGCCTACATACACCACAGCCACAGCAACGTAGGATCTGAGCTGCGTCTGCGACCTACACCACAGCTCACGGCAACGCCGGATTCTTAACCCACTGAGTGAGGCCAGGGCTCGAACCAACAACCACTGAGCCATGACGGGAACTCCTCCTGTCCAAACTTTTTAACTATGCCATGTAGCTCCTATTGTTTACTCACTGTAAACTGACATAATTAAAAGGCATTAGTAACTTGGAAAAATAAACAAATTTTTGTCAGTTTTTTTGTGATACTGAGCAGCCCTCCTCTTGAAAGATGTTCTTCATTAGAAAGTCGCTATAGTTCATAGATTATGCAATAGACACATAATAACTGATATTCACTTTTCTATCTTAAAATTAAAAAAAAAACGGTATTAGAAAGGCACAATTATATTCACTAATTATAAAAAAAGGACAAATGACAAAACAGGCATACCAATATTCTTTCAATCAGCATATCATAATACTGTTCAGCAAGCTGAGGTCGACAAAGGACAAATCGTCCTAATAGTTCGACTGCTGCTTCCCGGACACTGGTGGAGTTATCCATCAATCGACCATGAACTCCTCGCTGCATATCCAGCTAAAGGAAAATAAAGAAAATACAATTTTTTTTTTCGCTTTTTAGGGCCACACCCATGGCCTATGGAGGTTCCCAGGTTAGGGGTCCAATCGGAGCTACAGCTGTTGGCCTACGCCACAGCCACAGCAACTAGGGATCCGAGCTGCGCCTGCAATCTACACCACAGCTCATGGCAACGCCAGATCCTTAACCCACTGAGCAGGACCAGGGATCGAACATGCATCCTCATGGATATGAGCTGGAGTCACTTCTGCTGAGCAACAATGGGAACGCCCAAGAAAATATAATTTATACTAAGTAGAGCTAGAGTTTTAATTTGAATAGAAAACTCAGATAAAAATGAATCATCTTTCTCTTTACCCTTGCTAGAATACTGGGGTCTACAGCAACAACTTCAGATAAACACTTCATGGCTTTTGTTCGAACGGCAATTGCATTTTCACCAAGAACTCGAAGAATCTGCCAAGCAAACATTGATATTTTCATAATTTTTAGAACATATAAAATTTAACAAACTTCAGAAAGAAAACATGAAAAAAAACTTAAAGATGGTATTTACTTTCCTTTAATTTTTATTTAAGTGAGTAAAAGATCTGTTATCTTACTGATTCAGAGCTTTAAATGAAAGGTCAATACACATTAGGTATACGTTCTGTATTTGAGGGCCTTTCCTTTATCCTGGTATTCTCAATTAAACCTGTTTTCTTATTGCTATGCTTCATCTGCAAGAACTACATTGTAGCCCCACTGAAACATTCCTACGTGTAACTTTAATCAAGGATGTTTAGTATCATTTAAATAATAATTTGGTAATTGAATAACTTATTTTTATAACATCAATCACTCTATCTAAACCATTACTCTACTTGTATCATACAGATACATATCCATTTATCTGTGAAACAAGAATCAATAGGTAAAAGCCATGCAGAACGAAGATAATTTAAAAAATATGGAACACAGAAACAAATGATACTTTCGTGAATTTTAAAAATATCTGTTCTCAACAATGAACAGACTTCATATAAAAACACAAGTATCTAGAATTAGAAAAATCGGTATCATTATACAAGGAACGCCAGTCCACTTTACCTGTGTCAAATAAATATCAAAGCTCTGGGCAAACGGCCTCATAGAGGCCAAGTATCGAACAATCAAACAAGCATCATCATAATCCACAGTATCAGAGTTCATCCTGCAATAAAAAGTTGTTATATCTTAATTTACTTAATTTTTTTGTAAAGTAGTTAAATACATATCAAAGAGATAACCGAAAAAGTGAAGATGTTTTCTCTTCAGATCTTACTTTAATGTACTGAACTGAGAAGGTGTAGTTTTGACAATGCTTCTAAGGAACTTTTTCCGGCTTTCAGCTCGATGCATAATTTGACCAGTTGTCTCAACTTCCTTTGCGTGATGTGTTCCTTCAGATGATTCTTCATCTTTTTGTGATTTCATTGCTTTTTCTGTTTCCAGTGTTGTATCACGAAACCACTGGGCTATATAGAATTTACGAGAAAACTGGAAAGAAATTAGGTAAGACTTGAGCTTAATGAAATTAGTAACAAAATTTCCAAACTAAAGATAAAGTGTTTACAATTAGGAATACAAATATCCAAGTTTATTTTTTAAAAACTTCCATCAAATAAAAAAGGATTTTAGAGTGCCCGTCGTGGCTCAGTGGTTAACGAATCCGACTAGGAACTGTGAGGTTGCCGGTTCGATCCCTGGCCTTGCTCAGTGGGTTAAGGATCCGGCGTTGCCGAGAGCTGTGGTGTAGGTCGCAGACGCGGCTCGGGTCCCGCGTTGCTGTGGCTGTGGCGAAGGCCGGCGGCTACAGCTCCTGTTAGACCCCTAGCCTGGGAACCTCCACATGCCGCGGGTGCGGCCCTAGACAAGGCAGAGACAAAAAGAATAGAAAAGGATTTTAAGGAGTTCTGGTTGTGACACAGAGGGTTAGGGACCTGACAGTGGGAGGGCCTGTTGCGGTGCAGGGGACACATATCTGCCTAGTGTCCAGGAGGATGCAGGTTCAATCCCTGGCTTCATTCAGTGGGCTAGGGATCTGGTGTTGCCCTGAGCTGTGGTGTAGGTGGCAGACACGGCTTGGATCCTGCATTGCTGTGGCTGTGGTGTAGGCCGGCAGCTATAGCTATGATTAGACCCCTAGCCTGGGAATTTCCATATGCTGCAGGTGTGGCCCTAAAAAAAATAAAAAAGAATCCAACTGCAGCATCTTGGGCTGCCGTAGAGGCATGGATTCGACTCCCAGCCTGACACAGTGGGTTAAAAGGTTCTGGCATTGCCACGACCGTGGCATAGGTTTTAGTTGTGGCTTGGATTCAATCCCTGGCCCGGGAACTTCCATATGCTGCAGGTGAGGCCATAAAAAAATAAAACAAGAAAATGGATTTTAAGAAAGCTGGAACTTTTAAAATATCTAAATCACAGAAAACTTTTCACTTTGTCCTAATAGTTATATTAAAATGTCAAAAGGTAGTTTGATTAAAGAGTTCCCACAGTGGCTCAACTGCAAAGAACCTAACTAGTATCCAAGAGGATGAGGGTTCAATCCCTGGCCTCGCTCAGTGGGTTAAGGATCTGGCATTGTCGTGAGCTGTGGTGTAAATGGCAGATGTGGCTTGCATCTGGCATTGCTGTTGCTGTGGTGTAGGCTGACAGCTATAGCTCCGATTCGACCCCTAGCCTGGGAACTTCCACATGCCCTGGGTGGGGCCCTAAAAAGACAAAAAAAAAAAAAAAAAAGATAATTTTATAAACATAATTTTATTAAGTCTATACTACTACTATCAAGTACTGAACTAAGGAGGACAGTATCATACAAGTCATTAAATTTAGAGAGCTGACGGGTCACAACTAGAAATGTTAGAATAAATGGATAAAATGCTAAAGACAGAAGATTCCAGTTATTTCCAAAATTTCATTTTACCTCTTCAAGAAATACACAGCCAATTAATTGAAATATATGAACACTGAGGCACCTCTATAATCTTTCTTTTAATTTGTTGCTGTTTTTTTCACTTTTATTGAGAAATGACATACATCACTGTATGATTTCTACCTTTCCATAAAGAAGAAAACCTACAGTAGAGGACTGAATAACTTACTTATCTCCAACTTCTTCAGACTGCATATCCCATCAGTTAAAAAAAATTAAAAAAAGTACTCCAACATATGCACATTGTTACATAAAATAGCGTGTAAATTTTACATACAAACTTAGTATACTAATATTTTGGATACCTAACATAATACACATAAAATAGAATTAAGGATTATATTTAAAAATAAATATACATATAAAATTCTAGTAGTTTCTTTCTTTTTTAGGGCTTCACCCTGCAGCATATGGAGGTTGCCAGGTGAGAGGTAGAATTGGAACTGTAGCTGCTGGCCTATGCCACAGTCATGGCAACACCAGATCCGAGCTGCATCTGCAACCTACACCACAGATTATGGCAACGCACTGGATCCTTAACCCACTGAGCAAGGCCAAGGATTGAACCCGCGTCCTCACAGATGCTAGTCAGATTCGTTTCTGCTGAGCCACGACATGAAACTCCTAATAGTTTCTTCTTATAGGCTAATAGATTATCTCTTGCACTACCTGGGCCAATGATCTAGCCTCGTCTCGAAGATAAGCTATGGAAGGATTTCCAAATAATTCCTGTGTCACACAGTTTTAGTAGACTATAATATCTGTACCAGTATTTCATTTAAGACAAATCAATCCATAATCATTCTTTTCTGTTCAGACTAGCAAGTATCTTAGTTTCAAAAATAAATATTCCTACACAACTTTCCTCTACATAATACTTCATAATTTTGTTTCAGACCCAATTTAAAAAAAATGTGGACTCTCCAAATATAGAAAAGAATAGAATCCTACCACTAGGGAAGGATCAGTCTCAGTGTTTTCATCCAAGTAATCAAGCAATGCTTTCTGTAATTGCTGGATTTCATCCTCTCCTCCTGAAACCTACAAAAGAAACCAAGTAAGAACAAAATAAGATATTACTAACGTACTTCAATAAATCATCCAGTTGTTAAAAAAACTGATGATAAAAATATAGCAATTAAAAGGAAGAAACAAAAGAATACTATTTTTGAAAAACATTACATATTGATAGCTGAGGTATACCTTTGTTTTTATGAATTACATATTTTCGATCTTTGAAGAAGCTCACAGGTAGCTGACATAGTTATTAGAATAATGCGTAAAGCTTCAGAGACAGGACTGTCCTAACACTGTTTTCTGTCTGGTAAAAGAGACAACTTCAAACTTTTAATCTAATAAATGTAAACTTTTATTATCTGTATTATTATATTTTACAGGTGTCTTTGGGAAATGAAAGGGAAATTTTTTGCAATTAATATAAAATTTTTTTGTACTACATTAGGCATCTGGTGGCTGGAGAAGGGGCAGCAGGCACGATGTCAGGCCATGAAGGTGGCAAGAAGAAGTCCCTGAAGCAGTCCAAGGAGATGGGCACGGAAGATAAGGGATTCTAGCAGAAACAGGAGGAGGAGCAGAAGAAAATCAAGGAGCTAAAAATGAAAGCTACAGGGATATAAATACTCTGGCCACAGGTGGAATTAAGAAATCTGGCAAAAAGTAAGCTGTTCCTTGTGCCTGGGGCAATGATGATTCTTAATTCTAGTCCTGTTTAAACATCTGGATGCTTGCCATAACATGCGTCGCCACCTACAGCTAGGATGAAGTGCTGTCTTTTTCTGAGGGTGTGGGGGGGGGCACTCTTGTGGCATTTGGTAGTTCCCAGGCTAGGAGCCAAATCAGAGCTGAAGCTGCTGGCCTACTCCACAGTAACGGCAATGCTGGATCCAAGTTGTGTCTGTAGCCTACATTGCAGCTCAAGGCAACACCGGATCCTTAACCCACTGAGCGGGGTCAAGGATCAAACCTGCATCCTCATGGATACTAGTTGGGTTTGTTACCACTGAGCCACAATGGGAACTTGTTGTCTTGGAACCTACTGTACATTTAAAAACTCTTGAAAAAAATAGTACTTTATTTCATGTAGGACATTAAAAGAATGGTAGGTATATTTGAGCCTTTCTGAGCTGTTCACTCACTCTGGAATCAGAAAGGGACTGAAGGAGTTCCCTTCATGGTTCAGTGGTTAACGAATCCGACTAAGAACCATGAGGTTGCGGGTTCGATCCCTGGCCTTGCTCAGTGGGTTAAGGATCCAGCGTTGCCGTGAGCTGTGGTGAAGGTTACAGACGCGGCTCAGATCTCGCGTTGCTGTGGCTGTGGCGAAGGCTGGCAGCTACACCTCCTGTTAGACCCCTAACCTGGGAACCTCCATATGCCGCGGATGCGGCTCTACATAAAGGCAAAAAGACAAAAAAAAAAAAAAAAAAAAAAAAAAAAAAAAAAGGGACTGAATCTTTAGGTCCTGTCAGGAACAATTATGAGCCAGAAATTAACTCTGAGTTGACATTCATGCCTACAGCTTATATTCTGGTTTTAACACCTGAAATGCCAAATATATGGTTTAGAATATATCTAAATAGAAAACAAAAATTATATTCTTGGAGTATGGTGAAAGGGATACATTTAGAAATTAGTCAAAGCACCATAAACTAATTAAGTTCCAAAAGCAACTTGGAAGTGTGTCATGAGTCATAAAAATATTTACTAATGAATGCTCCTCTTGAGTTTTACAGTAGACAATCTACACGGCCCTACATGGCAGATAAGAGGTCCTAGGCCTACTCTCAGAAATGCTGAAAATCATCTACCACCTAAATCACCATTCTTCAATGAGAAAAGAATCAGTAGTAGCTGGAGAAATGGCTGATTCCAGGCAAGGAAAGTAAAAGATGAGCCTGAATCATCTTATTGTGCCACAAAGTAAGAAAGTCCTCAAGGAAAGATGGGAAGATATCAAAAAGGTACAAAAGGCACCAGGAACTATGTCTATTCACTTGTGACAAAACTATATATGTAGGTGCAACCGGGTCACCATGCTGTACAGTTGGAAAATTGATAGAAAACTGTAAACCAGCTATAACGGGGGAAAAAAAGGTACAAAAGGGATTTTAAAGGGGTTCTCACTGGTTAAATATAGGTCTGGTTAAATCTGAGCACTACTATAATGACAGCAACAAGTGATAATCTGTACAAACAATAGGAATGGTAGTATTCCATTAGCTGACAGTACTAATGGTAATTTCTTCCTTTTAATAGCTGCACTGTGGATATTAAAGTGAGCACTCTTGTTTGTAGAAAATACACAGAAAGCATTAGTTCTCAAACTTCAGCATTCAATAAAATCATCTGGAGGGTTTGTTAAACCAGACTGCTGGTCCCTACTCCCAGAGCTTTTCATTCAGTAATTACAGAGAGCCCTGAGAATCTGCATTTCTACCAAGTTCCTAAATGAATGTTAGTGTTGGTATTGCTTATCCAGGGAATCACACTTTGAAATTTAGGGGTAACGGGGTGTCCTCTCTGCTCCAACGGTTCAGAAGAAAATAAAATTCATATAAAGTTACACATGTGTACATATTTAGAAAGAGAAGATAAAGCAAATGTCAACTATTAAGGAATCTGGGTTAAAGATTTATGGGAGCTTTTTGTACTATTCTTTTAACTCTTCTGTAAATTTAAAATTATTTCAAAATACAAAAGTATAGTTTAAAAAAACAGAGGTGTTTGTAATGGCCAGCATGGATATAGTTTGGAACAAAAATAAAAAAGTAGAAAGAAAAAGAAAGAGCTGTATACAGTTGGATTAGTGATCATTTACCTTTTACTTTTCTTAAGTAACTTTTAGTATTACTACCACCTCACCCATAAACTTATTGTTAAACCAAATAGAAAATAGCATCATTCATAACAGTAGTTTACAGAAAGAAGTATTTATATACATCATTTAAAAGTTCCTGTTAGACATAATTCACCCTAAGGTCTAAATTTCCTCTGTGAGGCTTTCGAAAACATGCACTTTTAGAAGACCTTATTTTGAATCTACGAGATGAAATGCAAGACTAACATAAGAACATCTAAAGCAAGTACTCAACTATTACCTATACCCAGAATTAAAACTCTTGATCTCAATACCTGTTTTAAAATTCGTTCTATAGACCCTTGATCCATTTTGCTTGTAACAGCATCTTTCCTCAGTCGGGCAGCAACGGTTCCAAGGTAATCAAGAGATGCCACTCTTAGAGCCATCTCTGTTGACTTGTTACTGAATTGATGAACCTACACATGAAAAATATATTTTTTATTTTAAAAATATTTTGTTTTAAATCAGTTTATAATATATTTTAAATAGCATTTTATCATATAAACCCCAAATCTGTGTTACAGTATTTGAAATTCAAACATTTTTTTGTCCCTTGTGATACTGTGCCACAAAGTAACTGTCTTAAGTTTCTGGGAATTCCTGTCATGGATCAGCAGTTAACAAACCTGACTAGCATCCATGAGGACGTGGGTTCAATCGCTGGCCTTGCTCAGTGGGTTAAGGATCAGTCATTTTCATGAGCTGTTGTGTAGGTCGCAGATGCAGCTCAGATCTGGCTTAGCTTTGGCTGTGGCGTAGGCTGGCGGCTACAGCTCCAATTGGACCCCTAGCCTGGGAATCTCCATATACTGTGAGTACAGGCCTAAAAGACAGCAACAACAACAAAAAACCAAATTTTGGGAATTTTAACATTTTCACCCAAAAAAAATTTTTTTAATTAAAAATTTTTTTTTCTTTTTACAGCCACACACCTACAGCACACAGAAGTTTCCAGGCCAAGGGTCGAATTGGAGCTGCAGCTGTGGCCTATGCCACAGTCATAGCAACACTGGATCCAAGCTGCATCAGCAACCTATGCCACAGCTTGCAGCAATGCCAGATCCTTAACCCCCTGAGTGAGGCCAGCAATTGAACTTGCACTTCTCATGGAGACAATGTTGGATTCTTAACCTGCTGAGCCACAATGGAAATACCCTTTTCTAATTTTAATTTCTTAAAATTTTATGACTGCACCTAGAGCACATGAAGTTCCTAGGCCCAGGATTGAATCTAAGCCACAGCCGTGGCAATGCTGAATCCTTTAACCCACTGCGTCAGGCTATGGATCATACCTGCACCTTTCAAGTGACCTGAGCCACTGCAGTCAGATTCTTAACCCACTGCACCATGGTGGGAACTCCCACAGTCACTTTTGTTAAATGTAGGCTCAACTATATAAAATGGGATTATTACTGAGTAGGAATTTCTTAGGCTGGAATTCTGATGCCTATAAAACGTTATTTTGGTCTCAGAACAGTATTAGTACATTTTCCAGCTGACAGAAAAGTCCCTAAAATTTTGTAACTATTGCTCAAGTCCAAATGTAGTTTAAGAAGGAAATTACAATGGTATTTCTTTGCATTTCCCTAACACATTTAAAATATTACATGAGGACTAAAACGTGTCATTATTTTTAGAAATACTCTTAAAGACGACAGAGTTCACATTAATCCGTTTCATGCTTTGAAATGAATTAACTACAGTAACTTAAATCTCAGTGCTGAGATGCTTTTAACTAACAATAATTCCTCCAAACCAAAAAAAAAAAAAATTTTTTTTTTATATCACTGTTATCTTATGTAACGAAATGAAAGCACCAAAAGTCACAACATTTCAAGGCTTTTACAGGGTACTAACAATACTGTGTACAGTTATGCACATGCAAAAATAGAGATGCAATGGCCATATTTTCTTACACATTTTTAAAGAATTCATCATCTGTGAATCAGAGTACATCCTCATTATGTTGTCTTCTAGTAAGCTAATAATCTTTAAATGCTATACTCTTACCAACAGTCTCCCTAACAAACTAAGGAGTAGTTCAGCAGCTGGCCATTCAGGCTTATTGACTGTTGAAAGAAGGTCTTGAACAAAATTTTCAAAGAGGGGTCTGTAATCTTCTTCACCTTGCTTACTACCACATCTGTTCAAAGATAAACAATGAAATGGCTGTGAATTTAGGTATCCACCAACATGACTGAAATTTTGTTAACTAAATTTTTCTTTTCTCTAAACATGGTATAAGAGAGCACATTAAATAAAATATGGCTTAAAATGAACCTACTTCTCAAACTTCATTTTTTTCTCTCACTACAGGGATGCATTATTAACTATTAGTAACATTAGTTTATGGCAAGTATAACACATTTTAAGTAATGACCACTTTTTTCTATAAGATTATAAATTCTTATGAAAGCTAAGTAAACCCCTCTCCACAAACTTTCTTATTAAATTAGTATGTCACAAAATTCACTGAAGAAAGATTACAGAATTTCAATCCTGTACTTTAACTCCTGGAGTCCAACATACCATCAAGTTCATAAAATTTAAAAATTTTAATATTCCAAGCACCAAATTTTAATGGAAAGGAATCAAGGGTGAGGGAGATTCAGTCAAAAGTTCAGATTATGGCATTAAGCTGGATTAATATTTCACATAAAGTAAAGGAACTATTCTTTATATAGGGGAAAATAAAAATCAGATTATATTAATTTTACTCACTTTTTAAGGAAAATGGAAAGGAAGTTTTGGGCTGTTCGCATGGCTGTTTCATAAGAATTGGTAATGACAACATCTTGGTCAACCTAGATTAGGAAAAATGAATTTATACAGATATTAAGAATAATCAACGAATGGGTTATTTCAGGTGCTACTGCCATGTTATTACTGAAGAGGGGCAATACATTTAAGTACTAAAACTCTTAACTATTCTTTTACATAGAAAAAGATAAGCTATAAACAATATACTAAGCATATTTCAACACTGCATAAAACTAAATAAAAATACTGATAGAGTTCATTTTTACTTATTAAAATGTTAAGAATAACAAATGTGTTTAACAAATGAAATATCAATCATTGTTTAACATGATCTTGGCCAGACAATTTTGACTGAAAATACAAAAAAGAATTTAGAAAAAAATTCCAAGCTCAAAAAGTTTATGCAACACTGGCATATATAATACCAAAGAAAATTCAATTCCCTCACTAGAATTTCAAAGATCAGGATATAAATAGATAACTCGAAGTTGTAAAAATCCAAAGTATAAATAAATCTATGAAAAAGTTCACTAATAACCAGGAAAATGCCAAATAAAACATGGTATTATTTCACACTAACCAGACTGGGCAAAATCAAAAAGTAAGAATGTAAATTAGAATACCATTTTGGTTAACAAACTGACAAATTCTAGTAAAGTTAAAAGTACAGTATAGGGAGCTCCCACTGGGACACAATGGGATTGGTGGCGGATCTCAAGCACTGGGACATAGGTTTGATCCCCAGCCCAGCACAGTGGGTCTGGCATTGCCGCAGCTGTGGCATAGGTCACAACTGTGGCTCAGATCTGATCCCTGGCCCAGGGACTCTATATGCCACAGGGCAGCCAAAAAAAAAAAAAAAAAAAGCATGTCCACTATGATATAATATTCTGCTTCTAAGGTTATCTAGAGAAACCTCTGCTTTAAGTTGTAATATATTATGTGTTTGACCCAAGTTAAAAAGAATATGTTACATGTGTTAAAAATAGTGGTGAATGAAAAAATTAGCTGTAACTGTCACATCATTTATAAAAATTAAAAAATTCTATATAAAATTTGTGCAGAAAATAAATAAATAAATAAACAGAAGAAGAAAAACATTTACCAATGGTAAGAAAAGGTTGAAAAGAGTACAATGTGATGAGAGGGGGAGAAACAACAGGGACCTCAACTTTTTGATATTCATTTTATACTTATTAACCATTCATTTATTTTTGCTTTTTAGGGCTGCACCCGTGCATATGGAAGTTCCCAGGCTAGGGTTCGAATCAAAGCTACAGCTGCTGGCCTGTATCACAGTCACACTCAGGATCTGAGCTGTGTCCGTGACCTACACTACAGATCTCTGGCAATGCTGGATCCTTAACCTACTAAGCGAGGCCATGGATTGAACCTGCACCCTTACAGATCCTAATCAGCTTTGTTATCACTGAATCATGATGGGAACTTTGCCAGTTACTTTATTGTTTATTACCCCCCGCACACACACATCTGGCTATAACAGAATAAAGAAATAAAACTACTCCTCTTTCTTTTGAAATTTTTTGAGGTAAAAATACACATCTTGGAAATTTTAAAGTGCTGATAGGTAAAAGGTACAAAACCAAATGCAAATCTTAGCTATGAGTTGAGTACTCAACAGTAGGGCATAAACTTATTTTCTACATGAATTTAATATTAATTATATTACAATTACTTGTTGTGCATGATTATAGACTATATATTATAATATTCATTTTTCACATTCAGTACCTCAGTGTAGTCTTATAACTTGGTATAGCAGGCCTGTTAGGTATTACATCCTCACTTTATAGCTGAAGAAACAAACTCAGATTAAAAACATCTGTATGTTTTATGAATGGTAGATATAATAGTCATGACCAGAACTCAAGTCTCCTAAAATAGTCTAGTGCTCTACAAGGGATATGAAAGCCCAGCCATGAAGCTCTAATTTAAGACCTTCAGTTTTACAAGAATGGCAAAGGATATAGGTGCTTCCTCCTATAAAAGCACAGTTGTAAAACTTACAAAAGATTCCTTACTTTTTTATTTGAGTCTTCTTCTGAATTAGAGTCCTTTTCTGATGATGGTAAATGTACTACACACTGAATCAGTTGTAAAACCAGTGCTGTAACCATCTGAATATACATAGGCTCTCCGTCCATATCACTACTATTTAACCTTTAATGGAGAAGAAAACATTTTAATCATACAGAGTATGAAGAGAATGTCATTTTACATGTCATCTGTCATTTGAAAATTTCAAGATGCTTTCTTTACCAATATTTCTAGGCATTATATTTAGTGCTTACAATAGTGCCCTTAAGTCTAATTTTGATGTTAGGAAAAACACCAACTAAATGCCTATACACAGAAAATTAAAATAGTCAAAGGAAAAATGCAATATTTAATATAAAATTCTATCCTTTACATGTACTGCAGATTAAAAAATTATAATGAAAAATATCAAATTTTTACACTGAGAAGTCTTCAAGGTTTCCCAGTGCTCATGTATTCTGGTATTCATTTTCTTATTAAAATTTACATGGTTGGCTCTTGATCATGTATGTTAGAGTATGAGGTCAGTGACATAGAATATGAAAAGCCAAATGTTTTAGGAGTAGTTAAAAATGAAGAGAATTTCTTTATATGCTAATTGTTTTTCTTCAGGTTTAATACACAACAAATGTTGATCAATACACAGTCCAAAAAATATTTTACAGAATGCAGCCTCCAGAACACTCTAAATATAACTCTACATGCTAGGTCAACACATGTAATGATCCAGGAATACATACTATAATGATAGCCATGATGATGATGAAGATTCTCTATGCCAACCAAAGCAATAATGCTGACCACAGCAGTGGATAACATTCATTAGTTACTTTGTGCTTAGTGATGTAAAAGAATTTAATCTGGAGTTCCCATCGTGGCTCAGTGGTTAAGGAATCCGACTAGGAACCCTGAGGTTGCAGGTTCCCAGATCCCTGGCCTTGCTCAGTGGGTTAAGGATCTGGCGTTGCCATGAGCTATGGTGTAGGCCGCAGATGAGGCTTGGATCCTGCCTTGCTGTGGCTGTGGCATAGGCCGGCGGCTACAGCTCCTTTCGACCCCTAGCCTGGGAACCTCCATATGCTGCGAGTGTGGCCCTAGAATCGACAAAAATAAATAAATAAATAAATAAAAGCATTTAATGTTCATGTCTATTTTCTACACTGCTGTAAGAGTAATCTTTCAGCTCTCTTTAAAAAATATTATGTAATGACATCCTGCTGTACAAAAGATTTTAAGTTCAAGTTTTAGTAAAGCTTATACTATTCCTGGACTGCCTCTGACTCTGGAGCCATATTTCCTGTTGCTCTTCTCAGAGACCAGTGGTTCTTTTTTATTTTTTAAATGTTTTATTTTTGGCAGCACCTGCGGCATGAGGAGGTTCTGGGGCCAGGGATCAAACCCATGCCACTACAGTGACAATGCTGGACGCTTATCCACCTGCACCACTAGGGAACTCCACAGACAAGTGGTTCTTAAGTAGGGATGTATTTGCCCCTCAGGGGACATTTTCCAGTGTCTAGTGAAAATTTTGGTGAAAATAACTGGAAAGGGTACATTTCTTTTAGTATCTATTAAGTAAAGGTCAGGGATGCGGTTAAGCATCTTAAAATGGACAGCACAGCATAAAAATATAATCTGGCTCAAAATGTCAATAGTGCCAAGACTGAAAATTCTGGCCATAGATCTTCACACTTGAGAACTACCAAAACTCTAAGTTTCTCAAATGTGTACTGTTATATCACATGCCTAAGCTACTCTTCATGCTGTTCTGAATTGCCTCTCTTTTATTTGACTACTAAAATAAAAATCAGACAGAAATGAAGACAAAATGTATGATGACTACAATATAATAGAATTCATTATACTTGGCCTTTGCTATAGCTGGTTACCTGAAGTTCCTTAAACTCCTTTTGCTGGTAGGTAGTCTTGCAAGTGAAGTAAAAATTTCTTCCAAAATTAACTGCCTATGTTTTTCATATCTTGAGAATACCTGTTTAGTAATTATAAGATTCCAAATTAAGTTTGTTATAATTATTTGAAAACAACAAAAATGATACTTTATCATGTGATAAAAATATTATCTATCAACTAGAATGAAAATGTTTTCAACGTCTTTAATGGCAATTGCTTAATTTGCTCAACTCTTCTAACATTAGTTATAACATTCTTGTATAGGTCAGTACACCAGTTTTATTTAAAGGAGTATGATATCTGGAGGATGGAAAGTAAGATGATATTTAAACGTGTTAAATAATTCTGATTTTAATATAAATATTAAAGAATTATTAATTGAAACATTTAAAAATATTTAGAAGTGTTTAAAATCTAAGGCACTCTAAAATAGTCCTTATGTTGAAATGAATCTACGGAAAACTCAAATCTGCATTATTAGTTTTTGCAAATTTGTATTGAGTGATATTAACATTATTTTTCTGAGGGATAACTAAAAATGAAAACGATTATACTTACTGCAGTGACTAACTTAATGGCACACAATTGTAGTTCACTGACATTTTCTACAAAAAATGGTGTTATTCCCATTGATGATACCTGCACACATGGAGAGTAATTAGAATACAACTCTAACAGATTTCAGTAACATTCTACCTTCGTAAATCCCAAAGACATTCACGAACTTACGGGAAAACACCAGGAGAGCATTTTCTTTCCTCTTATCAATCAGCATCTAGTTTTTCTTGCACCCTTTTATCCTCAAGCAAATTAGCGCCTAATTGCTATTCCTCTAATATCCACCTTTTAAAGTGATAAATGTCATAGGAATATCCTGATATTTTTAAAGAAATAATTATTTATCCTCCTAAGAGTTTAGAGTTTAGAATTTATACTACATTCATCTATCTTCTGTCCCAAACATTTCTTTTTTAAAAGTTCCTTGGACATTTTTTTTTTTTTTGGCTGCACCCGTGGCATGTGCGAGTTCTTGGGCCAGGGACTGAACCCACGTCACAGCAGCGACCCAAGCTGCTGCAGTGATACACCAGATCCTGAATCCTCTGTGCCACAAAGAACCTCCTAAAACTTCCCTGGACTTTTCTTTCTTCCATTTATCTATAATATACTCTGAATAAAAAAAATTAACATAGTATTGGTATTATTATTGAGTGAGCAAAAGATTATATTGAACTCAGTTAGGTCCTTCATTCTTAAATTGTTTTGTTTAAAAATATGGAAAATGTTCCAAAAAAACTTACCTGAAGAATTGTTGTGTCTGTAAGAAGTTGTATCTCTAATAATTCTGATAAGCTGCTAACAATGTCACAAACTTTATTATAAAGCATTACTATTACTCTCTGCTTATGTGTAGAACATTTAGCCCGTTTTGCCTTTGAACTTAATAAACCTCCTAAAATGAAAAAAAAATCAAAATAAGGAATATATCAACTATAATAATTTTAAATAAATAGTAGTAAAGTTGCTTTCTGAATTAAAAGAAGACACTCCTTCCCCATATAAAAATACGACCTGGTTATTTATGAAAAGAGGAAATTATTCTCTAGCGAATGTTTAGTTAAAAAGTCAACATTTCTAGATAATCTATAGCGCATTTCACTGGCTATTAAACTCTTCTATCTAAATTATTAGTTTATTTCTATTTCTCTCTCTCTCTTTTTTTTAACCATTGGAGCAGAGTAGTAAGACTGTATTTCTCTTTAAATCAACTTGTTATTAAACAACTGACAATTAAATGTAGATTTTTCATGAAACAAGTTTCTCTTCTTCAAATGTATACACATTAACATACATGGCTCATTTATAAAGGTTATAAGAGAAAGAAGACTATACATCTTTACTCACTCCATTTTGCAGATAGTATTCTGGGTAAAATTAGGGGGAAGTGATAAATGGAACCAAAAGCTGATATTATTTGGGATGCTCCCAAACCGGTAGAAATTACTTATTATATGTAAATAGTTGCTAAAGAAATGATAACTGAACGAGTATCAGATCAAAAAAAGTTCTACAGTCTAGTCAAATCAAAGCCAGTGTTTATTACAATTTATATATTCTAATAATTTTGGTGCCATTTTAAGTCACTGCATTCTGACCCATCCAACACAGTGAAATTACGTAACATGTAATTTTGATAGTACATTCTAAAACTATCAGTGTAAAAGGCAAACTCACCTCCATGAGGATCTAATCTGTAGACAGGATCATACTGAGGATAAAGTGTATTCTGCAAATGAAATTTAGTGTACTGTATAACTCTTTCAATTACATCTTCAATATATACAGCTTTTGGCATGTTAGGGGACGTCATAATGTTGATAGTTGTAAGACAGGCATCTGCTGATTTTGTCACTCTTTCCATAATAAGGTCTCTCCATAACCTTTCTTCTTCTTCAGTATCATTATTCTATAAAACAGCATATTGTTGACACAATAAACACATTTAGAGGTTACATTTTTTTAAATTATAGTATCTTTGATTTTTACTGATGAGAAATATGGTAAGAGTTCTGATGTTTGTATATTTAAAGAATTATATTTAAGGAATATTAGGAATGAAGTACAAATACTTATACTACTTTAAATGAAATTTTTGTTTTAATATTTTCAATCGTAATTTTATCTTATCTCCTAATTTCACCAGTAAATGATATTCGAAGACAAAATTATAGCTATGTTTATCTTCTGTGTTCTTTATCCAAATCTACAATTTTAGCTAAAGATCATAATTATATATAAATATAAATATATATGTATATAAATATATAAATCGTTTTGTGTTTGGAGTACAAACAGCTCACGGCAACGCTGGATCCTTAACCCACTGAGTGAGGCTAGGGATCAAACCTGAGTCCTCATGGATACTAGTCAGATTCGTTTCTGCTGAGCCACGACAGGAACTCCAACATCATAGGACAGAATCTTATTTAAAAGTAGTAAAATGTTATTGACTGACTCATTCCTAATACCCGTTTTTCAACAATACTGTATTTTTGAAACTGAGAATAGTGATGATCATGCAGACTACTGAAAACATAATTTATCTTCTACAATAGATAATTCAACAACTGACAGACTATATTTTAATTTACACATCAGCAACCTGCATTACAACTGGGAAAAAGTGCTTTTACTTTTAAAGTTAAAATCCTTCTATCACATTCTTAGTTATGAAACAGAAACTTTATATTCTAGGAATGCTTTTGACTGCATGCTACTCAAAGCATATATAACACTGGGAAAAGGAATAAATAAAAATATATGTAAAGCTGTCAGAGAAGGGTTTTCTAAATCACTAATGCTTAAATCACAATTGCTAGCTTTTTTCTTTTTTTACTGTTTACATATCTACTTTAAAAAATAAGGTAAAGTGACTTTCTATGGTATTAAAATTGCTGTTTAGAAGAGTCAAATAAGTCACTCATATCAAACATTAAGGCTAAATGCAACACACTAAATAGTGCTAAGGTTCTCAGGAATAAAAATAATTCAGACTGAGTCATCCGTGGAGTTCCCACTGTGGCTCAGCAGGTTAAGAACACGACACAGTCTCTGTAAGGATATGGGTTCAATTCCTGGCCTCACTCAGTGGGTTAAGGATCCCGTGTGCAGGTCTCAGATGCAACTCAGATCTGGTGTTGCTGTGGCTATGGGTGTGGTGTAGGCCTTAGATGCAGCTCCAATCTGACCCCCAAACTGGTTATTTCCATATGCTGCAGGTGCAGCCATAAAAAACAGAAAAAAGAAAAAAGACTGAGTCAGCCAGTTCTCTGAAATTCTAGATTTTTGATGGTATTTACCACAAAGTCTTGCCAAAGTATTTTAAATAAAACTTGTAGACTAAGGATGTAGTATATTGCTACTATCCCTTTCATGTATATGTGAGAATAGAAGTATTATCTATCAAAACTGTTAATAATAGTTATTGCTGAGTGCTTTGAAAATTTACTGTAATATACTACTTTTGCAATCATTTAAAAATAACTCAAAATGTTCCCAAATCCTTATCTCTTATATTAAATTCCTATAAGCATTAGTGTTTGAATTAATGATAGAGACACCAAGATCAATTCAAATGCACATATGATTTTGAAAGTCTGCTATAATGCAGGAAGGTAGAACCTAGGAAATTTAATCAGTTCATAAACCAGTACACCATGTTGCTGCTGCTTTTAATAAAAACATAGTAAAATGTAATGACAATTGCAGTTAACATTTATTAAGAGCTTATCTGGGGGGTAGGGGGATGCACTGGGGGTTTGGGATGGAAATGCGATAAAACTGGGTTGCAATGATCGTTGTACAACTATAAATGTAATAAAGTTCACTGAGTAATAAAAAAAAGAACTTATCATGTGCTAGACACTTAAGAATTCTACGTGAATTTAATATCTTTTCAAAAACAACTTGAGCTACGTATAAAAATGATACATAGGGACTAACATTTTAGTATATATTAGGAAATCATCGTAAGGTTTCTAACTATTTATTTCTCCAATTACTACCTACTAACATTTTATAAATGAAAGGACATTTTAAATACTCATACACTTAAAAGGAGGAGTATAATGTAAGATTAAAAAATGGTCCTATGATTTGAATGAATTTGTATCTGTCATTGTTTTTATTTATATCAAAGCTGTGAGCTGACAATCTATAACATTAATTTAAACTGATAAAAATGCAATTCCAACTGCAAGGCTAAATAAATATGAACTAGTAAATGTGGTAACAAGCTCAAATTAATGAAATTTGGAATTTTCCTTATAAATCAAAGTTTGAATTTGAAACTTATGGAAAAGTGTATATGTTAACAATAGTAAGGGTGAAATTAACAATGTGGATCTTAAACTTACATGATTTAACAAAGTGGAGAGCTTTGACCCATCTTGAATATTCTTCTCCAAGATATTTAGAACTTTCACAGTTTTGTCAGTGGAAAGCTAAAAGAGAAAAAAGTATTCTTTTATCAATTTTGTTAACAGTATATAATTATTCCCT
>PVHT020000009.1:10618561-10710292 GCA_004024745.2 Catagonus wagneri | reverse complement strand
TGTATATGTTAACAATAGTAAGGGTGAAATTAACAATGTGGATCTTAAACTTACATGATTTAACAAAGTGGAGAGCTTTGACCCATCTTGAATATTCTTCTCCAAGATATTTAGAACTTTCACAGTTTTGTCAGTGGAAAGCTAAAAGAGAAAAAAGTATTCTTTTATCAATTTTGTTAACAGTATATAATTATTCCCTTTGGCCTATGGAATAAATAGCATTAACACCCTCTTAAAGAGTGAGAAGATAAAACTTTCCCACTTGGATCCTCTACTCAAATGTAGAGAATTTATCACTTATATCAAAAAGACAGAAGAGCAAACACATTATGGGCACATATGTATCTTATTAACTCAGATCTTAACATGGAACTCTTAAGAACTATTAAGACTGAGTTTGTTCTCTTGTGAAAGTGACACTGAATATACCTATAAACACACACACACAAACACACACTCTCTCTATATTTCATCTGTTAATTTAATTATAACATGGCTTCTACACCACAATGTTATTTCACAGGTGTCTTAAAAGTCAAGGTAGTATTCTGAAGCCCGAAACTGGGAATGATAAAAGTTATAAATGTAATATAATATTGTTTTATTTAGTAGAATTTTTTCTTATTTTTAAAAATATCTATTTCATTTTTTACAAATAATGTTTCCTATATTTAAAAAATTAGTAGTTAATTTAGAGGTTCTGCCAGGAGGCGACTGTTACTACTCATTTCCTTGATTGAAAGGGTCTCCTTCAAGATTCCTATCATGCAGCTAGGAATCTCAATGGAATCAGCCAAAAGTGTCAAATGGGAGGAAAAAGAGAATAGCTGACATTAAGTACATTTTGTTTATACATGCTGGAGAAAAAAATTTCCCCCAAGTATTTCTTTAGATAATTTCAAAAGAGATTAAACTATGGAGACTTTAGGTAAACTATCCATGCTTTGAAAATACTCAGCAAATTCATCTTGTCAAATAGAAACATTAGCTACATGTAACTCCAGAACTTGTAAAACCTAAGACTGGCACTGGCACTTGAGAATACTGATACCATATTCCTCTACAAAAACAAATCAATATACCATTTATCACACACAATAATACAAATGTGAACTAACAAAACACTAATTTTTGGTTAATTATGTGATATGTATGTCTGGCTTTAAAAACCAAACTCATGGAACCCTTGTGTACTGTTGGTTGAGAATGTAAATTGGTGCTCCCACTATGGAAAATCAGTATGGAGGGTCCTCAAAAAACTAAAAACAGAACTATCATTTAATCAATTTCACTTCTAGGTATGTATATGAAGGAAACAAAAACACTAACTTTATGAGACTTATGCATCCCCATGTTCACTGTAATATCATTTATAATTGCCAATACATGGAAGCAACCAAAGCATCTACTGGTAGATGAATGGATAAGGAAATTTTGCTGTTTGTGACAATATGGATGATGGACCTTGAGGGTAATACGCCAAGAGAAATGAGTCAGACA
The DNA here is from genome assembly GCA_004024745.2 of Catagonus wagneri. NCBI lineage: Eukaryota > Metazoa > Chordata > Mammalia > Artiodactyla > Tayassuidae > Catagonus > Catagonus wagneri. Next base: position 10,708,792 of record PVHT020000009.1, on the reverse strand, counting down.
GAGGAAGACAAATGCCATATCTCACATACATGTGGAAACTAAAGAGAGAATTCATATATACAAAGATCAGATTGGTAGTTGCCAGAGATGGGGTCTGGAGATGGGTGAAATAGGTGAAGGTCCTCAAAAGGTACAAATTTCCAGTTATAAGTAAGTCCTGGGAAAGGAATGTATAGCATGGTGATTATAGGCAATAATACTACAGTTTATATTCGAAAGTTGCTAAGAGAATAGAACTTAAAGTTCTCATTATTATAAGAAAAAAGCTATGTGGGCTGATGCATATTAACTAGATTTACTGTTATAATCATTTTGCAATACAAATAGAATTGTTATGTTGTGTACTTGAAACTAATATAAATGAATACAAAATAAGTAACATTTTATCTTTGTAAAAAAGTAAACGGAAAATTTTTCATGTTTAAGATGAAATAAATGAGTTTAATTTGTTGAGAATAAATTCTTCAGGTAAACATGATCTTTTCCTTTTTTTGTGTTCAAAACTGAACTGAAAACAATTCTGCATGCTTAAAAATATTTTGAGTTCATGATATTAATCCTTCTATTATTATAAATCTAAGCTAACTACAAAGGATCTAAGATAAAACTCTTTTATAAACTGTGTTAAGGTATCTTTTTATTTTTTTTGGTCTTTTTAGGGCCACACTGTAACATATGGAAGTTTCTAGGCTAGGGGTTGAACTGGAGTTGTAGCTGTTGGCCTACACCACAGTCACAGCAATGCCAGATCCATGCCGCATCTGTGACCTCTGCCACAGCTCATGGCAATGCCGGATCCTTAACCCAGTGAGCGAGGCCAGGGATTGAACCTGCGTCCTCATGGACACTGGCTAGATTCCTTACCACTGAACCATAACAGGAACTCCTAAGGCAACCTTTTCAAAAAAATTTTAATTTTATTGGAGTATAGTTGTTTTACCACGTTGTATTAGTTTCAGGTGTACAGCAAAGTGCATCAGCCATACATATAAACATATCCATTCTTTTTTCTCCATATAGGTCATTACAAATTATTGGGTAGATTTTCCTGTGCTATTCAGTAGGTTCTCATTACTCATCTATTTTATACACTAGTGTGTATATGTTATTCCCACCCTTCCAATTCTTCCCTAGGTTTCACCTATGGTAACCGTAAGATTGGTTTTGAAATCTGGGATTTTGTTTCTGTTTTTTAAGTAAGTTATTTTGTATCTTTTAAAATTAGATTCTACATATAAGTGATATGACATTTGTCTTTCTTTACCTTAATTCACTCAGTATGATAACTTCTGGGTCCATCCACAAACATGATATTTTATTAAGTTTTTTTCTACTATCCTTGGAAAACAAATCATTATTTCTATATTACAAAGATACTTAAGACTTAGATAAATCTGCATAAGAGAACCCTGGTTAGAAGAGGAGAGGATTATTTTGAAATTTATTTGCATAGCAATCATTCAGTAATTTAGAGAATGATTTAGGGGCCCATAAAGACTATGGGAAGCTAGGCCTTGATGCTATCACTACTGCTTGAAGCTATTATTAATGGAAAACTATTCTGCTACTACATTAGTGCAATGGGATTACTCAGCAACAGAGAACTTATGGGAATGACAACTCACAAAAGTTATTATAAAGCCCGAACTAATGATACTTACTAATAACTAATGTATTGAAAATGTAGCTTTACTCTTTCACCAATGTAAACGACTACAGGATCTATCAAAGAAAAATTTAGTGTATTCCTATGTTTATTTTCATTTTTTGGCCATGCCCACAGACTGGAAGTTCTGGGCCCAGGGGCTGAACCTGCATCATAGCAAAAACAACACGGGATCCTTAAACTGCTGAGCCACCAAGGAACTCCTATATCTACATTTAAATAATCTGAATGTTTAAGACAATGAAAAATATGATCTTCTTCAGAATGATCTGAAGAATATTTCTTTGATTCAAATTTTGTCTGGGTTTTTCTTTTTTTTTTTTTTTTTTGCTTTTTAGGGCTGCACCTGTTGCATATGGAAGTTCCCAGGCTACGGGTCAAATGGGAGCTACAGTTGCCAGCCTATGCCAGAGCCGCAGCAATGCCAGATCCTAGACCCACCAAGTGAGGCCAGCGACTGAACCCGCATCCTTGTGGATCTTAGCTGGGTTCGTTAACTTCTGATCCACAACAGGAACTCCAAGTTTTGTTTTTTTTAAAAAGAAATCTATTATACTTTCCAAAGGCAACCATGCTTTTTCTTCTCATTATTATTACTTTATGTAAACTTTGCAATTTACCCTTAAAACTTTAATTTCAAACATCAGATAGTATGTAAATTTATAAATTTTTAGTGAGATACCTTATCCATTATACCCATTGCTTTAATTTTAGCAGATTCACTGCCGAGTTCATTAAGCTGATGTTTTCCTAAGAGCAGTTCCTGAGGGATTTCATCATCATCACCTGAAAAACCAATTCAAACACACAGTGTAAGTAAAAGAAATAGCTCAAAACAGTAAGCATTACTTCTTAATAAAATTTCTGGATACACAAACAGATATAAAAAACTAAACAAGTAATATTCTAAGAAGCCTCTGTAAACCTCAAACAAACCCTGAGCGAAAGGATATTTAAAATTAGAGTTCTGACTAAGATGGGAAGAACAGATAGTTATCTTTACTACTATATGATCCTTTTCAACCAGGCTCTCTGCCCGGAAGGTTAACCTACAGAGACTACATCAACGGTCTTTCATGCCCTCTGATTTCTGTTGGGGTTCAGTCAATAGGGTGTCCTGTCAGAAAGAGAGTGAGGTCTGGGTTTTTATATCCCCAATTCTTCCTTACAAGGTCTCCTCAAGCTTCCTATGTCCTCTGACCAAAAAATTGCTTCTTTTTTCAAGGCAACCCACTCTACAACATTTTTTTCCCTACTGAGTTCTGCTGACTTCTCTTTGCACCTTTTTCCTTTGGGTGTAGGGACATTTTCAGTTCCAAGTATGTTAACCCCACGTTTAAGTAATATTCTGCCCCCAAACTTTACAATCAGTCTCTTTGTAAAAAACTCCTTATCAAATTATCCTAATTTGAGAGTGCCATATGACTTCCTGTTGGGATCTTAAATGGCACGGAAGACAGCTTCTCAGCACAGAAGTGGAAAGTTTTAGAAATGAGGAAACGGATATTCCAAATAATGGGGAAATGCATTAATGATACTTAGGCAACTAACTGTAATAAAAGAAATACTTTAAAAATAAAGGGTAATATACCTTTTATTTCATTTTCAAATAGATATACTCACATCAGGATTACTGTATGCCATCTAGCTTTTGTATGTATTAACCACTAGTGTTTGTATCAGCTGAAAGTGACATAAAATTGTTGAAAGTAGCTCTAAATACTGTAAGCAGTGTTTCTTAAATAAACCTAACATTTTTAGATCTCTATATATATGAACTTTACATATTACTGTAAATGTAATATTAAATTATTCCTATCATATTCTAAATGCTTTACTATTTTGTTTTCCATATTAGGTTCTGTATTATTTAAAGCCAAGATATTAATATTCACATCTCTAGCACTTAACATACTACTGACAAACAGTAAACATTTGGTAAATATTGGCTTTTAGAATAAATTGATAGCTAGGTTTCTATTTCTGTATCTTTGCTCATATTAGGACCTCCTTATCTAGGGCCTACTCAAGTTTCATTGCATAAAGCCTTCCCTAATTACTCTAACCTACTGTGATAGCTGCAATCTCAGTATTCTTAGGACACATTAATACTTAGCTATTTTTTTTTCTTTTCTTTCTTTTTTTGGTTGTGCCCACAGCATGCAGAAGTTCCTGAACCTGTGCCATAGCAGTAACCCGAGCCACAGAAGTGACAATGCTGGATCCCTAACCACTAGGCTCCCAGGGAACTCTTTTAGCTAATTTAATACTTGATTTTTATACCAAAGTTTTCAGATGCTTAATAACACAGGCTAGACTTGACCCCACAGCTGGATTTCTAGTTTTTTAAGAGCACAAATCATGCCTCTGTATCCAGTAAAGTAACTGGCAGAAAGCCAAACACATAGGCAAATATATTTTAAATTGACTTTACATTTAGAGGTAAACATTTTTAAATGATTTTACCAAATGCAGTAAAATCCATATCTTCTAAATTATCCAAAATATTCTCTATTGAGGCTGTGAATCTCTTAAAAGTTGAAGAATCCATCATTTCTGCAACAGAAGGAAAAAAACCCAAAACTTATTATCAACATTCCGAGTACAAAGCTGAAGCTGAAGACTATGAACAAAGACAAACTAAAATGTTACCTTCAGGTGTTAGTTTTGGTTCATAAGCTTTCCGCTTCTTCTGTTTTTCTTTTTTCTTCATTTTTCTAGCAACTAAAATGAACAAAAAGAAAGAGTGAATGCAACAATAACAATTTGAAATATTTCTATTTCTGGTTCTACTTTCTTCCTGAATATTAAATACTTTAACAATAATCACTGCCAATCCAAACTTTTGTCTTGATTAAAAATTAGGAGTTGTTAATTAACTCATAAAAAGGTATGAAAATTCTTCAAAGTTAAAGCCCTAAATTTAAATCAGCTCATGTAAGAAATCTGTTGACACTGATGAATTACCCTCACTAAGGCTGGGAGGAGGAGAATAATCTTCCATGTCAGAATCTGATGGACTTCGGTTTCGATAACGACCACCACCTGAACTCCTTCTTCCTTCATGAGAGTGGCCACTTCTCCTATGATCCCCAGAGCTTCTTCTGTCACGCTCTTCATATTCCCAAGCTTTATCATCATCTTTTTTATGTCGTTTCCTAGAGGCTAGAAGCAAATCCCCATGACAAATAATTTACCTCATTTAAAAGACTATTAAAACTTGTACTTTAAAAATGAATCACTTTTTTAATGTGACTCTAGGAAATTCTGAGTCATTCTATTTAATCAAAAAAATAAATTATGGTACAGAAATGGTATCATTTATTTTAGCATTCATCTAGATTTAAAATTTTTTACATGAACCGGGTTTGCTAGTAAATAGAGAGGAATGTTCTGAATATTAAACCACAATGCTCAAAGAAGTATTCAATGAGTCAGTATAGATAATATCTAAACTTCAGGATTAATTAAGACATGTCAAACAAACTGCATCTAGAATTTGGATGAAAAACAGAAACAACTTAAAGCATTTAAACTGTTGATGGGGAGTGGGGTTTCAAGGAAGAGTAAACTTCTGAGTGTTACAGCATATGGGTAACCATGAACACTATCAATTAACAGCCAAGTTAAGTCCACATCTTAGCTATAAATTCAACAGACTCTGATAACCTAACATCACAGGCTACAAAGACAAAATAAACCTGTATAGTTGTAAATACTCACATACTGAATTCAGTTCTCCAATAATATACTTGCTTTAAACCCAAGGAGACAGCATTTAAGCTTATGCATGCTAGATAAACATTTTTGTGTTTTACCTTCAATCCTTTCCCCATCCTTCCAGAGGTCTAAGCATTCTGCTAAAATCACCAGTACTGACAGGAGCCTCTAGGCAGAACTGGTAAACAGATTTCATCTGACACATCAACTCTGATCAACTGGTAGTAGCTGCCTAGAGCATAATGTTGAGAATAATTCTGAGCCCTGAGACAAAGCACTGTATTTCGGCAAGAAAGACTGATTAGAAATGTCTGCCCAGTGAGTGTTAGAGGGGATACCAGTGAAAAATATTTACTATAACTGCTCTAGGGTATAGCACTACCGAATTAAAACCTGAATAAAGAACTAGTATGTCCTGCCTCTTGGGATCATACACTGGTTGTTGAAGTGACCATTTGTTGTCAAGAGTGAATTACTTTTCAGTCTGTTGATCTGAATCGGACTCAATTGGAATTGATTTCTTGTGACTTGTTTCTATTCTAAATTCTTAACTATGATCAATAACCAAGAACTTAAGACAAAACTCTTGCTTGAGTCCCTAGTCCCCTATGTGGCTTAGATTTAAGGATGCCAATCTTTGGCAAACGCACTCCATCTATGCTTGTGCCAGTGTCCTTTTGTTGATAATCAATTATACCTTGGCTAATCTTACCTTTATATGTTGTCCTAGCTATTCCTATCCAAGAATCTACTGACAGCATGGCAGAAAAAGATAATTTTGTTTCCTCTTTGTGGTTGTAGGCTTGGCATAGCAAGATGGTTCATAAAAAGGACAGATGTAAATGGATTTACTTAAATCTTCAATGATTATAATTAGGCAAAAATCTGACTACAATATGAGGCAGGATTCTCATTTTGTGATTAGTGTGCTCCAGAACATTCTTTTACTAAGGGAATGCCTCATATAATAAGTAGGTGTGTATGTATGTGTCAGAGAAGCAGGTCATTTATGTGTAGCATTCACTAAATGTTTTTTTAACATGTACTGAAAATACCTAATTTGAAAATGACAACAAACAAGCTTGTTCAGAAAGCAGTATTCTAGGACCTCGGATATGATCTATTTAGTCTTTTTGAATTGTAATTAATTTCATAAGAATTTCAAGTCTTCACTTCTATGAGTAGAAAATGCACAAAAGAATCTTATAGTTAAATAATTACATACAATATGCTGTATTAGTGGTAATTTTTATAGTTCTTGAAGATTTTTGTTTCACATTTATTAAACTAAACAATTGTTAAAAATAGAATGGTAAATTAGGGGAAAAAAACACCCCATCTTTTATGATTCATAGTATATTGCGACAAGGTTCTACTAGGATCCCAATTTGTTACGGCTAGCTTGTCTGTTTCTTTTGTTACCCTGGAAGAAGTAGAGGAAGAGCTCAAAAGAGAGGAACATAAAATATGACTTGAGTGTTTTCCACCCCCCTTTCCAAATTTCACCTATATGTCTCTTTAGCTTCTTATAGCTCCCCTTCTCCTCTCTCAGCAACTCAGAGAGTTTATAATTGTGCCATGGCTATCTAAATCTGTGTGGCCCTACTTTCAAAGTTATCCTTCAATATTTCCCTTATCCTTCAAAGGAACTATTTCCTAAGTTTTAGATTTTTAGGATACCATTTTGATTAAGATGCAGTAAAACTTCATTTTAAAAAGGTCTCTTCCTCAAAGCAACATAATGCTTGCTACTTATGTTCTCATAATACTTTCAACATTTTGTTTTGTCCAATATTTTTATTACATTTTTCTGGTTATGGTAAAACAATACTTGGTTGTTTATATCAACTACCAATTGGAATTCTTTCACCACTCAAATCAGTGGCCACAGAGTCAATTTTTCTATAGTTATTTTATAGAAATAAACCAAAAAACAAACCACCAAAAAACCAAGAAGCTATTCTAAGGTCTCTTGAAAAACCCAGAGAAATTCCCCTTTTTCCCAGCACGGGCTGCAGCTCTAATATTATCTTCCAGTGTACTGGGCATAGATATAATGCCATCCATGGGTTTTAAGATGAAACTATGTATTCCCAAAAGATGAGGCAACAGCTCTCATAACAGAATGCAAGGAAAAGAATCGTGGCTGCAATGACAAATACGGGGCATGTGTGGCTCTCTCCTCCATTTTATATTTGGTGGGCTTTTCTGACTATACTATCTTTTTAACTTAACTGGGTGGTAGCTTCAGAATTCTCATCAGCTTAGCAATGCAGTTAGCCATTCTCAACTAACTAGAGCTGACGTGTGATTTGAAATCAGTCTGCAATTAAGAAACTCCTTCTTAGCTATTCCTTTTGGAAATGGTGATATATTAAGGGAAGGGAAGGAGCGTGAAGGAGAGGCATACATATAAAGGGAAGTGAGTTTCTGGGCCACCAGGTCTCCTTTCTCCTCTCCCTTTCTGGATCATATGTTCCCACATGAACAAAATATCTGATTATGATAAAAAAGTATTAGCTTTAGCCCCTGAAATTACTGCATGTAAATACATCTTATGATAATACAAAGTATAACAATTATACATATAAATATGTCAGATTAACTTTGCTATATATTTTATTTCAATTTTAAAACTTTGTTCAGATTTGTTCAGTATTCATAGTCTACTGTTCATAGCTCAAGAGCTCACAACTTTAAGAAAATCAGAGTAAATGAACATTGATTAAAAACTCTGGAGGAGGTGAAGGGCTTCCATCAACGATATACATTTAAAAATGGCAGCATGCATCTGTCCTTCCTGCCCTTGCTTGTCACACCTCAATCTATGGACACTGGGAGAAATAGGCAGAACACACTGACGGTCTTCCCACTTCTTTTGGTCATAATGACTAAGTCAGTTGGCACACAAGTGAAGATCTCCCATAGTCTGTTTCCACTGAATGCCGTTTAAGTCAAACAAGGCTGCTGACCCCTCTTGGCTAGGCTCAATTCTCTTGCTCCAGAAGAAGGAAGATAGGGATAAAAGAGAAGAACTTTTTCAGTGGACCAGTAGGAAGACAGGCGAGGTATAGCAAGTCTAGTGCAAAGACAGGTGATCACAGTGTTGTAGAGAGGTAGCTGTGTAGTGAAGAAGCCAGCTCTGGAAAACAGTGAAACAAGGGAGGAATTCCAGGACACAGCTGGGCAAAAAGGAGAAGCCAGGTCCAAACCACACAGATCATCGGCAATGTGGGCTAATCCATTCATAATTTAGTGACAGTATGGTTTTAAATACTTCTTCATCTGGCTATCTCCTACGTGTCCTTCAAGACTCAAGTGTCACCTCTTCCAGTAAGCGTTCTTTGAATCCCCAATATAATTCTGATGCCAATCCAATGTGCTCCCACAGCACCCTGGATTTACTATTATCATTGCACTCTTCTTACTGTACTACAATTGTTTACATATTTCCCCCATTAGACTCAAGGCTCTTCAAAGATAGGGGCCACATTCTATTGGTTATATTTTTATTCTCACTGCCTAGCATATAGTGGGAGCTCAATATATATTTGCTAAGTGCATACAGAAACATACCTGGGTTATTTGACACTAATTATAACTCATTAAAAATTTTTTTCTTGGTGCCAACTGATCTCATCTTTCACATGTTTTTGAGTATAAAGAAAAAACTTGCTAGACTAAATTATTAAGAATTAAGATTATACTCTTGCTAACCCCAAAACTTATGAGACAAACACATGAATCTGCTTTTTAATTCCAAAGTAATAATAAAGTTATATGATACTTACATTCAAAAGCTTCATCACTATCATTATCTTCATCTGAACTGATTTCAGCATATTTTGGTTTTTCATTAACTGTGCTACGCTTGCGTTTATTCATTTTCACACGTTCACAAAGTGGCATGGTGGATTCAATTTCTGCCAGGAGTTCAGGGGGTAATTCTTTTAACACTGATTGATCTATACTACCTATTAATAAAAAGTAAGAAAAAATATAAATCTGAAGATAAAAGGGAAATTTTAACTAAATTAGCACAATGAAAATGAAATACTAATATTTATGTATGTTTTCTAAGTCACTTTTTGTATTTTAATAAAACATATTCATATTTACAACTTTAACAGTCTTAAATATAAACTGGCGTCATAATATAACAACTTAAAAAATGATACTTATCATAGCAATGGAAGGTAGTTACATCGTCAGTTTTTGATGTAATTAATGCCTTCATTTGTCTGCACTAACCAAAAACTTTTTGAAACTAGAGATCCACTTGCATTATCAAGTTTATTTGTAGTAGGAGGTACATCTCACATTCTTGGTAGCACCTAAATTTGCTTTGTAGAGATCTGGAGTAGTTAGTTGAAAAGTAATTCTATTCTTCAGTGAAAATGAGACGTGTTGGAAGACACTAATCACTTCCTTCTTTTCCTCTATGATCTTGGTGGTGGAGTATGGTGGCTAGGACAAGTGTTTTATATGATTTTACCTATCACTGTCTACTTGAGAGGCAGGGTAATGCCTTTACTATTACAGAAAATTTCCTCAAACAGATAAACCAACACGTGCATTTAATGAAAGATAATAGAGACATGAACGACAAGATAAATAGAAAAAATACTTTAAAATGTAAGTATAACTGAAAATTATAAATTCAAGTCCACTATGAAATAAACTCATATTTTCCCATGAAAGAGTAAAGACAGGATAAGCATATCAGTATGATACAATCAAAACTATTAACATAATATTTACTATCTATTTCTATACCCACATACACAAACACACAAATAGCTGTTGCGAAGAAATAAATCCTTAACATCCGGTTGAGAACTTAAGTAGCAAATTATTTACTCAGGTTAATTTGTCTATGATGATTACTAAAGATTACAATTTTAACTTACTTTACTTACCAAATCTTTGAGTAGCAGTATAAAAATGTCTTACCTGCTAAATTTTACCTGCTAATTTTTACCTGCTAAAGAACTGGGAGCAGAGAGTGCCTTAGTGTTTTATAGCAGGAAATAGTAATAACTATAATCAACATTAAGACTGATAAACAAATGATTATACTGCTTATATAAAAAACAAAAATAAATCATTCCAAAAATAAATGGGTACTGTTTAAAACAATTTAAAAGCCTCAAGAATATACAATATTAATAATTTAAGAGTATGAAGCAAATTATTAATCTCAAATGAGGAATAATCCTTTTTTATTTATCATGAAACTCTTTTCACAACATCGTGAAGGAGTTATTTCAGTAACTTTTGGTCTTCTATTCTTCTAAGGATGTTCATAGAAACAATTTTTCCCAACAAAGATGTAATATTTTTAACTAGTAATAGTGTAAAGACTTCACTGCTTAGAATCATGACATTCTAATGTTGAGTTTAACTTATCTGTGTCATTTTCAAATCATGTGACATTTCCTTGCTCTGGCTTTCTTAATTTAACTGTATTTTATCAGTGAGGTCCACTTTTTAGAATATTAGTAGAGGTGGAAAAAAAAATCAGCGTTAGCTTTGGATCATCAGTATCTTTGGCCCCAAGGTAAACATGCTCTGCATCTCATTTACAAGTCCTTAGTGCTCTGAACACTTCTAACTAAACAGGTTTTTTAATTTTTTTTGTCTTTTTGCCTTTTCTAGGGCCGCACTAGCAGCATATGGAGGTTTCCAGGCTAGGGGTCTAATCAGAACTGTAGCCTGCAGTCTACACCACAGCCACAGCAGCATGGGATCCGATGTTGCAACCTATACCACAGCTCACGGCAACGCCGGATCCTTAACCCACTGAGCAATACCAGGGATCGAACCCGCAACCTCATAGTTCTTAGTTGGATTCGTTAATCACTGAGCCACGACAGGAACTCCAATAGGTGTTTTTTTGATGCAAGGATTATAGCATATATCTTCCCCTTTCCACGAGACCTATAACATTGTTTGTATAAACAGTCAATAAATGATTTCTGACTCTGTGCTTCACAATTTATGTTCACTTATAGATGACCTTCTTATATACTTTCAGAATTGCTATATTTTATAAACTGAAGTTATTTCTAAATATTTTAAAAATGAAAAGTCTTTCTGTAAAAAAGACTCTTTTGGGGTCTATAAATATTGATAATCCAAAGTATTTGGCTTTTAGCTCATTATGGTTTTTTTTTGGCTGCACCTGTGGTATATGGGAAGTTTCCTGGCCATGGATCAAATCCGAGTGACAGCAGTGACAACATCAGATCCTTAAATGATAGGCCACAAGGGAACTCTATCACGAGAATTTTTAAGAAGCAGATTGACCTGATTATGTTCTGCTTAGATTAGATTCCCATTCACAAAGTTATACTGACTTGATATAATGTCACATAATCACCCTGCAGATAAATATACAATAAATAATCAAGAGGTAAGATACATTGGTACTTGCACTCTTTACAATGGTTTATTATATTCCGAGGACAAGGGATCTGCTCTCTTCATTCTCTCTTAAAAGAAAAAAAAATCTTGGAGTTCCCATCGTGGCTCAGTGGAAACAAATCTAACTAGTATCCTAGGACGCAGGTTTGATCCCTGGCCTCGCTCAGTGGGTTAAGGATCCAGGATCCAGTGTTGCCTTGAGCTGTGCTGTAGGTGGCAGATCCCTAGCCTGGAACTTCCATATGCTGTGGGTATGGCCCTAAAAAACAAAACAAAACAAAAAAACCCCAAAACAAAACAAAACAAAAAACCACACAAAAAAAAACACACACAAACTTAAGTGATGAATTTTTCTAGGACATGCAAGTTACATTTTAGGGAAATAAGAAAAAGGTCAATGATTATTTGTGAGGGAATAGGAGATAATTCATGAACACAGTGGGTTTTCAACAGAGATGAAGTGGAGTGACGTAGAGGATGGAGAAGAGGAGCAGAGAGCTGGGAGTCAAATGCCATTTTAGAGCATTCCAAGAAGATTAAGTTTGAGGGACTTTGTATAGTCTCCTCTGGACAGAACAAGATGTTCAGTGGGGAGAAAAAGAGGGTAAGCTCATAAAAGTAGATAGTGGGATGTAATTTGTGGGATGAAATCTTCTAAGAGCTATTCAATGTCTCTGTCAAAGTATGGGAAAATACCTAAGTAGATGCCGTGAATTTAACCATTTTTGAAAAGTGGTAATGTTACTATTATGTACTTGTCTTACCAAACTATAGAAAGGAATATTTAGTTCAAGAAATGGTTAAATATTTAACATGTCTAAGATCATGAAGAAACCAGAAAATATGAAATCATGAACAAAATTCACATATTGGTATTTGTTATTTAAGTATTTTAATCAATCTGATCAAGTATTAAATTATTAGCTATTCAATTAACTGCTATTACATTAGACTGATTTGAGAATTTTAACAACATTATTTTTTTTCTTTTTAGGGCCGCACCTGCAGCATATTGAAGTTTCCATGCTAGGGGTCAAATCGGATCTGCAGCTGCTGGCCTACACCAGAGCCATAGCCACTTGGGATTAGAGCTACATCTACAATCTATGCTGCAGCTTGTGGCAAGGCCGGATCCTCAGCCAATAAGAAAGATCACTGAGCAAAGCCAGGGATAGACCCCTCATCCTAACAGGCATACATCATGTTGTTAACCGGCTGAGCCAATGGGAACTCCTAGCAAGATTTACATTTCAAGACAAACATTTTCTAACAATGCTAGGAACAGCATATTTTCTGATTATGTTCTTACTAACAGGGGCTGTAAAAAACAACATTCAAATGTTTAACTTCTTCAAAGTTGTGTTACTTTTTACTTCTGCCCTTTCACTAAAAACACATATGTGACCCCCCCCACCCCTCAAATTCCTCTGGACTCACACAGCACTTTTTTTTTTGAGAATTCTACACTGTCACTGTATCTTTAGTTATCCATATTCTCCATGAGATCATTAACTTGATAAAGTCAAAGACTTGATTGTATCTGCAGTATCTAGAAGAGTGCATGTGGTATTGAAGATGGCCAGAAATATTTACTGAATGATTAGTATAATTATTAGAATAAATTTATGGTATTCCAAGGAATTTTTCTAGCTGAAAAATTTTAAATCCTGAAAATAATTCTTAAGTTGCTCTATATTGACAATTATCGAGAAGTTATCCACAAAGTGAAAAGACTGGGAGAGAAGATTCCATAATTGACATGCCATGAATATAAAATATTTTAAAAGTAACTTGTCTGAACATATTTGGCATATATCTACATTTAATACATCAATTATATATTAATAATTTTTATATAATTTTGTTACATAAAAATAAGTACTCGCAAATATTAAATATCCTGGCAAAAATATTATATTTTGCTAATTTCATACTACACTTAGAAACACTGGATAAAAAAATAATTCAAAATTCTACCTATATTAGTCGTTTTATATATACATAAAAATACTCAAATAGCAGTGGGATATATAAATTTTAGATATTTGCTACAGAATAAGGAATCTAGTTATCAGATCTACTTGTACAAAATTTCAATTTTATATTTATATATTTATATTATGCTCAGCAAGCTATGGTCTGTGGGGTCAAATTTATTCCACCACATGTTTTTGTATATTAAGTTTCATTAGAATACAGTGACACACAATCATTTACATATTGTCTATGGTTGCTTTCCCACTATAACGTTAGGTCCCACTATAACGTTAGAAATAAGTGGCCTGCAAAACCTAATATATTTACCCTCTGGGCATTTAAGAAAAAGTTTGCTGACACCTGATCTATATTATGTTATACTTTATTCAATATGAAACAAAGTGCCTCCCACCTTGCAAGTGCAGTCACTATAGAGTTATATTCTGCTCATTGCAAATTGGTTTATTTAGTGAAGACAAAATACCAAGGAGTTAGTTTACAGCAACTGAAAAAACATTATTATAAATGAAGCATGCAGAAGAAAAGATTTTTAAGAAAAATCTTGTTTTAAGCATCATGGTTTTGATATTGACACTAACACTACAAAGATTTCAACAATGTGTAGCAGTCAAATTACTATGAGAAAGAACTATGAAAGAAAACATGTTTTCTAGGAAGTTTATTATGTAAATGACAATTTACAACTACCCAACATAGAAAGTAGGAGCAGGGATTAAATGATCCTTTTCTTGATATACAAACACACTGAGGGGGAGTTCTCATCGTGGCTCAGTGGTTATTGAACCCAACTAGCATCCATGAGGACGCAGGTTCGATCCCTGGCCTCACTCAGTGGGTTAAGGATCCAGCGTTGCTGTGAGCTGTGGTGTAGGTCACAGATGCGGCTCGGATCCCGCGTTGCTGTGGCTATGGCGTAGGCTGGCGTCTACAGCACAGATTAGACCTCTAGCCTGGGAACATCCATATGCCGCAGGTGTGGCCCTAAAAAGACAAAAAGACCAAAAAAAAAAAAAAAGAGAGAGAGAGAGAGAGAAAATTTAATGGTGGAAGTACAACCTAACTTGCCTCAAAGAACCAGAAAAAGAGCAAAGTAAGCCCAAAGAGAGTAGATGGATACAAATAACAGAAGCTCCTGTGCACTGCAGTAGGTTAAGAACCTGATGGCAGTGGCTTGGCTTGTTGCAGAGGGGAGCATTTGATCTCCAGCCCAGTGAAGTGGATTAAAGGATCTGGCATTGCTGCAGCTGTGGCTCTGATTCAATCCCTGGCCTGGGAACTGCCATAAGCTGTCAATGTGCCATTAAAAAAAAAAAAAAAAAAAAAAAAAAAAAAAAAAAAAAAAAAAAAAAAAAAGTAACAAAGACCAAAGTGAAATAATGAAATAGAGACTAAAAAGAGAATAGAAGAGACTGATGAAAAAGAGCTGGATTTTTGAAAAGACAAGCAAAATAGATAAACCTTTTATCTACATTTACCAAGAAAAAAGAACACTCAAACAGAATGAATAAATTCCTAGAAACATATAATCCATGAAGATTAAACCATGGAGAAAAGACCAATTACTAGGTGACTGGTCCTAAAAGCCTCCCAACAAAGAAAAGCCCAGGACATATGGCTTCACTGGTGAATTCTACCTAACATTTAAAGAATAATTAATACCAATTCTTAAACTCTCCTACAAATAGAAGAGAAAACATTTCCAAACTCATTTTACAAAGCCAGCATTACCTGGATACCAAAATCAGACAAGGGCACTACAAAGCAATATCCTTGATGAACAGAAATCTAAAAACTGTCAACAAAATATTGGGAAACTGAATTTAGCAATACATTAAAAAGTTTGTACACCATGATCAAATGTGATTTACTGCAGGGATGCAAGGATGGTTCAACATCCACAAATCAATGATACACCACATTAACAAAATGAAGAATTAAAAGTCATGATTATCTCATTAGATGCAAAAGAAGCATCTGACAAAATTCAACACTCATTCATGATAAAAACTCTCAACAAACTGGGTAGAGGGAATGTACATACACAATAAAGGCCATATGTGACAAACCCCCAGCTAGCATTATACTCAGTGGTGAAAAGGTGAAAGCTTTCACCCCAAGATCACGAAACAAGATAAGGATGGGCACTCTTGTCACTTTTATTCAACGTAATACTGAAAGTCCTAGTCAGAGCAATTAGGCAAGAAAAAGATAAAAAGCATCCAAATCAGAAAGGAACTAAAACTGTCTCTACTTGTAGAATATGTTATCATATAGAGAAAACCCTAAAGATTCCACCAAAAACTTTAGAATAAATTCAGTAAAGTTGTAATATACGAAATCGATATACAAAAATCAATTGTGTTTGTCTTTTCAACCTTCACCAACCTTTTTTTTTTTTTTTTTTTTGGCAGTGCCCATGGCATGTGAAAGTTTCAGGGCCAGAGATCAAACCTAAGCCATAGCAGTGACAATGCCGGATCCTTAAACCCACTAGGCCACAGGGAACTCCCAGGTTTGTTTTGATACACTAACAGTAAACTATCAGAAAGAGAGGTTAAGAAAATCTCATTTACAACTGCATCAAAAACAACAAAATATCTAGGAACAAACTTAACCAAGGAAGGTAAAAGATCTGTATACTAAAAACTATTAGACATAGTTGATGAAAGAAAGAAGTTGGAAGAAGACACAAATAAATGCAAAAATACTCCACACTCACAGACTGGAAGAATTAATATTGTTAAAAAGTCCATACCACACAAAGCAATTTACAGATTCAATGTAATCCAATCCCTATTAAGATTCCAATGGCATGTTTCAGAGAAATAGAACAAACAATCCTAAATTTGCAGCCAGAATTGCCAAAGCAATCTTGAGAAAGACGAACAACCAAATTGCCAAAGCAATCTTAAGAAAGAAGAACAAAGCTGGGGACACCATGCTTCCTGATTGCAAACTATATCATAAAGCTATAATAATTAAAATAGTATGGTATTGGCATAAAAACACATAGATCAATGGAACAGAGTCCAGAAATAAACTCATGGACATATAGTCAGTCAATTTACAAAAAATGAGCCAAGAATACTCAATGGGAAAATAATAGTCACTTCATTAAATGGTGTTGGAAAAACTGGACAGCCACATGCAAAAGAATAAAGCTGGATCAATATTATACATCATACATAAAAATCAACTCAAAATGAATAAAAAGACTTGAATGCAAAGCCAAAAACCATTAAACTCCTAGAAGAAAACATGGGTAGTAATAAGCTCCCTGATATCAGTTCCAGCAGTGATTTTTTGGCATTGATACCAAAAAACAAAGGTAATAAAAGCAAAAATAAACAAATGGGACAATATGAAACTAAAAAGCTTTTACCCAGCAAAAGAAACCATCAACAAAACAATAAAGCAATTACTGAATGAGAGAAAATATTTGTAAAGCCAGTATCTGATAAAGGACTAATACCTAGAACACGTAAGAACTCATACAACTCAATACTAAAAGTAAACAAACAATCTGATTAAAAAATGGGCAGAGGATCTGAACAGACATTTTTCCAAAGAAGACATACAGATGGCCAAGAAGTATATGAAAAGGTGCTTAACATCACTAATCATGAGGCAAGTGCAAATCATGAGATATCCTCTCACACCAGTTAAAATGGCTATTATCAAAAAAAACAATAAAAAAGAAGCACTGGTAAGAATGTGGAGAAAAAGGAACCCTTGTGCACTGTTGGTGGGAACGTGGATGCAGCCACTACAGAAAACAGTATGGCAGTTTCTCAAAAAATTAAAAATAGAACAACCAAATGACTAGGCAATTATTTTAGTTATATATCCAAGCAAACGTCTATCTCAAAGAGATATCTGCACCTCTATTTTCATTGTAGTATTATTTATAATAGCCAAGACACTGAAACAATCCAAGTTGTTTAGTCCATAGATGGGTGAATGGTTAATGAAAATGTGGTGTGTGTGTGCATTGTAGATATTATTCAACCAAAAAAAGAAGGAAATCCTGCCATTTGCAACAACATGGAAAGACTCTGAGGGAATTATACTAAGATAAATAAATCAGTCAGAGAAAGACAAATACTGTATGATCTCACTTATATGTAGAATTAAAAAAAACCCAGTATTCATAGAAACGAACAGACTGATAGCTGCCACAGGTGGGAGGTAGGTGAAATGTGTAATGGTAGTCACTTATTTCTGTTATAAGAGAAATAAGTTCTGGGAATGCAACATACAGCATGAGGTGATGGATGTTAACTAAACTTATTGTGGCAATCATTTTGCAATAGATACATACAGATGGCCCTTCATATCTGTGGATGGGAACCTGTGGATACAAAAACTAACTGTACTATTATACCACTTTATATAAAGGAACTGAAAGCATACTTGGATTCTAATATCTGTGAGGGGCCCTAGAACAAACCTCCTGTGGATATCAAGGAATAACTGTTATTCAAATCATTTTATAACTTTAAACTAATACAATGGTCTATGTTAATTACAGCCCATTAAAGTAGAATGCAATAAATGGTGGCAGCAATGTCTTCATATATACACTGAATATGAAGTGTGTATACACAAGTGAGACATCTCCAAACATTATTTTCTTCATTAGATAAATTCAATTAAAAATGAGATGACTGGGAGTTTCCGTCGTGGCTCAGTGGAAATGAATCTGACTAGGAACCATGAGGTTGTGGGTTCGACCCTTGGCCTCGCTCAGCGGGTTAAGGATTCAGTGTTGCCGTGAGCTGTGGTGTAGGTCGCAGACACGGCTCACATCTGGCATTGCTGTGGCTGTGGCATGGATCTGAGGCTATAGCTCCAATTAGACCTGTAGCCTGGGAACCTCCATATGCCGTCATGTGGCCCTAAAACGACAAAAGACAATAAAAAAAAAAAAGAGATGACTGAATTTCTTTATATGGATTTGGTCAAGGTTCATATTCTAGTGCTCTTTGAACTACAATGGAGGATTTTCAAAAGTTAGTACATTAATAGTTAGAAAATGTTGATTTTCTGTGGTGGAGAAGCGGATCCATGTTAAAAAAAATTCATATTATACTGAATCATATTATGTCACAGCAAACGTATTTTATTTTATTGCAGTATAGTTGATTTTAAATGTTCTGTTAATTTCTGTAACATATACTGTTACTCCAATATATATTACTCTAAAATACTGAATTATCTTATTTTTAAAAAAGCTTTTGAAAAACCTCTCTGCATAAGAACATGATGCAGTTATTAAGATAATGGATACGTACTTGATATTATACTACAGTATAAAACGTCATACCATGTATTTTTACATACTATGATACATTATACCACATATTACATTATTAACTATTTAACATACTACTATGATATACTACACTATGTTACATTATCAAGTAGGTATTAATTACCTTAATATATGTATCAGACTCCTGCAGCAGAAGGTTTCAATATTTTTTAGAATAACAAAGAATTTAGTGTGTTAGAGTAATGTATATTTCTTTATACAAAGGAGGAAGTTATCTCAGGATTAATTATTTGTTATATTTTCACCTCTCAATCATGTGTCTATTTCTACATAAAGGAAAACATTAACTTTTATGAAAAAATTGTACTTAATGAATCCCTTTAAATTAATAGTAATATTAATTACTAAGCAAAATTTGGGTCAAAGGAATTCTATGAACAGAAATCATGGACAAAGTACTGCAAAGTATTGTTTTAAAATGACAACTAAGGGAATTCCCATCACGGCTCAGTGGAAACGAATTTGACTAGCATCCATGAGGACACAGGTTCGATCCCTGGCCTTGCTCAGTGGGTTAAGGATCCGGTGTTGCCATGAGCTGTGGTATAGGTTGCTGACGCAGCTTGGATCTGGCGTTGCTTGGATCTGGCGTTGCTGTGGTGTAGGACAGCGGCTACAGTTCCAATTAGACCCCTAGCCTGGGAATCTCTATATGCCACGGATGTGGCCTTAAAAAGACAATGATAACAAAAAAAACCCACAGCTAAGTATATACTACGCCAGTTTCTGTAATAAATATTCTCCCAAAATTTCTAAAGCTGTCATTAATATTAGTCTTCCCAGAAATGAAAAATTTTAGTTTTTAGAAAGTATTTTATATATTGTTCAAATGTGCCAAAATAAATTTCTGCTGCAGTGTTACTAAGGATTCTGAATATTACAATCATATCTACTTTACTGATAAATTCTCAACTTAGGAATTCATAAACTTTACCAAAAATTCACTCTCAGAAACATTCTTTTCCTCAGGTTTAGAGAATCCTAGAGTCCTAAATACAATGCTACATAAAAGGCAACCAGTATTTTAGTGATCAACATTTTACTGCAGTAATAATTGAGGTTAAATAATGTCTCTAATGATGACTAGTCATTAACTAATCAAATGAGTACTACACCTTAAACACTGTTGACTATTAGAGCTGTTAGATAATTCTTTAAAGGCCATGATCTCAAATAACAGGTAGTATGGGATATTTCAAGCGATTTCCTTAGATATAATGCTACAGTATTTTGAAATATACTGGAATTGTAAAAAACCAAAATCAAATAGTTAAAGTGTATAATTACCAATAATAAACTGTTAACAACATATAAGGCATGTTAGCTGATGATCATTCCTAGGCTTGAAGATGGCATAAGTTTATTTTTTTAGAGACACATTGTGCATCAGGCTATATTAGGGTAGTATTATGAGTTACAATATTTTAACCATAAAGATATTATTTTGGCATTTAATATACTGCCTGAACTATAGACAAAAGATATTTTTAAAAATTTAAAGGTTTTATAAATACTATTTTGGCTTCCCACTCCCATTCCCCCTTGGCAAGGAAGAAACGTGGTTATGGTAAAAAGACTGGTAAGATGACAGAAGCAGGATACGAGAACAGAACTGATTCTGAGCCAATCCTGTAAAAGCTATACAGCAAAATAAAAGTAAAGGATAAACAGACACGAATAGCTCTTTGGATCATAACAAGAACTACAGAGTTGTCAGGGTAGAGTTATTAGAAACTTTAGGGAAAGGTTGAAAACTATGTAGCTCTTGTGCTATATAATTGGTGGGAACATAAAAGATGAGTACACAATTTTAATCTGCACACAAAAACCTTTTCTAACATGGTGGTAATAGAGTCTATTCACTCAACAAGCATTTAATATACATTTTATGTACTAGGTATTGCTCGGTACTAGGGATACACACATATCCCCTCAGAAATAAAATTAAATGTAAAAATGTTACTTTACATTTAAAATGTAAAAGACACAAAAGACAAAAATAAATACTAGGAATCAAAAACCTATAACCCTACCATCAAAATTTATCAGCTTAAGGCATATTCAAAGAATTTAAAATCACCCTAGATGGAACTAGAGACTAATATTAAATGAAGAAGTCAGAAAGAGAAAGACAAATACCATATGGTATCACTTATATTTGGAATCTAATTCATGGCACAAATGAACCTGTCTACGGAAAAGAAGCAAACTCACAGACATGGAGAACAGGCTTGCGGATGCCAAGAAGGAGGGGAAAGGACTGGGATGGACTGGAAGTTCGGGGCTAGCAGATGTAAACTATAGCATTTGCAGTGGATACACAATGAGGTCCTGCTGTATAGCACAGGGAACTATATCTAATCACTTGTGATGGAACATGACGGAGGATAATGTGAGAAAAAGAATGTATACATATGTATAACTGGGTCACCTTGCTGTACAACAGAAATTGACAGAACACTGTAAATCAACTATAATAAAAAATTTTAAAAAATAAAGTCACAAACGTAAACTTGTCAAAAAAATTTACCCAAGAGAAATATGGAGAAAAATATTTTAAATGTGGATATCAGGTAAAATATTTAAACAATGAAACTCATGGCTCTTCCAAGAAAGGTAATGTATCATGAATTTTGGCCCTAGAAATCAATGACAGAGTATCCCAGCAATATTCAGTTTTTGCTTAGAAAAACACCAATGTACCTGAATACGTGATTTTCTGTGACTATCTAAAGACAATCCCAAGTAATGTGCACTACAAAGGGTCAGTAATCCACAACTGGCCTTCCTAGGTAAGTAATTTTAAAAATCCACAATTATGTACCTCTACTATTGCTAACTTAGTAGCTGAGATCTAAAATAAAGCTAAAACGGGTACATTACTGAAAAAGTTATTAATCCTATGGCATAAATAAAGCCAAAAGATATCTATGTGGGATCCTGAAATGAATCTAAGCACTGATGAAAAGATTCACTTCTTATATTTGCGTATGTGTTAATATGTGTGTATTTACATACATGCACATGCTTACACACAAACACCATATTCTAACAGGCAGACACACCCAGATTAGTTACTTACTATCACCAACGTATCAAGTACATACATTTGTGTTAAAGGCATATTTAGGAGAAACAGTGGATTAGTATCAAAAAGTTTATATTCACAAGCAATGAAATCATATGTGAAAAAAAACCGACAATAACATAACAGTTACTAATTAAGAGCTATATTCATTTCCTGATGTAAGGATTCTTTGTTAGAACAGAGCCCAGAAAGCAAGGCTGGCGTAAGCTGACAGAGGTCAGGGGAGAAAAAGACGGTCCAGATCAAGGGGACAAGAGGGTACCACTTTCCATTTTTCCAACTGACTTTTCTAAAATTGTATAACTACACTCTTCAGTGTGTGTGTGTATATATATATGTATATATATATATATATACTACTCCCAAACTTTCATGAAAATTATTAAAGACAATCTTTATCTAAAATAAAACAATTATAGTGCAAACCACTACATTCTAACAACTTCTTTTACATCAACAATTCTGAAAGGAGGCATTCAACTTAAAATACTAAAGACTATTAACTAGTTAAAGCTAGAGTTTTAATTAATTGCTATAGGCCTGACTGGCATAATTTAAAACCTGAAAGCTTCAATAAAATAATACAAATATTAGAGACTCAAAGGCAATCGTTTCATTTCTGAAAGACGAAACTAAGCAAATAGTGAAAAAGCAAACATTTGAGAAGATCAAATAAGAATAAAAACAGATTAGTCACGGCAAGTTTTTTTTTTTTTTTGGTCTTTTCTAGGGCCTCACGCTTGGCATATGGAGGTTCCCAGGCTAGGGGTCTAATCAGCCACAGCAACGCGGGACTCAAGCCGCATCTGTGACCTACACCACAGCTCACGGCAACGCTGGATCCTTAACCCACTAAGCGAGGCCAGGGATTGAACCCCCAACCTCGTGGTTCCTAGTCAGATTCGTTAACCATTAAGCCACGATGGGAACTCTGACAAGTTATTTCTTTGAATAAAGAGTTCTAAGTAGTAACGCTATGTTTTCAATGAGCTATTTTTGACAGAAGGTATAACAGTATTTTACAAAAATAACAACCAATACACCTCTATATCTCCTAATACACTGCAGTACATCACAGCTTTCTGTGATGATGCAGACGTTCTCTACCTGTATTAATAAGGTAAGCAACTTGTCATACACAGCTATTCAGGATATAAATTTTTAATTTTATGTAGTTTAAACTATATACCAGTCTATTTATATTGCACAGGCTAAACAGGTCTTACCATACAGCATCATCAAATTGTGTGTGTGCGCGCGCACGTGTGCGTGTGTAAAAGGCAATATACAAAAGAACACCAAATTATATTTTCTGTACAAATTGCCACTGTACAGAAAATATTTAAGCATTTAAGACACCCCCCAGAAACAGTATTACTCAGGTAACCAGAGAATTTAACTCAGAAATCATGCCCCCTCCAAAAACCCCCCAAAAGCAAAAAGCAAGACAAAAACCACTCAAACAGAAGTACCAAAGAAGTCTTACAAAATGCTGATTGAAGCCAATTCAAGAAGGTTAAATTCCATTTCCTATTACTTTTCCATAGGAAAGGGGAAAACTATGTATTTTAAAAAAGATGAAATAATCTTTTATATGATTTCCTAAACTATATAATTCAAACTCTTAGTGACAGGTCTATTAGAAAATAGTATTGAGGCACTGAATATTTTCAAAAGAATTTAATCACTCATTCTAATCATTCACTTGATTAGAAAGCAAATTTCAAAATTACCACAATAAGAGTTCCCGTCATGGCACAGCGGCTAACGAATCTGACTAAGGAACCATGACATTGCGGGTTCGATCCCTGGCCTGGCTCAATGGGTTAACGATCCGGTGGTGCCGTGAGCTGTGGTGTAGGTGGCAGACGCGGTTCGGATCCCATGTTGCTGTGGCTGTGGCATAGGACAGCGGCTCCTAGCCTGGGAACCTCCATATGCTGCTGGTGTGGCCATAAAAGGAAAAAAGTAAAAAAAATAGCAAAAAGAACTTTTCTCTGTGTACCAACAGTAAAAATCACATCTATGGTGAATAGTTCAAGTAGAGTGGGAAAAAAGGATTTTTCACTGAGAACTTTTTATCTGCATTACTGTAAATAATTCACTGTTGCTTTATATAAAAGTTTTATTTTCATGTAGTAGTGTTTGATTTTTATAAAATTCCTTTTTTAAAAACTCCACAGTAATCCTAAAAATCAAAAGAAAACTGATTAGAATACAGATAACAGAATAAGTATTCTTACCTTTATTTGATTTTGATGGTTTATTCTTGATAGGTTTAAGAGAACTTCTTGATTTATCCTCTCTATCTTTAATAAGTTTCTGAACATCGTCCAAAGACAGTTTTTGCAGAACAACTACAGGCTTAGCTCCTTTATTTAGATCTTCAACTAATCCCATTTTTTCTACTTTGTCTTTATGCTCTCCTTTCATTTCCATTTTCTTTGTCTCCTGAGTAACATTGCCATCTTTATCCCTCTTGATTTTTGGAATGACAAAATTTTTCAATGCACCAGACCTGCCCCCCAACAAATAACTTGGAAATTCTGCCTTATTGTCAGGGTGTGTTTTATTACTGTCTATTTTACTTTTGTTACTTTCTGTCCTTTTGTCATCTTTACTATTTGGTGATTTAAAACCAGGCTTATCAGGTCTTGATTTATTAGAATCTCCTTGTTTAACACGAGGACTGTCAGGTCTTGATTTCTGCTCCCCAGAAGATAGTCTTTCCCTTGAGTCCCCTGATTCATGTCTGTGTTTTCTTTCTAGTTTATCAGGTTTTGAACCATCAGATTTAATGCCATGTTCATTTCTACTAGAGGATCTCAATGTTTCTGGTCTTCGAACCCTAGATTGATCACCCCGATGTCGCTCAGATTCACTCCTGTCATCTGACTTTTGTTTACTATCATGGTCACGTCTTAGTGACTCAGAAACAGATCGCCCATCAGGTCTCTGCTTTAAGGCTTCGGCTCTTTCTGATTTTAACCGAGGTGAATCAGATTTAATATCCTGTTTATGTTTAGACACTTCAGGTTTTTTCTCTGTTGATGGCTTTCCAGGATCCCTCCTATTTTCATGTCTATGTTTTGGTGTTTCAGGACGACCTTCGTTTTTTTGCTTTGGAGTTTCAGGTCGGCCCTCGCCTTTCTGCTTTGGAGTTTCAGGCCGTCCATCGCCCTTTTGTTTGGGGGTTTCAGGACGCCCATCACTCTTCTGTTTTGGAGTTTCAGGTCGGCTTTCACCCTTTTGCTTTGGGGTTTCAGGTCTTGACTTTGCTGTTTCTGATCTACCATTATTTTGTTTGTTGTCATTTGGTTTTGTGTCAGACAGTCTATTTTCATTCTGTTTAGGCTCGGCTGTGGTGCTCTCATTTTGCTTGGATTCAATCGTTCTGCTCTCATTCTGTTTAGGTTCTTCTGTTTGTATCTCAATTTTAGTATCTAACTTACTTTCACTAGATTTTGTTTCTACCAATCTGTTTTCATTTGGTTTAGATTCTGCCAATCTGCTTTCATTTTGTTTCACTTCATTCTTTGAAAGCTCAGGATCAGACTTTTTTTTAGGAGTCTCAGGATGGTTTTCTGGTGCAGATTTAAGATTTCCAATAATATCTTCCTGAAGAACAGAAACAGGTGCATCATTACATTGTTTGATTTCTTCAGGTTTTTTTATGGAGTCTGAATCCTGAGTTACAGAAGCCTGAGAGTCCACTCTTCCTGCCTGATGAAGATCAATGCTAACCATTAATGCTGGCCTTGACCCATTTCCCGTAGAACCCGTCTCCTGAGAAGCTGGTCTATTACCTCCTGTAGCACCCCCAGCCTCCTGTGGGTAAGAATCTTGTTTTCTTTTTTTCAAAGGCTTATCTGAAATTCAAAGATAAATATTCAGTATCAGTAATAGACATATATTCTTATCTTATTAAAAACCTTATGGACTTTGACTAGTTTTTAAAGTCACAATGTTTTTTAAATGTGTTGAATGCAAATGTCAATAGGCATATATAAAATAGTAAGCACGAATGGCATAATACTTTTAAACCAAGGCTTGAGGAAATATTCATGCTAACTATACCTCAGTAAGTATTAGTGACTACAGTAAAAAGATCATTTAAACTGCTGACCTAGTAAAAACTACAAAGAGCTCCAAATCTGCCCACATACTAAATAGGAAACTAAACTTTTGCCATTTGTAAGAAAAGTATGGAAAAGAACAAAACCCAAAATAAAATAGAAATCATGCCACTGAAAAAAGGTGAATGAGGAAAGTAAGGAAAAAGAATTTAATAGTTTATTATTAATCCAGGATTCAAATTCTTCAAGGTGTCAACAGCACAAAAGGAATTTAAAAGCTAACACACAGAAGAATTTTTAGATAAGGAAAACACTTATAAGTACAGAAATGAGAAGCACATAATAAAAACTTCTTTGATAAATCCTATCTTAAGAAACTTCAACCGAAGAAAAATGCTTCAGCTCTTCAACATAAGGTCCAGGGGGTCTATAGGGGTCTATATACTGGCTCAGTAAGAAATAATTTACAGTATTCTACCATATAAAGACAAAATACAAACAAACATAAATCTATCACTATAATTAAATGTCATGGTATTTTTAACACCTAGATATTTCTGTTCATGATTCCACTTGACCCAAGAGGCTCCCTAAGTCATTTTCTGTAAACTGAATCTCCAGTTAGGTCGTAGGAATTATAATGTGATTTATAACTATAACATTACGGCACCTTTAGATTTTGCCTGCTTTTAATAATACTTGCTGAATTCCCTGAGTGTTTTAAAAGTCATTTTTAAACATTTTTTTTCAGGATAACCTTTAGATTCTCTTATGGTATTCACTAATGTGATAAAGTATCTACTATTAAGCAAACAGGATCACAAAGTGAAAAGTCAAACTGACCACCAAAAAAAACAGCCCCTTAAAACTATGGAACAAAGTTCTGGAAAAAAAGTTTTTAATAGTAATGATTCTTTTATACACAGAAGTTCCATCATTTTGTTTTCAAAGTGAGAAGAAGCAGTCCCTTCGAGCTTAAAATCTAATTAAATATTACTAAAACTTACTTCAGATATTTGCCAGTATTTTTTTTTTGTAGAACTAAGCCATTCTGCTTTTTCAGTTACTCAGAAATCAAACTGTAACATATATTCCATTTGCAAAATAACTACATGACGATAATAAAGTATATTATTAAACTGTTTCCCTAGTTAAAAGTAATTCAATAAGAACTTATATGAAGCTTTCTGCATCAATACCTAAGAAAAGGTACTCAGAATGATACCTTATAGAATTTTACTTTTGAATCTTATGCCACACAAAATAATCTTTAAATCTTGTCATAAGGCACACCAAATAAGTGTTATCTCAAAAAGAGGATGCTTTACCACCTTATATACTTATCCCTTAAATTTTTATGATAAGAATTTATAAATAATTTTAAGCATCTATAAATTTAAATAGTGTAATCTAATCTGATTTTTATATTTTCAGAGAAGGCTTTTTTTTTTTTTTTTTTAAAGTCTTTCAGGGCTGTGCCCTTGGCATATGGAGGTTCCCAGGCTAGGGGTCGAATCAGAGCTACAGCTGCCAATCTATGCCACAGCCACAGCAATGCAGGCTCCAAGCCAAGTGTGCGACCTATACCACAGCTCATGGAAACGCCAGGTCCTTAACTCACTGAGCAAGGCCAGTGA
This sequence comes from Catagonus wagneri, assembly GCA_004024745.2. Classification (NCBI taxonomy): domain Eukaryota; kingdom Metazoa; phylum Chordata; class Mammalia; order Artiodactyla; family Tayassuidae; genus Catagonus; species Catagonus wagneri. The sequence goes on along the minus strand of PVHT020000009.1, from coordinate 10,680,846 downwards.
TTGAACCTGCAACCTCATGTCTCCTAGTCAGATTCGTTGCCGCTGTGCCACAATGGGAACTCCATGATTTTTATATTTTCAATTAAATATGCTTTATAAAGTCATTAAAATGGTAACATAAGCATAATTAAGAATTATAATAACACAGATCTCAGGCATCTGAAGAGTTCTTTTCAGAGATCTGTGGCTCATTCTTTTACTGATATGAACAATCTGTCAGAAAAACATTAAAGTATCTTGAAGGCTAAATTTTAGAGGATTATAAAATACTTAATAATTAATAGATCATTAACTTCATTCCAATTTATCTTCATTATTAAAATGGAAATTTAGCAAAGAGTTAATTTCAAAGAAATTATTACGTTTGACTTAGTTATTTTAAACTACGGATGCTATGATTATAATAAAAACAAAAAGGATTTGCATGTGAGCGAAGTATTAAGATCGGGAAAGATCTTACAGTTTTTCTACTATGCATAAAGTATTGCTAAATACAAAGTTTTAATTTTTCAACTATTGAAAAGTACTTCACCTCTTCTGTAAAAACCGGAAAAATTCCATTACTGCGGCAAGGATTCTTGGATATGTTAAGAGTACGCAGGTTCTGATTCACTTGATCTGATTCAGTTCCACCATGAACTTATTTTCTGTAAAGTGGCTCTGAATCTGCACAGGTCACTTTTGTCTATCCACTTTTGTTATCAGTCTTCATTACATCATAACCTTCACCTAATGATGGAAAGCCATCTCTATGAATAATTTTAATATCCGGGACACTATTACCTGTAAGCCTTCTTAAGCACTGGGGAACATAAGATTAGCTATCAGAATGCACACATTCCTGAAGAAAATGCACACAAAAAAAGTTATAATTTTAAGATAACAGCATGTCATCTTGATGCTGATATTTTGAAAATAAGATCTGACCCTTAAAGAAATTGTGAACTCAGTTATGCTCATAAGAAACAACCTATATCACTTGCTTGTCATATCACAAGTGATAACTGAAAACAAAAGAACTGTACACACAATAAAAAAATGAAAACATCTCATCCCTAAACCACAGTACAGATTAAGTGGCTAACTGTCCTATTTCTGTCCAAAATCCCAATCTCCTATTCCAAATGACAACAGGTAATAATTTATTTCTTATAAGAGTTATAGTATAAGAATATCTTATCATAAAAATAAAATTAGTGAAGCTAGGCCATTCCTTATACTTGCTAACATGGAAAGTGGACCTTGGGAAAAGATGAAATAGGTAAAGATGAACAAAGAAACCCCCTCTTTAACAAGAGAAAGCAGGAATTTTCAGCACATGGAGATATTAATGTCTTTGGTAGCTCATCCCAGAAGCAAAGATAAATAGTCTTATAAAATTAATTTACGTAATTACAGACGTTAAAAGTTTGAGCAAAAGACTGAGAAGAAGATCCTTTAGGAACATTATAAAACATTAGGTTGCACAGAGTTAACCTATCAGTGTATGTAAAAATATCCAAAGAAGAGAGTACAGGCCAAAGGGACATAAATATCCAGCAGCCAGAAAGATGTCTTCTATGTGTGGAACAGAGATGTATTAGGGTTATACCACAGCCTACATAAATTGTGTTCCTTTTATTGAACTCTCTATCAAAAAATCATGTTTGACGAACTTTCTGATCTTATATTCAAGGTATGGGTTTTTGATTTCTGGTCTTGAGAGGAATGCTTCATTCATTCATAACAAATGAATATAATGGGAAACAAGCTCAGAACCTTGAGCAGAGCTCTCAATAAAACCATGTAGACCAGAGAAGTAGTCTTGTTTGCTCCTTACTACCATCAATAAAATAGTTATTAAAAAGTTTTCAATGCCAAACCTTAGAATACAGTAAATATCCTAAAATTTAGTCCTAAAATGTGGTAGTAACATAATAAATTCATATCAAAGAAGCATTTCATTTTTCAAGAGCCGACTGTAAGAATACCACTTCAGAAAACCTTACTTTCATGTTACGATCTCACCTACAAACTTAGAGCAACATACCAAGCCTTTAATCTTTACAAAATCTCGAGAACTGCTTATGTATATAAAACACTATTTCATCACACAACACAGAAATTGAGTACAAAACAACAAGATTCAGATCAAAGGTGTTAGGTGGTACCTAAATTCCAACTAAAGCCATGAGAACATGGCTTTCACAAGACAAGTTAGAATGACAGCTCTAATGAGGTCAGCCAAATCAGCATAACCAATTTGGGAAAAATCATCTACATCATACTGAAAACCAGATAGTTCCAATGAGCATCTTTTCCCTTAAATCCTTATGGCACCAGATACCTCTGTAAGTCAATTTTACATAGTTTCAAAATTTTAAGTCAACTCTGCTCACTCAACTTTTCAGTGATCTTCTTTATAGTCATACCATCACAGATTACAGAGAAAATTGATTAGATAATTACAAGTTTTATAATATGTATAAATATATGCACACACATATATGTACACATGTATGTATGTTTGTGTGTGTGTGTGTGTGTGTGTGTGTGTGTAAATATACATAAAACTAATTTCAGGACAAACAGTATGCTCTTGGTTGATTTTGTTTTATTCTCCCAAAGTTAGTAGTCTAAAATAAGTTTGCTAATATGCAATTAGTCCTATTTATAATCCTTATTTCGAGTCAGTTTTTAAAAAATTTGGTTTCAACAAATATGATACAGTAAAACTTCAGAAAAGTAAGGAGAAAAAAAAGTTCATCATTTCCTCTGTTTTTGCTCCTACCAACAATTAAATCATTAAAAAATAATACTTCTTTTGGAGTTCCCGTTGTGGCACAGCAGAAACGAATCTGACTAGGAACCATGAGGTTGCGGGTTCGATCCCTGGCCTTGCTCAGTGGGTTAAGGATCCGGTGTTGCCATGAGCTGTGGTGTGGGTTGCAGATGTGACTCGGATATGGCGTTGCTGTGGCTCTGGCGTAAGTCGGCAGCTGTAGGTCCGATCAGACCCGTAGTCTGGGAACCTTCACATGCTGCAGGTGCGGCCCTAAAAAGACAAAGACCAAAAAAAAAAGAAAAAAATTATACTTCTTTTGAAGAAAACTTTTCAAAATATAGCTTAAAATGTTATGCAAAAAGTTCAGCTCTCAAGGCAACTAGTATTTTTTGGCCAAGAAATTACAATTTTATATGCTTTTTGCAAAACAGTCACAGAATTCAGGAATTTGGGGTAGGTGAATATTATCAAAAACAGCTGAATAACATTGCTGTCTTCTTTTGGCATGCATATATTTTATATCAAAGAGGTTAGAGGAAAAGACACATTTTGGAACCCAAAAAGTTGTTTCCTAAATCCCACACTACTAAGCAAAGAGAAACAGAACAATCTTCACTTTATTTCATCTTTAACATCAATGATTTGCTAATCAGAAAAACAAAACAAAACAGGTCCCTAGTCAATAAAATGAAGACTTCAGCAATTTCTTTACAGACCTGTGATTTATGCACTTGGCAAACACTGTAGCATAACAATTACTAAATATAACCTATTATTCCAGTATCATTAAAAAGGACCATCATGAAGACAGGGAATCATCAGCATGTTTCTGCGTATAGGAACACAATTACTTAGAAATGATCATGCCACATAATGAACAAGATCATATATAAAAATGAGCTCTACCCAGTATCAAGAAGTTTCACTTTATAATTACCAAAAAGAAACCGTAAGAACTATAAAACAATCTAGAATATTTAACTATGGGATTAAATCATAAAATATGCTTTGGTTTGAAAGTCAAATATGTATATGGCATCTGCAGTAGAGACATCAAATTCATAAATTAAATTACTAAATTCAATCACTGATTCATTAGTCTGTCAAAATTTTCAAGAGATTTTGTACATAATGTTCATTAAATAATCAAGAACTTAAAATAAATTACTTTGATTATAATTTTCAATAAAGCACACAAAAAGCCCATAAACTCACAGAACAAGTTTTTTGAAAATCCATCCTAATGCACCAAACAAAAGGGAATACTTAACTGAATCACTGACAAAAGATCCTTGATTCTTAAGATTTGCTATTTAATACTAACAAAATTCTTTCCTAATTTTTTTTCTTAAAAAAAAAATCCATAAAGAAATGTTTTCTAAGGATCAGACACCAGGTGAAAAATCTAATTGCATGATAAACATACACACAAACATTTCTTAAATGTACTAATTCAAAATAATTTCATAGCAGATAACCTTGCTTCAGCAGAAAAAAGGTGAGGATGCAAAACTATATTAATCTGTGGAAAATATATGTACTATAGAAATGCTAATGTTCATTTTAGTAGACAAGCAAAGATAAAATCACTTGGGCCTGTAACAGGTGATAGATCTGTTATACAGAATTACCGATCTTAGTTGCTTTAGATAAAAAATAAATTTAAGAATTTAATTTCTGAGGAATGAGCCATTAGTAATAAAAACATAAGGAGTAATAAAAACATTTATGAGGAGAAACATAAAAAATTATAAAATTTAAGGAGAAAAAAAGAGTAACTTTAAAAAACATTTTTGATATTAGTTACATATTTGCCCAGAGTATGAAGTAGTAGTAATAAGATTATTTTACCTTTATCTTGTACTTCTTTTGAAAAACGCTCCCTTTCAATAGCTGATTCTCTCTCTATTCGCTCAATTTCAGCCAATGCATCCAATTCCACTTCATCATATATAGGTCCCTGTTGTGATACCTGTTGCTGGTTCTGTACCACAGAAGTTGGGGGCTGTTTTGTAGCAACTGAAGTGTTCTGTTGTAAAACAGGCACTTGATTTGCTGGAAGGAATGCTGTTTGTTCTTGCTGCGATAAACACTGTGCAGCATTTAGTGGGCGGTTTATATCCTGTGGAGTAATGGGTGTTTTTGAAGTCTGTCCTGGGTACTGCACATTAAAAGGAATATCATTTTCTGAAACATTGCTATTTTCCATACCAGAAAGCATATCCTCTTGCTGGTCCATATCTGAAGACCTTACACGAGAAAGTCTTAACGTAAGTTTAGTTGAGTCCTTGGATGGAGAGCTAATGATATCATACATTGCAGCTTTCTCACTCTGGTCTTTTTCATCCTTGCCTAATTTCATTTTCTTTTGCTTCTTTTGTTTTCTTTCTGGAGAATCTAACAAGATGTCTGGTGGAACATCTCGAGGTGATGAACACGGCAGAGACTGAGACTGTAGAATTAAAGGTGGTCTTGATCCTAGGAAAACAATTCAATAGGAGTGAAAAGTTGTGCTAGTTTCATATTTTTATACATTGTGATAGATATTAAATAAGTGACAATACAGTACTGCTAGGAAAAATATTAAATTATATTATCCCAGCTATTTATTTACAAAATACGAAAAGAAAGTCAGAACGCATGTCCCCCACGATCTTTGGAAAAGTTTGCTGGTAGGCCATCCAGGTTTGAATTGAAGTATGAATACTCTGTCTTCCAGACCAGTATTATTTCTGTTTTTGTGCCAAAAAAATATTAATACTTAGCTTGAAAAGAGCATAAGTTCATTCTCTGTTTCTAAAGATGTAACACAAATATTTGGGGTATGATGATATCTATTCTTTCACTTATCATCTAGGAAAACTGGAGTGTTTAAAGTTAAGAGCAAGTCTGTCAAATTACAAAAAAAATAATTAATTAATCATAGACACTGCACTCAGGAATACTTACTGGTGTAAGAAAAAGGAAGTGGGAAAAATTATAATGACCAAAGTCTTTACTTACTTCAGAAATTGGTATTGTTCTACAACTTTATGCGGTCTTCACTTTCTCCCTCCACTTAATAACATTCACATACTCTCTTTAGCTTGCTAATGCTTTTTAAAGAAAATACCAAGTCCAGCAAATTTTAAGGCTCGATAAAATATTTTAACCTAGATTCCATTAAGTTAACAAACACTATAAGGAAGAGTGCTAAAAATAAGCTGATCAAATGGGAAACTTTTTCCTAGTTAACAAGCTGTTAATAGGAAAATAGCATTGATATACTTCAGAAATAAAAGCATAACTGTATCTGAATAATATATACATTTCTTGTCAATTAGACTATAAAGTTTAAAAACCCAAAGGAAATTATAAAAAAAATCAGTTAAGCTAAAAGTGCTTTATAGAAAGAATTTAAACCTAGACTTGTCTTGAAGTGTTTAAATGCACAGATCCATAAGTGGTTTTTCCATGATACATACATCTGTACTTTTAATTAGCAACGTTAATATATTTAAATGGTGATATATAAAAATATAAGTTTTTAGAGAATATATCTATTGGATTAAGTGTGATAAAGATGCTTTAGAGAAATTTACTATAAATTTTAGTTTGAATTTCTATTCATAGATAGTGTTCTTAGATGGAGCTTATATGAGATTAAAAAGAAATGAAACTACTCGATAAAAACAAATAAAGCTAAACAAAATCAAAAAGAAATGAAAACGAGCACTGTGGGATCATTTACTTTGTGTCAGACCTTGTGCTTTGCACATCAATTCATTTAACTGATTTGACAAATATTACCATCACTATAGTTAAAAATTTTCCCCAATATTATAGAGCTAGCACACCAAAAATTTAAACACAGATTTGTCTAATGTCTGAATTATAATATTACTTATATCATATTACTGCTGTATTTAAAATTTACGTGGCAAATTGTATATATTTTAGAACAAATTATAAATTCCAACAATTTATCTAAAAATCAAATCAGATTAACCAAAGATACATTCAGCCTTCAAAACCAGTTGGAAACCAACCTCACGAACAGAAGCAGAAGCTGCTGATGAGTAATTTGTTCATGAGGTTACCTGTTGTAAAGTCTCTTCTCTTTATATCTAAAATTATCCATCCATCCAGCCAGCCATCCTCAAGAGTAAGAGGGAAAATGGGCCGGTTATTTAGATCCTACAGCAATCCACTGTTACTCCTCCCTGCCAGTCTGAAAATTTCTCACCCTGATAACACTTGTGAGATATGTACCTAACTTTGACACCTAAGCTACAAATAGAGTTACTCTGGAAGTTGTTCTCTCTTTCAGAAGCCCGGTTATTTTTATCTCTGAAAATTCATAGAATTATAGAATTAGAATGGCTCATAATTCTAATTATTGAATTAGAATGTCTCATAAAAGTTCAACTTTCATCTCATGAAGATTATCTCTGATTAAGCAACTGGAACAAAATCTATGAAAAAAAATCTTTAAAATAAGAGGCAAGACCAGTCCATTGTTTAGATGGGTATAATTAGAAATTCTCAGGGATAGATAAAATTTATTATCAGCTATGTTGCAGTTAGAAAGCTAATTCTTCAAAGTGGATATAACATTCTCTTCCAACAAGCTCTGATGATTCAAATAATCAGACTTTAATTTTTAACTATTTTAAAAAATAGCTCCAACCTAGACATAAATTCACAATTTTGTGACTCTATTATACACAGAAGACCACATCATGAAAGGTTCTTTGGGAACTCGAAGAAAAACAAGACAGTATAAGTTATTAAAATATATATATAAACTAATAGCTTGGGGAGATGAGGGAAGGATCCATAGAAGATCATCCATTCAAGATCTTCTAAGTAGAATTTGAAGAACTGATAGGATTTTAACGAGAAGGAATGAAAGCAGATTTAAGAGATTTAGGAGTTCTCTTAAGCATAGCGAGTTAAGGATCTGGCATTGTCATTGCAGTGGCTTGGGCTTGATCCCTGGCCAGGGAACTTATGTATGCCGCCAGGTATAGCCAAAAAAAAAAGGGGGGGGGGAATTTAGTGAACAGGACAGATCTTGATAAATGACTAAGAAGTGAGAAAAGACTTTAAGATAATTCAGGATTGGAATAGCATTAAGAGAAACAGGAATGGCAAGAAGAACAATGAAAACAATTTAGAACATGAATTTGAAATACTGGTTAGATATGAGAAAGTTTTGTCTGAAAATAAAAAATGACAGCTTTAGAGACAGGACTGGAGACACTGATTTGGAAGTCCTATTCACAAAAGTGAACAGTGATAATCAATGCTACTACCAAAACTGAGTAAAATAGTCAAGAAAAAAGTACAATGGAAGATTAAAAGTCTAATGACAGAAATATTAAAAAATGAGAGCGCAAAGAGCTAATGAAGAAAAAGAAAGCAATGGAAAAAGAACAGGTGGATTCAATATGAAATAACTTTAGGAGGGGTGAAGGTTAGGGAAAGCTGATCAATAATTTCAAATATTTAAGAAAGATTAAAAAGGTGGTGATTTGAAGAGACCACTGAATTATCAGTAAGAATGATACTGTATATATCTAAAAACACTGAATAAGTACAGGTTCATTTTTTTCTATGACAAATGAAAAACAATAGAGAGTAACTTTGGGTAACTGCATTAAAAAGTTTGGGTTCCTTCATTTTTATTTTTTTTTTTAGGGCCACACCTGCAGCATATGGAAGTTCCCAGACTAGGGGTCGAATCGGAGCTATAGGTGCTAGCCTCCACCACAGACACAGCAACACGGGATCCGAGACACAACTGCGACTTACACCGCAGCTCACGGCAACGCCTGATCCTTAACCCACTGAGTGAGGCCAGGGATCAAACACGAATCCTCATGGATACTAGTAGGATTTGCTACCGATAAGTCATGACGGTAACTCCAAGTTTGGGTTCTTTCTTTACTCAACATGAAATATGAAACACCGAAGGAAACTAAAATTACTTCAATACCTTTTGGAGTTCCATCACTTCCAGCAGGGGAACACACTGGCTGTGGAGATCTCAAGGGAAAAGATGCAGCATTCCTCATTGTTGAAGAATCTCCATCCTAAAGACAGAATATAACATATCTTGAATGATAGAAGAGGCTTTATAGAAATCTTAAAGAGAACCAATAAAAGACATAAATTACTGACAGGTAAAGTGTTGGTATTTCAAAAGCATAATTCTTCTGCACTTTCCTGTTTTCTTCGTGGTATATCTTAGAAGAATTGAAATTGTATCCAAAAGAATCAACAGCCTAAGCATGGCAATGAATAAAAAAACTGGTATTACTAGTATGCTCCATTTTTGTACACTATTTTCTATAAAAGGAGCTCTGAACATCCTACTGGGCTATAAATACAGGTATCTTGAAGGCAGAGTCCAATGTCATCTTTGTTAAACTTAGATAAATTTAACTTATGTGATAATACCACCAAGCCAATAAATAATAAGACAAACTTCCAGTATCTGGAATATTTCAGTAACATTAAAGCAATATTAAATTTCAGGGGAAAAAAAGTTTCATATGAGTCTTAGAAAAAGATAGGTCTAAGAAATAAAGGCTCGTTATTTAAGAGAACATTTTTATGTGAGCAAATATTTTAAAATGAAGTATATTTCACTAAAGACTTAAACCTTTAGACCAAAGGCTGGCAAACTTTTTCTGTAAAGGGACAGATAATACACATACTAGGCTTTATCGGTCATGTACAGTTTCTGTTACATAATGTTCTTTATTGTTGACGTTCTTTTAAACTCTTAACAAATATGAAAGCCATTCTTAGTTTGTGGGTCAGACTACTGGCCACTTTACCAACCTTGCTCTAGATTAACTTCTGTGGGTACAGAAACCTTACTATTCATAGGTAGATTCTCAGACCTAATATAATCCTCAATAAATGGCAGGTATTCTTTAAATTATTAGAATATAAATTCTAGTTTATGAGACAAACATTAGAACTATTTCATTACCTTAATGATAACTAATATATTACATACGTCACTACTTAGCCTGTGCACCATGTGTAGGTAGTCGTCACTTGAGCCGTGTCTAGGATTATCAGCATGATGATTAGCAGAATTGCCAGACAACGAACCAGAAACTTTATTATCATGTAGATTTCTCAAACCACCTGCAACAATGGGACTTGATACCGATGCTGAAATTAATAAGAACTTTTTTTAAAAGCTTTATAAAAATAAACTAAAATTTTTAGAAGATAGTAATTGTTCACAAATATTTTAACATACAGAAATTATAGAGAATAACATAATGAGCTGATTATCCAGAGCTTGAACAAACCTTAACACTGTGCCATGTCATTTAGATTGATTTTTGAAAACAAGACATTAGATAAGGCTGAAGCTCTCCATATATCTGCATACTCCTCTCCTCTATTTCCTTCCCCTTATTCCCTAAAAGTGATCACTATATTGGATTTAGAGTTCACTCTAAATATCTTTATACATTTGCTATCACTGAATATATTCCTAAATAACACATAGGACTGTATTGCATATTATAACTTTATATAAATGGTACTATGTATACAACATCCTTCTATAACTTGCCTCCCTTTTTTGGTCTTTTTAGGGCTGTACCCACGGCATATGGAAATTCCCAGGTTAGGGGTCGAATTGGAGCTGTAGCTGCCGGACTACACCATGGCCAGAGCAACATGAGATCAGAGCTGCATCCGTGACCTATACCATAGCTCACGGCAATACCAGATCCTTAACCCACTCACTGAAGGAGGCCAAGGTTTGAACCCGTGTCCTCATGGATAGTAGTCGGGTTCGTTACTGCTAAGCCATGACAGTTAACTCCTACAACTTGCTTTTAATTCAATATCGTGTTGAAATTTATACGTTTATATATATAGTTTTAGAGTCATTTATTTTAAATAATTATATATATATTATATATATAATATATAAATAATATATATATATATATTCTGCTCTATAATGTACATAATTTCTCCATCCTTATGTTAGTGGCATAGATTGCTTCAAAATTTTTGCTATCAAAAATAATGCTGTCTGGGTTGTGATGATTGCTGTACACCTATAAAGGTAATAAAATTCAATGAGTTAAAAAATACTGTAATTTGTACTCTTGTACATGACTTTTTTAAACAAATGTGTCTAGGAGTGAAATTGCTGGACAGTCTTGTTTTTTAAACCTTACTAAATATTAAAAAATAGCTTTCCAAATTATTTAGGTCCATTTGTACTCTATGGTAGCATATAGGTGTTCTTACTTCTCTATATCCTTGCCAACGATTTTTTTCAATGTGAAGATGGGAAATGTCTCTGACTGTCACTTTAAATTGCATTTCCTAAATTGATAGTAAGGTCAAGCAAGTGTCTTGGACATTCAGATACCTTCCTTAATACAAAATCAAAAAATACTCTTCAATGTTTTCTTTCAAAAGTTTCACAGTTTCATTTTTTCAAATGTCTTTAATCCATGTAAAATCAAAATATCTTTTCCATGAATGCTTGACAGAACTTGAGATAAAACTGTCTAAGCACGGGAGTTCCCATCGTGGCGCAGTGGAAACGAATCCAACTAGGAACCATGAGGTTGTGGGTTTGATCCCTGGCCTTGCTCAGTGGGTTAAGGATCCGGCGTTGCTGTGGGCTGTGGTGTAGGTCGCAGATGCGGCTCGGATCCTGCGTTGCTGTGGCTATGGCGTAGGCCAGCGGCTACAGCTCTGATTAAACCCCTAGCCTGGGAACCTCCATATGCGGCCATTAAAAAAAAAACAGGACAAAAAGACAAAAAAAAAACAAAAAAAAACTGTCTAAGCATGTCCCTCCCTTACTTATCAGGGAGAAAGATTCTGAACAACTGAGGGAGGTATACTCATTTTAAATTGAAATAGATACTCTCGAACTGCTCTTTGAAATAGCTATACCAATTCACATTTCTACGAAGACAGTATGAAGTTCAGATTTCCTTGCACACTGTAAAATGTTCACTAATCTGACAGACAAAATTTTATTTCAGTTTAATTTTGATTTGCACTCTAATTGTGAGGCAGGTTGACCATATTTTCACATATATATTAAACCTTTCTGTATCCAATCTGCTTTTCTCTCAGTAAACTGTTTCCTTTGTATTTTTTTTAATTTATTTTTTTTTGGCCATGCCCACAGCATGCAGAAGTTCTCAGGCTAGGGACTGAAGTCACAACACAGTAGCAACTGGAGCCACTGCAGTGACAACGGCACATCCTTAACCCACAAGGATACTCCAATCTAGATATATTTAAAATAATACTTTGTAATAAATTCTGATTTTTTCCCCTAAATTTACTTGTCCTTATTTGTTCTCTCCTCTTACACAGGAATTTATAACTAATGATTTTTCCCCACTTCTAGAATCCAGGCCTGCTTAGAAATAGGGTCTTTCTCCACCCTAAGATAACTGACAACTCACCCTATGCTTTCTTCTTATAATTTCATAATTTATAATACACACAAACATATAACAGCCTATCTATTGAGAACATTTTTGCTCTAGATGATGTAGAAATCCAACTAAAATTTCAAAATGCCTAGCCAACCAATCCAACATGACTTAATAAGCAATCCATACTACACACTGATTCAAAATACTGTCTTCAGAACGATAGAACTGGAAAATCACCATTTTCCAATGACCAGTGTTAAAAACTAATATAATGAAAATCATTATTGGATGCTAGACCCTTTAAGGTAAAGATTAATGTGAAGCAGATCTCGAAGCTTCACCTGACAGATTCCTTCTAATTGCAAAGGAAAAACTATGTATTTTTATAATGAATACATGAAGTATTTAAGTCACCACCTAAATATCACTAATAATGAACTCACTTGCCACTATATGCTTTCTGATGTGATCAATTTGAAGTGTACATTACTTACTTAGTACTCTTAACAAAAAAAAAAAAACCTATAAATAAATAAAGCATTTAAAGATTACATCCAGGAGTTCCCTTCGTGGCTCAGTGGTTAACGAATCCGACTAGGAACCATGAGGTTGCGGGTTCAATCCCTGGCCTTGCTCAGTGGGTTAAGGATCCAGGATTGCCGTGAGCTGTGGTGTAGGTTGCAGACGCGGCTCAGATCCCGCGTTGCTGTGGCTGTGGCGAAGGCCGGCGGCTAGAGCTCCTGTTAGACCCCTAGCCTGGGAACCTCCACATGCTGCGGGTGCGACTCTACATAAAGGCAAAAAGACAAAAAAAAAAAAAAAGATTACATCCAGTTGGTAGGAAATACAGAAAATGTACAAGCACACTAAACAACACAAGAAGGAAACAGTGAAGTCTAGAATATGGAATATTCTACAACTAAAGTAGCACAGACTCCTCAAAAAGAAACCAAAAATTACTGTCATGGCAAAAGGGTAAGGGACAGCTTTTACGTTAAAAGAGCCAAAAGAGATGTAAAAAACAAATGCAACATGTGAGAAACAAGATTAGATAATACATGGGAAAAAAAGGTTATGAAAGGCATCTTTGGGGGAACTGGTGAAAATCTGCATTAGACTGGATATCAGATGATACCACATAACTGTTCTTAATTTTGGTATGGGTAAATTATTATACTTGGTATTTAGAAAGGAGAATTGTAAATGACTTCTTAGCAGATGTATTTAAGGGCAGAGAGGCAGGACAGCTCTTGGGGAAGTGGTTCATTGCATTATTTTTACAACTTTTCTGACAAAAAGTATTTTTATTTTTATTTCTTTATTTTATTATTTTGTCTTTTTAGGGCCGTGCTGTGGCATATAGAGCTTCCCAGGCTAGGGGTTGAATCGGAGCTGTAGTCACCGGCCTACACCAGAGCCACAGCAACGTGGGATCTGAGCCGCAGCTCACGGCAGCTCGGTATCACGGCAACTCGGGATCCTTAACCCACCAAGCAAGGCCAGGGATCAAAGCCACGTCCTCATGGATGCTAGTCGGGTTCATTAACCACTGAGCCACGATGGGAACTCCTTTCTTATTGTTTTTGTTTGCTTGTTTGTTTGTCTAAAACATTTTTAAATGCTACCGATTGCAAACTCTTTAATTCCCACAGATACCTGCCTTATATCTGGAACACATTCTGTCCCATTTACCTACCCATTTCTTCCTTACCACATTAAATTTTCTTATTCATATAACTTTAATATCTGTGTGGGGCTAATCCCTGAGTATTATTTTTGGTCTCTCAAGTATCTGAGAATTTCCAAGAAATGACTCATCACCAAAGAGGCCCTCAAACTACATTTTTCATTTGATTCTGTGACTTCAACTCATTCTTTTGAAAAAGCAGGGTTTATCTTGTTATAAAACAACAGTATTTACAATAAAAACATGTTTTTTCTGCACATATTTATTTGTATGTGGACATTTTTCTATGATACAAATGCATCCTTTCAACATTTTTTCCTCTTATTACATTTAAAATGTTCCTCATAACTCTGGTGTGCCAGAGTTAAACACTAATATTTCACAGGTGTCAAGAGCCTATATACATGCATAATTTTGTTTAGCGCTCACACTAAATTCTATAATTTTGGAGGTGTTTATTCCAAATGTGTGATTTGCCTCCATGTTTTTCCTTGGGTTACTGTATGAAATAGGCTCAATCTAGTACCTCATTATCTAGCTTTGGGAGACCAGACATTGGCTGCTTAAATAGAGGATACTAGGTTAAAAGTTTATAAGATAAAAGATGTTTAGACTCCATACGTAATATAAAACTAAGAATACAAACAGGAACTAACAACTGACTGTGTTAAAAATGTGCTGTTAATTATGGGGGACAGAAACATAGATGTTTGCTATATTATCTTTTGTACTTTTCAAAATTTCTACAAAAAAGTACAAGTAAATTTATACTAGTGAATAAATTACTCAGTAGCCATTATATATACCCCAAGGCAATGTGATCTTAAAAGACATCATATTATCAACAATTGACTTCAAGGGAAAACTAGTAATCTAATTCCAAAAAAAAAACAGTATTTAAGATTACTAATTTTCCTCTTACTTGTACTGTATCTACTTCATATTAAAATTTTTACACTATATATACTTTACTAATTAAAATGTAATTCATCTTTGACTTGGTACAACTGCAAGGAGCCCAATTAAATAAAGTGGTTTCTAATTTCTTAACTAGCGATACTCAGTTGTACAATAAACTAATCCAAACAGCCAAGTTACACTGATCTTTTTACTTCCCAAATGATGAATTTCCAAATAATAAACGTAATGTTTTTAATGATATAAGCCTTACCTTAAAAGAAACATTAACTGACAAATAAGTATACAGTATAGTAAGTGCATTTTAAAATTTATAAGAAAAAATTAATTTGCTTGTAACTATAGGCATTTCTTGTAAATAAACAACCAACTTTCTTACCTTGCTGCATCTGTGGATGTGTTGTATAACTTGAAGGATGGGAATATGGCATGTATCCTGCAGGGCTTTGTGGGGCATATGGGCTAGGCACTGGGCTATTTTGTTGTGGCATAAATCTGTTCCCAGAGCTTGTCTGCGGTGGCACAAACCGGCTAAAATCCAAAATCCAAAGAATATCAGGAAATGAGATAAATATGATATTCCTTGAAATTTTACTGTCATAAAATTCCCCAAACTCTAATTTGTATTAAATAAAATTTATGAAAACAGAAAAATTCTGAAAAAGATAACATATAAAAATTATTCATACCTTGTAATCTAAGTGTTACACTAAAGCAGTTTGTAAAAACTGGAATTCACTTATTTTAAATGATCCCTAAATTCTACTCCATGAAGTTTCTTATTTATCTCAAACACACTGGTTAACACATCCTTTTTTCTTTCTTTCTTCCTCCCCCCTCCCTCGCTATTAGGGCCTCACCCGAGGCTATGGAAGTTCCTGGGCTAGGGATCAAACTGGAGCTACAGCTGCCAGCCTACGCCACAGCAACAGCAACAGCAATGCAAGATCACCACAGCTCATGGCAACACCAAATCCATAACCCACTATGCAAGGCCAAGGATCGAATCTGCATCCTCAGTGGATGCTAGCAGGGTTTGTTTCCACTGCACAACAATGGGAACTCTCAACACATCCTTCTTTCTACATGGAATTAAGTTACTAAGATGGTAGCTATTTCAATTAGCATATTAGAACATTTCTACATATAACATTTTAAGGCAAGTATTCATGTGGGTTACTATTTAAGGATAAGCATTTCAACTCTTTAATTATATGTATTTCACAATTACTTAAATGTATGTATACACTATTTCCAAGCATATTCACCACAGAAAACAATACTTAATATATTACCTGGAGGGGCTATGTGAGATAGTGGTTTGTTGATAATTGGAAGATGCAGGACTACTGTGCATGGAATTCTGAGAAAGTTTATACTGAGACATCATCATTCCTACACAACACACAAAAATGGTAAACACGTTATTTTCCTCCAACAGTAAAGCATTCTTTAAATGACTTAATCATTTTTCACACTCAGAAATTCTGTTCTTTTCATTTTGACCAACATGCTCATTTGGAAGAGCAAAATATGGAAAATATAAAGTTCAAGTACAACCAATTTTGCCAAATGATTCCTCTAGCACATAACTAATCCAGGACCAGAAAAAGAAATTTAATTTTTTATTTTAAAATTAAAATTTAAAAAACTTTTACTTACTGTCCTATCATTTAGTCTTAGAATTGAAAAGAACTTTCTGAAGTGTCTTTATCTAACCCCTTAGCAAATACTGCACACTTTTGTCTATGATAGGCCTTTGGGGTTTTTTTCTATTACATGGAATACTTAATTACACACATTTCCTACCCTTAATTTCACAATACTATTTATTTCATTGTGATTCAGATCTATATTTTAAAAAGTACTTTACTCAGGTGTCCAAAGTCTGAGGTATTAAAATTACCGTCTGAAAATCTTTTAACACAAAACAAAATGTTCCTATTCTTTCTTCCACAACAATTCTTTGCCATAGAGAGTAAATGAATATTTGATTAATAAACTAATGTGTGAAGATAGCTTTCAGATTCTCACATTTCTTTTCAAATTAGACATTGTTCCTTCAACTGTTACATAAGTGGCATTTTGTTTTACAGGACATGCAGAAAAATTCAGTTACTTAGACAATCTAAAATCAAAGATAAAATCTATGATTAACTCTGACCTTTTTCTTACGATATGTATAGTCAATATTTTGGGGAGCTTCAAGGATCACATTATTTTCCCAAATTTCATTTCCTGCTGCTGGTATGAAAAGTGCCTTTCATCAGAACTATTCAAACAGAAGCTACCTGTTCACTTTCCAGGAACTACAGAAAGGATTCTAGCTCTAAGACAATGGCTGAATGAGATGAGGGCTCAAAGTCAACCACGAACATAACAGTGTATTTTCTTTTATATGTAGTCGAAATTCCAATTTATAATTTTTCTCTCCCAACTCAAATTCAGCAATAAATCGTATATTCTATGGCTTAATAATTTAATTACTCTAACTATTGTTGCTATTTTTTTTAGAGGCAAGAGAAAGAGGCAAGACTCTATAAGATGAGAGTTAAAAAATATTTTTCCCCTAAATTAACATTTATCACTATGACAAGCTGGAATTACTAGTTTGGAATCAATGGCTTTACAAATACAAGGGACAAATGAAGTGCTAACAGTTCTTTCTGATTCTTTCAAAGTCCCAAAAAAACTATGAACCAAGTTATTTGCATATTATTAAATTTTCTCCACATGTGTGACTCACATTTACATTTAGCAATCAAAAATCACCTTAAAAAATTTAAAGCCAAATATCAACAGGAAAATGCTTAGAAAAAAATGATATCATGTAATAAATCAATTTTTAAACACTAGTTTATGTTTTTGAAAGTGAGATATGGAAAAATGAGACAATGTTTCAGACTAAAAAATAAGCGTAAATAGTACAAAACAAATTATGTGACAGAAAGGTGGATACTCAAAAGTTTCTTATTAGAGATATGTTATAAAAATATAAATAGCTTTGGAAGACTTCCTTTATTCAATCTTGTATCTCACATTATCATATACTTAATGCTCTTATCTGATTACAGGCACACCTCGGAGATACTGCAGATTCAGGTCCAGACCATCACAATAAAGCAAATATTGCAATGAAGGGAGAGTTAAGCGA
Source organism: Catagonus wagneri (assembly GCA_004024745.2). Classification (NCBI taxonomy): domain Eukaryota; kingdom Metazoa; phylum Chordata; class Mammalia; order Artiodactyla; family Tayassuidae; genus Catagonus; species Catagonus wagneri. Next base: position 10,662,889 of record PVHT020000009.1, on the reverse strand, counting down.
CTTTTTTTTTGGTGTGGTTTCCCAGTGCATATAAAAGTTATGTTTATACTATACTGAAGTCTACTAAGTGCTGTAGGCATTATGTCTGAAAACCCAATGTAATACCTTAATTTAAAAAATACTTAAATGCTAAAAAATGCTAACCATCATCTGAGCCTTCAGTGAGGTTGTAATCTCTTTGCTACTCAAGGGTCTTGTCTCAGTGTTGGTGGCACTAACTGATCAGAATGATGGTTGCTGAAGGATCGGGGTGGTTGTGGCAATTTTTCTTAAAATAACAATGAAGTTTGTTTGTTGCATTGGCAATGATATCTGGTGTGCTAATTGACTCTTCCTTTCATAAATGATACCTCTGTAGCAGGCAACGCTGTTCGACAGCATTTGACTCACTGTAGAACTTCTTTCAAAACTGGATTCAATTCTCTGAAACCTTGCTGCTACTTGATCGACTAATTTAGGTAATATTCTGAATCCTTTGTTGTCATTTTGGCAGTCTTCACATCCACAAGAAGCAACTCATTTATTCAAATTTTATCATGAGACTGCAGTAATTCAGTCATATCTTCAGGCTCCATTTCCAATTCCAGTTCTCTTGCTACTTCTAACTTCCTTCACGGAAGTCATGAACCCCTCCCAAGTCATCTAGGAGAATTGGAATCAACCTCTTCCAAACTCTATGCTGATATTTTGACGTCTTCCCATGAATCATGAATGTTCTTAATGGCATCTAGAATGGTGAATCATTTCCAGAAGGTTTTTTCAATTTACTTTGTCCAGATCAATCAGAAAAATACTATCAGGAGTTCCCATCATGGCCCAGTGCTAACAAACCCAACTAATATCCATGAGGATGTGGGTTCGATCCCTGGCCATGCTCAGTGAGTTGGGGATCTGGCGTTGCCGCGAGCTAGTCGAAATTTCAATTTATAATTTGGTCACAGATGTGGCTTGAATCCTGCATTGCTGTGGCTGTGGTGTAGGCCAGCAGCTACAGCTCCAAATCAACCCTCAGTGTGGGAACTTCCATATGCAGTAGGGACAGCCCTAAAAAGACTGAACACAACAACAAAAAACAAAAACAAAAAACCCCAACAAAACGAAACAAAACCTAAAGAGAATCCCAACACTATCTATGGCAGCTACAGGCTTAAGAAAATGTATTTCCTAAATAGACTCAAAAGTCGAAATGACTCCTTGATCCATGGGCTGCAGAACGGATGCTGAGTTAGCAAGCATGAAAACAGCATTAATTTAGGAGTTTCCAATGTAGTGCAGTGGAAACAAATCCGTCTAATATCCATGAGGATGTGGGTTCAATCCCTGGCTTCTGTTCAGTGGGTCGGGGAGCCGGTGTTCCTGTGAGCCGTGGTGTAGGTCGCAAATGTGGCTTGGATACTGCATTGCTGTGGCTGTGATGTAGGCTGGCAGCTGTAGCTCCGATTCAACTCCTAGCCTAGAAACCTCCATATGCTGCAGGTACAGCCCTAAAAGAGTAATAATAATAATAATAATAATAATAATAATAATAAAATCATAATTTTGTTGTACATCTCTATCAGGGCTCTTCAGTGACCAGATACAGTATCAATGAGTAGTAATATATTGAAAGAAATATTTTTTTCTGAGCAGTGGGTCTCAACAATGGGCTTAAAATATTCAGTAAACCATGTTGTAAACTAACGTGCTAATCATCCAGATTTGTTGTTCCATTTATAGAACACAGGCAGAGTTGATTTAGTATAACTCTTAAGGGCTCGAGGATTTTCAGAATGATCAATGAGCACTGGCTGCTGCTTAAATTCATCATCTACATTAGCTCCAAGCAAGAGTGCCAGCCTGTTCTTTAAAACTTTGAAGCAAGGTATTCACTTCTCTGTACCTATGAAAGTTCTAGACGGCATCTTCTTTCAATAGAAGCCTGTTTCGTCTACTGAAAATTTTTGTTCAACATAGCCGCCATCATTAATTATTTTAGTCATATCTTCTAGATAACTTGCTGCAGCTTCTGCATTAGCACTTGCGGCTTCATCTTGCATATGGAGACAACTAAGCCTCATGAACCAGCCTCTGCTAGCTTCAGTCTTTTCTTCTTCAGCTTCCTCACCTCTCTCAGTACTGAAGCGAGTTAGGGCCTTGCTGTGGATTAGACTTTGGCCTAAGAGATTGTTCTGGCTGGTTTGATCTTCTATCCAGACCACTAAAATTTACTCCATATCAGCAAATAAGGCTGTTTTGCTTTCTTATCATTCAAGTATTTACTGGGGTAGCACTTTTCATTTCCTTCAAGATTTTTCCTTTCCTAACTTGGCTGTTTCAGACAGGACAACTAGCTTTTGGCCTATCTTGGCTTTTGATGCGTCTTACTAAGCTTAAGAACTTCTAGTTTTTGATTAAAGTGAAAGACACGTGACTCTTCCGTTCACGTGAACACTGAAGAGGTCATTGCGGAGTTATTTTATTAACTGGCTTCATTTTAATATTGTATCTCAGGAAATAGGGAGGCCCAAGACAGGGGAACTGCCAAAACATAATTTATCAATTAGTTCACTGTCTTATATGGGTGCGTTTTCTGGTACCCTCAAACAATTATAACAGTAACTTCAAAAATCACTTATTAGATATCATTATAACAAGAATAATAATGAAAAGTTTGTAATACTGCGATTAAGAATAAAATATGACATACAGGCATGAAGTAAGCAAATGCTGCTGAAAAAATTGTATTGACAGACTTGCCTGATGTACAGCATTAATGTGTACACACACACAATTAAAAGTGTACATATTAAATGTGAACAAAAGCTGATATCTGAGAAGCAGTGTAAAGCAAGGCACCAATAAAAAGAGGTGTGCCTACAGCCTTTCTTCCAATCAATGATGTATCCATATTTTCTTTCCTTCCAACACTCTTCCAGAGTGTGTGCAATTCTAGTTTTCCTTTTACCATTCCTATTTGTCTCCTACTACTGCAACCTAGCTTATTAATTTCTGATTAAGATAAAGTCTTGCCCTGCATACTTGCCTTTGAGTGAATCCCTGAATCCCTGGATTCATTTTGGGGAATGGAGAGTAACCACGCAATTGCTTTAAAAACATAATTCATACACAAATATATAAAAACAAAACTAAGAAATGGAAATGGTGAGCTTCATAGAGGTACTGTCAAGAAATGTGGCAATATTCTTGGATACAAGTAATCAATAATAATAAGTAATTAATTAAATAAGTTGGACCTTCCTGACTTGTCTAAACTATTCCTTTCTGACTGTTTTAATCAGAATACTAATTAGTACTAATTTTAAGTACTAGGGCTTGCTAGATTCAGGAATCTTCGGTCAGACCAGAACAATGCTCCTAACTTATAAGTTCTACTTGACTACATAAAAAACATATCTGTGTTGGATACCATATTTTTATTTCTCTAATGCTTATTATAAACAGAATTTTCCTTAATTCCTACTTTTTCTATTGCTAAGGCACCAGCAGTGTTCTATGTAACCATGAATATAATAATCATCAGTACTAAAACTAATACCTGGCAAAATTATTTATACATTTACTTTATGTTGAAAAGTTCTGCAGATACTTTTATTATTTAATTAACAAAAAGACTTCTTTCATATCAATAATAAGATTAAAAAAAAAATTCCTAAAGCTCTTTCAGTGACTAAACCAATACATTCTGAAATCTCTAGCAAACTACATATTAGGCTTTGCCTAACTGCCAAGGAATTTAGTTATTAAACTGCAAGAACGTTAACATCCATTTAGTTTCATTTTTGTTCTTGGCTTTATTCAAGGTATCAACACATATTCATAGATGACAGACTAGCTATTTAAAGGAGACACCTGAATTTAATTACATGTGAAACGAGTTCTGATACGGGACCCACTGAAAAAAATATACTATGAAATTCAATTATTAAAACCTCACCACTTTGTACATATCTGTTCTGCATACTTTTCTCCCTGAAAACGTTAGGACTCCTTGCCAGGACGGCCTGCAACAAGACTGGTATGTCGCCTTCTGGATCATCACTGCCAAGGTTATCTTTCAACTCTCTGGCATTGAAAAAATAAAGATTAAAAAAATTAAAATAGTGATTAAAAATTCTATATTAGATGGCAATTTACCAGTTAAATTCAGAAAAGGCTGAGGCAGAAAATCAAGAAGACTTACGGTATAAAAATAAATTACACACATATGTCTAACAATTTCTGGGTTTGTGAAGATGCTAATCCTAGAAGAAACAGAGTTATCAAAAATGACAACTTTTCCCCCATTTAAACAGGAAAAAGAAGAACCCAAAACATTATTTTATGGAATTATGAGTTTATTTAAGAATGTTCATATTAGGGGAGTTCCCTTCGTGGCTCAGTGGTTAACGAATCCGACTAAGAACCATGAGGTTGCGGGTTCAATCCCTGGCCTTGCTCAGTGGGTTAAGGATCCGGCGTTGCCATGAACTGTGGTGTAGGTTACAGACGCGGCTCAGATCCCTCGTTGCTGTGGCTGTGGCGAAGGCCGGCAGCTACAGCTTCTGTTAGACCCCTAGCCTGGGAACCTCCATATGCCACGGGTGCAGCTCTACATAAAGGCAAAAAGACAAAAAAAAAAAAAAAAAGAATGTTCATATTAAAGTAGAAAACAGTGTCTAAACTATTCAAAATAATGGAAGGATAGAGGTGATAATTACACACAGAAGTTGCTAATTTGGACTTGGAATATATGTTTTCCCATACATCTGAGTATGAGTGAGTCTACCCATTTGAGAATGTCCTCTGAATGAAATAATGCTGCCACAATGGTTAAGACAAAGCCCAAAGGTTATATAATTTCCCCTCTTCATTCTTTTCTCAAATAAAGCCAACAGAGGCAAAGACATCCAAGCAAGTGGTTAAGAATAGCTATAATTAGTAAGTAGCAAATTGACAACTATGGAAGGTAAATGATAAAATTAAATATAAGTAGTATTTAAAATTTTACATTCTAGGGCATTCCTGTTGTGGTGCAGTGGAAACGAATCCGACCAGGAATGAGGTTGCAGGTTCCATACCTGGCCTCACTCAGTGGGTTAAGGATCTGGCCTGTTGCTGTGAGGTGTGGTGCAGGTAGGTCACAGATGCGGCTTGGATCTGGGGTTGCTGTGGCTGTGGAGCAGTCTGGCAGCTGTAGCTGTGATTAGATCCCTAGCCTGGGAACCTCCATATGCCATGGCTGTGGCCCCCAAAAGTAAAATAAAATAAAATTTTACATTCTACATCACCGTTCCCCCTCATTAAATTTAATAAGAAAGATTTATAAAGATGGTATTCAATGATAAGATTAAATAAATTTCAGAGGGCAATCTTAAAGCAGCTCTCCGAAAAAAAAGTATACCTGTATATGCGCTATTTCCCTTATCTCTTTAAAGATGTGGTGAACTTTTTTTTTTTTTTTGTCATCTTAGGGGCACACCTACGGCATATGGAAGCTCCCAGGCTAGTGGTGGAATCAGAGCTGCAGCTGCAGGCCTACACCACAGCCACAGCAATGCAGGATCTGAGCCAAGTCTAAGACCTACACCAGAGCTCACAGCAATGCCAGATCCCCAATCCATTGAGTGAGGCCAGGGATTGAACCTGAACTAGCTAGCAGGGTTCGTTTCCGCTGAGCCACAATGGGAACTCCCTGGTGAAAACTTCTGATTAAGAATACAGGTTTAAGAACTGACATAATATTAAGACATTGTTGAATTTTCTAGAACGACACATTATACTTCCTTCTGATTTAACCATTCATTTCTCAATTTTTTCATCACATTTGTATTTCATATAAAGTCATAAACTTTAAAAACGGTCCTAAAACATGTGTTGCATTTAATATAGAGACCTCTCGATTATATAATTCTTTATTCTCATTTCCCGAAATAATGAATCTTTAAGATAAAAAAAAATAGAAGGACAATGAGTACCACTGTGTAATGGGCTGTGAACTTTTTATACATATTTGTGTTGAGACATTATAAGTATATACTGCTTTTTAGTAAAAAGTAAATTTAAAAAAGTATACTCATGCAAAAATTCTGTAATAAGCTATGTAATTTAAGTTTACATTATTTTTTATGTTATTTTTAAAGTCTATTGTATGAAAATACAGACATATGTTCAGGCTGTACAATAAAAAATTCTGAAGCAGCATCCTTTGGAGTTAATCTTTGAGTTCTTGTTATACTTCAGATGAAAAGCATATAAGCCTACTCCAAAAAAAAAAAAAAAAAGCCAGCAGTAAAGGTCCTAGTGCCTAGGAATTCTTATTACTCTAGCAAATTCAAGAAAAACAGATGGCTTCATGAGCAACTTTAGAACTCTGCACAGATCCATCTTGATGAATCCCAAGATTATTACAAGAATTTAACAGATCTTCATAGAACTATATGGGTCAGAACTATTGTCTTAAAGTAACTATGGCTTATTTATATCTCATTAATATCCCATCACAATAAGACTATATTCTCATTTGGATATTGATTAAAATAAACTATATAGTTAAATTTCTGTGAAACAAAAAGTAAAGCCAGGAGTACTGATTCCTTTAGTAAGACCAAAACTTTTCACTTTATTTTAGGTTGTACTTACATGTGATCTGTTGATACTTGGTTGAGGCTATGGACAAGCTGTGAAACCAAATTATCATCCCTACAGGCCAAAAGGCAGTTCACCTCTTCTGCTATTCGTGCATTAAAAAGAAGGCTCTTTGTAGTTGTAGCAGGTAAAGGGGATGGAAGAGGCAGCTGGTTCAGGACTATGTGGAATAAAATCAGATTATCAGAAACTGAGTGACAGTAAGAAATTTCTTTAGTACTGAAATATATTTGGGATTAAAAATAAGTTGATACTTATATTTATATCAATGTGACAAATTATTAAAAGGCATTCCACCTTTCCCGCATCAAACCCCAAACAACCCTGTAAAACTCCCAAAATGTCACTTGGACCAAAACAGACTATACTACCTATTCTCTAAGAATAAATTTCAGCTCCTTTTTATTTGTGCTGACTCCTCATGTCTTAAATCTTTATTTAGTAAATGAGTAGCCAAAAGGCACAGCTAAAAGCTAATAACTGAGAATATATTAATTACTTATTTGTGTTTATAACCTTATCAGAATCAATATACTGACATAAAATAACCAAGTAATGATATCTGACTCTTTACCAGATAGATAAGTAATGTGCTTTATAAAAAATTAAGTAAATACAAAAATAAACAGTTAACTTCAGCAGGGGAATAATATCCATAGGACTATAAAGGCAGAAAAATATCTTAAGGAATTTTGCTTTAAGTTATAAATTCCTAAAGTCTCTCTTCATTCTATTCTAACAGAAAACAAATGTAAATGTTTTATAAAAGTTTAAATTCAGCTATTTAATGTCTCTTCACATAAATGAAATGTGTTCATTTGTCTAAACTAAAAGTTAAGAAAGTTAACTAAAATGTCTTTGTTTTTGGCTTAATATGTATGCAGAATAACCATCATGCTGCTCAGCCACAATGGGTAATAATAGGTTTTTACTAATAAAAAGACAGGAAACAAATTATTATTTAATAAGTAGGGTTTGGGCAGACAAAAATTTAAAATGAGGTACAGCTGAGATAATGGGCAGACCAAAAAAAGAATTCCTGGTGGTATATCTGATTCTGTACTCCAATATACTATATGAATTTATGCCTTACCTATAACAAAGTGATAAGCAAAAGTAAAGTCTGTTTCAAGGGCTTTCTTACAAGCTCACCAGGTACCTTTTTTTTGTTATTTTAGATTTTATAAACTAACCCTGTTAGTTTCCTAACCACAAAGCTGTATGCTATTTTCTCCCCACTTAAACCAGCTGGAAATTAACAACAGAGAAAAGTATTTGGGCAAACACAAATAAAAACATTTCTTGAAGTTATTTTCTCATAGTTGTTTCAATGAAGTCTTACATAATGCTTGCTATACAAAGAACAGTCCTCAGTCTTCCTTTCCTTCCTATATCTCTTTTTCCTCTTTATATATTCAAGTGGCACAGGGACTAACACTGTGAGTAGCTTTCTGCACAGCTACCCAGGGACTAAGAATTAGAGTTGCTTACCAAAAGAATGAGTCCCTAAAATTGTGCTATACTAAGCAAATCTCAAGAGAATAACAATGTTCTTTAAACTTAACTGTGAGATTAAAATAGGCCTGCCATCTATGGCAAACTCCAAAAGATTACTAAATATGACATCCAAAATAAACATCACTAAGAAATTATATTAAATTGGGCTATCAAATTTTCTTCTTTGAAGGGCAGTTTCAGTTACTATTTCCATAAATGTTTTTTAAAAGATCTGTAATAGTTTCTATATGCAAACCCATGCTTCTTCAGTTTAATTTTTTTAATGCTGTTTCATCTTTGATCCTTACTTTTGCATTTATCCATTTATCATGTAAGATCTTTAAACTACAAACACACATTACTACTTCTTAATGGGCCCTTAGGATTAAACAGAAATTATGGTCTTATCTATTACTAGCTGACTAAACTAATTTTGTTACTTTCACATTTATGCCAATAAACCAAAGAAAATAATGTTTGTCATTCAAAATCTAAAATCTTTAAACATTTTGTTATTTACACTACAAATAATTACTTCTACAGTCTCTTTAAAAATCAATGTCACAGAGTAGAATGTAAATTAGATAAATTAACCAAACTTACGGTCTGTGAGACTAGCAATCCCCGCAAGAGTAGTGATGGGGACATGGGGCATATCCCCATTCATCCTGAAATTCTGAAATGGTGTTGCCTAGGAAAGTACTTAGTTCAGGTGCCAGCTGTCATTACTTCCCATTTCCCAAACACTGCAACAAAAAGCAGAAAATTATTTACAGAAATACGTCAAATAGTATTGGTGAAATGCTTAAAATTTTTCTACTTTTCTTGTTCGTTCAACCTAAATAACAATAATAGCCATCATACATAAACTACTTACCATATGTTACACACTGCAAAGTGTTTTGCATACAGTAATTCATTTAGTCTTCACACAACCAAGATAAGGTACTATTATTTTCCACATTTTATTGATTGAGGAAATTAATTTACATGAAGTTTAAAGTAGCCTGTGGATCAAAATTTAGAACCCATGCAAGCTGGCTTAAGAGTCTGTGTATCTAGTAGGCTATATATTACTAGATAGGGATACTCAATTTTGACAAGCACTGTTTTCTTTTCCACATCATAAAAGCAACAAAATTTAGCTTCAACTTGCCTTTTTAGTAAATAATGTACACATTATTAAAAGACATGTCTTTATTAAATAGCCTTATAAACTAAACAGCAAAGAGAAGTCTGCTCTATATCAATTATCTAAGACATAGGGCTGAAATAGAAAACTGAATTGTAATTTTTAGTTTAAACAGTTTTAAATGTTTCTTTTTTTTGAGTTCATATATGTTAGTCAGTAACTTTTAAGAGAACCTTTAGGTTTTCTGAATTATAAACTTCAAAACAGTGCAATGACCTGACACTAATAACTTCCCTTACTTGTACATCTTAATGCAACTTTTGTAAAGTTTCTTCTTTACACATGTAGATGCATATAGGCAGTTAAGAATTTTTTATTCACTTTTATTATAAATATGAGATATACTGACAAAAACATAAATGCATGGTTTAATAGTTATAAAGCAAGCATCCATGGAACCACCATCAGGAAGGCTAGCAGTCTATTTAGCTCCTTCTAAAGATAACTATCCTGTAATTTTTTTTTTTTTTGGCTGCACCTGCTGTATATGGAAGTTCCCAGCCAGGGATGTCATCTGAGCCATATATGCGGCAATGCTGGATCTTTAACCCACTGTGCTGGGCCACGGATTGAACTAGAAACGCCACAGAGATGAGCCAGATCATTAACCCACTGTGCCAGAGCTTGAGCTCCCAAATACCCTCTTTTTTTTTTTTTTTTTTAAATAGCCTCACCTGCAGCATATGGAAGTTCCCAAACTAGGGGTGAAATTGAAGCTGCAGCTAACAGGCCTATGCCACAGCTTGTGGCAATGCAGGATCCTTAACCCACTGAGTGAGGCCAGGGATCAAATCTTAAAAAGAAGGCATCAGGTTCTTAACCCACTAAGCCAACAACAGGATTTCCCTATCCTGTCTTTTTGGTAATCATTTCTTTTTCCCTTTTTCCTTTAATGACCTTTATATGTACATTCTTTTCTAATAGCTTGTCAAGGAAAAAAAATAGTGTTCCTTTGATGAATGACTGACATAACACTTATTAGTAGAAGCCCACTGTAGGGAAATGGCACAGTAAATACTATTGGAAAGATATAATTACTACTGGCTATCCTATAGTTTTCCTTTCATTGTGGACCTTACACTCAAAGTAATTAATTTAATTATTTAATAATTAATCACTAGAGAAGTTTAAAGAAGTACCATATATTTAGCAGTTGTATCAAGCACTTAAAAAATTGGTTAGAATTTAAAAACTGATAGAGGTCACCAAAAGGGAATGAAGTATTTCTAAAATGGGCAAAAGACCTGAATAGACATTTCTCCAAAAAAGATATACAGATGGCCAACAAGCACATGAAAAGATGCTCAACATCACTGATTATTAGAGAAATGCGAATCAAAACTACTATGAGGTACCACCTCACACCAACTAGTATGGCCATCATTAGTAAGTCCACAAATAACAAATGCTGGAGAGGGAACCCTCCTGCACCGTTGGTGGGAATGTAAATTGGTACAACCACTATGGAAAAAAGTATGGAGGTACCTCAGAAAATTATACACAGAAGTACCATATGACCCAGCAATCCCACTCTTGTGCATATATCCGGACAAAACTTTCCTTGAAAAAGACACAGGCACCTGCATGTTCACTGTAGCACTATTCACAACAGCCAAGACATGGAAACAACCTAGATGTCCATCGACAGATTAATGGATTAAGAAGGTGTGGTATCTGTACACAATGGAGTACTACTCAGCCATTAAAAAGAACAAAATAATGTCATTTTCAGCAACATGGATGGAAATAGAGAGTCTCATACTAAGTGGAGTAAGTCAAAGAGAAAGACAAATACCATACGATATCACTTATATCAGGAATCTAATATGTGGCACAAATGAATTTTTCCACAGAAAAGAAAGTCATGGACTTGGAGAACAGACTTGTGGTTGCCAAGGGGGAGGGGGAAAGGGAGGGAGTGGGAATGGATTGGGAATTTGGGGTTAAAAGACACAAACTATTGCCTTTGGAATGGATAAGCAATGAGATCCTGCTGTATAGCACTGGCAACTACATCTAGTCACTTAAGATGGAGCATGATAATGTGAGAAAAATAATAGATACATGTATGTGTGACTTGCTGTACAGTAGAAAATTGACAGAACACTGTAAACCAGCTATAACGGAAAAAATAAAAATCATTATAAAATAAAACAAAAAAGGGAATGAAGTTTTTCTAAATTTAGGTTGATAATAAAGTTCCAATTTATGCTTTGTAATCAATGAGGAAAAAAAGTCCTTGAATGCAAATTGTGTATAGGATAGCACAAAAATCTCATTATTCATGTGATTCACTGCTATACATATGAAATGCCATATTCAAGCAGATTAAGTAACAAGTGATTGCATTTAGTTATTTAGTTCAGAGGATACGAACCCATAAAGAACAATAAGCTGGGGGATTCTACTGAGGGCTGTTTGACTTTATTCTCTTTTCTTAAATCTCAGGTGAGTAACACATGAAGTAAACTCAAGTCTAGGCTGGAGTTTTTTTAGCCTAAAAACGATTTACATATAAGTTACCACATATGAATTGGAAGATTAATAAATCAAACCATAAAACTTTTCTTAGTTGACATAATAAGGCATTATGTCACTCTGATTTTGACTCAAAACTGGGAATAAGGGAGGGAGGAAAGGAAGCAACAATTCTTGTTTGGTGCTTTAACTATGGATTAAATAGATGACTACTGACAAATATATTTGCTGCTTAAATATGACAATTTCATGGAAGACTCTGAAGAACAGAAGACTTGTAGAAATGGTTTTATAATTTTACCTAAGGTCATAGATTTTGATGAATATGAGTAATCTATAGAAATGTTGCTGCCTTATGCTACAAGGTGACCAGAGTCAATCAAGAAACAACATTCTTAAAACTCTAAATGTGAATATACCCACTCCTAATTAATTAGACAGAGCATTTCTAACTCTGGATTGTGTAATGTTTGGTTCCCCTGCCTCTGTGAAAGTACACTGTCTTTGATAAAAGTGCTGCAACTAAAAGGGAAAGTCATTAAGTCTGGGTAAAAATGTATCCTGAACAAAATGATAACCAAATGGGAAAGGTTATTACGAGGGCTTTAGAACTGTCACTAAGGCAGTGCTTTATTTAAAGTGGGATTACTGGGTCATATGGTAGTTCTGTTTTTAGTTTTCTGAGGTACCTCCATACTGTTTTCCATAGTGGTTATACCAATTTACATTCCCACCAACAGTGCAGGAGGGTTCCCTTTCTAGCATTTGTATGAATGGTGACGATTAGTGGATTGTAAAATAAATTTAGTGGGTTGAGATCAATATTGAGAGGGATAAAGGGAATAGAAATATAAGGCTACATTGCACATTGTTTTATGAGTCTAGATAACATGTCTTTCTAATTGTGGGTCACGAAATCAAAGCAGTTTGAAAGTTGCTGATTTAAAGGAATGGAAGAGTAAAGAAAGTAGCCCAAGTAAAGAATAAAAAAAAGCAAAAGAGTAAAGAAAGTAGTGGTGTTGAGAATGAAATAAAATAATGGATGCAAGTTACCTCACATACTACTTCACACACAGTAAATGATCCAGAAAGTGAACAGTGTGACTGCTGACTGGAAAACACTTCAGAGGAAGAGAGTAGAAACACGTGAACTGGGGAAAAAGGGCCTTTTCAATACAAGTAATCCCTACTTCTGAAATACCTATTATAAATTATTATTTGAAATTCCAGTATATATTTCACCACAGCATTACAAATATGTATAATAGCCCTAGGCATGCTCACTTACAATTACTTAAATGATAAGGTAGCTGAAATAAATAATGGCAATAAAAAGTAGAACAAACCTAACTGTTGTAATACTAAGAACTAAACTGAACACTAAAAAGTAAGAAATCATGAATAACATAATTTCAGAATGGCTTGAGGGTTAATTAAAATAATGGTTAATCAGTGAAAGATATTATGTTAAATTCCCATTTCAGCCCATTATAATGAGTGTGTAGGAAACTTCTAAACACACTAAGATTTTTTAAAGATCCTAGTTCTTCACTTGTTTAATTTCAAAATTTATGATTTCTTCATGTAAATGAGTGAAATACAAATAAAAAGATATTGCTAAAAGTTAAAAATAAAAGGCAATCTCATAATCTGATGGTAGATAAAGTTTCTTGGATAGCTACTTTGTAGCCTACAGCCAAAAAAAAAACAAAAGTATAATCTTGTCTCAACAGTTTCACTCTTCCATAGTAAAAAACTGGTAGAAATGATAACTAAAAATTACTGAGCACCTACTACCTAATAAAAAATGGTAACTAACACTTTAAATGTACTTGCATTCAATTCTTATATAAAATTGAGGCACTAATATCCCAGTTTAATGAGGAAACTTTTTGTCACATTAGCTCAGAAATCTTTCATAAATGCAGATGTCATTCTTTTTCCAATATTATTTTATAGCTTGAGTAAAACATCAAATTTAAATGAAAGCTACTCAGTAAACTATACCATGTAAATAAAAATATAAAGCAAATAGCTTTATAGAATCAGAACTTTTTATAATTTATAACCACATCTATTCTGTACTTGGTTCACATTTCTATGGTACTTCAAGTACTCTTACTTTCACCTTGGTCTAGACTGTAAGAGCTGCAAGCAAAACTCATTTAGAAGAAAATCAGCTTTCAATTAAAGAGTACAATGAATAAGTTAACACCCTCAGACTTTTTTACGTTAAGCTCATAACTTCTCAAACCTGGTAATATAGTAACATTTTAATAAATAAATCTTGTCAAGCACAAACCCCTTAGTTTCTCCATTTCCAAGCATATCAATGAGAAAAATGTATGCTAAGTGCAGAATATCAATTTGGTAGTTTTTCCATAACAACCACTTGGCCTGCCTTAAATATGGAATAACTGAAATTCCTTTAAATTCTACTTTGTGTTCTCTCAGAAAATCTGCTTCATCTTATTTTTTTACATAACTAAAGCATTTTCCTTTTACCTGATAGTTAAAATAGTTTTAAAATGTCATACTAGGTTAGATGAATAGTTCAAAAATGTCATACTAGGTTAGATGAATAGTTCATCCAACTTCCTATAGGTACTCGAGTTATAAATGGTACCCAAAAGAACATACTATGTTTCTAATTTAGCCCTTCATGATGGATGCATCCAAAATATTTGTGTCACTGTGTCAGAAACTACACTAGCTAGGCGCAAGATGGAAACAGTCTCTATCTTTCAAAACCTGAGCTTGGCCATGGGAATGTTGTAAAGGAAGTATATCTTCTAGGAGGAGGAAAGAAAAAAAAATCACTGAGTTAAAACCTCAAGCATTTGCAACAAAATGGATGGATCTTAAAGGCATTACGCTAAATGAAATAAATCAGAGAGAAAAGACAAATACCGTATGATCTCACTTATATGTGGAATCTAAATACATACACACAGACACCCAAACACAACACAAAACAAAATTCATAGAAAAAGATATCAAAGTTGTGGTTACCAGATTGGGGGGTTGGGGGGAGTGGTGGGATTGGAGGAAGGTGGTCAAAAGATTCAAACTTCCAGTTATAAGTAAGAGAGATATAATGTACATCATCATGACTATAGCTAACACTGCTGTACAATATATTGAAAAGTTGTTAAGACAGTAAATCTTGGAGCTCCTGTTGTGACTTAGCAGGTTAGGAACTAGACTATATCTGTGATGATGCCAGTTTGATTCCTGGTCTCACACAGTGGGTTAAGGATCTGGCACTGCTGCAAGCTGTGGCACAGGTCGCAGATGTACCTAGGACCCAGTGTTAATATGGCTGTGGCACAGGTCAGCAGGCACAGCTCTGATTCGACCCCTAGCTCGGGAACTTCCCATAGGCTATAGGTGGAGCTTTAAGAAGAAAAAAAATTCCTGAGAGTTCTTATCATAAACAGGAAAAAAAATTTTTTTTATTGTTTCCTTTTTTTCTTTTTACTGTATCTATATGAGAAGACAGATGTAAGCTGAACCTACTATGGAGGTCACTTCACAATATGTGTAAATCAAACCATCAGTCACACTGTTGGCCTTAAATTTACAGTTATAAATCTCAACAAAACACATATAATGATATATCTCAATACAACTGGAAGGAAAAAGAAACTGGAACCAATTTTACTGTGACTGTATTTTAATCCCTCCATGATGTGCAGCAAAAATTATTTAAAAAACAATAATTGGGAGTTCCCTTGTGGTACAGTGGGTTAAGGATCCTGCATTGTCACTGCAGTGGCTCAGATTCAATTTCTGGTCCAGGAACTTGCTCCTGCCACACCAAAAAACAAACAAAAAACAGGAGTTCCCATCATGGCTCAGTGGTTAACGAATCCAACTATGAACCATGAGGTTGCGGGTTCAATCCCTGGCCTTGCTCAGTGGGTCAATGATCTGGCGCTGCTGTGAGCTGTGGTGTAGGTAGCAGACGCTGCTCGCTCTGGTGAGGCTGTGGCTGTGGCTGGCAGTTACAGCTCTGATTCGACCCCTAGCCTGGGAACCTCCATATGCCGCAAGAATGGCCCTCTAGGCAAAAAGACCAAAAACAAAACAAAACAAAAAAAGCAACAAAACAAAACCCACAATGGCAAATATTATTAAAATTAATGAAGAGATATAAATGATATATTGCTAACTGAAAATAATATCAATGTATACAGTTCAAGACCATTTTTGCTTAAAATACATTTTTATACAAATGATAATAGTTTAGGCATGAAAAAAGTTTTATAAGAATATATTTTTAAACCATTAACAATAATTAGGGAGTGGATGTATTCTGGAATTTGGGGGGAATTCCTATTTTTTGTAGTATTTATTTATAAATAAAATAACAATTATATAAACTACATATTAAAATGAAAAACATCAAATGAGTCTTCTAATAGGTGCTTCTAATAGATTTCTCCAGGATATTTAAATAATTACCTGTGAAACCTATGCTAAGAATTTTCACAAATGCAAAAATAAAAACAAAGGCCTAAATATTTAGCCTGTGGCTACACAGACAGCACACAGCAGAACTGGATCTTGAATTTAAATGTTTCTAACCAAATCTTACATTCTCATGCATATCTGAAGCACATAAAACTGAAAAACATCTATGTTACTATGATGGAGAGACAAGCCAATAAAAGGTAAAGGAAATGTTCCTCAGAGAAGATAAATTTTCAGAGCCTCACTACTTGTAACTGACGTAGTCAAGATTACAAATGTTTGGATTTCTAGTTCAATATTCTTTACACTATGTTGTCTTACATGATTATAATATTTTGAATAAACCAACATATTATATGTGTAGAATATTTATTAGCTAATTAACATTTTTCTTCTTTGGTAATGTTAATTCCTCCCTCCCCCCTTTCCTTCTTTATTTGGGTGAGGAGGGAGGGATTAATACCAATATATTTTTATTGTCTCAGATCACACTACATTTACTAGAATAAGCTGCCTCAAATTCTTTTGGGAAATAGGTGGAAATTACATCCTAAGTGGCTAGATAAGTAAACAAATGAATCTATGTTGTACTATTTACTATTTTAAATAGGTAACAGTGACTCCCTAGAGTGACACCTCTCTCGCAGAGTCCTTTCACTTTATCAAGCTACCTCCAGATTCCTTTTTGCTGCCTCCTTTTCACATTCTGTTTAAAAATACCTCTAAAAAAATCTTCTTCAAATTCTAGCTCAAAAACAGTTCCCAATCAGCTGTACTGTGAAAATTCTCACTTCTTTAAAACATTTCTGCTTCTCTCTAGTTCTAAATTATTTTCATTAAATAAGAAAAATGCAAAATAAAGTTCTCTAAAGCTCTCTCTGAACTTTTGAAACCCTGAGCTCTCTGCAGCCACCATGCTGGATACCAATAATGTGCATTCCAATAATATCTTAACATCTTTAATATGTAGTAAGAGAACACAGCTACATTACTGAGTACTATTATAAAGAGAAAAAGAAGTCACTAAGAAGTAAATCTGGTTGAAATTTAGGGTGTCTCAAAAGCAGTTTATAGAATATGTATAAGTTCACTGAGAAGTAAAACAATTAATAAAACTTTACATATTTCTCCAATCAGTCTTCCTTGTTCTTACCAATATATTTCACATTCTTTTTTATTTTTATTTTTTGGACCCAGATGCTGTCTATGGAAGCCTGATGTGGGATCTTTAATCCACTGAGCAAGGCCAGGGTTAGAACCCTCATCCTCATGAATACCAGTCGGGTTTGTTACCTCTGAGTCACAACGGGAACTCCCACATTTCACATATATTTTTACTGGAAATGACTTCAACAAAAGTTTGTACTACTTTCAAAGGTCCCACATGATTATGACAGTTAAATTGACTTACAGACGTTGCAGAGTGGTTACATGACATCTAATCTGCTATTTGGGTTCCTAGTACACCTCCCCATACACACACAAATTATTTCTCACCTTTTCCACTGCAAAAGAAAGCTCACCTCAAATTCCTAATAAACTTTGATTTTTATATCACAAGACTATTTTCTATGCAATGATATGAGAAATGTAAAACCAAACAATGGTCACTTTATGTCTTTCCAAATAAGGCTGAGGTCCTAAAGAACTGTAACATTTAGATGTGGGCCTCAAACACACTTAATGATACACAATTAATTTAATCTAAAATATGAGAGAAAATGCTTTTATGTAAAATTACTAAACAGTCCACAAGAGGGCACACTTTCAACTACTGCAAAACATTTTAATCCCTGTTTTTGTTTTTTTTTTAATTAGGCCATCAAAGATTAGCCAGGTTTTTCTGAATTGATAATTCAATACCATTAGAAAGCAACAGATGCTGAAGTTTGTAATTCTTTTTGTTTAAACATATACAAGCAAAATTTTTGGATGCAAATAAAATATAAGAAAAGTCTGAATGCATGAAGACTTCTACATTAATATTAAACGATAAGAGTATGTACTAGTCTTATCAGCCATCTTGGTCCTGTCAGCTTTGAAATTTCGCTTTGGAATTTTGCAGCCCTAAGAATCTTTTCAAAAAACTCTGGTTACTACGATTTTTCTTTTGGATTGCCACAATAAGTTTAGTGATCATCCATCACCTCATATAGATACAAAAGAAAAAAATTTCTTTGTGAAGAAAACTCTTCAGATCTACTCTAACAACTTTCATATATAATATACAACATGTTAATTATATTTGTCATGGTGCACATTATATCCTTAGTACTTATTTATCTTGTAACTGGAAGTTTGCACCTTTTGACTGCCTTCATCCAGTTCCCCACCCCCTTTTTCTAGCCTCTGATAACTACAAATCTCATCTCTTTCTCTATGAGTTTGTTTTTAAAGTATAGTTGACCCAAAGCACTATGTTAGTTCCTGGTACACAACATAGTAATTTGATATTTCTATATGTTTCACAATGATCATCCTAAGTCTAGTTACCATCTGTCATGCAAAGATACTACATAGTTAT
Organism: Catagonus wagneri; assembly: GCA_004024745.2. Lineage (NCBI taxonomy): Eukaryota > Metazoa > Chordata > Mammalia > Artiodactyla > Tayassuidae > Catagonus > Catagonus wagneri. The sequence goes on along the minus strand of PVHT020000009.1, from coordinate 10,644,098 downwards.
TGACCCTGTTCCCTACACTGTACATTTCACACCCGTGATTCATCTATTTGGTAACTGTAAGTTTGTACTTCTCAATCTTCCTCACCTATTTCACCCATCCCTCCACCTCTCTCCCTTCTGCCAACTACTTGTCTTCCACATGTATGGCTCTGTTTCAGGTTTTTTTTTTTGGTTTGTTTGTTCATGTTTTTTTTTTCTTTCCGATTCCACACATAAGTGCAATCATACAGTATTTATCTTTCTCTGTCTGACTTATTTGACTAGGCGTAATAACCTCTAGGTCCATTCATGTCACAAAGGACAAGAATTCATTTTTTTTTTAACAGCCGCACCTGCTGCATATGGAGGTTTCCAGGCTAGGGGTCAATGCCAGCCTACACCAAGAGCCACAGCAATACCAGATTTAAGCCACATCCTTGACCTATGCCAAAATTTGCAGCAACGCCAGATCCTTAACCCACTGAGCACGTCAAGGGATCGAACATGCATCCTTATAGATACTAGTTGGGTTCTCAACATGCTGAGCCACAATGGGAACTCCCAAGAATTCATTCTTTTTTATGGCTGATATCTTACATATACAAACATACATACACACATATATATAGCTTACATATATATGTGTTACATAGACATGTGGTATAATATCCAGTATAATATCCTACAATAACTTATAAGGGAAAAGAATCTGAAAAAGACTATATACATACATGTATGAGTGAATCACTTTACTGTATACCTGAAACCAACACATTGCAAATTAACTATACATCAATATAAAAAAAGAAACAAAAGAAAAAAAAGCCAAAAAAAAAAAAAAAGGATAAGGAGTTCCGCTGTGGCTCAGTAGGTTAAGGACCCAATTTTGTCTCTGTGAGGATGTGGATTCAATCCTGGCCTTGCTCAGTGAGTTAAGGATCTCGCATTGCTGTAGCTGTGGTGCAGGCCTGCAGCTGTAGCTCCAATTTAACCCTGGCCTAGGAACTTTCATATGCCACAAGTGCAGCCGTAAAAAGGAAAAAAAAGAAAAAATGTCACTGAGAGATCCTATCAGCAAAGAAACTGGTTAGGCAGTGACATACCACCACCAATACCACCTTCACTTCCACTGTCTTCATTATCATCGACACCATCAAATATTTATGATTGTTTACTTGGCCGGAATATGCAACATATCTCAGAGGATGTAATCAATTTTGAATGGTTCCCATAAATTCAAAGTTGTTCATATGACATCTCTCTTATTTTGGAACATACAAAATCAGTAATTTCTAAATACGACTTATTTAAAAAGAACAAAAATTAAAAATAAATACCATGTTTAATTTTAAGAACAGAAACATAAAATCTGTGGAACTTGAAAAGCAGCTTCTCGGAGTTCCCGTTGTGACTCAGCAGAAACGAATCTGACATGAGGTTGCGGTTCGATCCCGGGCCTCCCTCAGTGGGTCAAGAATCTGGTGCTGCCATGAGCTGTGGTGTAGGTTGCAGATGCGGCTCGGATCCCATGTGTTGTGCTGTGGCGTAGGCCAGCATCTGTAGCTCTGATTAGACCCCTAGCCTGGGAACCTCCAGATGCCGTTTTAGGTGTGGGCCTAAAACGATAAAAGGCAAAAGGCAAAAAAAAAAGAAAAGAAAAGCAGCTTCTCTGAACTATTTTATTGATAACTCTTTCTTTCTAATTATAGAAATAAGAGGAAAAATCCTTAAGTAATACAGAAAAGAAAGAATTTTGGGTATTTATGAAGCCTGCTAAACTTGCCTATTTGTTAAAGCTGTTTCAGAATGTGCTATATCTGACCCAGTCTACATTAAGTGTGTGCTCAAAAGAAATTTAATTATTTTTAAATTTTTCTTAAAAACTGACACTCAATACAGCTAAGTAGTGACAATATGCTTCTGTCTAGAATATATCTTTTCAAATATCGTATTGAATAATTTATATGTAGAAATCTGAAAACTGAAACAAACTAATGAGTATAATAAAAAGAAAGAGACTCACAGATAGAAAACAAACTAGTGGTTATCGTGGGGAGAGGGAGGAGGGAGGAGCAAGATAGGGGTAGCAGATTAAGCGGTACAAACTTATGTATAAAATAAATTAGCTATGAGGATGTATACACAGGGACTATAGCCAATACTTTATAATAACTATAAATGAAGCACAATCTTAAAAAATTGTGAATCACTATGCTGTATACCTCTAACATAATACTGTACATCGACTCTACTTCAATTAAAAATAATAAAATGGGCTATTAAAAAAATATATATATAAGGAATTTTCTTGTGGTGCAGTGGGTTAAGGATCCAGCATTCTCAATGCAGCAGCTTAGGTTGCTGCTGTGGTACAGGTTTGATCCCTGGCCAAGGAACTTCGACATGCTGCAGACACAGCTGAAAATAATAAATAAATAAGCAAAATGCACAAGAGATGAAGGTTTGTCCAAAAAAACAAAAAAAAAAACCAGGGAGAATATTTATCTACTCATTTATTGAGAGGAACTTAGGTTGTTGCTTCCATATCTGGGCTACTGACGTGGAATTACTGGATTGTATGGTACTTCTATTTTTAATTTTTTGAGGAACCTCCATACTGTTTTCCACAGTGACTGCACCAATTTACATTCCCATCGACAGTGCATGAGAATTCCCCTATTTGTTGACTTTTTGATAAAGAATTCCCCTATTTGTTGACTTTTTGATAACAGCCATTTTGACGGGTGTGAAGTGGTATCTCAATGTGGTTTTGATTTGCATTTTCCCGATGATCAGTGACGTTAAACATCTTTTCACACGCCTTTTGGCCAATTATACGTCTTCTTTGAGAAAATACCAGGTCCTCTGTCTGGCTATTTTGATCTTCATTATATGATACAGTCCCTAGGAACAATGAGTTATTTAAGACAACTCAGTAGGACAAATGAAATATGTATGTTCCAGGTACTTTAGAAAATTCTTGCAATTCAACAGCTTAAGATCATTACTTAAAGTACCTAAAACGGCAATTGAGAAAGTGTACACATAGAAGTATGTTTAAAAAAAAATCATGATTGCTCATGTATAATGTGCATTAATGATTGCTCTTCTGCCCTAACCCATTCAAAAATGTCATTTCCAACAACTCCCTTCTCTCTTCTGCATCATTAATTTTCCCTCTTATTGGATCACTCTAATCAGCATATAAACATCTAGATATTGATAACTCCTCCTACTCCCACAAAGGGGGGGGGGGAACTTGACTTCTATATCCCATCCCCTCAAATAACTGCTTGATTTTCTGCTTCCTTTCAAAGCAAATTCCCTCAGTTACCTATATTTAGCTCTAAATCCTCTCTTACTTTCTCCTGAAACCACACTACAGGTGTTTTTATTCTCATCACTCCACCAGAATTCTTGTTATGGTTAGTAATGGCATGTGACTACATTGCTAGGTGCAATGACAAACCTCAAATCTTTTCTGAACTGACCTAGCATTCAACAGAGTTGATCACTCTCTTCTGTTCAAACAGAATTGTTTGCCTATTTTTTGGCTGTGCCTGCAGCGGGAGGAAGTTCCAATGCCACAAATCAAACCTACACCAGAGCAGTGACGCGAGTAATAGGAGTGACAACACTGGATCCTTAACTCATGAGGCCACCAGGAAACTCCCAACAATCCTTTGTTTTCCAGAACGTAGTCTTTTGGTTTTTCCTCAACATGGCACAGGCCACTCTTGAATCCTATTCTGATTCCTTCTCATCCTCTTGTCCTACACTTCTGCTATCGATCTCATGATTTTAAAATAGCACCTGTATTCTGATGACTCTAAAGTTTCTATCTCCTATTTTGATTTCTCCCCTCTACATTACACTCATATATCCAACTACCTACTCAACACCTTTGATGTCCAGTAAGTACAGGTCTAGAGTAGAGATTGGCAATCTTACTACTGACTTCTGATAACACGATTTATATATTTTAGATAAAAGTTGTTTGTTAGATACTATTTACAAATACTTTATCCTTGTCTTTTTTTTGGGGGGGGGAGACCTTTTTAGGGCTGCACCTGCTGCATATGGATATTCTCAGGCTAGGGGTCAAATTGGGGCTCTAGCAGCTGGCCTACACCACAGCCACAGCCCTGCAGGATCCTTAACCCACTGAGTGAGGCCAGGGATCGAACTAGCATCCCCTTGGATACTAGTCAGGTTCATGACTGCTGAGCCACTATAGGAACTCCTATCCTTATCTTTGGTTTGCCTTTTCATTCTCTTAACAATACCTTCGAAATTTTGATGAAGTCTAATTTATTAATGTGTTCTTTTATGGTGGCAGTGGTGGGGTATAACTACAAAGCAGCATGCAGAAACTTTCTGCTGTCAAGAAAATGTTCTATATCATGAAGGGATATTAGTTACATGAGTATATCCAAGATTTCTTTTTTCAATATATTACCAAACTCCAAGATACTGCAAAGCAATAACAACTTAGCAGTAGTTAGAGAATGGGTGGAAATATAGATAAAATTAAAATGACAGAATGTTTATTACTGAAGCTGGGTGATGGATATTGGGTATTCATTATATTCTTCTGTTTACCTTTGAATGTATTTAAAATTTTCCAGCTTTTTTTTTAAATTAAGTGAATTTTTTTTAATTGGTTACAAAACATCACTGTCTCAGGTCAAGATTAATTAAAGCCTTCTCTTTATCACATCTATTACTGCTAAACCATGCTGAACCCTAATCCCTAACGAGATGGGATTTGGAAGAGGGGCCTTTGGAGGTGATTATGTTGTATGGATGGAATTCTCATGAATGGAATTAATGCCCTCATAAAATAGACTCCAGAGAACTCCTTTGTCCCTTCCATCGTGTGAGGACCCAGCAATATAAGATGGTCTACGAAACATGAGGTAGGTTCTCACAACACTGGATCTGATGGGACCTCGACCTTGGACTTCCCAGACTCTAGAACTGTGAGAATAAATTTCTCTTGTTTACAAGCCACCCAGTCTATGGTATTCTGTTGTAACAGTCTGAATGCATTAAGAAACCATTTTCCCCTCAGGCTCTATTTCTATAACCGTATTTAAAAAAAGAAAGAAAGAAAAACATAAAGCAATTCAAGAGAACCAAATACAATATTAAATAATATAACTAATGAATGTGAAAAAATATATGGGGATAACTTTTCAGGGAAGATAACCTTTTAAAAAGTCTTAAAATTTGGGAGTAACACTACTATATATAAAACAGGTAAAACAACAAGAATTTACCATATAACAGAGGGAACTATACTCAATATTTTGTAATAATAAATGGGAAAAGAATCTGAAAAAGAATATATGTCCATATAACTGGATCACTACTTTACACTTGAAACTAACATAATATTATAAACCAGCCATAATTCAATTTTTTTAAAAAAGTCAATTAAAGCCAATAACAAACAACTCCTTGCTAAGGAGCTAAATTTCAAAATCATTTAAAAAATTATTTTAAATAGTTCAATTTATACGAAAAGAAGTAATGAACAGAGAAAAGTGATTTCTGATTCACATTATCTACAGTAACCTTTTATATAATTTTTACTAGGTCCCTCCTACTATGTCATTTTATAGGATGCAAGTATAAAAATTCAGAATGTATATGTTCCTAAATTAATAAGCTCATGTTCAATGAACTACTCACAAAATTCAGCTTTTCATAACATCAAATGTCATATCCTTTCTGTATATTAAATGAAAAAAATGTTTAGTGTTTAGTTATTTAAATTCAGTTATCACTCAATCTTTCATTAGAAAAAGTAAGTTTTTAAATTTTAAGTGCAGTTTCTGATTTATATAAGGATGAGCCACACAAAAGTCAACTTTCTATGAAAGATTATTAAAAAGAAAGTAAAACAGCAAATGTATCCTGAGGTAGAAGGTTAATGAAAATATAGAATCAAATGACTTTGAGTGTTACAGAGGATTTTTACTGTTTAAGAAATCTAGGTAAAATGGGAGGGTAATGCAGAAAAAAGGGATGTAAAACAATAGGCTTCTCAAGTAATGTTTTAACACAAGTCACTATTTCACATAAACACAAAAGCAAACTAGACCTAAAAAAGGAAATAAAACACCTTTAATCGCAATCAGAATATTAAATTGCCTAAACTTGAAGCAGTTTAGCTTCTCTTTACCAGTACCCAATAATATTAAGTATGCTTAATACCCCCCAAACCCAGAGTTAATATCCTCAAAGAGCTAGAGACTCCAGTAAGAGTGATACCAATAATCACCATGTAATAACATAATTACATATTATGATAAATTCTGCAACAATAATAACTGATGACACTTAGCATCTTATATATGCTTGGAATCATTCTAAGGAATTTACATATTTAATTTAGTTCACTCATTTATATCTTCCAATTCAGTTAATCCTTATCTTATTAAATAGGTACTACTAATACCTTCATTTAAGATAACAAAGCCTGAGGCATATAAAGGTAAGTAACTTGCCCAAATCTGATTCCAGAGTCCCTGCTTTTAACACTCTGGAGTCCTTGCTCTTTTCTCAATGAAAAGAATTGGGCATTTTGAAAGAAAAGACTCCGACCAACTTTATATTGGGGGTAGACAGTAACAATGCCTCATTAAGAAAGTTTCATGAATAAGAGGCAAAAGGGGAAGAAATGGGGACAGGGTCGGGGGGGGGGCGCGAAGAGCATGTTCAAGTCCCTATAGAAGGACAGAGCCTAGCACAAAGGAAAAAATTATGTGGCTGGTACATAATGATGGACTCATACAAGATTAGGGAGAAAAGGTATATATACATTAGATCATTCCTAGCCTGATAGGCCAGGTCAAAGGGCTTTCGATTTTGATTCATGCCATTTAAAAAACAAGTGGTCTACTGTCCATTTAAATACATATCTTAGTTACTGAACATGGCACCTGCAGTTGCTCTAATCTTTGAATTCACTTCTCCCTTTTCACACAGATTTTCCATAATCCCTCAAGATACTAACTTGAATTCAAATCACTGTTTTCATGTAAAAACTTGCTCATCAGTGTTCATATCAACTTTATCTGTAATGGCCAAAAAACTCTGGAAATAACCCAAACGTCCTTCAATGCACAAATCGTTAAACAAACTGTGGTAAATCTATACCATGGAATACCACTCAACAGTAAAAGTAAACCACTTATTCACACATACAACTTGGCTGATCTCAAGGAAATCATACTCAAGGAAACTGGAGTGAAAACTGTCAATCTCAAGACTGTATATTGTATGATCCATTTATGGGACATTCTTGATACACCAACATTATTTTTAGTTATTTATTTATTTGCTGTTAAGGCCTGCATCTGTGGAATATGAAGATTCCCAGGCTAGGGGTCAAATCAGAGCCACAGCTGCCGGCCTGCACCACAGCCACAGCAATGCCAGATCAGAGCTGTATCTGTGACCTGCACCACAGCTCATGGCAATGCCGGATCCTCAATCCACTGAGTGAGTCCATGGATCAAACCCACAACATGGTTCCTAGTTGGATTCATTTCCACTGTGCCACGATGGAAGCTCGCATTGATATACCAACATTATCTTATAGAGATGAAGGGCAGATCAGTGGTTGCCAGAGAAGCTGGAGATGGTTAAGTACAGGTGTGTAGCTATAAAGTGATAGTACAAGAAAGTGGTACTTCAGATGAAAGAGTTCTGTATATTGACTAGGGGAGTGGTTACATGTAACTACATGAATGATAAAACGTTATAGAAACACACACAGAGTGCATGCACAGCTGGCTAAATCTGAATAAACTCCTGGATTATACAAATGCCAATGGTTTTGAAACTGTAGTAGAGTTATATACAATGTTACTACTGGGGGAGGCCAGATTAATGAGGGTACACATGATATCCCTATACCTTTTTTTTCTTTTTTGCAACTTCCTATGAGTCTATAATTATTTCAAAATAAAATATGGCTACAAAAGGGGAAATGTTGGGGGGAGGGATAAATTAGGAAGTTGAGATTAACATATACACACTACCATGTATAAAAGATAAGTAACAAGGCCGTACTGTACAGCACAGGAAATCTACTCAATACTGTATAATAACCTATATGGGAAAAGAATCTGAAATGGAATCGATAAATGTTATGTATAACTGATTCACTCTGTTGTACACATGAAACTAACACAACACTGTAAGTCAACTACATATCAATAATTAAAAAAAAAATCATTTAAAAAGCAATTATTGGAGTTCCCGTAGTGAATGAATCCGAATAGGAACCATGAGGTTGCAGATTTGATCCCTGGCTTCACTCAGTGGATTAAGGATTTGGCGTTGCGGTGAGTGGCTCAGATCCCGTGTTGTACGTTGCAGATGCGGCTCAGATCCCATGTTGCTGTTGCTGTGGTGTAGGCCAACAGCTATAGTTCTGATTAGACCCCTAGCCTGGGAACCTCCACATGCCATGGATGGGGCCTTAAAATGACAAAAGACAAAGAAAAAAAAAAGAACAAAGAAAGAAAAAAAGTAATTACTGTCTATGTGTTCTATACATTACGTAGTTCATTCACTTTATGGGCTTTTACTATTGAACAAAGTTCAGACTAGCTGATTTAGAAACTTTACAAAGCAATTTATAGGCAAAAAGTTTGTTTCTAAGTTTCTGTAGGCTGAAGAAATAACCTAATTTTGATATAATTTCAAACTTACAAAAAAGATTCAAAGTTAACACAAAATTGCTATGCAAGTACAAGAAACTACCACAATTTTTACCCAGATTCACCAGCTGGTTACGTTTTGCCCCATTTGCTTTAACATTCATTCACAATCCATCCTTCCTCCCTGCCCTACTGCGGGGTGTGTGTGTGTGTGTGTGTGTGTGTGTGTGTGTCTGTGTGTGTGTGTGTGTGTGTGTGTGTGTGTGTGTCTGTGTGTACACCCCCTGAACTATTTGAGAGCAAGATGGAGTATCATACAGTCCATTCTTCTAAATACATATTTCCTAAGAACAAGAACATTTTCTTAGATAATAACAGGACAGTGAACAAAATCAGGAAATTTAACATCTATACAATGATATCTTATCCAAGGTCCCTACTCAATCGTCTCCATGGAATGAATTATCAGCCAAAGTCACCAAATTCTCAATTCAATGTTCATCCAGTTCTGTTCTTATATTATTTACTGAACAAATATTTACTTAATGCCTGCAATGTGCAATGCACTGTTGTGGCCAGAAATACAGCAGTGAACAAAACAGACAACAGTCCCCGTATGCTCTCACAGAGCTTAGATCATAATAATAAAAGGTAATTTACTTCATTAGTCTTTAGGAAAACACAAATTACAACTGTAATGAGATACACTCAAAGTTAAAAAGACTAATCAACTGTTGGAATAAGAGATGGTAAACAGAAGCTCTCATATAATGCTGGTGGAAGTATACAAAATTGGTACAACCACTTTCGATAACTGATACTGCCTGCCAGGCGACTGCCCTAGGCCCTGCAACAACCTCATTCTAGAATCAGTGGGCCAGGATGTTCATGTTTGTCTTTAGAGATGGTAGTGGCACAAAAAGTGAAAACCCAGTCCAGCGTATGTTTTTCAAGCTTTTGGTCATGTCACACATACTAATTCTAATGGTCAGAGCACGTCCTATGACCAAACACAAAGTAAAGGGGTAGGAAAATATTCTCTGCCTCTGTAAGAGTGGGAGCAACCACACAGTCACCTGGGAAGGAGCTTCGATGTAGGGAGGGGCGAAGAACTGGGGCTATTAATGCAATCTATCACACCTACCCAACCCAAGATTCTTCAGTATTGGAAGCTGATAGTTTAACAAGCTCCCCAGGTGATTGTTTTTCTTTCTTTTTTTTTTTTTTTGCTTTTTCAGCACCACACTCGCAGCATATGGAGGTTCCCAGGCTAGGGATCAAATCAGAGCGGCAGCCACCAGCCTACACCACAGCCACAGCAATGCAGGATCCGAGCCGCATCTGTGACTTACACCACAGTTCATGGCAACTCCGGATCGTTAACCCACTGAGCAAGGCCAGGGATCGAACCCACAACCCCATGGCTCCTAGTCGGATTCGCTAACCGCTGCTCCACAGTGGGAATTCCCTCCCCAGATGATTTTGATGCATGCTAAAGTCTGAGAACCACCAACATTCACAGATTGCTAGGCCTCATCCCCAGAAGTTCTATTTCACTTAGATCTTGAGTAATACCCAAGGATTTGGCATTTCTAACAAATTTCCAAGATGACGCTAATGCTATTGATTGAGGGACCATACTGGTAACTACTGGGCCAGGAGACAGAGCTAAACTTTCTGAGGAAGATGTCACCTGTAATAAGTTTTGAAAACTTGGTACACTAGGTAAAAGGAAATAAGTAAAAACAGCACAGAGTAAAGCACAGTATATTGCTCTCCAAAACTCTATAAGAGTTGGTCCTCAAATGTGGCTCAAGTTTCCTCATTAGCAAGGCAAAGAAGGAAATACACAATATCTGTAAAATAAAAGTGAATCAGTTCCTCAGGAGAAGTACAGCTTTTCTAAGATAGTGTAATCTGAGAGAAATTTCACTGATGAGTCCTCATAAAGATTCTGGATGATATAATTGAGAAAGTCCTTGAATGTATTCATAAAAAAAAAAACCCCAAATCTATTCTAATTTTTCTCTTTTAGAAAAATCGCATCCTAAATGCACAATTTAGTAAAAGCAAATCTAAATGGGTCAAAATAAAGCAATCCAGGTAAACAGATCACTAATGGTATGATTTAATCTAAGAGTAAAGATTTAAATATTTAGAGGAATGAGCAGAATGCTGCCATTAGGCAGTCCTCATTACTACATTTTCTCAAAACTGTTTTTTTGAAAAACTGAGGTGGTCCAGAGTACATGGTGGAATGCAAACATGCAGTTTCAATTAAGGGCAGTGATATATGTTTTATCTATCAAACAATCAAGGCAAGGAAAATGAAGAGACAATACTTTTATGAAGTTGAAGATGTTTACACGAGGCATGTTCTTCTACACAGAAACCTCAGCCAGGTAAGAAAGTTCATCAAAGAAAAAAAAAAGTCTGGTGCTCTAACTCATGGGTGAATGAGTGGATCATGGTTACAAATTTCTACTAACTACAAATTCAATTTTCAGAATCTGAAAGTCAAAAAGTTAATAAAGTATCTTACTCTAGGCAATACTGCTTATACTATTTAACACATCATAAATTATGCATTATAGAAAAGACTAGGGGTGTGTATGTGTGGGTGTGTGTCTGTGTGTACACAATTATTTACTAGGCTGCCTAATGGTAGGCAGTATGTAGTCTATATTCTGAGGTATATATAGAGAAAAAAAAATGTGCATCTACTACTTGCTAGGCATGTGCCAGGCACTGTGCCTTGTTGCTTTACATTTTTTCTTCTTTTATTTTTCATTTAGTCTTCATAAAAAACCAACAAGTCTCATTATCTTTATTTTAAATATGGGAAGAGAACAAACAAATGAACTGCTCCAAATATAATAAGTAGTTAAGATGTAGAATCAGTACTCAAAATCAATGTGTCATCATTCACATTTAAAAGTTATAAAATGGTTCCTGAACACACACAAAAAAGACCTCTTACTCTCTCTCTATATATATGAGAAGTGTGAATTAAGACTAGAGAGATAGCAAGTTTTTGAACCGTGGCCAATAAGATAAAGAGAAATGTTAAGACACTCTGTTGTTGAGGCTGTGGAGAAACTGGCACTCTTCATACGCTGCTTAGAAAGCAAAATGGAACTGAATTTTGCAATATCTAAAAAAAATTACACATGCATTTACATAAACTTCTGACTCAGTAATCCCACTTCTAGAAATTTACATATGTAAAACATATGCACAATGTTATTACAGCATTGTTTACAATATAAAAATTTAGAAACAATCTAAAGTACAAGCATGGAAAACTGGGAAACTGTCTGAGTGAACCATAGTAAATCCACATCAAGAAATATTATATAGCAATTAAAAAGAACGAAAGATAACCATGAACTATGAAGTAATTCCTGGGATATGGAGTACTTCCTGGGATAAACTAAGTGAAGAAAGCAGGTGCAAAATAAGTTTACACAGAATACAAACTTCCTCTAATAAAAAAGGAGAAATGAGAATATATATAAGTATTAATTAATCAAAAAAAGAAATTAAGAAAGATAAAGAGTATGAAATCATTATCCATTGGGAAGGTGGGGATGGGATGGTATCAAGACTTCTGACTACACTTTCCTAAAATAGTTTTAACTTTTGAATCATGTAAATGTCATGTTTAAAAATCAATATTAAAGGACACTATACACTGATAAAAAGATCAGTACATGAGGAGAATACTATACTCATCAATATATATCCACCAAATACACAAAATGATACAAACAGACATAAAGGGAGAAAATGGCAGGAATACAATAATAGCAGGAGAATTTAACACCTCACTCATAGCAATATACAGGTTTTCTGGACAGAATACCAAGAAGGCAACAAAGATCCTAAATGACATAATACAACAGTTAAGACTTAATTGATATTTTCAGGACATTACATCCAAAAAAAAACAAGAATACTTTTTTTTCAAGTACAAATGGAATGTATTCTAGAACTGACCACATATTAGGGCACAAAACAAGACAAATTTAAGGGTATAGAAATTATTTCAAGCATCTTTTCTGACTACAAAGTCATGAAACCAGAAATGAGAAAGAAATGAGAGGGGGAAAAATGATTACACAAATAAACAGCATTTGCTACTAAAAAATTAATGGATCAACAATGAAATCAAGGAGGAAATTAAAAAACACCTTGAGACAATGAAAACACAACCACATAAAACCTATGGGATGCAGCAAAAAGAGTTCTCAGAGGAAAGTTCACAGCAAAATAGGCCTTTCTCAAAAAACAAGAAAAATCTCAAACAACCTAACTTACCACCTAAAAGAATTAGGGGAAAAAAAAACGAACAAAACCTAAAAAGTCAGCAGAAGGAAGGAAATAATAAAGATGAGAGCAGAAATGAATAAAACAGAGATTTAAAAAATAGAAAAAAAAAATCAATAAAACCAAGAACTAGTTCTTGGAAAGGTTAAACAAAATTGACACACCTCTGGTCAGGTTCACTACAAAAAAAAAAGAGAGGACTCAAAATAAGAAATGAAAAGGAGAAATAAAAATCAAGACCACAGAATTAGAAAAAAAATTATACTATGAACAATTAATTACATGCCAACAAATTCAACAACCTAGATGAAATGGAGAAGTTTCTAAAAAATACAGCCCATCAAAAATGAATCAAGAAACACAATTCGAACAGACTGATCAGTAGAACTGAAATACAATCTGTGGCGTTCTCATTGTGGTGCGAAAACAAATCCAACTAGTATCGATGAGGATGTGGGTTAGATCCCTGGCCTCGCTCAGTGGGTTAGGGATCCAGCACTGCTGTGAGCTGTGGTGTAGGTCACAGATGTGGCTTGGATCCCTGCATTGCTGTTGCTATGGCGTAGGCCAGCAGCTGCAGCTCCGATTCAACCCTTAACCTGGGAACTTCATATGTCATGGATGTGGCCCTAGAAAGCAAAGGGAAAAAGAAAAAAAGAGAGAGAGAGAGAATCTATAATTTAAAAAAACAAACAGGAGTTCCCTTCGTGGCTCAGTGGTTAACGAATCCGACTAGGAACCATGAAGTTGAGGGTTCGATCCCTGGCCTTGCTCAGTGGGTTAAGGATCCAGTGTTGCCATGAGCTATGGTGTAGGTTGCAGACGTGGCTCGGATCCCACGTTGCTGTGGCTGTGGCGAAGGCTGGCAGCTACAGCTCCTGTTAGACCCCTAGCCTGGGAACCCCCATATGCCGCGGGTGGGGCTCTACATAAAGGCAAAAAGACAAACAAACAAACAAACAAAAAAACCTCACTACAAATAAAAGTCCAGGGAAAGATGGCTTCAAAACAAAATCTACCAAACATATACCACTTCTTCACAAACTCTTCCAAAAGAATGAAGAGAACACTTCAAAAGACATTCTAAGAAGCCACCATCACCTTGATACCAAAACCTGACAGAAACACCACCAAAAAAATTATAGGAATTCTCTTGTGATGCAGCAGGTTAAGGATCTGGCATTTGTCACTGCAATGGATTGGGTTGCTGCTGCTGTGGTGTGGATTTGATCCCTGACCCAGGGACTTCTACATGCCATGGCACAAGCAAAAAAGCAAAAAAAAAAAAAAAAAAAAAAAAAATTACAGGCCCAGTATCTTCGATTAATACAGATGCAAAAATTCTCAAGAAAATATCAACAAATCGAATCCAACAACACATAAAAAAGATCATACACTGCGATCAAGACAGAGATCTTCCCAAGTTCACGAGGATGGTGCAACATATACAAATCAATGTGATATAGTCACATCAACAAAAGACAAAAAACCACATGATCATCGCAACAGATGCAGAAAAAGCATTCAATAAAATTTAACACTGATTCATGACAAAAAAAAAAACTCGTATCAAAGTCAGTATAAAGAGAACATATCTCAACATAATAAAAGTAATTTATGACAAACCCACAGCCAATATTATACTCAACAATGAAAAGCTGAAAGTCTTCCCACCAAAATCTGGAAAAAGAACACCCATTCTCATCACTTCTATTTAATATAGAATTGGAAGTCCTACCCACAGCAATAGACAAGATAAAGAAATAAGAGGTATTCAAATTGGAAGGGAAGAGATAAATTTGCCATTTATGCAGATGACACAATACTATATTTCGAAATACCCTAAAGACTTCACACAAAAACTCCTAGAACAGATAAATGAATTCATCAAGGTAGCAGAATACATGATTAACACACAGAACTTGGTTGCATTTCTTTACACTAACAATGAAATATCAGAGAGGGAGTGTTAAAAAAAAAAAAGTCTAAAATTGCATCAAAAATAAATAAAGTGCCCAGTAATAAACCTGACCAAGGAGCTGAAAGACATATGCTGAGAACTATGAAACGTTAGTTAAGGAAATTGAAGATGATTCAAAGAAATAGAAAGATATCCCATGCCCCTGGATTGGAAGAATTAATATTGCTTAAATGGCCATACTACTCAAAGCAATCTACAGGATTTAATGCAATCCTTATCAAATTACCCATGACATTTTTCACAGAACTAGAATAGTTCTAAAATGTACAGAGAACTATAAAAGACCCAGAATTGCCAAGGCAATCCTGAGGAGAAAGAACAAAGCAGGAAGGAAGTTCCTGTTATGGCTGAATGGAAACAAACTGGACGAGTATCCATGAGGACGCAGGTTTGATCCCTGGCCTTGCTCAGTGGGTTAAAGACCTAGTGTTGCCATGAGCTGTGGTGTAGGTTGCAGACTCAGCTCAGATCCCACGTTGTTGTGGTGTGGTGTGGGCCAATGGCTACAGCTCTGATTCGACCCCTAGCCTGGGAACCTCCATATACTGAAGGTTCAGCAAGGGATGCTGGAAAGTCAGCTTCATGTAAATCAATGTAGTTAGAATATATCCTTACACCAGACACAAAAATAAATTCAAAATGGCTCAAGGACAAATATGTAAGACACGAAACCCTAAAACTCCTAGAAGAGAACATAAAACTTGCTCTGTAATAAATCATATCCAGCGTTTCAGTAGGTCAGTCTCCCAAGGCAATGAGATGAAAACAAAAATAAACAAATGGGACAAACTTACAAACTTTAGCACAACACAGGAAAATCCAAAAAAAAAAAAAAAACAACCTATGGAATGGGAGAAAAATAAGTACTTGCAAATGATGCAACCAACAAAGGCTTAATATCCAAATATACACAAACAACTCACAGAACTCAACAACAAAAAACAAAAAAACCCAGTCAAAGAATGGGCAGAAGACCAAAAAAAAATAGACATTTCTCCAAAGAAGACATACAGATGGCCAGTAGGCACATGAAAAGATGCTCAACATTCCTAATTACTAGAGAAATGCAAACCAGAACTACAATGAGCTACCATCTCACACTGGTCAGAATGGCCATCATTAAAAAGTCTACAAATAACAAATGCTTAAGAAGGTGTGGAGAAAAGGGAAGCCTTGTTACAACTCCAACTGTTGATGGGAATGCAGGTTGATGTAATCACTATGAAAAACAGTATGGAGGTTCCTCAGAAAACTAAAAATAGAATTAACATATGATCCAGCAATCTCACTCCTGGGGATACATTCAGACAAAGCTATAATACAAAAAGATACATGCACCCCTATGTTCATAACGGCACTATTCACAATAACCAAGACATGAAAACAACCTGAATGTCCACAAACAGATGAATGAATGAAGATGTGGTATGTTTATACAATGAAATACTACTCAGCCATAAAAAAGAATGAAATAACGCCATTTGCAGCAACATGAAAGCAACCAGAGATTATCATACTAAGTGAAGTCAGAAAGATAAATACCACAGGATATCACTTACATTTGAAATCAAAAATATGGCACAAATGAACGTATCTACAAATCAGAAACAGACCCACAGACATAGAAAACAAACTTGTGGTTGCCACTGGGGAAGGAAAGTAGGAGAGGGATGAAGTGGGTGCTTGGGGTTAGCAGATGCAAACTAGTACCTACAGAATGGTTAAAACACTGGGTCCTACTGTATAGCACAGGGAACTACAAATATTCTGTGATAAACTGTAATGCAAATGAATATATTTACACACATGTAAAATTTACACATATACACACACACACACAACTGAATCACTTTGCTATAAAGTAGAAATTAACACAATATTGTGAACCAACTATAATAAAAAAAGAAAAACAAAAATCAGTATTAAATCAAATTGAATAAAAAAAGAAATCCTACAAGTTCCTGTGGCTCAGCGGTAGTGAACCCAATGAGAATCCATAAGGATGTGGATTCAATCCCTGGCCTTGCTCAGTGGGTTAAGGATCCAGTGCTGCTGTGAGCTGTGGTGTAGGTTGCAGACGCAGCTCGGATGTGGCATTGCTGTGCGTGTGGAGTAGGCCATCAGCTGCAGCTCTGATTCGACCCCTAGCCTGGGAACTTCCATATGCCACGGGTGTGGCCCTAAAAAGCAAACCCTAAAGCTGAACACAAGCAGCATAACTACATTATCCAATAATAACATAATCACAAAAATTAAATCCAAGTAATTCTGACACAGTCTGTGACTATATACCATCACTGGGTATGGTGGGTTGAATTGTGGCCTCCTCCAAAATATGTCCACATGGCACCAATGAATGTGACCTTATTTGGAAAAAGTGTCATTCAAATTTAAGGACCTCAGGATAAAATCATGCTGTCTTATGGGTTGGCCCTAAATCCAATGAACATGTCCTAAATTTGGGCGACAGACACACTGACATACAGAGGTCCATGTGAAGATGAAGGTAGAGACTGGAATCATGCAGTCACAAAAGAAAGGAGTGGCTAGAGCCACCAGAAGCTGGAACAGGCAAAAAAAAAATTCTTCCTTAGAGCCTCTGAAGAGAGAATGAGACTTCTCTGAATGAGACTTCTCTGAAAAGAGAATGAGACTGCTAACACCTTGATTTTAGATTTCTGGCTTCTAGAACTGAGAGAGAATAAATTCCTGTTGTTTTGAGCCACTGAATTTGTGGTAACTTACTACGGCAGCCCTGGTGAATTAGAACATCAGGACAGAAAGGATTGAAATCTTGAAACTTGTCTAGTGTGTTTTATTTTGGCAGTGGTGTTGATACAGCAATTGAATAAAATATGGTCCTGAAAGCCAAGTGAACATCTTCCAGGACAAATAAGTCATCCACTGTGTCACTTACTATTGAAATCTGAGAACTGACCAGTGGATTTGGCAACATGGAAATTACTTGTAACCCTGAGAAGACCGATTCTGAAAGTAATGGAATGTAACAGCAAAACTTGTTTAGGATAGGCTTATGAGAGAAGAGAAGGAGAATAATAGTGAATTACAGACAAATTTCTATAAAAGGGAGCTGAGATTTGGGGCAGTAGCAAATGGGTCAAGAGAAGAGGTTTTGTTTAAAATGGAAGAAATAAAATGTCTGTATGCTCATGAAAATAAATGATCAAGCGAAGAGAAAAAAAATAACGTAAGTGGTGAGAATTACAGGAGTATGATAGCTTTGAGTATACAAGAGAGTGAGACCCTATTGGAAGGGCTGGCTTTAAGCACTTGGACAGTTCAGCTACAGTAACAGAAGGGAAAGAGAGTAGTAAGCAGATAAATAAATGCAGTGTCAGGTATTTGTGAAAACTCTCTTCTGACTGTTTCAATATTCCCACTGTTACAGAAAGTAAGTTCATCACCTAAAATTTTCTCCAGTCCTGTTCAGCTGTGAGAGTGAGACTTCACCATAGTTGTAGTTTTGCCAAGAAGAGAAGGGCAAAAGAACTGAAGCTGTATGCAAGTGAGTGATTATGACTGACCTTTGAATTTAAGGTTAAGGAGAGAAATATGGGTATCAGGGTGAAGAAAAACAGTACTGCAACATTCAATACAGCTGACCCTTAACACAGGATTGAACTGTGGGGTCAAGTTACATAGCAGAATTTTTTCAACAGTAGTAAATACAGTACTGCACAATCCGCAGCTGGTTGAATCCAGAGATGTGGAATTACGTACTCAGAAGGCTGACTATGGTATCTGTGGTGGGTCCTGGAACTAATCTCCTATAGATACTGGACTTTACTTGTTATGGGTAAGTCTTTTCATCCCGCCACAACTTATTCCTTTGGCTTCTGTAACCCTATCACTGGTACCTTGCTGATTAACTCTTCAATGATTCCACTTCCTCCAATGGTTAACTACCTTTCATCACTTCTCAAGTTTAGCTACTTGACCCAATACATACTTCTTCCAAAGTTCATTTATTTCATGGCCTCTGAAAGATCTGTATGGCTTCATTACCGGAGAATTCATGATTCTTCATTGGCACTTCAAAATCTTACAGTACAAATGTGTCAATGCGTCTAACGTTCCATAATCATTCCCCTCAAAGCGTCAGCATGTGAAATAACATTTCTAAAATGAAAACCACTTCCTGTAATCTTACAATTTCTATCACTGTTCCCATTCATTAGTAATCCTGAGTTATAAATATTTGTAAAATACCGTTATCTATATGATTAATCAGTTCTCCATTTCTTGTTCCACTGCTCTAACCCCTATTTTAAAAAAAAATCTTGAACTCTTAGGCACCTGAATTATTCTAACTACCAAATAGCCCTTTTTTTGTTTTTTAAACTTTAGTACTTCTCTATTTTCAGCTATCCTTCATTAAGTATGTGATGAACTGCCTTTAAACAACTGTTTTTATTTACTACCATAATTAACTCCAATAAAACATCTATAAACTTAATTCCAAAGCCTTATCCTAACAATCAATCTTTTCCATGATTTAGTTTTTTTCCAATTATATTTCCCTCTCTTCAAACATGAACTGCCCATTCTTGCCAGACTGGTCTTTTGTTGCTCCCAAAACACGCCATCATTGACTCTTGCACCAGTACATTTCCTTATACTGTTCTTTTTCCTTTCTCTATAGCTAACCAATTCTATCCATTCTTCAAGTTCCATCTCTTCCTTGAAATCTTCCCGTTATTACTGAACTTTATAATCCTTTCCTTTAATGAATTCCTACATTACATGCATGTAAGTTGGGATCTGGCCATCCAGTTATACTCTCTCTAGTCATTTCATTGGCACTTAAAGGGCGAAATCTTCTTTTTCTTTTTTGTCTTTTCAGGGCTGCACCTGCAGCATATGGAGGTTCTCAGGCTAGGGGTCTAATCAGAGCTGTAGCCACCGGCCGATGCCACAGCCACAGCAACGCAGGATCCGAGCCGTGTCTGCGACCTACACCACAGCTCACAGCAACACCGGATCCTTAACCCACTGAGTGAGGCCTGGGATCGAACCCGCAACCTCATGGTTCTTAGTCGGATTCGTTAACCACTGAGCCATGATGGGAACTTCCAGGGCGAAATCTTATCTCAGTTTTTTTCTGTCTTTCCATTAAGATCTAACATGATGACAGTCATATGGTTTACAGGTTAAAGTGAAAGAATAACACTGGGAAACTGCTAGAAGATGAATTAGACAAACAACTCAAGGCCTTACACAATCAAACACTACATAAAAAGAATTTGAAATATGGATGCTGGTAGTTCCCGTCGTGGCTCAGTGGTTAATGAATCCAACTAGGAACCATGAGGATGAGTGTTCAATCCCTGGCATCCCTCAGCGGGTTAAGGATCTGGCGTTGCTGTGAGCTGTGGTGTAGGTCGCAGACATGGTTCGGATCCTGTGTTGCTGTGGCTGTGGCATAGGCTGCTGGCTACAGCTCCAATTAGACCCCTAGCCTGAGAACCTTCATATGCTGCGAGTGCAGCCCTAGAAGAGGCAAAAAGACAAAAAAAAAAAAAAAAATAAGAGAAAGAAAGAAATATGGATGCTGAGAAAGTTCATATTTAAGGTGATATCAGGTAGTCATAACTGAAAATAATCAGTTCTGACCTTCATATGTTAAGCTTTTATTAGCATCCTCATGATTGCTTTTATGGGAAAGGGAACAACATTTTAGGAGAAATCTATCAGTTAAACTCTAGAATTCATCTCCCCCTTTTCAATAATCTTACTAAGAAGAACAGAAAAATCAGAGTTGACCTTTCACACAGACTGGTAATTTAAAATCCTTGGAAAAATCTACAATGAAATGCCAAACAGCTACACAAAAAGCTAGTATTATTAACTTACTACTTATCAAACAGAAATGCTGTAGAGCTGACAAGGGAACAAGAAAGGTTAAAAAATCAAATCTAGGAGTTCTCTTGTGGTGCAGCAGCAGTGGATTAAGAATCTGGGATTGTGGAGTTCTCATCGCAGTTTAGCAGAAACGAATCTGACTAGGAACCATGAGGTTGCGTGTTCGATCTCTGGCTTTGCTCAGTGGGTTAAGGATCCGGCGTTGCCGTGAGCTGTGGGGTAGGTCTCAGATGTGGCTCAGATCCTGCGTTGCTGTGGCTGTGGCGTGGGCTGGCAGCTGTAGCTCCGATTAGACCCCTAGTTTGGGAACCTCCACATGCTGTGGGTATGGCCCTAAAATGACAAAAGACACACACACACACACACACAGGAATCTGGGATTGTAGCTGCAGCAGCCCGGGTCACTACTATGGCATGGTTTCAACCCCTGGCCCAGGAACTTCAACATGCTATGGATGTGGCCAAAAAAAATAAAATCCAGGTGGTATCTTATCTATGCTGAGTTAAATGTAATCTGATAATTGTCAATTTTTTTTTTCTTTTTATGGCTGCACCCAAGGGATATGGAAGTTCACAGGCTAGGGGTCAAATTGGAGCTGCAGATGCCAGCCTACACTACAACCATAGCAATGCCAGATCCCAGCTGCATCTGTTGACTTACGCCTCAGCTTATGGCAATGGCAGATACTTAACACACCAAGTGAGGCCAGGAATCGAACCTGCATTTTCATGGACACTATGTTCAGTTCTAGCCTGTTGAGCCAGGGAAATCTGAAATCTGAAATTTTTCAGTACTGATTTCTGAAACCACAATTAAATCTTCTAGTCTTAGACTTAATTATTACATTAAAATTTTAAATTTTTATCAAAAATTATTACCGTTAAGTTGACAATGAAAATAAATGTCTACTTTCAGCAGGTAGACATTATGGTTCCTTAAATTTACAAGCCTCCTTTTTTCTTTCTGAAATTAAGAGATTAACTTTTCTAAGACCAAAGTCCAGAAATGAAATGTGTCTCTCCTGCTATCTGATCAGATATCAGCCAACAATGGGTGAACATAGTTTAAATAACTACTATGCAAATAGCTTTTTTTTGTCTTTTTTTTTTTTTTTTTTGCCTTACCTAGGGCCGCACCCGCAGCATATGGAGGTTCCCAGGCTAGGGGTCTAATAGGAGCTGTAGCCACCGGCCTTCACCACAGCCACAGCAAGGCGGGATCCGAGCCGCATCTGCAACCTACACCACAGCTCACGGAAACCAGATCCTTAACCCACTGAGCAAGGCCAGGGATTGAACCCGCAACCTCATGGTTCCTAGTCGGATTCATTAACCACTGAGCCACGATGGGAACTCCTACTATGCAAATATTTTAAATTAAATATAATTTCCACAGATACTTCTGACTAAACAGAATCAGTAAATTTTAAAAATAGAAGAAAATTTAAGTTACTAGCCCAACTTGCCTATTTTATATAAGAAACAGGTATGCTGAACATTACTACAGCTGTTGTAATGGGGAAACTGGGAATTATTATTACTATGAAACACACAGTACAGAACTCAATAGAGTTTCTGATACCACGTTAAGCTCGATATAAATTCTATTAAATACTGACATGTATTGTTAACTACCATAAAAAACACACTAGAACTAACAATATCATAGCTTAGAAATACAAAATAAAATAGGCAGAAGACCTGAATACACATGAAAAGAAGCTCAACATTACTAGTCAGCAGAGAAATGCAAATCAAAACCACAAGATATCACCTCTCACCTGGCAGAATATCTATCATCAAAAAGACCATAAATAACAAATTGGTGACGAGGATGTAGAGAAAAGGGAACCCTTGTTCACAGTTGGTGGATATGCAAATTAAGTGGAGCCACACTTAAAAACAGTATGGAAGTTTCTCAAAAAACTAAAACTACAACTATCATATGATCCTGCAATTCCACTCCTGGGTATATATCCAAAGAAAACAAAAACATTAATTTGAAAGATACAGGCACCCTCAATGTTTACAGCAGCAGTATTTACAACAGCCAAGATATGGAAGCAATCTAAGTATCCATCAAAAGATGAATGGATATTTTGCCATTTGTAACGACATGGACTTGGACCATGGGTGAACGTGTAACAACATGATAGCGCTTATACGTGGAGTCTAAAAAATAAAACAAACTTGTTGACTATAACAAAAAAGTAGATTCAGGAGTTTCCACTGTGGCTCAGTGGAAACGAATCTGACTAGCATCTATGGGGATGCAGGTTTGATCCCTGGCCTCACTCAGCATGTTAAGGATCTGGCGCTGCTGTGAGCTGTGGTGTAGGTTGCAGATGTGGCCTGGATCCCTTGTTGCTGTGGCTATGGTGTTAGGCCAGCAGCTACAGCTCCGATTTAGACCCCTAGCCTGGGAACCTTCATATGGCACGAGTGTGGCCCTAAAAAGACCGAAAAAAAAAGAAGCAGATTCACAGATATAATGGAGAAAAAAACTAGTGGTTACCAGTGGGGAGAGAGAAAGAGGCAGGCAAGGCAGGCATAGCGATTAAGAGGCACAAAGTACTATGAATAAAATAAGCTACAAGCTAAGAGGATATACAGGACAGGGAATATAAACAATATTATATAATAACTATACATGGAGTATAACCTTTAAAAATTGTAAATCACTGTTATGCATCTGACACATAATATTGTAAATTATCCCACAATTAAAATAAAAAACAAAGCAAAAAGGAAATATAAAATAAACAGAACTATCAATGTATAAAAATCTAGGATTATTTAGAAAATAATTTAGTATCATTCTAGACAAACCTAGCTTAAATTTCATTTTTCACTACTATATAGGGAAAAAAATTCAACTATAACGGTAGACTGTGATAAATTGAGATGCATATTGTAATCCCTACAGCAACCTCTAAGAAAATAACTCATAAAAGTAGTAAAAACAAACAAATCAACCAACCAAAAGAGGAACTGACATGCTACATAATATTTAACACAAAAGGAGGCAATAAAGGAATGGCAGGCATAAATCCAACATGTCAATAATCTCATTAAATGGGACTAGATTAAACATGCCACTCAAAAGGCAAGAAATTATAGTAATGGATAAACTATCCAGACTCAACTAACATTACTTCCACAAAAGATACATTTTAGATGCAAAGATACAAACAGGTTGGAAGTAAAAGAATGAAAAAAATATTCCATATAAACAGTAATACTAAAAACGCTGAAGTGGCTAATAGTAATAGCATATGAAACAAACTCTGAGATAAATAGTAATAAAGACAAGGAGGGATTATTTCATAATGATAGAAGAGTCAATATATATATCAGATGATGTAACAGTTACAAATGTATTCACCCATACCTAACAATAGAATTGTTAATACACGAAGCAAAACGTGACAGAAATTAAATGAACAGAGCTAGAGAGAAAATCTGCAAGGATGCAAAAGACTTAATACACTAACCAAACTGACCTAACTTTTTACTTTTATAGAACACTACACTGAAAAGACTGCTTAGAGTACATATTCCTTTTAAGCATACACAGAATATTTTCCAAAACCGACCACATGCTGGGTCACAGACAAATCTAAAATCATAAAAAGGATGTTCCCTGACAATAATAGAACAAAATTAAAAATCCATTAACAGAAAGAAACCTGTGAAAATTCCTGGGTCAAAGAAGATAAAAGAAGGAAAATTAAATATTTTGAACTAAATAAAAACGAAAACACAGCAAACTTTATGGGATACAACCAAAGCAGTGTGTCTATTGGACTATTTATAGATTCAAATGCCTATATCAGAAAAGAACAGTCTCAAATCAACAACTTAAGTTTCCACACCCTAAGAAACCAGAAAAATTAATCCAAAGCAATAAGAAAGAAAGAAAAGAGTAGAAACGAAACAAACCCAGAAAAACAAAAAGGAAATATCTGTAAATTCAAAAGTTGTTTCGAAAAAAAAATTAACAAAACTGACAAATCCTTATAATTATCAAAAAAATGTGAAGAGGCAAAAATTACCAAAATCAGAAATGGTAAAGAAGAAATCACTACTGATCCCTATCGAAATTTAAAGGCTCATAAGGGACTACAATAAACAAATCAGAGAAATTATATTAAAAAGAAAAAATCCTAGAAAGACACAACTATCAGAACTGACTACAACAATTAAGGACACTGAGCCACTTATTAAAAACCTTCACACGTAGCTGTCCAGTTTTCCCAGCACCACTTATTGAAGAGGCTGTCTTTTGTCCAATGTATAAAAAATGAAACTAGAACACTTCCTAACACCATGCACAAAAATAAACTCGAAATGGATTAAAGATCTAGATAGAAGACCAGAAACTATAAAACTCTTAGAGGAAACATAGGCCACTCTCTGACATAAATGATAGCAACATCTTCTCAGATCCATGTGTCAGAGTAAGGACAATAAAAAGAGAAATAAACCAATGGGACTTAATTAAACTTCAAAGCTTCTGCACAGCTAAGGAAACCCTAAACAAAACGAAAAGACAACCCACAGAATGGGAGAAAATATTTGCAAATGATTCAACTGACAAGGGATTAATCTCCAAAATTTACAAACAGCTCCTACAGCTCAACACCAAAGAAACAAACAACCCCATCCAAAAATGGGCAGAGGATCT
>PVHT020000009.1:10595919-10617561 GCA_004024745.2 Catagonus wagneri | reverse complement strand
ACTAAAAAGACACAATGAACCTTCTTACAGAACAGACAATGACACACAGACTTTGGAAAACCTTGGTTTTTCAAATAAGACAATCTGGGGGGTGGGGGGATGCACTGGGGATTTGGGATACAAAATCTGTAAAATTGACTTGTGATGACTTATGTACACCTATAATTGAAATAAAATCCATTAAGAAAAAAAAAAAACTTCACACTAAGAAAAGCCTAGGAACAGATGTTTAATTGGTGAAGCTTATGAAATATATAACTCATTCTATGTGGTCAGCATTACCTTATACCAAAGCCAGACACACAAAACAGAAGAAAACTATACATCAATATCCCTCACTGACATAGATATAAAAATCCTTCTTAAAAAATTAGCAAACTGAGGAGTTCCCAACCCTGGCTCAATGGTAACCAACCTGACTACTATCCGTGAAGACGTAGGTTCAACCCTTGACCTCACTCAGTGGGTTAAGGATCTGGCGTTGCTGTGAGCTGTGGTGTAGGTCATAGATGCAGCTTGGATCTGGCATTGCTGTGTCTGCGGCATAGGCCAGCAGCTGCAGCTCTGATTCAACCCCTAGCCTGAGAACTTCCATATGCCTCGGGTGCAGCCCTAAAAGAAAAGAAAAAAAAAGCAAATTGGATCAAGCAACATATTAAAATGGATTCCACATTATCACTGAGTGAGACACATCCTGAGAATACAACATAGGTTAAGTATCTGAAAATCAACTAATGTAAAACAATTTTGAAAAGAAGGAAGATGGAAGACTTATACTACCTAATTTCAAAACACAATATGAAGCTACAGTAATCAAGACAGAGTAGCATTATTATAAGGATAGGTGTAAGGAAAGTTCAACAAAGAAAACTGAGAATATAGAAGAACATCCTTATGTTTGATTTTTCACAAAACTGCCAAGATAAGTCAATGGCAGAAAAGACAGTCTTCGAACAAATGGTTTTGGGATAAGTAAGTGGATATCCCATGCAAACAAACAAGGAACACCCCTCCAAACCCTTATCTCACACCACACACAAAAGTTAATTCAAATAGATCAAAGACCTAAATGTATGAGCTAAAACAATAAACCATTTAAGGAAAATATAAGAGAAAATCTTCATGGTCTTGGTTTGGTCAAAGAGTTCTTAGACAACAAAAGTAAGAGGCATAAAAAGATAAAACGGGTAAAACTGTACTTCCTTAAAATTAAAAACATTTGCACTTTTTTTTTGTCTTTTTGACTTTTCTAGGGCCATACTCGTGGCATATGGAGGTTCCCAGGCTAGGGGTCTAACAGGAGCTGTAGCCGCCAGCCTATGCCACAGCCACAGCAACGCAGAATGCGAGCCATGTCTGTGACCTACACCACAGCTCACGGCAACACCAGATCCTGAACCCTCTGAGCGAGGCCAGGGATCAAACCCACAACCTCATGGTTCCTAGTCAAATTTGTTAACCACTGAGCCACGATGGGAACTCCCAAAAATGTTTGCACTTTAAAAGACACCAAAAAGAAAAGAAAAAGACAAGACTGGGAGAAACAATAAGCAAATCATATAATGGACAATACCCTTGTATTCAGAATACAGATAAACTCTCACAACTGTTTAAGACAACAATCCAGGAATTCCCAACGTGGAGCAGCAGAAATGAATCAGATTAGGAATTATGAGGTTGTGGGTTCAATCCCTGGCCTTGCTCAGTGCGGTAAGGACATGGCGTTGCCGTAAACTATGGTGTAGGTCGCAGGCGTGGCACGGATCTGGCATGGCTGTGGTGTAGGCTGGCAGCTGTAGCTCCAACTCAACCCCTAGCCTGGGAACCTCCATATGCCGCAGGTGCAGCCCTAAAAAGCAAAAATAAATAATAAAATAAAAAGGGAAAAGACCTGCTTGAATAGATATTTCACCAAAGAAGACAGATGAATGATTTAGAAGCACAAAAAAACTTGTTCAACACCATTAGTCACTAGGAATACACTCATTATAACCACTATGAGTACTATAATACACCTACTAATTTGGTTATAATCAAAAAGACAGATAATACCAAGTGCTAGTGAGAATACAGAGAAATCAGAACCTTTATACATCTGTGGTAAGAAGGTAAAATGGTAAGCCTCTTTAGAACGAAGTTTGGCAGGTTCTTAAAAGAGTTAGTTTATTATATGATCTAGCAACTCTATTCTAAGGAATCTAAGAGAAGTGAAAACATATGTCCTCACAAAGACTTGTCCATGAATGTTTTAAAAGACATTATTTGTAATAGTCAAAACCCGGAAATGATCTATCCACATGCCTATCAACCAGTGAAAGAATAAACAAAACATACTATTTCAATACAAAGAATATTATTCAGCAATAAAAAGGAACAAAATACTGATATACACTATGGCATGGATGAACTTCAAAAACATTATGCTAAGTCAAAGAAGCCAGGTGCAAAAGCCTATGTATATGGTATGATTCCTTTTAGATTAAATGTCCAGAAAAATGCATAGAAACAGAAAGTAGATGGGTTGTTACCTGAGACCTGATCACAAACAGGCTTGTTGGAAGTTTTGGTGGTGATGGACAAGTCCTAAAACTGGATTGTGCAACTCTGTATATTTACTAAAACTCATTAGATTGTATACTCACAAGTGGATTTTATATTATGTAAACTAAATCTCAATAAAGTTGTAAAAATGCAATTAGAGAAATTATTCTCCTTTAGCTAGCTATAAACATTTTCCCTTAGTTCAGTATTTTTTCTTTAAAAAGATAATCATACATAATTTTTTAAAAAATTGTAATATTCATCATATACTATTTCTGAGAATTTAACCACACTGATTTGGTGGTATTAATTAGCTCTGACTTGCATTTAACTAAAACTTCTTGTGAGGAATTAGGAGAGAATCCTGTTATTTAAGCAAGTTCATACACAATCACCTGCACTTATTCTGGTTTTGGCCTTTTTTTTTTTTTTTTTTTTTGTCTTTTTAGGGCTGCACCCATGGCATATGGAGGTTCCCAGGCTAGGGGCTGAATCGGAGCTATAGATGCTGGCCTATACCACAGCCACAGCAATGCAGGATCCGAGCCACATCTGTGACCTACACCACTGCTCACCACAATGCTGGATGCTTAACCCACTGAGCAAGGCCAGGGATCGAACCTTGGTCCTCATGGACGCCAGTCGATTCATTTCCACTGAGCCACAACAAGAAATCCTATTCTTTTAAATTTGTAATTAAAATTTTAATTTTTTTTTTTTTTTGCCATTCCTGCAGCAGACAGAAGTTCCAGGGCCAGGGATCAAGCCACAGCAATGACAACACAAGATCCTTTAACCTGCTGAGCCACCAGAGAACTCCTAAAATTTTAAAAACTTTAATTCCTATATTTCTAATTCAATTAATTCCTCTATTAACCTTGTGTTTTCTATTCTTACTCTATTCCCTAGGCTCTTGAATTGGAATTATATCCACTTAAAAATCTCGAATAGCTCTATTAATAACACTGGACATACTAAAAATCAAGAGTTTTTAAATAACTGTGAAGAAACTGATAATTTTCTTTCAAAAGGTTTACAGTGTCTAGATAGGGGAGAAAAGGGAAAAAATTAAAACAGCTACTTCCATAACATTAACACTGGTCTTTAAATAAAAGCAGCAAGAAATCTCTTAACCTTGTTAGTACTGGGTTGTTTTTTTTTTTTAGCTTTTTGTCTTTTTAGGACCGCACCTGCAGCATGTGGAGGTTCCCAGGCTAGGGGTCTAATTGGAGCTGTTGCTGCAGCCCTAGGCCAGAGCCACAGCAATGCCAGATCCGAGCCACGTCTGCAGCCTATACCACAGCTCACGGCTATGCCAGATTGTTAACCCACTGAGCAATGCCAGGGATCAAACTCGCAACCTCATGGTTCCTAGTTGGATTCGTTTCCACTGCGCCACGATGGGAACTCCAGTACTTTTTGTTTCTTTAGCTAAATAAAAAAATCATTGAGACGATTGTCAATCAATGTTATATGAAACCAGGAAGGTAGCAATCAGGTTGCAGTATACGCTTCATTAGAATTCAATGACTCTACAATATACTTTATTAGAAGTGTGCTGTTAATAGGAAAAAAAAAAAGAAAAAGAAAAAGAAAAGAAAAGGAGTTCCCTTGTGTGCAGTGGGTTAAGGATCAAGCATTGTTACTGCAGTGTCTTGGGTTGCTATGTAATACAGGTTTGACCCCCGGTCTGGGAACTTCTGCATTTCACAGGCGCTGCCAAAAAAAGAAGTGTGCTGTAAAACATTTCTATCTAGCTTAAGATGCTTAAATAAATCTGGCTTTGGATTCCCCTTTACTAAGATGAACTGCAATTCAAAGTAAAGTAAAACACTGCTTCTCAAATTTGGCTTTCCTTTCAGATGTTAGAATCTTTCTCCTACCTAATCAAACTTGTTCTCTTATGAATGTGATACACAGCCATTGGTTATAAACCAGTGTTTCTCATCTCTCTAAAAGTCTCTCTTCCCAACCAAATTTTTTCCCCTTTGGTGTGGTAGTACTCCTGTTGAGAACACATTTTCTAAGATACTTTTCACAAAACTTATCCTATAAAATTATAGGGATCTTTTAAAATACCTCAAGAAACTAAAGCATGTTTCTATTGCCCAAGACGGTCTATCTTCCTAAATAAATTCCCATAGTATTTTCAAAACATGAAAGAGACAAAAGCGAAATTGGAAAAAACTGCTGTTGGTCAGGATGGACGTCCAAAGAAAGACTGAAAACTCTAACAGACTTAGTGATTGTAGTAATTTTGGTGCTAGTAGGAACTGTTGTAGAGAGGGATGACTCAAGACAATTACAGTTTAAAAAAAAAAAAAAGGAGTTCCCGTCGTGGTGCAGTGGTTAATGAATCCGACTAGGAACCATGAGGTTGCGGGTTCGATCCCTGCCCTTGCTGAGTGGGTTAACGATCCGGCGTTGCCGTGGGCTGTGGTGTAGGTTGCAGACGCGGCTCAGATCCTGCGTTGCTGTGGCTGCGGCGCAGGCCAGTGGCTACAGCTCCGATTAGACCCCTAGCCTGGGAACCTCCACATGCCACGGGTGCGGCCATAAAATGACAAAAGGCAAAAAAATAAAAAAAAATAAAAAATAAAAATAAAAAAAATAAAAGGAAGGAAGGAAAGAATGGGGGAAAGGAAGGAAAAGAATGCAGAGAAATGAAGAAGGAAGGAAGAAAGGAAGGGAGGGAGGGAGGAAAAAGAGGAAAGCATGAAAGACATTACTGAGGAAGTTTTTAAAGCCCAAACCACTGATTTTCAGAATGCCTCTCCCTAAGTGGCCTAACCACTTGGTTCCAACAACATTATATAGTTATCTGTATAGAAGATAGGAAGTATCACTGTCAATAATGTAGTTTTACTCTATCCCTGATAATTTTTACTTATTTAGGGTATTACTATATAGGCAATTACACAGATCTTATTACTACATATGCATTCTCACACAGATATTCACGGGCAATCCCAGTAACAACATTGCCAAAGTGACCACCCTGCTCCATCTACTCTTTAAAACCACTGCTTGAGCTATTCTTCTAAAACTGATTTGCTTACATAACTTCATGCTAATACTTGTTGCACCTACTGTATACTTCTATTTTTATATTTACACAATGTAATTTATGAAATTCTGAGTTTCGTGTTAAATTTTGAACTACCCGATGGCATGAACTTTATCATTTACTTTTATATTCCCTGTGCTTATCACAACACCTGGCAGTTGTACATGCTACATGTGTTTTTTTTTTTTTTTTTGTCTTTTCAGGGCCACACTCTTGGCATATGGAGGTTCCCAGGCTAGCGGTCAATTCATATCTACAGCTGCCCGTCTACGCCACAGCCACAGGAACACCAGATCTGAGCCACGTCTGCAACCTACACCACAGCTCACGGCAACGCTGGATCCTTAACCCACCAAGCAAGGCCAGGGATTGAACCCTCGTCCTCATGGATACTACTCGGGTTCGTAAGCCACTGAGCCACGATGGGAACTCCCACAAATGTTGTGCTAAATAAACACTTTACCACACACATATGATGTACAACCAAACTGAATTCTGAAAAAGACATTTTCTAATTTTCTATCATAATAGGATTACCTGATCAAAAAAGGCTCTTCCCTTGTGTTATCTCTGTTTAGAACTCCTAATGCTTGAGGAATATACACGTACTAATAGTTAAAGGCATATACATGTACTAATAGTTTGGTCACAAACTCAAGTATCTCTAGTGCCCATGAAGTTACTCTTAATGAATGAAAGCGGGAGTTACAGTTGTGGCTTAGTGGTAACAAATCCAGCTAGTATCCATGAGGATGTGGGTTTGATCCCTGGCCCTGCTCAGTGAGTTAAGGATCCCGCATTGCCATGAGCTGAGGTATAGGTCACAGATGTGGGTTGGATCTGGTGTTACTGTGGCTGTGGTGTTTAGACCGGCAGATGCAGCTCCAATTTGACCCCTAGCCTGAGAACCTCCATATGCCGCGGGTATGGCCCTAAAAAAAAATAATAAAATAAAATAAAATAAAAATGTATCAAATATCCATACCATATATAGAGATCTGTCTATCCATCTTTTTATCTATATACACATACATACACACACTATACAATTGTATTTTGTCAGACTATGTTTACATTTAAAAAAATTTTTGCTTCACATATTTAGTTTTATTTGTTAGGTTCATAAAAATTTCTATAGTATCTCCTTTTCTTTTCTGCCACACTCGTCAAAGTGGAGTTGGAAGTTCCCTGGCCAGGGATGAAACCCGAGCCCCAACTGCAAACTATGCCAAAGCTGAGGCAATGCCGGATCCTTAATTGGCTGGGGATCGAATCCGTACCTCCGAAGTGACCTGAGCAGTTGCAGTTAGATTCTTAACCCACTGTGCTACAGCAGGAGCTCCCGCAGTATTTTCTTGACAAACTTTTATTTATCTATTTTGCATGTCTCTTTACCTGACTTAGCATTTTAACTTTAAATTCAGTCCTCTCTGATATTAATACTTCTATTTTTATCTTCTTTTTTTTACTTTCTTTCACAGCCTTAGCCCAATGCACTGTTTTCATCTCTACAACTCCTTTTTTCTTTACTCTCCCTTGGTAATTTCCCTGTCTTAAGGATTTTAAACATCATACATGCTAATGATTCTAGCCTGGACCTCTATCGTAAACTCTAGACTGGTATATCCAATCACCTATCTGACAACCGCATTTGGATGTCTAACATTCATCTTCAGCCTGAATATTTCCAAAACAAGTTTCTTATATTCTTCTTCACACCAGCCCTTCTGCAAGTCCCTGTTTTCAACAACTCATTCTTCTAGTTGCTTTTGCTAAAAATCTTAGTGTTATCTTGACTTCTACCTTTCTCACTCTGCTTTTGTCCCCCCTACCCCTTTTTATTTTGGC
Source organism: Catagonus wagneri (assembly GCA_004024745.2). Classification (NCBI taxonomy): domain Eukaryota; kingdom Metazoa; phylum Chordata; class Mammalia; order Artiodactyla; family Tayassuidae; genus Catagonus; species Catagonus wagneri. The sequence goes on along the minus strand of PVHT020000009.1, from coordinate 10,610,105 downwards.
AAAATATGCAGCATGTGGACATTCATGAGCTAGGGATGCACCACAGCTGTAACCAGAGCCACTGACGTGACAATGCAGGATCCTTAACTCACTGAGCTGTGAGGAACTCCGTTTTTTTCTCCTCACTCCACTTTTGGATCATGAGCCTCTACCTTCAAAATACATCTGGAATTCAGGCGTTCCCATCGTGGTGCAGTGGAAACGAATCCGACCAGGAACGATGAGGTTGCGGGTTCCATCCCCAGCCTGGCTCAGCGGGTTAAGGAACCGGCATTGCTGTGAGCTGTGGTATAGGTTGCAGACGTGGCTTGGATCTGGCGTGGCTGTGGCCTACAGCTGTAGCTCCAATTAGACCCCTAGCTGGGGAACCTCCACATGCCACATGTGTAGCCCTAAAAAGCAAAAACAAACAAAATATATCTGGAATTTCACCATTTCCAAGGTTCTTCCTTTCTTATAGTCTTCTAATTGATTTTGTCTACTCTTGCTACTCCTTGTCAATTTGACACAATACCAGATATTACATTAAAATATAAGTCAGATCGGAGTTCCTGTCATGGTTCAGTGGTTAACGAATCCGACTAGGAACCATGAGGTTGCAGGTTTGATCCCTGGCCTTGCTCAGTTGGTTAAGGATCCGGCGTTGCTGTGAGCTATGGTGTAGGTTGCAGACGTGGCTTGGATCCTGCGTTGCTGTGGCTGTGGCAAAGGCCGGCGGCTACATCTCCTGTTAGACCCCTAGCCTGGGAACCTCCATATACCGTGGGTGCGGCCCTAGATAAGGCAAAAAGACCAAAAAAAAAAATTATAAGTCAGATTATGTCACTCCTCTCTGATCAAAATCCTTCAATAAATTTGTTTCTCATTCAGGATAAAAACCAAAATCTTTAAAATGATCTAAAAGTTTTGAATATTAACTACAGTGTTCCTTAAACAGAAATGTGCTTTGATATTCTTTTCTTCTCTCACTAAAATACTAGCTTGAATCTTATTTTAGGAAACATTATTTATAATATTTAAGTAAACTGGGGAGAAAAGATATAATGTTGGCTCGGATGCTAAGAAATGAGTAGAAGATTCTTTGTCTGTCTTCAGAGCCCATACCTCTTGAACTCAACACATGTAAGATGAAAGTACTCACTGCTACACTGTTATGTTAATTATAAAACAAATATTAGAGGGAGAATATACACATTTATAGGGAAAAGGATTTACAGTTCTAATGTTAAACAAACCACGTCCTTTCAAATCAAACCAATAAACACTTTTTTTAGCTTCCAGAAAAAGATCAACTTTCATTACAGTTGCTCTGATTCTAGTAACTGCTTAAATTTGTTCATAGTAAAAAATACATGAAACCATTTGCCCTCTCTACCACCGATTCATTTTTCAGTTCAATTTACACAATCTTAGATAGTTAGTGATTCACTGCAGCAGATTAAAAATGGCCACAGATTATCTGCTAATAATCCTCATATTGAGGTGAAGTCTAATTTCCCTCCCTTTGAACATGGGCCAACCTCAATAACTTTCATGACAAATAAAATATGGCAGAAATGACTTGGGATTCCCATGGCTAAGTTTTAAGAAGACGTGCAGCTTTCACACAAGCATTTTATTATACCCCTTAGGAGCTCTAATACACAATGTCAAATGCTATAGACTACCATGAAATAGCCATGCTGGTATTCTATGTTCTGTGAGTCTGTACTCCGGCTGATGTCCTAGCTAAAATTAACCTTCTGGCCATCTCCACCAAAGTGGCATTCATTGGATAAACTCATCTTGGCCTATATAGACTATTCAGTTGAACACCTCCCGAGTAATCGCCGTTAACACTACATTAACAGTGCTAAGCCCTACCTGAATTCTTAACCCACAAAATTTTGAGGCATAAGAAAATTATTTTTAATTTAAGCCACATTAAATTTTAGGGTATTTAGAATACCCTAGAGATAACTGAAGAGTCAGTAATATTTTAATTAAATTAGCAACAAAGAAATTTAATAATAACCTATATTTTCTTTTCCTGTATTCTGGAAACCAAATCTATATATTATTTTATTTCTCACATTACTCCTTAAAACTTAATGACAGCTTGTAACTACTTTAACCCTTAACTTTCTGCAATTAGATAAATTTCAAAATGTAACAAAATATTTTAAGGTTTTTGTAAACAGCAAACGAATCATAATCTCATTTTGTATTTAAAGAAAATCCTATGCACTGAGCAGTTTATAAATTACAAAAGAAACAAGCAACTTCTCACCATTTAAAAATATTTAATCAACTAAAGTATAAAGATATAACCTCCTTTCATTTAGGAAACAAAACAACTGATGCAATTAAGAGGAAGTAGAAAAATGAATTCAACAGACAAGGAGTTAATTTCCAAAATACACAAGCAGCTCAAACAACTCAACAACAACCTTCAACCCAATGAAAAAACAGGCAGAACACCTAAACAGACATTTCTCCAAGAAGACATAGAGACGGCCAACAGGCACATGAAAATATTTTCAACACTGCTAATTATTAGAGAAATGCATATCAAAACTACCATGAGATACCACCTCACACTGGTCAGAATGGTCTTCATTAAAAAGTCTACAAATAACAAAAAAAGATGGAAATAATGCCATCATAGCAACATGGATGCAGGTAGAGATTATCATACTACGTGAAGTAAGTCAGACAGAGAAAGACAAATACATGAGATCACTCATATGTAGTATCTAAAAAAAAAAAAAACGATACCAAAGAACTTACTTACAAAACAAAACAAAATCACATATTTCAAAATCAAACTTATGGATACCACAGGGGAAATGGTGCGGGTGGGATATGGGCAGGGGGAGCGTGAATTAAGAGGATGGGAATAGCATATACATACTACTGTATAAAATACATAATTAACAAGAACCTACTGGACTGCACAGGGATATTTGCTTAACAGTTTGTAATAACGTATATGGAAAAAATAATGGATATATGTATACCTGATTCACTATGCTATAAACCTGAAGCTAATACAAAACTGTAAGTCAACTATATTCTAACAAAAATTTTTAAAAATTATTATTTTGGGAGATCCTGTTGTGGCTCAATGGAAACAAACCTGACTAGTATCCATGAGGATGCTGGATCCATCCCCGGCCCAGCTCAGTGAGTTAAGAATTAGTGTTGCCGTGAGATATGGTGTAGGTCACAGACATGGCTTGGATCTGGCATTGTTGTGGCTGTGGTGTAGGCCTGCAGCTACAGCTCTGATTAGACCCCTAGCCTGGGAACCTCCATATGCCCACGGGTGCAGCCCTAAAAAGAAAAAAAAATTATTACTTAAAAAGTCTACAAATAACAAATGCTGGAGAGGGTTTAGAGAAAAGGGTGGGAACATAAGTTGATGCAGCCAGTATGGAAAACTGTATGGAGGCTCCTTAAAAAAAACAAAACAGGAGTTCCCGTCGTGGCGCAGTGGTTAACAAATCCGACTAGGAACCATGAGGTTGTGGGTTCGGTCCCTGGCCTTGCTCAGTGGGTTAACGATCCGGCGTTGCTGTGAGCTGTGGTGTAGGTTGCAGACGTGGCTCGGATCCTGCGTTGCTGTGGATGCGGCGTAGGCCAGTGGCTACAGCTCCGATAAGACCCCTAGCCTGGGAACCTCCATATGCCGCAGGTGCGGCCCTAAAATGACAAAAAAAAGGCAAAAAAAAAAAAAACAAAACAAAAAAGTGAACCCCAAAACTGAACGTAGTGTTGCAATATGATTCAGCAATCCCATTCCTGGGGATATATCCAGACAAAACTATAATGCAAAAAGATATCTGCACCCCTATGTGCATAGCAGCACTATTCATAATAGTCAAGACATGGAAATAACCCAAATGTCTATCAACATATGACTGGATAAAGATGTGGAATAAAAATGGTTACAAATGTCATAAAAAAGGAAAGAGATAATACTATTTGCAACAACATGGATGAATCTAGAGATTTTCATACTAAGTGAAGTGAATCAGAAAGAGAAAGACAAATACCTAAGATATATATATATCACCTACATGTGGAATCTAAGATATGGCACAAATGAACCTATCTACAAAACAGAAACAGACTCACACAAAAAGAGAATAGATGTGGTTGCCAAGTGGTGGTGTTGGGGGGGCAGGGATGAAATGGGAGTCTGAGATTAGCAGATGCAAACTGTTATCTACAGAAAGGAAAAACAAGGTCCTACAGTACAGTACAGGGAACTATGTTCAATATCCTGTGATAAACCATAATGGAAAAGAATATAAAAAGAGGGAGTTCCCATTATCGCTCAGTGGTAATGAACCTGACTTGTATCCATGAGGACGGGGGTTCAATCCCTGGCCTCGCTCAGTGAGTTAAAGGACTTAGTGTTGCTGTGAGCTGTGGTATATAGGTTGCAGATGCAGCTCAAATCTGGTGTTGCTGTGGCTGTGGTTTAGGCAAGCAACTGCAGCTACGATTAGACTCCTAGCCTGACCTTACATATGCCGCTGGTGTGGCCCTAAAAGATTAAAAAAAAAGGTATAACCTAAAAGTCTGGAAGACAGAATACGGAATACTGTTCTTGATACATGTGGAAAGAAGAAAAAAAAAAAGAAAGCAGAAAATCTGAGTGGAACATGGGAAAATGAACAGATAACAGCAACCAAAAGCTATGAAGTATGTACTTTCTCTTAGCTCAGCCTCAAGAAGAAACAGCTTTCAAACAACACGGAATATAATTATACTTAATTATAATTCTACCATTTACTAGTGAGTGACTTTGGGTTATTTATTTAGTCTCTTTAAAGGTTTTCTCAAATATGAAGTGAGGATAATAGTACCCAATTAACAGTTATACTATTAATAGTTTTGAGATGATACAGTAGAAAAAGTATCTTAAATTTTCCACATTACATTTATGAAATACCTGTGTTAAGTGGACAAAATAACTACTCAATAAGACTGTAATATATTTTTCCTTAAATAACATAATTATTGTTTTTTAACCTGATGATAGTAAGTATATGAAATATTTAAAAATACATAACAAAGATACTGGTGTGTTGAAAGTAAGCAAAAAAAAGGACCTTTTGGCAGAGGCCCCTGAGAAATATCACGGAAAACAGAGGCAAAATGAAAATATCTGGGATGGTGATGAGGAAAGCAAATCTTGAGAATATTAGAGATGAGAATCCTAAAAAATCTGTTTCATGTATCAGCTAAACTGGGGTTTTTCTGTTACTGCTGATAACAATAGCAGTTAACAACTGTTACGTAGGTTACTAGGTACTTTATATTCATATTACCATTTAATTTTTATGGCAATCTTACAATGTAGGTATTATTCATTCATCAAAAATTTACTGAGTATCTACTGGGTGTCAGACACTATGAATACAACTACACACAAGGCAATACAGTGTCCCTGCCCTAACCAGCTTGCAGACTATTGTGTAAACTGAACCTCTTTCAAAGAGGTTAATCAATCTGACTAAAATCACACAGCCAGTAAGGTACAGGGAGAGGATACGGACTCAAATCTGAAGCCCAGGTAATTAACCACTACACTTAACACAATAAAAAAAAAAAAATTCTATAATGCTGCTGACAAACTATGAAACTAAATGAACTTATATAAAATTCCTCAAGAAACATAAAAAATAACACTATTCAAATGTTTTATTAATAACTGCTAAATAATGAAATAATTTTAGTTTATTTTAATTCAATAATGTTCTGTGTTAATTCTAACACTTAAAAGATCGAAAATTCAGATATCTGTTCAGGAAAAAAACAGCTGTTATCCAAAGTTAACAGCTATTTCCACAGAATTCTATATTATCTGATTTAGTTTGATTAAAAACTTAAGCAAACATACTAACAAACCAAAAAACCCTAGAGATGAAACAGTAATGGATCTTTGTGGAAAGCAAAGACATGAGCAGACAAATAATAACAACGCCATCTATAGGACATATAACAGAATGCAGACAACTAACTTGGAACTTGAAAAAAATACATTTTTTTAAATTTTTGTCTTACTTTGATGGGTTAATATTTTTTTTAATTTTGCTTTTTAGGGCCACCCCCACAGCATATGGAGGTTCCCAGGCTAGAGGTCTAATCAGAGCCAGCCTACACCACAGCCACAGCAACATTAGATCCGAGCCACGTGTGTGACCTACACCACAGCTCATGGCAACACTGGATCCTTAACCCACTGAACCAGGCCAGGGATCGAACCCACAACCTCATGGTTCCTAGCTGGATTCGTTTCTGCTTCGCCATGACGGGAACTCCAGGAACTTGCAAAAATTCTTAACCACCTTCATTAGGAACTACTAGAGTGGAAATTAATCATGAATAAAACACTCAAAACTGGATCTACCTTACACATTCTAAGACAAAAAACTGACAAGACTCTATTTATAATTCTCATATACTAATATATTTCAAGTTTCTACAAACAGCAGTGAGCTATCAGTGTTAGTTGGGTTTTATTATTTATTAATAAATACCCCCTTATAGACCAAAGAGTTGGTATATAATACAAACTTTACATAGAAAGCTAAAACAGGTCAAGACTAAACAAAGTTATAAGTAACTTCTGTGCCTACAGAAGTAGCTTTTTCCTTGATAAGAGTTTTCATAAGGAAGAGTATTTATAAGAATACTCCTAAGTTGTAAAGTAATATAACCAAATACTGTATGCTTCAGGTCACAGAAAATAAATGAATATGCAAGAGAGATGCTGGTCAATTTCTGCAGATGATCTTGATAAGCAGTTTTTAATAAAAACTTTAAAAAAATTCAAAGATTATCCTAGTTACCAAATTAAAGTATTAACAAAGATAACAGCATCAACTTAGAGAATAGCATCACTGGCCCACAGAAGCGAACTTTAATTAGTTACAATAAATCTTTTCTTTAAAATGTATTTTCCTTTAACTCTGTCTACAAAGATTTTACTGGAAAGTACCTAAAAGTACTGAAAGGTGGTAGAAAAGAAAGCAATAGTTCAAATCTACAAACTCATCGCCTACCCTATCACCACTCACTCTTTAAAATTCCCTTTATCAAAGAAAGGTAAACCAATTTACAAGGGGTGGCTTTTTGACATTCCATGTTTCCTCTCAACAAAACTGCCATGATACATAAAATTGTCAGGTCTAGGCATAAAAACCCTTCCAGAAAAGTTAAATGATATATGAGAAAAGCAAACCACCTCCCTCAAAAAAATCCATCTGAAAGAGGCTGTTACTTGCCCAACTTCATAAAATGAGTAACCAGGAAAGTCAAATCCAGAACTTTCTAGAATAAAACCTAAATTTTATATTACTGGGCAGTAATCCCAAATGCCATAGACAAAAAGCCAGTGTGAGCCCAGAGAAATTACATAGACGTGTACTTAATATCTTCCACAGCTCATTCTAGTTTAAAAGATAAAACTCACCAATGGCCAAAGGAAAACTGAACTTCAGTTTTGTTTCACGTGTACTTCTTACGACCTCAAAAATTTCAAAGAATATACTCTCAAATTGAGTAACCTCAAAATGAGATTTAATCTATACTATGAATAGCAAGTTTTTCTTATTCAAAAATCTAACAGATATGTTTAGGGTAAGATATAAAAGATAAGATACAATTTTTAAGAAATGGGTCAAAATCCAAGGTCCACTATATAAAAAACAAGAGGGTAGGAAATAGACAGCAATAGAAATTTTACCTGACCCATGATAAAATGTAATTTATAGGCCCAGAATGACAAAATCAAAATAGAACAAAAGATAATCCTTTTTTTTTTTTTAAGTCTTTTGTCTTTTTAAGGCTGCACCCACTGCATATGGAGGTTCCCAGGCTAGGGGTCTAATCAGAGCTGTTGCTGCCAGCCTACGCCAGAGCCACAGCAACGCCAGATCTGAGCCTGGTCTGCAAACTCCACCACAGCTCACGGCAACGCCAGATGCTTAACCCACTGAGCCAGGCCAGGGATTGAACCTGCAACCTCACGGTTCCTAGTCGGATTCGTTTCTGCTGCACCACAATGGCAACTCCCAAAAGACAATTCTGAGGCAAAGTAAAGAACTTTGAGTAGAGAGCAAAGTGGTTATGGTGATGTGTAGAGAAGGCATTGGGGAACACATATGTCTATTTTCGAGTCTAGGTATGACTTACACATCTTCAAAGTTCGATTTAAGCATTATGGTCAAACCTTATGACTAAATATTATGATTTAAACTTTTCCAAAAGTTGATGAAGCTAGTCAACAAAATACTTTGAGAATAAGCTCAAGTAGTCTTTGAAAAAAGTTATAAGAAATTAACAAAAAGGTAATGTAAGGTCTCAGACATAGGTTAAATATGTCATATGTAAGATAGCCAACCAACTGATGAGGAGCACAATGGTTGTGACAGCCATGACAGTGAGCAACATTATTCTTTGATGAAAAACAATTATAAAAACGAGTTCATTTAAGTAGCCACTAGTAGCAAAAGATATAATACGTTGTGTCCATTTTTCAAAATAGGTATGAAAGTCTTGTAATTACCATTTAAGAACATTGTTCCTTATTCTACATTAATGTGTTCTTTACTATCAAAAAGAATATCAATCAATAGATTCCCAAATTCACCCTAAACTTACATAGTCAAGTATCAAAAGTTGAGAATAACATATGTCCTAAAACAATCTGTTCATTCATTCTCATTCAAGGTCTATTTGTATGACTTCACCATATCTGATTATCATCAGTGTACCATTATTTACTTAATGTTTTTCTTTAAAATGGTTATGTGTTGAAATACTTGCACAAATCGCTACGATGCTTGTAAAAAATACTTCAAGTGGCACAAACCTAAACGCCTTTCAAGATCTGCCATCATCTATTTCTTCCTAGACTTCGAAAATGTTTGCATCTGTGGCACTTTGTGAAGCTTCTTTTCTTAACTTCTACTTTTTACCCAGGAAATCAGGGGTGTAACACGCAATTATTTTTCATATTTGCATCCCCTATCCCTTCCAAAAAAGCTGCCTAACGTAACAGCTTGAAAACGAGGAGAGTCTATCTCCTGAAAATGGCAAAAGAATATTAGCATCAAATTACAAAAGAAATTTTAGTGAGTTTCAAATATAACAATCCATTTTACCCAAAGTTTCACAATTAATAAGTGTTAGAGCTGGGATACAAACCCAGGAAATCTGGCTTCAGGGTCCAAGTCATTAAACACTACACTAATACTGACTTACTGTCACAATCCATCTTAGAATTCATAAGATAAATTAGAATACCTGACAACAAGTTTTAAAAGATAATTTAGAAGATAACCATAACGGTTCTTTTAAAGACTACAGTCAGCTTAATGAGTATTAAGCCCAGTATTGATGGCCACCAAACACCTGGTTGCATGGTACTTAAAAAATTCTATTCCTTGTGAACACTGCAATTAACAAGAATCTATATGTCAGGGTCAATAGAGGCTTTTTCATCATGCATATGGATCAATTTGTTGTGTTAGAAAAAAAGCTGAGGATTCTCTGCTTATGGTAACAAATGTACTTCAAATAAAATTACCTTGTTTCCTGGTCATGAACTTACCATATAAATACTTTCCCTATAAAATCAAAAGCTACTTTCCTATTGCAATAAGAACTGTAAACTCTCATTACAGGCTATGTTCAAACTCATGCTTTTCAAATAAGGATGAAAATAAAGTCTACAGAAAGACATGGTGAAACAAGAGAAAGATAATACAAGACAAATATATCAACGTGATATTTCCCACTGACACACAGAACTGTCTTTGTCAAGTTGTATCTTTCCTACTTTTCCCTTTTCACATTAAATATGTCTCCCCCTGGGGAGGAGAGAGAGGTAACAATTCTGTGCCACAGTTCCATCTAGTGAAACACTGTGCTAAACACCCTGGCAGTGCCAATACAAAAAATGAAGAGATGGCTTTATCTTGGCCAGGTGCTTATTTGTATTTTCGAAAGTTTCAAAGAAAGTTGTCAGTTTCATCTCAATTAAAGTAATAATACAGTAAATAAATTTGAAAATAGGGATTATCTAACTTATTAGAAAAACAAATTCAAACATCAAAATGAACATGTACCTTCCAAAAGGTAATTATCTACTTTTATTAGGAAACCTCAAATTTGGATAAAGTATACCATCGGAAGAAATTTCACTAATTTTCCTTTTGGTCAGGATAGATGGTTTGGGGGGAAAAAGGAAAATCACCAGCAATAAAATGACAATGACAATTCATTTGCAAGTGAGTGCAGTCATCACACATGTATTTTTCCACTGGAGATAGTGAGGTGGTAAAGAAATGGATACCAGACGAATTTCCTTTTACTCTGTGTTCTACCAATGATAATAAATGATGGAATATGATTCCACTGACTTATAAGTAACAGCTGGATCCTCAGGGAGTTTGATACAAATGCAAAGAATTTCTGGTGTATTTAGTTAGCATCACTTCCACAAAAGATGAAGGCATGCCATGGAGATCCTTAGGCACGTTTTTACCGAATGGTAAGATTCATATCATCTTTCTATGTCAAAAGAAAGGTCATAAACCACTTAAATGAGAATGAAGAATAGGAGTGGAATTTTTTTAAATCCTCTTTTGACTATGAATGAACAAAAAGTAAAGAAAGTTAATGAGCCTTTAATAAACTGTTTCAAGCTTCTAAAACAATACATTCTAAATATTAAAATAACTCTCTTCTTTTGATTCTACAATTATAATATAGCTTCAGTGTGTTTTCATAGGAGTATTGTTTTGAAAACAATACTCCCATCAAGAATTCCTGGGGCTAAAGACTGTACTGAACCTGTGCTGAAATCAGAACTTCATTTAATAAGTGCTTTTAAGCCTATAATTTACCTTATTTGATAAAAAGATGTATGCAGGAAGAGTCAACTGAGGAGTCTAGTAACAGATAACCGACTTTGTAAGAGATTTAGAACAAACATTCTAAGATTAAATATTCAAAATGAAGTTTTCTACTGTTTACAGTTCTATCCAAAATTTTAATAGTGGAAATTAATTTTGAACCATATCTCAGAAATATAAATGTTACTAAAGCTTATTTATATGGGTTTAAATAATCTATGAAGACATCTCAAATGTGTTTAAGATAAACACTTTGGATATCTGTTCAGAAATACATTAGAATGCATACCTCTGAGAAATGTCCAATCAAATGCCCAGGAATGATTATATATGGGTTATACACAAATGGCTGATAGACCACACTCAAAAAACACACCTAATGCTATTTTAAGTGTAAATAATATAAATTTTTTAATGAAAAATAAAGTCTTTCTGAGGAAATGCCCTTTAAAAAAAAATCCCAAAAAAGTTTGAGGTTAAAATTGTATTTAAAAGTGGTTATCATTAAAATTAAAATGGCAAAGCAGTATCTCAAAACTCCACGAGTTCTCCACATGATACACTCTATATAACCAGGCAAACTACTAAACCTTCCTCAAATTCAGTTTATATTTACTATACAGTTTTGAAAGTAATAAATTAAAATGGATTATGTGAAAAATAGTCAGTATAAAAGTAATAATAAGCTACTTCCTAGGCACTAAAAGTAATAAAACAAACTTTTCCTACAGTTTAATAAGCAGAGTTATGGAAACAACGGCCATTATCCATAGGTTTAAAGACTATCGACACTCACTATTTCTTGAAGTGAACTACAAATGTGAGACATTTATTGCTCACCAAGTATTCATGTGCTGTGCACATGTCCCAAACCCTTACCGATAGCGTAGGGCCATGCAATTGGTTCTGGTTAATGGGCTGTGAGTAGAAATGACCTGTTATTTCACGGCTGAAATATTTACGAGCCATCGGAAGATCCTTCAGCTCTTTCTTTCCCTGTGGTGGTCACTTTGGCAGCAGTGACCAGAGGTTCAGTTCCACACCATCAGAAATTCCATCAGTCTGGCTTCATGAGTTACAGGGTAGGTAGATTTCTTCCCTGACAAACTGTGTTGGTGAGCAAGAATAAGATAACCAAGGTAAGGTGAGCAAGAATAAACCTTGGTTGTGGTAAGACTGTAGTGTTAATATACTTTATTCTGACTAATACAAGATTTATTGATAATAGATCATAACAATTCCAGTCCATTTACTTAGTAAGCTTAGCTTCAAAGAGAAGAACCCTATGATAAGCCAATTACTTACTATCTTAAACTATTATTTCTCATTAGCAACAGAGAAAAGCACAAACGTGGTAAACACAATCTTATTCAACTTCTAATATGCAACCATACTGAAAAACATATTAAGAAAACTAGATGCTTCAACAAAGTACATTTTCACATAAGTAAAAACTTATAATACAATTTGTTCTACACATTTCTCTTTACATGTATACACATATATGCTCAACCATTTGATTTAGTTGCATTATCACTTCACCCTAAGAAAATTCTCTTACACAATAATTATCACTCAAATTTAACTGTAAAATTGTCGAATATATAGCCCACATTCAAATTTCCCCATATTACCCCAGTAATGTCCTCTATACAGGCAATCCAGGGTCATTCAATCAATTAATCAAAGATCACTTTGTATTTGCTGTGTGTCTTTTAACCCCAGTTTCCCAACCTATGTTTTTAATTTTTCAAGATACTGATATTTTTGAAGAGTTAATGTCAATTGTTTTATAGAGTCTTTCTTAATTTTAACTGCTTTGCTTTTTTCCCTCATGATAAGAATCAGCTTAAAAGAGACTGTGTTTTTATAATAAAAATATATACAGAAAGTAAACCACAGGGAGTTCCCTTCGTGGCTCAGTGGTTAACAAATCCGACTAAGAACCATGAGGTTGCGGGTTCGATCCCTGGCTTCGCTCAGTGGGTTAAGGATCCGGCGTTGCCGTGAGCTGTGGTGTAGGTTGCAGACGTGGCTCAGATCCTGCGTTGCTGTGGCTGTGGCGAAGGCCGGCAGCTACAGCTCCTGTTAGACCCCTAGCCTGGGAACCCCCATAAGCCGCGGATGCAGTTCTACATAAAAAGACAAAAAGACAAAAAAAAGAGAAAGTAAACCATAACAAATCCTGGCTGGTAGGGTCCACACTGAAAGCACTGAAGAAGAAACTGGTTTTTGAACTCTACAACGCATACTCTCCAGGCAAACATTAACTACTCTTAATTTAAACCTGCATGTTGATGACTCTCACTTTTAAACTCTCCCTTAAACTGAGGCTTATATAACCAACTGACTGATTGCCAGACATCTTCAACTGGATGTCCTGCACACAATTCAAATTTTGAGATGTTCAAAACTCATCTCAGGTACAAAACAATGCTATTCTCCTTCCTCCCACATTCCTTCTCTAAATTAAAATCAGCACTTCAGTCTCTAAAGCCTAGCCAAGACACTTCCCTCTGCCTTAACCCACATCAACTAAGACACCAAGATGACCTACCAATTTCATCTTTATTTCTTCAATCCATTATCTTCTATCCAACTATACTGCCTTTGTTCTAGAATTTTAGGATTTTTTTCTTTCCTAGACTTTTGTAATAGCTTAATTGGGTCTCATTTTTCAGTCCTACATCTTTAGACATAACTCCTTCATTGTATCAGACTAATGTAACAAAACACAAATCTGATCAAATGACTGACTTCTTAACACCTTTCAGTGGTTCCTCTAACATAAGGGAATTCAAACTCAGCATCACTTATCAGGATTTACAAAGCTGACTGCCTATCTACATCTCTATACACTTCTTGACTTTCACTTGGTGGTTTTTTCAATTACATTGCTTTCTTCACTTTAGTCATTGGCTGTCAGCTTTATAACTTCTGCCATAATATTTTCTTCTGGGGCAAAAGACAGTTCATGGAGATAGAAGAACAGTGATGTTTGAAGTTCATTAACTTTTTTTTTTTTTTTTTTTTTGTCTTTATTGCATTTTATGGCCGCGGGTTTATGGCCACACCCGCGGCATGTGGAGGTTCCCAGGCTAGGGGTCTAATCGGAGCTGTGGCCACTGGCCTGCGCCGCAGCCACAGCAACGCAGGATCCGAGCCGCGTCTGCAACCTACACCACAGCTCACGGCAACGCCGGATTGTTAACCCACTGAGCAAGGGCAGGGATCGAACCCGCAACCTCATGGTTCCTAGTCGGATTCGTT
>PVHT020000009.1:10490527-10594919 GCA_004024745.2 Catagonus wagneri | reverse complement strand
CTAGGGGTCTAATCGGAGCTGTGGCCACTGGCCTGCGCCGCAGCCACAGCAACGCAGGATCCGAGCCGCGTCTGCAACCTACACCACAGCTCACGGCAACGCCGGATTGTTAACCCACTGAGCAAGGGCAGGGATCGAACCCGCAACCTCATGGTTCCTAGTCGGATTCGTTAACCACTGCGCCACGACGGGAACTCCCTGAAGTTCATTAACTTTATTCTATGTAAATTTCACAACAAATAATTTAAACAGGAAATATTTGCTTAGTCTCTGCACTATGTGCCAGGCATTGTATTAAATACTGTGAAAGATACAAGAAAAGTCAAACACATACTCTGCTCTAGGAAAAGTTTCCAGTACAGAATGGAGATTAAAAAAAAAAAAAGGTACAAATACAATTATAAATAGGCAGAAAAGTACAGGGGTCAGAAATAAGATCCAAGTAAGTTCACAGGACGGAGAAATTATTTCTGAGTGGAAAAGACTGGAAGGAAATCAAGGAAGATTTCCTAGAAGTGGCGGTTGGCAGCCTTAGAGAGTATGAGAGGTTTGGGCACGCGTGTAAAGGAAACAAGCATAGTTATTGTCAACTCACTTTCTCTAAGGCAACTATTCTAAATCAGCTTTCTGCCCCATACACAAGAGGAACATGACATTATTTTAGCAGTAACGGTTCATTAATACTGATTCTCAAGGCAAAATGGTAATAAGTGGGATGCCATCTCAGAATCTGATAAGTATCATTTGGGAACAATCTCATGAAGTACCTTTGCCCTCTAAATGGGAATCTGCTTTCAAGCAGACACCTGACCAATTTCTAAGCGAGTTTTCCAGATTCCTACAGTCTTTATAAAATGCTAGTCAAGACACAGATCACAATAACAAAACCCTTTTTTTCCTCTTAGCTTATTTATTTATTTTGGTCTTTTTAGGGCTGCACCCGTGCATGTGGAGGTTCCCAGGCTAGGGGTCAAATTGGAGCTGTAGCTGCTAGCCTACACCACAGCCACAGCAACGTGGGATCCGAGCTGCGTCTGTGACCTACACCACAGCTCACAGCAATGCCGGATCCTTAACCCACTGAGCAAGGCCAGGGATCGAACCTGTGTCCTGATGGATGCTAGTCAGATTTGTTTTCACTCGGCCACGATAGGAACTCCCTTTTTTCCTCTTAGTTTAGCTGAGAATTTCTCAAAGGGAAGATAGATGAGTTACATCAAAAGAATAAAATAAAGCAAGAATTCATAGATATTAAAAGAGCAGAGGAGCTTCCTGGTGGCTCAGTGGGTAAGGATCCAACATTGTCACTGCTGTGGCCCAGTTCACTGCTGTGATGCATTGTTTGATCTCCAGCCTGGAAACTTCCACATGCAGTGGGTGTGGCCAAAAAAAAAAAAAAAAAAAAATAGAGCAGACATGCTCGTTTACTATAGAATTTCTGTCCTAAAACACAGCTCACCTTGTAAGCTCCTCCCATAAATATTAACTATTTTAAATCTTGGCTGTAACATCTCCTCTTGTAAGAGTCTGGTTAGTGTGTAAGCTTATATATTATTTAGAGAAAAACCACTGGTACTGAAACCCAGCAGTAACAGCTTCTAAACCTTCCTTTTCTTTTACCTTCTCTCCCACTACTAAAAATGGTGAGATAAAAGTTTATTTATTTACAGAGCAAAGAAGTACAAACTGCAAAAGCAACATTTCAAGGGGAGTACATACATCACATCTGGAAATACACACTACAAAACTGTTTCTGTAAGTGCATTTAAGAGTACCAGTCCTAACTATCATATGCTCAGAAGTCACTGCTTGCCAGGAAAATGGAATAGTCTAAAGCTGAAAGGAAACCAGCATCATAGGCAACAGTAATAAGACAAACATAAAGTACTAAGAATATGAACTAGGGTAAAAGCAGTAAGAACAAGGTACAAATGAGAGCAGTTTGGCAGGCTGGACCCAGCAAGTGAAGTGAAGAGATATATAGTCAAATACAGAGAAATAGTCAAAATAATTTTGAACCTAGGGTGTCCATGAAGAAAGTGCTGCTTACTGACCCATTAGTTACTAGATCTTTTGGCACAGAGGTTTTAAGAGGCAGGGTTTACTATTTAAGTATAATTGGATTGTCTAAAAGAGGAAAAGGATGAAATGAAGGTAAATGATGGCGGAACCAACCGTATGCTAGAACAAAGAAAAGTATTGTTGTCTCTCTCTTGATATTTGAAAGTCTTAGTTCTTCTTTTTAATTTATTCATTTAAACAATATATTTAAAAAATCACCTTCCAGGCCTCTCACACACACTTACATGTACACACACATATACTTTTATTGCAGAACTGGGATTGCACTAATTATACTGTTTGAACTTGCTTTTTTCCTCTAATGATGTATTATTTGTTAGCAGTTTATCCAGTATAGAGTCCTACTTCCGTTTTTCAAAAATAGATGTACAGTATGTACCATGAACTTTTTAGCCACTATTTACGCCCACTTAGTTGGGTGCAGTTTTTTTTTTTTCTTAACTTCAATGTATTTACATTTTACTATTACCAAGACTGCAAATACAGATCCTAAAACATGAATTTTTTCTGCCCTCCAAGATTTCTATAGGCCAGCTTCCTTGAAGTGAGATTACTGAATAATGGGCATTTTAAATTTTGACTCACACAGCAATGCAAAATAACCCTCCTCGCCTGCATTTCTAAACCATGAATTGTTGGAATGTAAAAAAAAAGACCCAAATCCCTCCCATTTGTTTCCCTAATATACTCAATCCTAATCCTTTTCATTCATATCCAATGTGAAGTTTCAAACTAAACTGTACAACATTAAGTATTGATCTATTTTTAAAAGAGCTAACTGACATTCTTCTAGAGCCTAAACTGATAAAATCTCAACAAAATTCAACATTCATTAACAGACAGAAAACTTTTGAGGGCATTTTTGGTATTCCTAATAGCTGAGGGTTGCATGTGGCAGCAGTGAGTGGGACACTGAATCACTGAGTAGTCCAGCACAATGAATGTCTTGCCCAAAATGCCAACAGAACTCTCCCAACCTCCAGTTTGGAAATAGACAGCTGGGGGTATGTTGCTCAATCTCAGTTATAAGAAGTCTGGAAAGACAGTCAAAGAGGTTCAAGTGGGGACACAGTAACAATCTGGAGGTGGGTATGATACATATAAAATAACAGCTCTGTGAAGGACTGGCAATACTGTAAGTTTCTTTTCCTTCACCTAGTTCCTAAGATAAGGCGTCATGATTCTAGAAACCACACGTGACTACTTCTGAAATTCTCTGCTTAAAATTTTTACTACTGTAGCATACTGGTAGTTGCTCTTTTTGCTCTTTACGATATGCATAGGTTTGTCAATGGCTGCACTACTTTGGATGCAACTTTGGACACTGAAAAGAAGAAACTGAAACCAGAATTAACATATTGTTAAAAAGATGCCCAAAGTTCTTCAGTCATTTTTGAAGTAATATCTTTAATATCTTTTTATTTCTTAAAATTATAATTTCTTTGTGTTCCCTACACAGCATCTGGACAATAACTGTACAACATATTAAGGTCAGTTGTGTGTTGGCTCTTTAATAGCAGGAAATTTAGAAGCAAATCTCAATGTAGACTAGTTTCTTACTTAGGAAATTTCTATAGGATATAGACTAAAGAAGGCCAAAAACATAAAAAAGAAAAAAAAGAAAAAAAAACTGTAAGCACCCATAATATATAAAATGTGATTTCTTTCACCTCATAGAGAGCTATCATATGCAAAATTAACTTAACTTTATTTTTCTTATCACTTATCTAAATTTTTCATAATGCACATGTATTACACTCCTGAAGGTGTGTTATGAGGTTTAAAAGAGAAAAAGTAAATGAGACTCACTTAACAAAATATCTTACAATTATGAGACCAAGAGGAGAATAATGTTCTTTTTGAATAAGACTAAAAGTCTAGTAGTCATGACTACTAGGGTCTATCTAGGCAATTCAGTATTCTAGAAACTTGCTACTTTAAGTAGGGAACACAGACCAGGAGTATCACACAACTTGGTAGTTTGTTAGAAACAACAGAATCTTAGACCTTGCTCCCGATTTACTGGAGATCTGCTTTTAAAAAAATGATTAGTGAGAACCTCACAACAGTGATTCTTAAGCTTGACCATGTACTTGAAACACCTGGAAAACTTTAAACAGGTATTCAGTATATCTCTGGATATACTATTTTCACTGTCTGTCACAAGTAAGGGCCGTGAACCAAGGTTTTAATCTCCTGGTGATTTTAATGTGCAGTGAAGTTTGAAACCACTGCCTTCAGGATGCAGACACCTAAAGTCACTCACCAAAATAGGGGGAATCCACATCTTACAACAGTCACTACCTGTGCAAAGAAATAACACCACAGCATTTTTAGCACTACTCTGAAACTCAGTCATATTTCTGGTGGATCAATTTTCTCATAGCAAGGTAATGTTTAATAAGCTATTACTCCCTCAAAGAACATAAAGGTTAAAGTTCTAGAAAATATTCAAAATTCTGCACTCTTCAATTTTGTGCCCTTTTCTCCAATACTCAGATTTAGAAATCACTAAGTATAAATTATACATTCTATTGAAGCCTTAGTGAGAAAGATAACTACTTCCCAACAAAATGAAAACTCAGGTTGCAACAAATAAAACTAATTGTTTTATTTGATCAATGTGGATGATTAATTTCAAGAAAAATTATTAGGGAGAGGAAAAATCCATACTTTGTAATCAAATTTTCACCTCCCTTCTGCAAATCAACAATTTTAGGCTACTACTACTAAGTAAAATCTGTTCAGGTTACAGTAGTATGTTTATATATGCATAAAGAAAGGAGAGGAGAAAACCTTGGGTCTGAGACTAGAGTAAAAGAAAGATTAACCAGGAGGGCTACTGGCTTCCACCTCTAAGATCACTTTAAGGACAGTGATGAAGCAGATATAGCCTTATAATGTTTACTGAGCATCCTTCTGTGCTATATGCTGGGCGTGGGTCTTTGAGGACCTGATTTACCATTATAAATATATTTCCCACTGGAGCAAGACCTGGAGCTGAATGCAACAGCATCAGGTAAAAGCCTGGTTCCTTAATATCTGATTTTGCCAAAGAAGTTATTTACTGAATAACTCTCAAAGTTGTCAGTGGAGATGGAATCAGAATGGACAGCACCAAAGGCCACGAAGACTCTGGTTATTTTCATTGACTCATTCAGTGAACACAGGCAGAATAAATTTTAAAAAGCCATTGCATTAGTAATTTGATAGAAAAAAAGTCATTCTTAATAAAAAGTCATGATTTTAACAAGAGGATGAAGTATGTAAACAGCCCCCAAGATTATGCTTAACATAAAATACATTCTTTTTAAAATTAATCTGAGTCCCAAAATATCCTAATATTATTAGTATCACTTATCATTATTTAAAATTATTTTGGGAAATCTAAAAATGCACAATTCCTTTATATATTTTATGCATATTTACATTATATACTATATATTACATTATGATACTGATTATATAAGTTGAAGAGAAGCTGAAAGTAAGACTATTTTAGGGATGCTCTGCTTCACTGATTCATCTATGACTTACTGTATAGTGATGTCTTAACTATCACTTGATAATATGTTTTAACGTGTAGTAAAACTTGTCTGTTTTCCCCTCCCCATTAACTCAATTTTCAAATTTTTATTTTTTAGATAAGTTACAGAAATATTATTACAAGATTCCTCAACATCTCACTTAAATTTTCTCTGAAAACATACTAAACCAATAAATAATTCAGAAACAGGCATCTTCAAAATATTTTCTCTACTTGACTTTCGCAAAGTTCTGAAGTTTTCTTTATATGTCACATACATTCCTCAAGATTGATTCAGCAAAGTGAAAAGCACAGGGAAACTGCCCTTTTCATACTTGACAAAACAAACTTAAGAAGGTATTCCATGTTCAAGTTCAACTTTGACCTTATAAGCAAATTGTAGGCTTTTCTGCTCCATCACCCACTATTAGGTCCTAAATCTTCAAATAAGAATCCTCTATGAGTGAATCTCCTTCAAACAGGAAAAGACCTGTATATCAGAACCAATACAGAAATGAGATATGTGCATCAAGAGATGACCCTATTCCATGAAGACATACTTTTAGAACACTCAAATTCATTCACTACCTTTTCCAAGGAACTCCTGACAAACTGTATTTTTTCTCTTGACAATAATTTTTGGCAATTTCTCCTTCATGCATTGAAAATATGTTTAAAAAAAAAAAACTTAAGTTGCTCCCTGCTCTTATTTCTGTTGAATTTTTTAACTACTGCAATACTCAAATCCTTATACTAATCCCATAGGGCACTAACAGGCAGTCTCCAAAATGACCCCCAATGACGTCACCCTCCTGGCATATATGTGCCCTTGTTTAACCTTTCCTCTTGAGTAAGGGCTGAACCTAGGGATTTGCTTCTAACAAACAGAATACAGCAAAAGTGATGGCATGTCCTTTTGAATTTAAGTTACAAATAGGCTATTGCTTCTGTTAGGAGTATCCTCTCTTACTCACTCTAAGGTGCATCAGCTGCTGTACTGTGAGCTGCTCTGCAAAGAGGGCCAAATGATAAGAACTGAGAATCCAGCCAATAAGCAGTGAGGAACTGTAGCCCACCGAAAGCCAAGTGAGTAAGTTTGGAAGCAGATCCTCTGCTAGTTGAGACTTGTAATGACTACAGACCTCAATGATGCCTTGACTATAAGAGGACTGTGGCCTAAGGAGACACCCAGAGATCAGAGGGCACCCAGCTAAACTGTGCCCTGATTCCTGGCTCACAGGAATTGGGAGATAATAAATGTCTACTGTTTTAGGCTGTATAATTTGGAGTAACTTGTTACATAGCAGTACATAACAGTTTTTTGAAAAAATTCCTAAGAATCATTTAATTTACAGTATACTAATGACAATAAAATTCCTTTTACATAAACAAGCATTATCCTATTTGCAAGCCCTTCTACTCACATTATCACTGCTAAACCGCAGAAACAATCCTGTATGTGATGTAGTATAAGTAAAGATTTAATTATGACTTAAGCGCTGTATTTAAGGATCATAGAATTTAATCTAATATGCTCCTTTCTATACTCAAATTCTTAAAAACTTGCTTATGCCTAGATATTTGGCTTATCTATGAGCACATCTTTTTTTTTTGTTCTTTTTAGGGCCACACCTGTGGCATATGGAAGTTCTCAAGCTAGGAGTCGAATCCGAGCAGCAGCTGCCAGCCTATGCCACAATCACAGCAATGCCAGATCTGAGCCATGTCTGCAACCTACACCACAGCTCACCAGCAACACTGGATCCTTAACCCACTGAACGAGGCCAGAGATCGAACCCACATCCTCACGGATACTAGACTGCTAAGTCACAATGAGAACTCCCTGAGCACATCTTTCATTAAGCTTTTTCCTCCTTTCTTAATTCTTTTCCCCCAAAGGATAAGGATGTCACAGAACTTTTTAGAAAGCCCCAGTAACAATTCTGAGATACCACAGTATCTCTTCAACTATTAATATTTCTGAAAGAAAGCAGCTTGGAGGAATGACTTTTTATAATCTAAAGAGTAGCCTGTGGAGTTCCTGTAGTAGCTCAGTGGAAACAAATCCCACTAGTACCCATGAGGATGTGGGCTTGATCCCTGGCCTCACTTAGTAGGTTAAGGATCCCAAGTTGCCATGAGCTGTGGTGTAGGTTGCAGACGTGGTTTGGATCCCGTGTTGCTGTGACTGTGGTGTAGGCCGAGAGCTGTAACTCCGATTTGACTCCTAGCCTGGGGACTTTCACATGCTGCAGATGCGGCCCTAAAGAGCAAAAAAAAAAAAGAGTAGCTTGAAGTCACAAAGCAAATGACAGTAATTCAGAGAGGACAACATTAAAATAAAGTTCCTCAACACTCACCTACAAGTCTTTTAGCTTGTTTACATGAAATCATTCAACTCAAACATTTACTGAGCACCTAAAGTGCCAGAAACTGTACTTAATGTTGAACTTAATAGAGGTGAATAAGTTCTGATCTATTAAGGATTCCCAGGATAGGGAAAGAAGATAATTACAATAGTATATAATAGATATTATAATAAAGGTCAAAGCGGGGGGAATGGACAAATAGAGAAGGGAACAACAAATACTGCCTAAAAGAGACAAGAAGGCATCGTAGAAAAAATGGGACTAGGAAAAAAGAATAGAAACTTGACAGGTACGCTGCCAGATATAGGGAACATGATAGTCTAAGATAAAGAAGGAGATTTGTATGGATTCACTCCAGAAAGCTCATGGCTAAGGCTAATGAACCAGCCTCTCACAACCTCATTTATTTACTTAAAAAAAAACTAAGCATATACTAAGCACTTGTACAATATTCAAATCCCATGCTGGGTAACAGAAACAAAGGAATAAACATGATATTAAATGTCTGACCTCAGGGAGCTTAGAGTCTAACTGAATTTAGGAGGAGCACAGGGTTCATTTTAATTATGCCAACTCCATTATATTTCCTAGGATTTCCCCTCTCTTACCCTCTAGGTGAGTCACACTCTTTGTAAACATCGATTTCCTAATTTGTAAAATGGGGATAATATTATATGTATATCTCAAAGGATTGTAGTGAGGATTAAAAAATGCAAGTGAAATATCCAAAACAACGAGGCTTATAAATATTAGCCATTACTATATTCACTATTATTTATCATCATTGCTAAGAATAAGGCAATGAAAGGTTTTAGTAAAGAATTCTTCTGTTTTCTAAATCATAAAGGAGGTGAAAGAACTCCTTTCTGTTTAGCTTTTTCTAGATTCTATAAACAGAATATAAGAAGTGATACTATTATCAAGGCATTAATTATCCCTTCACTGTCATAATGCCCCCTGCAAAGAATACTGAAAATAGCACCAATCCATCAGCAGACATAGTCTCTGATGACAAAATCTAGGGTTGATTTTAAGTACTGAAAGGATTTTAGCTTCTGTGTAAAAGTGTATTTAAGAAGTAATACTGAATAACGCAGGCAGAAAGTCTTAATTAACTTTGGGCCTAAAATATAAAAAACCAAAAACGAAAAATAAGACATGTTCTAAAGAGCATGAAGTAAGAGACTTGCAGTAATTGATGAAAAAATAACAAAGGAAAAAAAGTGATGGCCTGAAACGAAGAAATAAACAATCATAGAAAGGGTGACTGAGGCTTAAAACTGAAAAAAGTTCACTAAATCTGGAGCCAAACATGACTCTGACCAGAGGTTTAGAAAGCAATCCTTTGGCAGTAGTCCATTATTGGTTACTGTTAAACTCACATAAAGATTCATTTTTAAAAAGGCACAACATTCAAAGTTTTTGATGATTTCTTTAAGCTAAATTTCATTCTACAAAATCCTACTGTTCAAAACTCAACAAACCAGACTCAAAGAAGAGATCTGCATTGAATGTGGAATTCTCCAAGAGAGGTAAAACAAACAAAAAAGCAAATTATATAAAAACTACAAAGGCTTAATCAAAAGGAAATACAATACTAATTTTTAAGGATCTATGAGCTAATCCCATTGCATTTGTTATTTTTTTATAATGGTAAGATCTAAGGTAAAACAGAAATCTTCAAAATGAAGACAACTTAGAATTATTTTACTCTCCTTAACTTTTACCCATCCTCTCTTTAAACTGTAAGTCTTGTCCTAAAATTATTCAAGGAATAATCCAGGACTCCTCTTTTACTAATATTAGTTTTGGGGCCCATTAGTTTCAAGACCAACTTTCAAAGTGAAAACACTAAGGAAAATTTTGAAACCAAGAAAGCTGAGGTATATAGCAATATTTTACATTTGATTTTCAAAAGCAAATACCTGAGATTTTTCTGAAGTAAAATTAAAATTCAACTTAAAAAATTCTGCTTTAAGAAAGACAAATATTGTATATCACTTACATGTGGAATCTAAAATATGGCACAAACAGGTGTTCCCATTGTGGCTCAGTGGGTTATGAACCTGACTAGTATCCATGAGAATGAAGGTCTGATCCATGGCCTTGCTCAGTGCGTTAAGTAAGGATCCAGCGTTGCTGTGAGCTGTGGTGTAGGTCACAGATGTGGCTGGGATCCAGCGCTGCTGTGGCTATGCAAAGGAGGGCAGCTGCAGCTCTGATTGGACCCCTACCCTAGGAACTTTCATATGCCTCAAGAGCAGCCCTAAGAAGCAATCAATAAATAAATATAAATAAAAATAAAAAATGGCACTTGTCTACAAAACAGAAATAGACTCACAGACATAGAGAACAGACTTGAGGCTGCCAAGGGGGATGAGGGAGGGTGTGGGATGGACTGGAGTTTGGGATTAGTAGATGCAAACTATTACATTTAGAATGGATAAGCAATAAGGTCCTACCGAATAGCACAGGGAACTATATATATCCAATCTCCTGGGACAGACCATGAAGGAAAATAATATTTGAAAAAGAATGTGTGTATGTGTATATATATATATATATGTATGTGTATATATATCTATACACACATATATATGACAGTGTTTATACAATTTCTATATAGCAGAAATTGTCACACTGTAAATCAGCTATACTTCAGTACAATTTTTTTAAATTCTGCTTTAAATCTTATTTAATAGTTATTTATAGTTTTAAGGATCCAAGAAGTATTATGTATAATATTATCAACCTGAGAGTAAGCTCCTCAAAGGAAATGAAGAAGCAGTATTTGCATAATAATTAAGATTTCAAAACTAAGTTTTAGGATCAAAAAAGCTTGGATTCAAATTCTCCTTCCTCCTGTGTAAGCTGTATAACCATGACTTGCTAAACTTCAATTCTAAGAATGTAAATATGACAATGAATAATACACAGAAAATTTTTTTTTTTGTCTTTTTGCCTTTTTTATGTGGAGCCGCACTCGCGGCATATGGAGGTTCCCAGGCTAGGGGTCTAACAGGAGCTGTAGCCGCCGGCCTTCGCCACAGCCACAGCAACGCGGGATCCGAGCCGCGTCTGCAACCTTCACCACAGCTCACGGCAACCCCGGATCCTTAACCCACTGAGCAAGGCCAGGGATCGAACCCACAACCTCATGGTTCTTAGTCAGATTCGTTAACCACTGAGCCACGAAGAGAACTCCCAATACACAGAAAATTTTTGATAAATGTTTGTTTAAAGCTGGGGAGGGGGAGCAGGCTACCCTACCCATCTTTATATCTATTACAACACCCGAACGTTAGTGATGAGAACAACCTTAATAATAGAAGCTAAAACTTATTTCATTAAGTACACTTTTAAGCTACTTCTGCATTTAATTAATCCTTGCTGATCATCATAAACCTCTTCATTTCTGTAACTCCTACTGAGGTTGAACACCTTTACTTTTCTCCCCCATGGCATATGGCAGTTCCTGGGCCAGCGATGGAATCCAAGCCACAGCTGTGACCTAAGCCATAGGCAACAGCAATGCTGGATCCTTTAGCCCACTGCACCAGACTGGGGATTGAACCTGTACCTCCACAGCAAACTGAGCCACCGAAGTCAAGATTCTTAACCCACTGCATCACAGCAGGAACTCCGAACATCTTTTTATACATGTACTTGCCATTTTAGACTCAATTCTTACTTAGATTTGAAAACTGAAGTTTCAGAGTTCCCATCATGGCTCAGTGGTTAACAAACCTGACAATATCCATGAGGAAGCGGGTCTGATCCCTGTCCTCACTCAGTGGGTCAAGGATCTGCCGTTGCTATGAACTGTAGTGTAGGTCACAGAAGCGGCTCAGATCTGGCGTTGCTGTGGTTGTGGTGTAGGCCAGCAGCTACAGCTCCAATTCAACCCCTAGCCTGAGAACCTTCATAAGCTATGGGTATGGCCCTAAAGAGACAAAAAAAAAAAAAAGTTTGAATTTGAGGAATAGTAATATACTATCACTTTCTCCTAATCAACAGATATATCTATCTGTATCATTATACTGCTTGTATTAACAAAATACAACTTATTAATCTTGCCTCCTTGACTTTCTTCCTTCTTACCCTCTTCTCCTCTTCCCTAATACTCTCTTACCCTCTTTGCCTTGTCATTCTTTTTCTTTTTCTTCTCCCTCTTTAGGGTTCAATCTTTCCAGATGCACTAATGAAAATCACTTACTGACTTTAGAAATTACTGGCCAAAAGAATTTATTTTGCAATCATATACACACATTGTTAACATAACATTTATTTATCCCCACAACAAACATTTGAGATGGCCCTTACTACAGGTAAAGCACATTGCTTTAAGCACTAGATCATAATTCCTCAATGTTTAATCCTATGCTACAGCCAGATAGTATTAAATGAAAATCTTGACATAATGTAACCATAAATTTTCTTCTGAGCTATCTGATTCTACTTTTAATATGTGAAGATATTTTTCTCAAGTCACAGAGGAGCACAATTGGATAAACAGGAAAAAAAATTATCATGTAACTACTGTTGGCATGTAGTATCTGGAAGGGTAGAGAAAGCAGAATGAACCATACTGAACATAAATTGTCCCTAGGAAAAGAAGCATAAATTAGAACTAATAGAGGAGCTCAGCAAAGTTGCACGATATAAGATCAATATATAAAAATCAATTGTACTTGCATTCACTAACAATGAACAATCTGAAAATGAAGTTAAGAAAACAATCCTATTTATAATACTATCAAAAAAAAGATAAAATGCTTAGGAAGACATTTAACAAAAAAAAAGTGCAAAACTTGTATACTAAAAATTATAAAACATTTTCAGTGGAAGAAATTAAGGCCTAAGAAATAAAAAGGCATCCCATGCTCATGGATAGGAAGACTGAATATTAAGATGACATTACTCCCCAAAGTAATCTACAGATTTATAATCACTATCAAAATTGCAGCTGTCTAGTTTGCACAAGTGGACAACCTGACCTTAAAATTCGTATGACAATGTGAGGAGTCCAGAATACTAAAACAATGTAGATGAAGAATAAAGATGAAGGACTCATGCATCCTATTTTCAAACGTTACTACAAAGCTACAGTAAGCAAAGTACTGCGATACTGGCATAAAGTGAGACACACAGATTGATGGAATAAAAGTGAGAGTCCAAAAATAAACTCTTATGTTTACATTCAACTGATTTTTGACAAGGATGCCAAGACCATTCAACGAGAAAGAATAGTGTTTTCAACACACGGTAATCGAACAACTAGACAGCCACATGTAGAAGAAGGAAGTTGGATTCCTACATCATACCATATGCAAAAAATTAACTCAAAATGGATCAGACTTAAAAATAAAGCTGCAACTAAACAAGTGTACACCTTCATAGCCCTGGATTAGGGAACAGTTTCTTAAATAAAATATCAAGCAACCAAAGGAAAAAAACATCATCTAAACAGAAAAGCTTTTGTGCTTCAAAGGACATTATCTAGAAAGTGAAAAAATAATCCACAGACTGGGAGAAAACATTTGCAAATCATACATCTGATAAGGGACTTGTATCCAGAATATATTAAAAACAATAATTTATGAATAGATAATCCAATTTAAAAATGGGCAAAAAATTAAACATTCCTCCAAAGATATATATATGACCAGTAAGCACATGAAAAAATGCTTAAAATCATTAGTCTTAGGGAAATGCAAATCAAAGCCACAGAAATATTATCCACTAGAACGGCTACACTCAAACCGACAATAACAAGCATTGGAGAGGATGTGGAGGAAGTGTAAACCTCAGTGTAAATGAAAATGTAAAAACCGTGTAGCCTCTCTGGAAAACAGTCTAGCAGCTCCTCAAAGAGTTAAATACAGAGTTAGCATGTGACCTAGAAATTCTATTCC
Organism: Catagonus wagneri; assembly: GCA_004024745.2. Taxonomy (NCBI): domain Eukaryota; kingdom Metazoa; phylum Chordata; class Mammalia; order Artiodactyla; family Tayassuidae; genus Catagonus; species Catagonus wagneri. Next base: position 10,581,027 of record PVHT020000009.1, on the reverse strand, counting down.
TATGTATCTACTTAGGCGAACTAAAACACAGAAGCATTATTCATAAAAGGCAAAAGGTAAAAACAAACCAAATGTCCATCAGCTGACAAAGAATTATATAAAATGTGGTATATCCACACAATGAAATATCTGGCCATAAAAAGCAATGAAATACTTATACATGCTATAACATGGATGACCAAGTGAACATAGTAGGGTACAAAAAGGCCACACTGTATGATTTCACTTACATGAATGAGGAAATTCATAGCAACGGAAACTGGATTAGTGGTTGCCGTGAGCTGGGAGAAGGGAAGAACGGAGAGTGACTACTAATGTGTATGGAGGTTTCTTTTGTGGGGGATGAAAATGTTCTGGAACTAGATAGATGGTTGTACAACTTCGTGAATATACTAAACACCACTGAATTTTTACCATCGTACACTTTAAAAGAGAGAGTTTTATGGTTTGTAGAATGTGAGATGTAGTTTCCAACCTCTTCTAACTAGTTCAAATGAGCCACTTAACAGCAAACATTTGCTAAAAACCTCTGCTCCAGGCAAGATGGTTTATAAGGTACCATAGGTAGATCCCGTCTGCAAAGAGTTTATAATCTGATAATATAGACAAACTGAAAATGAAACAAAATAAATTGTGGCTTGCTATACAGTAAGAAAATGTAATGAGTCAGCATATAACTTATATAACTACACATAGGTATGTATTAGAAAAGGAAGAGATCACATGATTCCGAAGGCAGCTATGCTAACCACTATACCACCAACGCCACAAGATCACATGAATTGGGGCAAGAACAAAGAGAGAAAATATTATAAGCTTGAAAAAAAAATAAAACTCTAGGTGACTCTAATATACTATCTCCCTCTGTTACCACCAAAGCCCCCTAAGACCTCAATTCAAAGAAGGCAAGATCTGTGTAATTCCCGTTGTGGCTCAGCGCTAACAAACCCGACTAGTATCCAGGAGGACACAGATTCAATCCCTGGCCCAACTCAGTGGGTTAAGAAGGATCCAGTGTTGCCGTGAGTTGCGGTATAGGTCACAGACGCAGCTCGGATCCCACGTTGCTGCTGCTGTGGCACAGGCAGGCAGCTGCGATTCAACCCTTAGCCTGGAGACTTCCATACACTGTAGGTGTGGCCCTAAAGAAAAAACAAAAAAAAAAAGAAGGCAGAATTTGGATAGATGGAGAGAAAAGGAAGTAAATATTTTGATTACAAAATGAGCTATCAAAACATAGTGTATGTATTTGTATACAGTGTATGTATATATATACATACATATATATGTATTCTGTCATACACAGCATATAGTAGTATATATAGGTATATAGTATACCTTTAGAGGCACAGTAATACCTTTAGAGATACAGGTATATAGTAATGCCTTTAGAAGCATAATTAACTTTAGATATCAGAGATGAGTTAAATCAAATTCCTTGTATAAGCAGAATTATTTGGGATAGTTCATTTGATTTGGGGCTGCCGTGTTGTGAAGGAGCACTTATAATTCAATACCAGATGATCTTGAGTTGATCTGATTACTTTGCTTTCTTCTCAAATATCTTCCTAAAAATTCACTGCCACAAATTAGATTTTTTTATTTAGAAATATACTTGACAAGAATGTTTTTCATCAAATCAATAATATTTGCTGAGGACTTACTTTAAGTGCACAGCATAGTTCCAAACATTTTACACATCACTCTTAAGCAGTGTGTATCCTACATATACAAAATGAGGCAATTTGACTTCTGGGTAAACTTTTAAACATAAGCCACCCTTAGGAACAGATCAGTCAGTTCATCTTTTTTTATTTGAAGTACTGGTGCTAACTTGTATTTGATATTTTTGCTTCAATTTTCTCACCAATTCTTTTGCCAAATTCATTTACTAGTATGTGCTACTCTTTTTTTCCTCAATTCTACATAGTCTTTAGTATCCAGCAACTCCCCTCCCCTCCTCAGAATTCAACACACTCTCAATTCTATCTCTATGTTTAATTCTAATTCATTAATAACTCTGCTCACCATGGTTCCTTGCTCCTTTATGCCTCACAGATGATGTTTTTACAGAGCAGGGAAAAAAAAAATAGAGGCATCTTTTAGGCAGCCACGTAAAATTTGAAAGGGAGGCTAAAAAACTAAAGTCCTAGCATCAAATGTCTATAATTCACTGCTGAGAACATAGCAGTTATTCAATTAATTCTTATGGAATGATTAAAAAGCCTAAGGGACTAGCTAAAAGAGAAACTTAAAAAACTTACCTTACAACTCCTTAAAAGGGTTGTAGTTTGGAAAGTTCCCTAGGTGATTCTGACATGCCACCTCTCTAACTTTAAAAAAAAAGAAAAAAGAAAAAAAGAAAAGTACATTTGCTTAAACATACCTAGGTGATAGGAAAGCAATCATTTCTATTTTGACATTATGATACCCGGTCAATTACTTCTAAAAATTACTTCTAAAAATTAGTTTGATTCCTTCATAATTATTCCTGCATATGATACTTTTGAAAAGTTACTGCTTTTTATTTTTCATTTAATTATTCTAAAAGTAGACCTTAGGAAAGACCAAGATCACTGAGATGAAGATTGGATAACCAAGAAATGTCTAGTCAAGATTCTGTTGTACATGTGAAAATGATGCCAGAATTCCAAAGAAGTTCAGTTCGCATCAAGCCTCACAAGATGAGAAGACATTATCTGTGGTCTTATCAAAGGAGGAGCTGCCAAACTCCCAATAATAACAGACTTCGATATGACACTGAGTCGATTTTCCTACAGAGAGAAAAGATGTCCATTATGTCATAATGTCACCGACAACTGTAAGCTAATTACAGACGAATGTCAAGAAAAGTTACTGCAGCTAAAGGAAGAGTATTATGCTATCGAAATGGATCCTGTTCTTACTATAGAAGTATCCTTACATAGTAGAATGGTATACTAAATCACATCGTTTGCTTGTTGAGCAAGCTTTACCAAAAGCCAAACTTACAGAAACTGTGGAAGAATCTGACATTATGCTCAAGGAAGGGTATGAGAATTTATTTGATAAGCTCTGACAATACAGTATCCCTGTGTTCATATTTTCAGCTAGTATTGGTGATATACTAGAAGAGGTTATTTGTCAAGCTGGTGTTTATTATCCAAACGTCAAAGTAGTGTCCAACATCTCCGATTTGACAATGGGCTGCTCAAAGGATTTAAAGGAGAACCAATTCATTCATGTGTTTAACAAACATGATGGTTTCTTGAAGAATACAGAATATTTCAATCAACTAAAAAACAACAGCAACATAATTCTTCTGGGAGACTCCTAAGGGGACTTAAAAATGGCACGTAGAATAGCCACTGTTGAACACATTCTGACAACTGGATTATCTAAATGAAAAAGCGGATGAGCTTTTAGGAAAGTACATGGATTCTTATGATTTTATTCTAGTAAAAGATGAATCATTGGATGTAACCAACTCTATCTTAGAGAAAATTCTATAAATAAGCATTCTTCAAGAAGATCTCTCAGTTCCCTTGTGGTGCAGCAGGTTAAGGACCCGCTGTTGCCACAGCTGTGGCACAGGTCGCAAATGCAGTGTAGGTTTGATCTCTGGCCCAGGAACTTCCACATGCAGCAGGTGCAGCCACATGGAAAAAAAAAAAAACCTCTCACCTGTGGGTGCAACCAATGAAAGAGCTGCTCATCTGTTCATCTTGTTAAAAGACTTTTATTTATAATATATTCTTGCTCTTTCCTCTGCATTACTGAAATATTTTCAAATTTGTTGAATCCATCAACTGGCAACTCCCTTTTCTCCATCTTTCTCAACATGCTCTTCACTATTATGTTTTTTAACAGGTTAAAAAAAAATCTTAGAGCAAAAATTTGAAAACTAGCTCCCTATATTTCCAGAATTTTCTAGCTTAATGTTACTATGAAGCTTTTGAGGAGGTTTTTTTTTTTTTTCCACTGGGAAAGCTTGTAGAAGTTTAAAAATTTTTATGAAATGGTGAAATAATGTACATGATTTTTAATTGTTGGAATTTTTAGAATTTGGGTGAATTATGCTGATGGTATTACCATCTTCTAAAACTGTGTTATGTTCGGTTATTTTATTTGGTGAAAATCGATATTTATCAAAAATAACTGGCACTTGATGTGAAAAAAAATCTTAGTATCTACACATCACTAATCATTACAGAATGTTCTATAATAAAGCACCTATGATAAACATGAAATGAAAAGCAAAAAAATTTTTTTAAATAAAAAATAAAAGTAGGCCTTAAATTATATTTTTAAGGATAATCGCCTCATGAGCAAAGTAACATAGTTCTCACTAAAGATCTCACAAACACATACACATTTAGTATAAAACTAACTAAAGAAGCAGTCTTCAGATTAAGTTAGATAAACAAAGACACTAGGAAGGCCCTAGGAACAGCCTTAAACAATAGAAAACAGTCCTACAAGAACACTCATTTTATTATTCTAAGTTCATGGTAATACAGTCAATACACAGGAAAACAAAGCCTCAAGAAATGGCATATTATCTTCTGGAAATTTAAGCCAAGTAAGATGAAAACAAAAACAAAAACACAGTATCTACCATACTCCTTTTAACTCTGATTTAAGACTGTGGGGAGAGATCCAAGTAATTTTCAAATAACTATTAATATCTAAATGACCAAGTCACTAAGTTTTTTAATATCCATTCCATTCAAAATGTGAAAGGTGATACAGTGTTTGGTAGACTGTATTCTTATTATCAAGCAAAGTTACTTAAATTACATTAGCTTTAAAAAGCTATGTACTAGGAGTTCCCATTGTGGCTCAATGGTTAACGAATCCGACTAAGAACCGTGAGGTTGCGGGTTCGATCCCTGGCCTTGCTCAGCGGGTTAAGGATCCAGCGTTGCCGTGAGCTGTGGTGTAGGTTGCAGACGCGGCTCGGATCCCACGTTACTGTGGCTGTGGCTGTGGTGGAGGCCGGCGGCTACAGCGTCTGTTAGACCCCTAGCCTGGGAACCTCCTCCATATGCCGCAGGTGCGGCTCTAGATAAAGGCAAAAAAACAAAACAAAACAAAAAAAGCTAAGTACTAATTCTAATTTGTATATCTATACCGGAACTATAATAAATGATAATAATTAATATTATCTTGGATATCCTCAGTTAAGGCAATAAAGAAATCCTAGGATTTTGGAGTTCCATTGTGGCACAGTGGGTTAAGAATCCGACTGTAGTGGCTTGGGTCGCTGCAGAGGCACAGGTTCGATCCCCAGCCTGGCGCAGTGAGTCAAGGAATGAAGCGTTGCTATTGCCATTGGGAAAACAACAACAACAACAACAAGGGAGTGGCTCAGCAGTAACCAACATGACTAGTAACCATGAGGACGCAGGTTTGATCCCTGGCCTTGCTCAGTGGGTTAAGGATCTGGCATTGCCATGAGCTGTGGTGTACGTCGCAGACTCGGCTCAGATCCCGAGTTACTGTGGCTGTGACGTAGGCCGACAGCTGTAGCTCTGATTCACCCCTAGCCTGGAAACTTCCGTATGCCAGATGCCGCAGGTGTGGCCCTAAAAACCCAACAAACAAACAAAAACAAAAAAACCCTAGAATTTCAAAATGATTTTAAATTTTATATATCCTTCTAAAAAGTCTACATATATTTAGAAATGTTATCCTTATAAAATTCTCTATAATTCTCTAAGAGACCAATTCATAATTATGTACTTTGCCAAAGAAAAGTCTAATGTCTTCTCAGCTTTGAAAACCTGAAGCACTGAAACTCCCCTATCTACCACACACCTGAACCTCCCACAGGTTTGTTAAACTTGATATGCCTAAAACCGTAGCATCACCTCCTTCCTTCTTCCTTTCCTTCACATTCCCATCTTCCAATTCTTATAACCTCTCCTCTTATATTTATTCCTTCCTTCCTTCCTTCCTTCCTTCCTTCCTCTCTTTCTCTCTCTCTCTCTTCATCTTCTTTCTTTTTAGGGCTTTCACCCATGGCATATGGAAGTTTCCAAGCTAGGGTCGAATCAGAGCTGCACCTGCTGGCCTACCCTACAGCCACAGCAACAAGGCATCCCAGCCACATCTGCGACTTACACCACAGCTTGCGACTTAACACCACAACTTGCGGCAATGCTGGATCCTTAACTCACCAAATGAGACCAGGGATAGAAAGGGCATCCTCATGGATACCAGTCTGATTCTTAACCACTGAGCCATAAGGGACATGACTCCAACTCTTAAATTTCTGATCTTAGTGAAAGGAACTTTCATACTTCAAGGCCCACAAATAGGAAACTTGAGAATCAATCCTCAACTTTTTTCATTCTCCATTACTCTCCATTACTCAACCTACCTACCAAAATAAACACCAATCTGCATCCAGACTAATTCCTTAATATTGTTATGGACTTCCTCCTCCATATTCTCACTGACCTAATTGAGAACCTCATCAATTCCTAGACAGCTTCCCTAGCCTAGCCTCCCTTTTCTGCCTACTATCTAATTTCTTCATTGCTGCCAAAAATTTGTTTCAAATACAAAATACATTCTAAATAATTTCTTGGTTCTCCAACGCTTTTAAAATAAAATGAAGAATTCTTAAATATATATGTTTATAATCTGAACTCCTGCCCCTCTCTGTAGCTTCAAATCTTTTTGGAATGCTTCTGTTCCAGCTCTATGCTCCAACAATCTAAGCATCTGCAGTTTCCAAATCAAATTGTGGCCCCAGACTCCCAAGTCTAATTATGGCCCTCAAAACTTACACATGATCTCCAATCTAAATTAGGTGATCCTCCTCAGTGCTCCTACTGTACCTTCTTTGTTAATCTGGATATTGTAATAAATTCTTTACCTGTCTACATTAGACTATGAGATCTTTGAAGGCAAGATTAAAGTATTTTATTTCACCACTAATAGTAATGCCTTATTATTCCTGAGACAGAGGAAACACCTGATGTTTGATGAACAAGAGAAGGCTACGTCCATGCCACACTAGCTATTTCATATCTCAAGTATTAAGAGCAAATAACAGGACTTATAAAAAAAAAGCACTTTTCTTTTTTAGCACATTCCAATCTAAAATCTCCTTACCACTTTTCTGTAGATAAAAGACTGATGATCCTTTAACTGCATTTCTAGGACCTACCCCTTCTTTCATTTATCTAAATTTATTTTTATTCCTTTGCTTTGTGGTCTTATTAGTCCATAAAAATCCTAAAACATGAGAATCCCTTCAGTTTACAGTTGAAAAAAATGGGCTTAATGACTGATCTAAATGTCACCTGCCTGGTAGCTAGTTTAGATTAGAATTCTATGTTAATTTCACTATACAATACCTCCAAATGACATACTCGGTTTGAAAAACCTGTAATTTTTATTATAAAGAAATTCAAAAACACACTGAAAAGAGATCACAGCCACACAGTGGAGAAAAGAAACATTTAAATGACCTAAGAATAATCTCAATAGGAAAGGTGCGTCTATATGAAAGAAAAACACTGAATGAATTAGGACATGAATGAAAATAAAGATTATGGAAGGGTAAAACTATTTTTGGATACATAATAAGAGCCATAAAAAGGTTCAAACCTTTTGGCCTAACTTCCACTAATGGGATTCTACTCTTAAGTGAATAAAGCTGCCAAAGGGGAAAAAAACTATACATATGAAGCTGCTCTACTGCCTCATTTTTATACAGAAAAAATGTGAAAGCAGGTTATCCAAAGCAAAATGACTAAGAAAGTTATGGTTTATTTACTGACAAAATTCTGGGTAACATTTAAATAGTTATGAATATCATATTAAAAAAAAAAAAAAAAACCTAGGTGTGGCACAGCAGGTTAAGGATCTAGTGTTGGTGTGGTCTCTGCAAGGGCATGGGATGGGTCCACAGCCCAGTGCAGTGGGTTAAGGATCACGAATTGCTACAGCTGTGGTGTAGGTCGTAACTGCAACTTGGATTCGATCCTTAGCCCAGGAACTTCCATATGCTGTGCGTGGGGACCAAAAAAAAAAAAGATTGGGGGGGGGATGTTTATGATACAACTTTAAGAGAAAACAGGACTAGGAACATAAATTTATACTGTAAATAGATTTTTTTTTGTCTTTTTGCCTTTTCTAGGGCCGCACTCGTGGCATATGGAGGTTCCCAGGCTAGGGGTCTAACAGGAGCTGTAGCCACCAGCCTTTGCCACAGCCACAGCAACATGAGATCCGAGCCGCGTCTGCAACCTACACCACAGCTCAGGCAATGCCGGATCCTTAACCCACTTAGTGATGCCAGGGATCAAACCCGCAACCTCATGGTTCCTAGCTGGATTCGTTAACCACTGAGCCACAATGGGAACTCCTATACCGTAAACAGATATTTAACCATAATTACAGACCTATAAGTATTTTTAGTTAAAAAAATAAGGGAAAATATGAGATTATAGATGTGTTCCTATTTTCCAAATAGCATGCAGTTTTTTTCCACATTGTTTCTATAATTAAAGAAAAAAAGAGAGAAAAGCTTCAACTTTGAGGTTAATATTTTTTAAGTTCTAAACACCACAATTTAGCCTTACCTAACATACCAGAGAACTATAAGCAGTTTGGGTTCCCAAGAAAACTAAGAGAATGGAGAGCTGCTGAACTATGAAATTTTAATAAAGAACATTAAAATTTTGGTGGCTATTTTCTAGTGGAAAACAGAATCACTAAAACCATACGATAATTAGCATAGGTGGCAACATGGCTCAACAGCTAGATAGCACATTAAGAGATTCAGATACTGAACGTCATTCTAGGACAGTCACAAGCTTTGTTGTAATTTATAAGTAATTTTAAATTCTAGTATTTAGACCCCCTCATCTCAACACAGAGGACATACAATGGCACTAAGGTAAAAACCAGAATAACTGGAAACAACTGAAAAACTATAATATCTTCCTCCCTTTCCCACTAACAACTACCAAGTCCTAACATACATATCTGGATTAAACAGGTCATTTTAGCCTTGAGCCTACTAAATTATCCCTTACCACTGAGATGGAAGTCCAGAGGTAGACCAGAAGCAAAACTGGAGTGGGAATAAAAGAACAGAAAGAATTCAGAAACATTTCTGTATATAGATCTTCCTCTACTAAGCAAACTTAATTGTCCAAAGATAAGTGGTTAAATTACACTAGTTCTTTGCTCTAAATGTTGCCCTACCTTTTATTGGCTCAGTGTTCTCTTTCTTTTATCAAATTTGCTCAATATTTAGCTAGCCTCACCTATCTCCTGTCACTACAATCAATCCTATATCTCAAAACTGAAATACAATTCAAATTCATGCATTCAACAATTGTTTGTTGAGTGCTTACTATGTGCAAGCCACCAGAGACTCAATAACTAGGCAGGATTCTCTGTCAGTCTTTGTAAGCAACCTTTGGATTGATTCCATTTTCTCAAAACACAGTAATTACCACTAAAACAAAATATATCATCTATTATTTCTTTAGTAGTAAATTCTAGAGACAATGAAGAAAATACTTCATTTTTTTCAAGATAGCATCATATTTTAAAATGCCCTTCACAAGAGGCAATCAGGGTTATTATCAATAACTCTTAGCAGACCCTTTTGTTTAAACTGGGGAATGAAGGAGATAACTTCTTATTCTAAGCAAGAAACCTTGTAAGGTTATACAAAACCACAAACAACTTCCACTCACAAACAGTAATACAGCTACACTATAACTGACTCTTGCCATTAAAAATGCCTGCATGCCTAGCAACTGAATGGCATATCCCACTGCATTTGCTTTAGTTTTGTTATCTGCAATAAAAGTGAAAATGTTATTCAAGTAAATTTGTTTCCACAGTATAGGAAAGTCAATTAAAAAGCCCTTCCTTAAACTTTGCTCCTACATTCTCATCTTCTTAACTCAGACTCTGCTCCTAAACATAAACACATAGTACTGAAATGCATGTATATATCCCTGAAATATAGTACTCTAAAACTAAAGTACAGAAAGATGCAGAGTGAGTTCAAACTGTTTTACTTGATATACTCGGCTCTAAAGAAGCTCTAGATTTCAGATATAATGGAAATGGATACAGAAGACAGTCATATTTAGGCTATAAAACGTGAATGTTATTGAAGATTACACCTTAATTTTAAATACCAGAGCCCCACCATATGATCTAAAAGTATCCTAACACTAAATAAATCTTTCACAATTACCTCTAAATCTTTCTTAAAATGATATGTTATTCCATCTGACAAGTTGTAAGTACATACCCAATCTCAGAGTTAAACAATAAAGGAAGGATGCATTCAAGTGACATTCAGGGAAGTGTTATGAATGTCAGAACTGGATGAACAACTTGTTTGGAGATACACTAAAGGAGAAGGGTCAAGCATTATCACCAAGTTTCTAGTTTAGGCAACTGAGTTGATGGTGGAAACATTAACCTACTTCTCAGAGTTCTAAGAACAGTTTTTCTTTTTGAGTGGGAGGGGGTAAGGGTAGGGAAGAACTGACAGATGAGTTCAGATTTATATATTGCTTTTGAATTTATAGTATTTATGGGACATCAACAAACACTGGACATTCAAAATGTAAACTCAATTTTCAGTGAGTTATTATTACACCATTCCTCATTTCTTGTTGCAGTTTTTATGTGCTGTATGTTCAAAACACATGATGCTACCTATTTTAATTATGATGAAAAAGAGGGCAATGTCTATTTTATCTGCTTGGTAGAACATCTAACCTAACTGAACTAAGCAGTAAAAATAAATGCCACTCAACCGTAATATGAAACAAGATTTTTGGAGTTGAGTGGTAAACATGGGCAAGTAAAATTATGTCCAATAATAAAGCAGCTGCAAAACCTGAAACAAATACCTAAAACTGTTCAAAGTAATTTTTGGACAAGATAGTAGCAAATTTAGAGTATATTAAATTCAATTTCAAAATTCAGACACCAGCCAACTACTATACAGCCATGGATCTCAAAAGCCTTATGCTAAGTGAAAGAAATCAGACAGAGAAACCTACATAGTGTATGGTTCCATTTATGTGGCATTCTAAAAAATACATAATTACAGGGTCAAAAATTAGATCTGGTTGCCAGAGACTAGAGTAGGGGCAGGAAACATTATAAAAGGACAGAAGGGAATTTGGCGGCGGGAGTGCGGGTGGGTGGGTGATGGAAGTATTATGTCTTGATTAAGGAAGAAGTTGTAAGGCAATGTTTGTCAAAACTCATCAAACTGTATACCTGCAATAATTTATTGTGTAAATTATACCTCAATAAAGCCTTACTTTTTTTGCAGGGGAGGTAATGTGCCCACGGCATACAAAAATTCCCAGCCCAGAGAAAGAACCTGTGCCACAGCAGCGACAATGCTGGATCCTTACCCCACTAGGCCACCAGAAAACTCCAATAAGCCTTACTTTTAAAAAATTCAGTCATCATATCACTATTTCATTTGAATAGCATTTTTAACGTGTTGTATTTCTTAGTACAGTTGACTTAACTAAATTATACATAACACTTAAATTAGCAAAGAAAATAAGAACTGCAATAAATCAATCTTAAGCTTAAAATAAGAAGTATTTAGATACTTTCCCTCTAACAATAAATCCCAGTATCTTACTCTTAATTCTATTGCCCAGGGGAGCAAAGAAAAAGATACATAAGAAAAGGGAAAGAAAAAATTAGTGGAGATAAAAAGCATATGTCAAATACAAAACTGCCATATGATCTAGCAATCCCACTCCTGGGCATATAACTGGACAAAACTACAATTCAAAAAGATACGTGCAGGAGTTCCCATTGTGGCACAACAGGATTGGCAGCATCTCCGGAACACTTGGAAACAGGGTTGATCCCTGGCCCAGTACAGTGGGTTAAGGATCTTGTGTTGTCAATATTCCATAATGCCAAGAGGTGACCAAAAAAAAAAAAAAAAAAAAAGATACATGCACCAGTATGTTCATAGCAGCTCTATTCAAAATAGCCAAGACTTGGAAACCTAAATCCTTCCACAGAGGAATAGATTAAGATGTGGTATACATATACAAGGGAATACCTCTCAGCCATAAAAAAGAATGAAACGATACTGTTTACAGCAACAAAGATGCAACTAGATATTCTCATAGTAAGTAAGGTAAGTCATTAAGAGAAAGACAAATACCATATGATATCACCTGTATGAGGAATCTAAAATATGGCACAAATGAACCTATCTACGAAACAGAAACAGACTCACAGAGAACAGACTTATGGTTGCCAAGTGGGACTGAAGGGATGCAAACTATTACATTTAGAATGGATAAGCAATGAGCTTCTACGGTATAGCACAGGGAACTATATCCAGTGTCTTGGGATTAAACCATGATTGGAGATAATACAAGAAAGGGGATGTATGTACATGCATGACTGGGTCACTTTTGCTATACAGCAGAAAGTAGCACATTATAAATCAACTATACTTTAAAAAAATACTGGGGAAAAAAGTACATGTCATATATGTGTTTCAGGATAATCTGAAGTAGGTCTAACTCCCTTTTTTTAAAAAATATATTATTCTTAAAAAATTGATGCACACACATAACATAGTGTTTTTTCCCCCAGGGTCCTACCTATGCCTTAGAAAACACTTAAGGCTGAAAGCTGAAATGTTATTATTCTTTTTCCTTTGAGAAAAGAATTAGGAATCCAGATTTCTTTGGTAATGTCCAAACTGAAATTTTATGGGGGTAAATTAGGAAAAATTTCAATTTGGTCACTATAAAAGAAAAACTAAATTGCATAGATTCAGATATCAGTTCCTTTAGGCAGAAATTGGCAACCCACAATCCTATCAGATAAAAAACAACCAAAAGGGGATTTAAAATCCTGAAAGGGTTAAAATAGATAAGCAACAAGGATATACGAGTTAGCACAAGGAATTGCACTCATTATTATCTTATAATAACCTTGTAATAGAATATAATCTGCAAAAACACTGCACTGATATGCTGCGCATCTAAAACTGGCACAGTACTGATCAACTATACTTCAATTTAAAAAACACAAAAAATAAATATAGCAAATATAGAAAAACAACAAGCAAAACAAATAAAATCCTGAAAGGGTTGCCAAGTAGCAATGTTGAGAAAACTCAATGATGTATTTTCTTACTAGGATTAATTTTAAGGCCAAGTCAGTAAATTAAAAAAATTAAATATACAAACATAAAAATGAATATCTTTAGAGTAAACTATAGTTTGAGTTTTAATAATTCATTAGTGTTTCAAGGACTGTTAACTTTTAAGTTTTATCTAGAATTAATGACTTTTTTTTTTCTTTTTAGGGCTGCGCCCACAGCACACTGAAGTTCCCAGGTTAGGGGTCTAATCAGAGCTACAGCTGCCAGCCTACGCCAAAGCAATGCAGGATCCAAGCCACATCTACGACCCACAGACCCATACCACAGCTCAAGGCAATGCCAGATCCACAGCCCACTGAGCAAGGCCAGGGATCAAACCTGCATTCGCATGGATACTTGTAGGATTCATTTCCACTATTTTAAAAAAAACTACTGTCAAGTACTTATATGTACTTCATTGGCACAAGACTAAAGAACTGAGAAGTTCAAGTTACCCAAATATGTTAATTCTAACAAACAGGAATCCAGTATTTCAAAATTAAGTCACAGCTTCTGAATTGCTCAGGAGAGGTAAAAGCACATGAAATTATTTTAATAAATACATTAATTAATGTTACTAATTTCATGTTTTTTGCATCCTGAAAAAATTTTTCCTTCTGTCAAAAGGCAAACATATACAAAAGAAAACTTTAAGAGCTTGGTATATTCATGTTAAATGTTACATTACACACAGGTACGATGGCAAAACAATTTACCTATATACATTATGTTAAAAATTTAATGTATTAAGAATATTTTTCATGCTATTAAGCATGCTATTAAGCTGTTAGGCATGAAATAACTCAAGAATAACAATACTATTATGAAAATGAAGTGGTTTTTCCATATTTTCAAAAGTTATCTATTCCACAGATACAGCGTGTGTATATTTAAACTTCAAAATACTATTTAGATCCTTATTTGTACATGGAAACATTTCATATATTATACATGGTATAAAGTAACAGGGTATGTTTTAAAAGACTATAATCAAATAATGAATTGGTATAAATAACCAAAAAACTTTCGGAATTCTTTTTAATTTATCTTCAAGATCTCTTTATAATCCACACAAGAAAAACAAGTCTCACTACTTTATAACTAAGCCTACCCTTTTTATTAAAAAAAATAATGTTTTACAAATTTTGAAGAGGCAGGGTGGTAGAATGAAAAGAACAGAAGTTCTAGGATTCCAGCTCAATTATGTCTAATTCTATCTCTAACACTTGCTAGATTTGACACCTTAGATAAATTTCTTAAACATGATGAGCCTCAACTTCCTTGTCTGTAAAATGAGAACATTATCACTAACCTCACTGGTAACTAGGCAGTTTAAATCACGATAGTGGTTATGGTTGATGGGTAAAGCATCAACTCTGGAGTCCTTTCTCTACTTTCTTCTATTAATTAGCTGTGTGACCTTAGTCACTTAATCTTTCTATACCTCAGTTTTCTCAGGTATCTTAGGGTAATAAATACAATCAAATTCACACTATAACTTGAAGATTCATGAAAATCCACATAAGGCCCCTGGCACAGTTTTTGGCACGTGGAAATCACTCAGTAATATTACACATTACATATGTAAGGCACTCAACACAGTGTCTGACATACAAAAAAAATCTTAGTTTTCCTAAACTAAATTCTAAATTACTTTCTATGTCCCTAAAACTCAAATTTACCCTTGAAAATTTTTTAAATATACCAGCCATACTAATTTAGAGATTCATCTACTATACTACAATTGGTCATAAACATTTCTATGAATAAAATAAGTTCCCATTGTGGCTCAGCAGAAACAAATCTGACTAGCATCCATGAGGACACAGGTTTGATCCTGGCCTTGCTCAGTGGGTTAAGGATCTAGCGTTGCTGTGAGCTGTGGTGTAGGTCACAGATGCAGATCAGATCCCGCGTTGATTGCTGTAGCTATGGCGCATGCCAGCAGCTACAGCTCCGATTTGACCCCTAGCCTGGGTGGGAACCTCCATAAACCACAGGTGCGGCCCTAAAAAGACAGACGACAAAAAACAAAACAAAACAAAAAAAACACTCTAAAGCTCAATTTTCCCTTTCTAAAAAGATGGTCTGACAATTTCAACTCTATTAAAAAAAACTTTAAGGTAAAAAGTTCAGACTCATTAAAAAAACTCAAAATATAAGATAGTAAAATAAAGATCTGCTTATTTCAAAATTATTGAAATTATCATATATAGGATATATAGTCTGGATTCTATCCTAGTTCTCTGCCTAAAGTACCTAATTTCCTTGACTACATGACTTTTAAGTATTGAACCAACTGAGCAACTAAACGATAAATCAAGAATTTACTAAAACTAGAAATGTGGAATCCCAAATCCTTAGGAACAAACATAAACCAGACTGCGACATAAATCAGACAATTTTCTGACATTTCCAGCCTCAGTTTCTTGATCTGTAAAATTGTGGATGGTAACTGTTTCTATTTAATGAGCTTGTTAGAAGAATTAAATGAGAGAGATTATGGGGTCCCACTTATTTTAACCCAATTCCTGGCAAATAAGAAGCCCTCAAAATCTTTTTCTTTCTTTCTTTTTTTTGGCCACACCTGTGGAATGTGGAAGTTCCCAGGCTAGGAATGGAACCTGCACCCCAGCAGTAACCCAGGCAGATGCAGTGACAACACCAGATACTTAACCCACTGCACCACAAGGGAACTCCAAACCCTCAAAATCTGACCTAGGTGGCAATGCTCTATCAAGAAATGATCTCTCCTAATAATATCACTTCGGGAATAGAAAGAAGCATTCCTAAAACATAATGCAATCTGACAAAACTCAATTCACTACAATTGGCTCCAATTTATACCAAAGGATATACAACCCACATATCTAAAATCACTTTTATTACTTAAGAAAAAATTCTGAGTACATAAAATACTCTCTAAAATTATGACAATAGCCTTAAATAAAAGACATGATGTTTAAAATTTCTTTTAAATCAATTTGAAACACTAAAATTCCACTCCAGCATTTTTAAAATAGAATAAAAATAAAAGTTTAAGGAGACATTATTTACTACAAATACAGTACACTCCTTAGGAGGGACATATGTTAATAAACTCACTCAAACACCAATCTATATACACAAGGTCAAGATTCCTAATGTAAAAGTACTACTCTGATACCAGAAAAATACAACCCAAAGACAGATATCCTATCTCTCTATGAAGATGAGAAAAGCACCTTGGACTCAGATAATTAAAAAAATCACAAATGCTATCAGTGTCAGCACCGAGCAATGCCTAGCTTCAAGACCAAAGCTCACACATTTCCTAAAGCAACATAATCTAATAAAAAACTATTAAGGGTCAGGGAATACCTTATTCTCCCACTGACTCACTTCATGAAGCTACACAAATCACATGGCTTCTGCGTGTCAAGTTTTTCGTAAAAAAAATGGAAATCATGCTGGTCACAGCGAAATTAGAATATTTATAAATGAGCTCAGGTCACCTTGAAAAAGGAACAATTTAAAAATACAAAGAATAATTATTCATGAAAACTGCTAAAAATAGAAAAAAACCTTTGTTCAAAAAGTGTATTTTTAAATGATTTTTTAAAGCCAAAAAGACTATATATTACCACCAAAGCCAACCTAGCATGCTCAGGATATTAAAATAAACATGTCAGCTAAACATTTAATTACCAGGCTTCTATAAAGTTCCAACTCAGTAATTTCCTATTCATTTTATAGCAAATAAATGTGATAAACAGAAGTGAACTTATATTTCTATGAAAGGAATTTTATTTACTTTGGTCTTCCCAATCACTCTGTATAAAACTGAATATTACACTATTTTACAAATTTCAGAATTACTTACAAATTCTGCTTTCCCTAATAAGCAACAGGGTGGAGAAACTTAAATGAAATCGTTAAACTCTTTAGATTTTATTTACTCCTGTATTATTAATTTTTACATCTTATTTTGAGAAGAGTATAAAACCACAATAGAGTGTGCCAAAATATAACACAGATGGGTTCAAATGTTTCTATAGCAGTTTGATGATGAATTGGTGTCAAAACATTAAATATGAAACATTAAATATGAAGCCTTAGAAAATACATGTTCGAGTTGGGTAGTTTGGTTCCGAATAAAGAAAATTTCATGTTTGAATTGATACAGCTTTGCTCATAACATTTTTGAAATTTAACAATGATCACTATGCATAAAACCAAAATCAGGTTTACTACCACACTGAAAACTTTCACTTTTCATACCCAAAGAGAATCTGAAATAGTCTTTCTTTCTTCAAATGTTAACTTTTTTCTTCTTAAAGACAGACAGTACTATAATGCTCTCTAGCACAGGTTCAAAAAGCTTTCAAATAACTTTAGTAAACAAATTTGCTGAACAGCTTTCAAAAGGAAGTATTCTATATACTCATTTCAAAACACTAAAAATAATTAATATTCAACTTTGATTTACTAGACTTTCATGATGTACTTTAAAACTGTTTTCTTTTCAAGTAATTACTATTAAGTTATTGGTAACTCTGCACACTCAAGAGAAACAATAAACCATACTGCTGAAATTTGCTTTATGTATATTAGGAAATATTTCTCCAAATAATATAACCAGAATTAAAAGATTTCCAGAACACTCAGAGTTCTCGTTTCTCATTGAATTTTAAAAAATAAGTGGAAATACAAGATTAGCCACTGGTGACTATCCCAACCAATACAAGGGGTGGTAGAGCAGATTATTTGTAATCTCTAGGGAAACACAATTATTCCTACCAACTAAATTATCAAAAACGTAAAGTCTGAGTTGAGGTTTTACTAGAGTTTTACAATGTCTTCTCCTTTAAAAATAACCTATTTATATGGTTTGGACCAAACAAAAAATATTTTCAAACTATTTTAAAGAAATATTTATGCTATTTTAATGAAACCTATCACACAATCTACATTACTTAGATTACTAAATATGTGGAATTAAGGAAATAAGCTCTGATAAGAACTAATTCACTTTAATTCCAAAGTCACAATAAAAAATCAATTACATGAATAGTTATCTAACATACTGATTCAAACATCTGTGTAAGAAAGCTCCTTAACGATAAAACGCTAAAGAGAAGTTGCTCCTGTTGATGAAAACTAAACAAGCAGAACTCTTTCCATTACCTTTAGTAGAAGTGTGTTCATCCCTTGACATAGTCTCAATATGTTATTTAAATAAAAGTTATAAAGACAATCACAGGTTCATATAAGGGCCTTTTAAACATTTATATTGAAGCCCTTACCCGCACCCACCCCCAAACCCTCCGCTGAAGAAATGAACAGTCCCTCCCTTCGGTATTCTACTCCCCTCCCACCCCCCCAGCCCCCATTCGCGTGCCCCCCACCCAGTGTAGGCCTGAGGCCCTGTAGCAAACAGTGTCTAACAGGAGCAAGCAGCACAAAGACAGGAATGGGAGATTAGTGGGAGGGAGGGAGGCCGGGATTGGGGCTCAGCAGGAGCTTCAGGCTTTTTAAAATTCAAACTGCTCCCTGACCAATACAAATCACGGACACGCTACTGACTACTACACGGATTTATAGCATTAAAAACATGCCTAGTACGTGACAGCTATATTAACTTCACTCGTCTTAACTTTATTCATACGTTTGCAGGAAATGTGCAACAATTTATTTTAAGCAGAGGGCTAAACTCAAAAGTAATCTTCAGAAAACTTCCTTATTCTACAATGGCAATAATATCTAATGAGACACAAAAAACTGGAACCAGTGTAACACCCACTAATAAAACAAGGGACTTTTGTTGATCAGTGTTGCTTCATTTTAACCAACGAAAGTTTTCCTTCGGTGAATATGAGACAAAGTATCAAAATAGTCTAACCCAGGTCCATTTACTTTTCTATGCAATTTGTATGGCTGAGGACTTTTAAATTGGTTTTTCCCTTATACCAACCTACACTACGAACGCCACCATAAATAAGCTCCATACTCTTAATTTACTCGTGAACTAGAATTTGTTAAGATAGAACTGATATTTTTCTCCAGCATTACAGATACATTTGACCTATTAAAATGACACCTCTCTCATTACACAGTCAAACATCATGGGCACAAACAGCCAATGGCAATCCTGGGACCTCAAGAAGATCTGCCCTGACATGAAAGGATGGCACCTTGTACATTTTTTTTTTAAACCTCCCAGGGATTTTAAGCATAACTTATTTTCTACCCTTTTAAAGAAAATTGGTTATACCTGTATGTCACTCCAATTCTCAGAACACTGAAAATTTTTAAGCTTTTACACGTTTAGATCAGGAAGTACACGAGTGTTTTATGCACAGTCGTTTAAAACTGTCCTTATATAACGCACACAAATATAAAGTGGCAGGATAAACCTGTCAAGTACTTTATACTTGTCTTTGAATAAAAAGTCCATGTGCAACACACTGTCAAACAACAACATAAAAGCTCTTTGCGTGGTTGGGGAGGTCATATGCAGTGTCTACCACACTATGGTTTTCTGTATTAAATATTCATGTGGACGATTTCATTCTTTTTAAAAAGAAAATGAGTCTTTATGAACTTTCCAACGTCCAAACAAGTTTTGCACAGGAAAAGAATTACCACTGGATCCGTGTCTGAGTATTTACATTTGTCTCACTAACTGAAACTACTTCCTCCCTTCATGGGGTCACAGGGGGAAGAAGGGGGGTTGTTTGTTTCACTGGGACGTTCCCCACTCCCGGACCAGGAAAGTTGTAAATATGGGGACGATCAGGGCACATTTGCTGTTAGTTGTATTGTTTCCGCCTCCTCACTAGCTACGGCTCTTCTCCCGGGCGAGGCCTGTCACCGACCAGCAGTAGCTCCGCTCAGCCCGGAGCTCTCCTAATCCCCGAGCTCAAGTAGATTCCGCTGGCCCGCGGCCTGCACTCTCCGCCGGGCCTACGCCTCCCCGGCCGCCCGGCAGGAGCCCAGTCCCCGCCACCGGAGCCGGCCGGGAGAGGGTACAAAACCACCGCCACCCAGGGCGGCTGCTACCAGAGAGGAGCGAACTCGAGACTCGCCCGTGGAGGAGACCTGGGGCCGCTAAGGAAACGGCCGGGAGGGGAGCGAGGAGGAGAGACGCTGAGGACCTGGCGCCGCCGCCGCCGCCGCCGCCGAAATAAAGAGCAGGAATTTACCTGGGCGAATCGGCGTCTGAATCCAAGGGGAGGCCGAGGCCGCTGTGGCGAGAGACTATAATCCGGGCCGGGAGGGGGGGTGGCTACGGCTCCTCTTCCGTCTCCTCAGTGCGGGGAACATGTAGAGCCGGGGGGAGACCAGCCGAGAAGACAAATCGCTGCTTCTTCTTCCTCCTCCTCCTCCTTCTCCCACATAGAAACACTCGCAAACACCCGACCAGGGGCCCGAGCTACCGGGGGGGCATCGCCGCCGGCCCGGGAACCAATCCTCCAGTCGGCGGGGGCGTCCCTCCCTGCGGCTTGGTGGTGTCGGGTGAGTCGGTACCGACGGAGGGAGGGGGGGGAGGGCGGGGGGGGAAGGAGCCCTGTGTGTGTCTCTCTCTCTCGTTCCGTCTCTCCCTCTCAGAACAAAATGCCGACCGGAAGTGCAGCTGCAGGAATGACTCCCTCCGCCGGCGCCAAACACTAACAACCACCCCCTCTTCCCCACTCCACTTCCGCCACCGCCGCGCCGCCGCCGCCACTTCGGCTCGCGTCCTCGGCCGCGCCGGACTGCACGGCCAGCGCCTCTCCGCACCGCACCCGGGCCCGGCGGCGGCCGGCAGCCGCCAGCGAGCAGGCCGTGCTTCTCTTCTGCGCTTTCCTCCTCCTCAAGGCGGCTGTGGATGTTGCCTTTTATTGTCGAGCCTGCGTAGCGGCGTTTTCGCTGCGGCACGGACGGGCCGGGTCTTGCTGTTCTTTATTTTCCTGGAGGCCAACGGGAGCGGGGCCCGAGTTCGGTGGTGGTCGTGTGCGTGGGGGGCGCTCAGGCCCGGACCGGCTCGTAGGCCGCTCACGCAGCTCCAGCTGCTCGTCATTAGCTCTCGGGAGCCGAGCTCGGGGCGGCCCCGTAGAGGACGCCCGCGATCCGACGGCTGCCGTGCATCTTTTAAATGGTCTCCCTGCAGCCAGGTGGATGGATGTATCGTAATGTGCGCCCTTCTCTCCTTTGGAGAGGCCGGACTTTAAATAATGCAGGCCCGTGTCTGCATTATTTCTGCGGAGTAGGAACGCACCCCTTGGAGGAGAGGAAGATTCTCAGCCGGATTGAATTGGAGTCGTGTTTACGATGCATTTATTTCTGGAAATATGTGGTCTTTTCTGGTCTTGCTTTTTGTTGGCGGCGTTTTGGGCTCTTGCCTAACAGTCGGGATAAAGGCCTGTAGGCGACGCTGTTCGAGCCAGGAGCCGGCGCGGCGGGCCCGGAGCGCGCGAGTCCGCGCCCCCCTCTAGGTGTGGGTGGAGCCGAGCGCCCGACGAGAGCCGGCGGAATGCGGGCCGCGGGTGGGCCTGGGGCCAGCAGATTTCAGACACCGTTTTCCTCTTTGCATTTGAAACAGTGAGGCACTACTGGCCAAGGCTGGAGAACAGATGTGATTATGTATACCGTGCCCTTTGTAGTCTCACTGAAACACATGAATTAACTTTATCGTTCCGCGGTTCACTATTAACGTTTACTTCTGTAAATTAAAAGGGGGCTATTCTTCAGGTAAAAAGTGCATAGGTAAGCGAATTTTACTCAAAAAGGACGAAATTTGTGTTATACTTTTATGCATTGCCTTGAGCTGTACGTAAATTATATTGTTTATCTATTTGTATATGTGCCATTATGCCAAAAGTAAATAGGAAAATTTGCCTACAGGTTATTCCTTCTGCCTCAAAAATCACTCAAAGGACTAAATCGTATCTTGTCACTCTTTTACGCTAGGCCCTGCAATTGCTTTGCTTCTAGCTGAGAGTAAAAGCCAAAGCCTTGACAGCGGCCCCAAGGCCATGCACGCGAAGGGGAGGGGAGGGGAGGGGGGGGAGGAAGCTGCTGGGAGAATAATGTAAGCAAGCTCGGGGAGGGCAAGAGGTTTTGTTTTTCTCCACTGGTGTTTTATGGAGAAAATAATTTTAGACACACAGTAGATGCTTAATATTTGGTTAATTAATGAAATTTATAAGGGCCTGGACACCCGCCTCCGCCACACACACTAACTTTCCAACTCTGTCCCTAACATGCTCATATTCTTTTGTGCCGCAGAGAACTTTATGAAAGATTTCTGAAAACAAAAAATACTAGGGAAAAAAATGCAAGTTTATTACAAACTTCTAAGAGAACACTACTTCTAGACATTGAAAGCCCTCCACACCAGAAGCCCTCAAAGTAGTGGTAATTATTTGTTTTTAGGTTTCTGTAAGTGGGCTTGCTAGAGGACAGTCCATTATTAGATTACTTGATCATATTCATACTGGGCCATTTATTTGGCTTTGCTTTCTTCCTGAATCACAAACTTCGTTCTTCATCCTGTCTGCCCTCTTTCTTGAAAAATAATGCTATTTCACTAAAGTCTGAAAATTTGGATGGCTTAGCCTAAATCCAGCATTACTGGAAAAGTTCATTCAGCAGGTTTGTATCAGGCACAAAACGCCCAGCACGATGATTCAAAAGGTGCGCGTTTCTGAGGCTTAAAGGACCACATAAGGCTATTTTGGTTACTACTCAATTATGCTGTCAAGCAAAGCAAACTGGCTAGTGAGATTTATTTTTACAGTTTCCTTCTGGAGAAAAGGATCAGTGAAAGCTGAAGTTAGGCTTAGTGTGGATATTTTAATTCATCTTTTAGTTTGCTGTTTATTTGTATTTGCTTTATGATAGCACCAGGTATACCAATAAATTAATTGATAATTTTTTTTTAAAACAGATGGAGAATTTTTATTTCCTGGTGGTTGGATAAACAGGGTTTTAAATTAAAATACATATGCCAGTAAACAATTCTGCTATAAGACTTTGTCAGTGGTATTACAAATAATCATTTTATGTATGGAATTTTTGGACAAGACCGGACGGTCTTGGTAGGTATTTTATAACCATTAATGTAATTAATTAGACATTGTTCAATCCAAGTTTGTTCATTATAAATTTACCTATTAATCTTGAGAACAGTTTTAAGTAATACACAGCTGGGTCAATTATTTGTCACTCAATTTCAAAACAATTTCAGTTTCAGTTTGCTTAGAAAAGCACGATTATATACTTAAATGTTTCTGGTAAACTGGTAATTTTTCATGTCTAGGTAAAATTCTTGGCATTGTTACAGCTTTTAAAATTTTAGATATTTTTCAGTTTCTTCCCTTATTTACTTATTAAGGACTTACTAGGTGATGTAATCAGCTTTAAGATGGGCACCTTCTATACATTGGTAAATAAAAAGTCTCTGCCTTTAAGTGTTTTAACTTGTATATAGTTTACACCAATTTTTTTTCCAAATCATAGAAATAGTGAAATTGTTTTAATGCACATAAGTGCATTTCTCTATTAAATTAATTGTTTTGCTTGCCTAAAGTATACAAATTGAGATCTCGTGTAGGAACTATTGATATAATCTTAGTGTTTTCTCTATTAAATTGCCTTGTTTTTTGGTTTTGGGTTGTTTTGCCTAATATTTTCATCAATACCATCTATTTATTTTACTCTTACATTTAAAAATCTTTATGTCCAAAATCAGTTGATTTATGGTGGGCTTATGTTTTGTTGTTATATCCTTGATTTATCAATTCTTAGTTTGTAGGGTAGCCCAATAAATTTTTTAATATAAACTAATACTGCCTCCTTGCTCTAAGTATTGAGTTGCACTACTCATTTTATTTGCCAGTTATTAAATTAAATAACTATTTTAATAATTATTAATATTATTTCTGGGTATTCCCATATATATTCTTGATTAATAAACTGCAAACAATTTGATAAAATATTTTAAAATAGATTTTAAGTATTAATTTGAATATCATCAAGAGTTGGTACAATTGGCAAATTATTAATTATTTTATTGAAAATATATTATCTTCAGGATAAATATAATTTGTCATAAAATGACAGAAATGAAACATTTTAGAAAATAATTCTTATTTTATATGCCGAATTCTGCCATTTGTTAGTGATAAAATTAACTTACAGAAACAAATTTTTAAAAAAAGTAAAAGACATACAGTGGTATATATGTTCTGTAGATTATTTCAAACTACCAAAATTATTACATGGAGAGGATAATTAAAGTTACTTTTAGGATGACTTTTATCTTAACTTTAATAAAGAGTTAATTATAAATGCTGATCTGAGGGTGAGCTACAAAAATATTAGTCTATAAAGTTTTCAAAGTAAATACATTAATCAAATTTGTGATAGTGTTTATGATTATTCAACATATTTTATCCATTTTTGTTAAGATGAGAACAAGCTTTGTCTTTTCATTAATCTTTCTTGCCTCTAATTAAGGATTTTCTCTAAATTCATAGATTTTTATTATTCATACCACCCATTTATAATTCTATAACTTTCCTATGTTGTTTATATTTTTGTGTATCTATAACGTATGTTCCTGAATCAAAGTGACTGGTTATGGGTTATACTACATTTCAAGTTTTGCTGTGCATTGCATACTGGAGGGTCCCCAAAAAGTGCATTTCTGAAATATAAATTCAGTATAAAATTATTTGGGGTCATTAAATTTTCATGAAAGTCTAATCTTAACAGAACCTACACATGCTAAATGTGAAACAATTAAACTACATGCATTTTAATACTAAATAATCTGGAACAACATCATTTAAAAAAATGATTTTATCTATGAAGGAGCAATACAAAATCCACTAAAAATTTAATATCTAAAATAGGTACGAAGGGAGTACTTATGATGCTCATTTCAAAGCATCTCCTCAGGACCAGTGTTTTAAAACTGGGTCGTGTACTATTATGGGTCATGAAATAAATTCAGTGGGTTGAGATTAGCATTTTCTATTTGAAATAGAGGAAAGAATAGAAAATCTAAGAGTTTATCACACATGGTAAAGTCTGTATTTTTCAAGAAACATTCATTCTATTTATGTGTGTGCATAAAGGGTTACCTTGGAAAATAATATTTTCTATTATGCATTTAAGCCAAAAAAAGTAGTGCTTTGTTTTATCTATAGTTCAGGTTTTCCTTACTTCCCCCCTTAGAAAATGAAAAAGAAGAATGCTGGACAGTTGTGATTGCCTATGAAATAGGAATTTTAGAGGAGTCACCAGGATATTTTAGAAGAGTGTGATAGTGGCTTCAGAAAGGTGATTTTAAAGTAAAGCGTAGGAAATAAACTATGTAGGAATGTCAAATATGGCTGAAGTTGTTAGAAGGAATTATTCCCTAGTGAAGCTAAATTTGGTGTGGTTAGGTCCCATGAGTATTTTCTTATTGATTTGTTGTGGCACATTTTCTAATCTCAGATATCCAATACAACAAAATAATAAATATAAGGCAAAAAATGTTTTTCTATTTCTTTCCATGTACCCTTTGATCTTAAAATGGATGTTTATCATCATAGGAGTGCAAAGCAGACTGCTATCTTTACAAAGTAATTATAATACAAACAAGTTATTCCCTGAATAAATACAATAAATAAAATTCAATTTTATTTATTGAATAAAGCTTTCAATAAGACTTTTCTCTCTCTAGCCAAAGTAAATATAATTTCTTAAAGGAAATAGTTAACTTTCATTTGCCATCTAATTCATTCTATTTATTTAAATAAATGTATTTTAAATTGTGTACAGGATTTATAAGAGGGAAATTTCTAAAGGAGAGAATTGTGTGTAGAATTGAAAGGGAGGCAATATACTATGATAAGTGAGATGAATACCTACCAAACAGAAAATAAGAATTATGTTATGCTAAAATGTTTTAATAAAATTTAGACATTTCAAAAAATTTCAATGTTTCACTACATACCGTTTCACCTATTTCAGTATAGATTTCAGTATTGTTAGTCTGTGTAAGAGCATCAATAATAAAAGTTTTTCAGACATATGATACCAGGCTCTTTTTCAGTTATAGATATTTAAGACCTGGTTTGGTTAAAACCTTAGCTAAACAACAGAATTTTCTAGAGAACTGACATGAGAATCTCTAACTTACTTATTGAACCAGAGCTTATTCACCCCAAATGTTTCACCAATACGGTACATACCCTATTCAACTAAGAAAGGAAGGAATTATATTACTAACCAGCAGAGGGAGCCAAGTCAGTCCTGAAAGATAGTACAAAGAAAGACCACATGACTTCCTGTTTTGAGTCTGCTGTGGCAGCTGTTCTCTTTTTGAGTTTAGCCTATTGACACGCCTAATAAAAGGATAGGAAGGGTTACCAATGTATCAGATGTGGCTAGGATGAAAATTTTAACTGTCAAAATTACCTTTCAGGGAGCAAGCTGAAAGAAAACATATTTATGCTTAAATTAAGGATAGCCTGGGGAATAACGTGACATAAAAGAATTCTTTAAAAAAAAGATATTAAAAACTCAGTAGA
The DNA here is from genome assembly GCA_004024745.2 of Catagonus wagneri. NCBI lineage: Eukaryota > Metazoa > Chordata > Mammalia > Artiodactyla > Tayassuidae > Catagonus > Catagonus wagneri. Next base: position 10,554,303 of record PVHT020000009.1, on the reverse strand, counting down.
ATGTGCAAACTAGGTTAATTTTCTTTCTACTATAGGTGGTGAAACAGGTGGATCAGAACAAAGCAAAGATAAGCTTATCAACCATTAATCAGGAGTAATTCAAGTAGAAATATAAAAGTAGAAATGTCTCAGTATTATGGCCTAAGATGGAAAACCATAGAAAATAGTACCCTAGGGCCATGATGAATTACTAGCTAGATGTAACAGTAAACCACTTATTAATTCCATTTCTACTGAAAACTGGAATTAGGCTCTAAGCAGGCCCATTTTAGATAATGGCACAAATTTTTAATTGATCACATTAAAATTATATGCACTTTACTAATCTAAAAAGCAATGGATACATTTAAATAAAAGATAATTACAACGAGGTAATATAAGGTGATTTTTCACTTTAAAAGTAGAAAATAGGAGTTCCCACTGTGGCATAAAGGGTTAAGGATCCGGCATTGACTCTGTAGTGACGGGTCACTGCTGAGGTGTGGGTTAGATCCCCAGCCTGGCATGCTAGATTAAAGGATCTGGCGATGCTGCAGATTCAGCATAGGCTGTAGCTGCAACTCAGATTCAATCCCTGACCCAGGAACTTCCATTTGCTTACCCTTTATAAACACAACAAAAAGTAATACCTTGTTTTGTGACATGTGTTTGGAGGAATATAGTAGCTAAGTGCTAACTGTACTGTCAGCTTATTTACTATTTTCTAAGAACCTCAAAATCCCTGATAGAATGATTATTCAAAGTAAAATCGGAAGAGTTGATGGCGAACTGCATCAAAAAATTTTAAAGGCCCAAACAATTTTAGTTTAATAAACTAAATTATGGTAGTCTAGCCACTTATTTATTGGAAGGCTTCTGGAAATATACTGCGCAAAGCATAGAAAGACAATGGATTCAGGCAAACTTTAGCTATAGTTATATTTACTTATGTGTTTGTTCATTCCAAAAATATACCTCTTGAACACTTACTCTCACCATAGGAAGGAACATGTCTTCATTATGTAGACAAAATTCTTACATCTTGTTAAATTTTAATTTCATTAATATTATGTGAATAGTCATGGAAATTCAATATGAAACCCACTGAATCCAAGGAATGGTGCTTAGAAGCAAATCATTTAATCATTTAATACTGAGTACTAGAAGGTAGACTGTAAACCTCTATAGATCAGTTCTATTGTAATACTACATTATGCTGACATTATTCTATATACTGTCATCTGGTGTCAAAACAGTTAATCATAGCAATGATATCCAAAAAAATTAAGTTCATCTAATATCAGCTCAAGAGACATTTCAGTGCCAAAAAAGAATTGAACCAGCATTATTACTAATTAATGTGCTTCTTTTACACACAAGTTGCTTTAAATATGGGCTATTAAAATTGCATAAACAGCCTGAACTTTTTTATTATATGGAGGTTCCCAGGCTAGGGATCTAATCGGAGTTGTAGCTGCTGGCCTACACTATAGCCACAGCAACGTGGGATCCTTAACCCACTGAGCAAGGCCAGGGATCGAACCCACAACCTCATGGTTCCTAGTTGGATTCGTTTCCACTGCGTCACGACAGGAACTCCAGCTTATTATGAATTTACAGGAGCTACAGTAGTAGTGGAAAATATATGCAAAAGTATTTTTAATTTAAAGAACTTACAGTAGGAGTTCCCATCGTGGCTCAGCAGTTAACGAAGCCGACCAGTATCCATGAGGACGTGGGTTTGATCCCTGGCCTCTCAGTGGGTTAAGGATCCCATGCTGCTGTGAGCAATAGGTCACAGATGCAGCTTGGATGCTGCATTGCTGTGGCTATGGTGCAAGCCAGCGGCTGCAGCTCCAGTTCAGTCCCTAGCCTGGGAAACTCCATCATGCTGCAGCTACAGCCCTAAAAAGATTAAAAAAAAAAAAATGTACTGTATTGTGTAAAAAATGTTAATGTCTATTTTGTGCTAGGAGCTTAAGACTGATAATGACTTAATGTTTAATCTTGTGTTTACATTAAATATTTTGGGCTTTGATTCTACCTATATTGCTGTAAAAATATCATAGTTGTGAGATCTGGCTTTTTAAGAAATGCTCACCAGAAAATGGTTTGAAACTACTCTGACTACAATGCAACTATTATATTCAGAATGGTAAGAGTTAAGAATGACCTCTGAATAAATGTCTTTAATAATTCTCTATATTTTTAAGAATATTATTACATTCCAAGTATCAGAATTCAATGTGCTTCTTAAAGTTTGAATTTGTGTATCCAAAATTAAGGGAAGAGTATTCTTATGAATATACAACATTTTTATTATTGTAAACTATAGATCCTTCATTCAACAAGCATGTGCCCAACAGCTATGTACTGGAAACTGAATATAAATAAATAACCTTGTCTCTTTCTTCATGCAATACAGCCAAGAGGAAGACTACATCAAATCTATTTAAAGAAGTGAGATAAATGACTGAGTTGCACCAAAAGTGCTATGAAAGCACCAAGGATTCCTGGAGGTTTTGAGAAAAGCTTCATGAGAGAGGTGAAATTTGAACATTAGTGAAGGAGAAATAATTTTTCAGGCAAAGACAGGAAGAAAGAAAATCAACCATTCTAAAGAAGGAGAGGAACATATAAAAAGGTATAAATGCATAAGAAAGCTCCTTGTATTTCATAATCTGCAAATTGGTTTGGTTAGAATGCAGACTAGGTAAGGAGGCTGGTATCTGCTAGTCCAGTATAAAGCGTTTGGATTTTACCCCGTACTCAACAGGTAAGCACTAAAGAAACTTGCACCCAAAATAATGTAAAATTTGCATTTTAGAACAACTCTGCAAGTTATTTTGGAAAAGTACCTAGAAAATTAGGAGGAAAAAAAAGCAGTAAAAGTGTGAACCTGGAAGTTTCATACAATTTAAAGACAGATATCCAGCAGAGTGTTTTTACTCTGTATTCATACTCTGACCTAGTACTTTCTCAACTGGACTCTTGATATGGCTATGTTACTTTTTAAATTTCAGTTAAAACAGAAAGAAACTTAGGCGCAAAAGAAAGATGGGATGTGAGAGAGCCTGGAGAAATGTGAATCAATAAGACAGCTAATGTAATCCTTCAAATGAGACAATGAAGGCTGGATTATGGGAGCCTGGCTAGAGAAGAGGAGGTAGATTTAAAAGATAAACTAGAATTGAGGACTCCTTAAACCAATGACTACGTAAAGATCAAGTGGAGAGGAGGACTCAAGTATTACTGACAAGTCAGGTTTCATTCTCTAGATGGACTCTGGTGTCATTAAATGAGATAGACACAGGAGAAAGTACAGGCTGAGGCAGAGAAGAGTAAGAATAAATGTGGGATATATTAAATCTGAGTTGCTTAGTAGACTACCAGTAGGAAGTATCCAGTAAGCAGCTGAAAATATGTGTGGATGCTCAGGAGACAGAACTAGAGGTAAAGACTTTAGAGTCACCTTCATATAGATCACAGTTGAAGACACAGAGTTGAACCCAGGTAGAGTTTATAAAATGAGAAAGAGCCAAAGAATTGTAAGGACTATTAAGGAAAAAGCAAGCTACCAAAGTTTGCCTGCTTTAATAATCTACCACTTTCCCCCTAAAATATTTGAAAAGAATCTTTCTATTTATAACATATTTAGTTAAATATTATAACAGGTAGTTGACTCTAAAATCAATAACCTATAAAATATTCTTTAACCCTGGAAGTTATTCGATTACTGCCTTTTTCTTATATTTTACTTGACAATGGGAGAGTAGGAAAAAAAAAGGTTGATTTCTTAAAAGAATAGTAGAAGAGGTTAATGACATTTTATTTTTAAGCGGAAATTCTTAACATTGAGTAGTATTTACAACCCAAAACTAGAAAGTTTAGCCACGGCTTCCAAACTTTCCAAGTAGATTTCTGCTATACATCCCCAAGGTACCATTCCAATCCAACCCACAAGCCAATCTACCAGACTTGATGTATTCACTTAGATTTCTTCTTAACTGGCTTCTCTTACTACTAACCCTCTGATAACATCTATCCAATCATCAGTTTCTACTTTCCTCACACATTTTGATTCCGTCAGGTCAAGTGTAATATCGTAGTCTTCATTGTTCCTGTCGTCTTATTTAGTAAGACAGAAAACTAGCACAACAGGATTGAAAAGAAGATAAGGCAAACATAACATATCTCAGAGATATCCATGTTTTTCAGTAGTGAAACACAAGAGTCGGAATCCATTTATTTGTGGGCCACATATATTTTTAAATCATAACAATAATGGAATTATAATTATTAACTTTTCAAAGGTATTTAGTTTTATAGTGTCCAAATAATTTACTCAGCTTTATTCATATAATAATGCATGATTATGGGCCAATTACTTATCTTCAATCAATTTTTATTTTTGGCTTTTTATGGCCGCACCCATGGCATATGAAAGTTCCCAGGCTAGGGGTCCAATTGGAGCTAAGGCTGCCCGCCTACGCCACAGCCACAGGAACACAGGATCTGAGCCGCATCTGCTCACGGCAATGCCAGATCCTTAACCCACTGAGCAAGGCCAGGGATCGAAGCTGCAACCTCATGGTTCCTAGTCGGATTTGTTTCCACTGCGCCATAATGGGAACTCCTTCAATCAATTTTGAAAACAATCAATAAATATTGTTATACAGCATATTAAACTTTGCTCTCAAGAACCAAAGGCTGGTCCACAAATGGTACAGGGACACCTAGACAGCCACAAGCAAAACAATGGAGTTGGACCATTACTTCATACCATATGCAAAAATTAACTCAAAATGCATCAATGACCTAAATGTTAGAGAAAAAACTCTTAGAAGAAAACACGGGGCAATCATCAGTGCCTTGGATTTGGCAAAGGACTCAGATATGAGAAAAAAGCATAAGCTTTTGGATTTCAAAATAAAAAATGCTGGTGCTTCAAATGGCACAATCAAGAAAGAAAATAGAAAAAAAACACCACAGATGGGAAAAAGTACTTGCAAACCATATATTTGATAAGGGATCTGTATCTAGAATACATAAAGAACAGTTACAATTCAATAACAAGATAATAAATCACTAAATTTTAAAATGGATAAAAAATCTGAATACATACTTCTCCAAAGAAAAAATAAAAATGGCCACTAAGCACACAAAAAGATGCTCAACTGAGAGTTTCTGTTGTGGCTCAGCAGTAACAAACCCGGCTACTATCCATGAGGATGCGGGTTTGATCCCTGGCCTCCATTAGTGGGTTAAAGGATCTGGTGTTGCCGTGAGCTGTGGTGTAGGTCACAGACACGGCTCAGATCCAGTGTTGCTGTGCCTGTGGCATTCAGGCTGGCAGCTGGAGCTCCGATTCAACCCCTACCCTGGGAACTTTTATATACCACAGGTGCGGCCCTAAAAAGCAAAAAAAAAAAAAAAGAAAAAGAAAAAAAAGCTTAGCATCATCAGTTACCAGAGAAATGCAAATCAAAACTACAATGAGATACCACTTCACACTCACTAGGATTGCTACAAAAGTCAGATAACAGTAAGCACTGGAAAAGATGTAGAAATACTAAAACTCTTGTCCATTGCTGGTGGGAATTTAAAATAGTGCAGCCATTTTGGGAAACAGTCTGGCAATTACTCAAATGATTAAACATCTAGTTACCAAAGAATCTAGCATTTCTACTCCTAGGTATATACCTAGGAGAAATGAAAACATGTCCACCAAGAAATCTGCACACATGTTTATGGTAGCATTATTCAGTATCACCAAAAGGTAGAAACAACCTACCAGCTGACAAATGTGTAAACTAAGTGTGCTCTATCTATACTATGGCATATTATTTGGCCATTAAAAAATGACAGATACATGTTGCAACGTGGATGAATCCTGAAATCATTATACCAAGTCAGTCACAAAAGACCACGTAACTATGATTCTGTTCATATTGAGGTCTAAAATAGGGAAATCAGTTAGCAATTGCTTAAAACTGGGGGTGTGGGGAATGAGTGGAGGGGAAGGATGATAGCTAAAGGGTTTCTTATTTGTGGAGATGAAAATGTTCTAAAATTAACTGTGGAAATGGTCAAAAATATCTGTGAATATGCTGAAAATGATTTAATTGAACACTTTAAATGTATAAGTTGTATGACATAAATTCTATCTCAATAAAGCAGTTTAAAAAACAAAACAAAACAAAAAACAAGGACTCTATATAGAGAGGGGACATTTCAATTTCCACTCCAGGTTTACATTACTGAAAGTAGCCCTCAGATTTGATTTTCAAGGTTTCAGGAAGGGGAAATATAATACATATTAACAGAGTTGGAAGACTTATGTATTGCAAGAATTTGGCCACAGAGCCAGAAGTTCCAGAATAGTAATGTGTGATGTATGTATTCATCCTCAATATTCTAAAGATACTGTGGGTTCTTGGTGGGCATAGTCTGCTTTCAGCATAATCAGTATTTCTTTAAGTAGAGTGATATTGACAAGGCAGATGCTTAAAAAATTCAAATACATCACTCTAAAGTCAGCTGCAGAAAGTTAAAGTATAATTCATGCTCATGAAAATTTGTGAATTTCTTTAGAAATCCTGATTTTATTTCTAACAAATAGCTCAGCAGTTCTACCAATTTTGTGATTCCATTTAGCACAAGGCAGTTCTGATATAGGACATGAATGCACACTCCAAGTAACATCTACCCACTCCCAATGTTCTGGTTTGAATATTAATAACTACAGTGCCTTCACCAATTCATCAGTTCTTTTATGTTTTTTTTTTTTCTGCAATCTCAAGTTCAGTATATTCAGTCATCCTGCTTGCAATACCAAACAGAAAATATAAACATGTTAGTTATTTGGGCTCTATTATGCACTGAATGTTTGTGTCTTCGCCCAAATTCATATGTTATACCCCTAATCCTCAATATAATGGTACTGGGAGATAGGGTTTTTGAGAGGTAATTAGGATTAGATGAGGGCAGGAGGGTACAGCCCCTATGATGGGATCGGTGCCCTTAACACCTCTCTCCTTCATCTCCCCAGTACTCACCAATTCAGTCAATCACCAAATACTGTTCATTTTGTCTTTGGATTATTTGCTGAGTCTGTTCACTTCTTTCTGTCTCCAGTTACACTTCTTAGTTATTAGCTATCATTGGTACCCAGAAGTGGCTGCCATCATTTCTCACCTGTTACTACAACTGCTTACTTACTAGGCTTCTGGCATCCCCATTAACTCCTTCCAAATCTTTTCCTGCTGCCAAAGCAAACTTTTGAAAACATAAATTTGATCATTAAGGCTCTTGCTTAAAACCTGTAAATAGTTCTCATTACTCTTAAAATAAAGATTAAAATTCTTAATGTGGAGCAAGGCTCTGCATAGTGTGTCCTCACCTACCTTTCCAAGCTTATCTCACGTTACTCTTTACCTTGCAGTCCATGCTTCAGGTACCCTGGCTCTCTTCCCAATGCTTTGAATGATACCATGTTCCCTGCTGCCAAGGACTCCACAATTCCTTTCCTTTAGGGCACTAATATCAGTTTGCACTTACAGATATATTGGTGTGACTATTTGATTTATATTTGCCTTTACCATCTAAATTGTAAATTCCACTGGAGCAGAGATTATGATTTACTAGCACCTAACAAATTTTATACTTGATACTCATTGGATGAATAACTTTAAAATAAATGAAAAACTAAATTACTATACTCACTAAAATAAATCACAAATAAAATTCCAAATTGTATTTTATTACTATTTTTTATGGACATACCCATGGCCTATGGACGTTCCCAGGCTAGGGACTGAATATGAGCCACAGTTGTGACATACGCCACAGCTGTGGTAATGCCAGATCCTTAACCTTTACCATTGCACCAGGCCAGGGATTAAACATGTGCCTCCAAAGCGGTAAGTCCAAAATTCTAAATTTTAAGTGTAAAACAAAACAGATCCATTTTAAAAATTATAGATTACTTGGGTAAATTAATAGAACTCAGGATTTGAATAGACTTTTTAATCAAATGTTTTGGAGGAACTCACAAAAAACAGCACTGCTTATATCAAAGAAATAAAAACTTAAATGTTACCGATTAAATGTTTTTAAAAATATCAGATTTTTAAAATACTAGATTATAGAAGAATAGGTATATAATACAGTACAAAAATCAGAGTACATATATATATATACACACACATATGGAAAGATTATAATTCCAATTTTATAATTTAAAAATTGGTTAAAAGAAATACACCAAAATGTTATCTCTGAAAGGAGGGCTTAAAAGTAATTTTCCTTCCCATAATTTCTTTTTTTAATTACAGACTTTTAATTATTGACCAAGAACAACACCAAAGATACGTACTTTTAATGTTATTTAAAAATTACACTGAAATACTACTGATTCCTGACAGATCATTTCATCAAACTTTCATGGAATGAAGAATTTGTTTTTTTGTTTGTTTGTTTGCTTTTGTATTTTTTGTAGGGCCACACCCGTGGCATATGGAAGTTCCCAGTCTAGGGACTGAATCACAGCTACAGCTGGCAGCCTATGCCACAGCCACAGCAACATGGGTTCCAAGCCATGTCTGTGAAATAAACCATAGCTCACAGCGATGCTGGATCCTTAACCCACTGAGCAAGGCCGGGGATGGAACACGCGTCCTCATGGATAGTAGTTGTGTTCATTACCACTGAGCCACAAGAGGAACTCCGAATTTCTATGTTTATAATCTACTGAGAACTTAAAAGTGATAGTGGCACTATTTACAATAGCCAAGACATGGAGGCAAACTATATATATATTACATCTTTAACCATGTGATATATTTACATATATACATATATTTATATAGTGTGTGTACAATACGCACTCAGTGCAATTCTACTCAGCCATAAAAAAGAATGAAATAATGCCATTTGCAGCAACATGGATGGACCTAGAGATTATCATACTAAGTGAAGTCAGAAAGAAAAAGACAAATATATATATATATATATACATGCATATATATATATATACACACACACATATATATATGGAAAATATATATGCCATGTGGAATCTAAGGTATGATACAAATGAGCTTATTTAAAAAACAGAAACAGACACACAAACATAGATAACAAACTTATGGTTACCAAAGGGGAAAGGGAGTAGGGAAAGGATAAGTTAGGAGTTTGGGATTAACAGATGCAAACTACTGTATGTAAATAAACAACAAGGTCCTACCTTATAGCACAAGTAAACTATCTTCAGTATCCTGTAATAAACCATAATGAAACCATAATGACAAAGAATATATTATATATTTTATTTTATTTACATATATATAAAACTGAATCACCCTGCTGTACACCAGAAACTAATATAGCACCGTAAATCAACTATACTTCAATTAAATAAAATCAAGTAGTACAAGTCAAAGAAAATACATAAATTTTATTCCAAATTTTGAATGAGGAAGGATTTCAAAGCTAAAAAAAGTATGAAACTTTTTAAAAGAGAAAATATGGATAAATTGCTATAATATTCATAATCACGGACCAAATAATCCAACATTTTGAGGACTAATGTAAAATATTAATCCCCAAATATGAATTCTAAAAAGAAAATTTGCCCTAATGGCATAAGCTAAGCAGACTTTTATAGTAAGTGGTAAATCAGAGACTTTCCATTTGTTCCTTGGTAGTTCGTGCAGGACCTAACACTTACAGGTCAATATATTGTTTTTATGGCTGCACCCACAGCATATGTAAGTTCCTGGACCAAAGAGTGAACCTGAGCCACAGCTATGACCTTTGTAGCAGCTGCAGAAATGCTGGATCCTTTTGCCCACTGCGCCAGGCTGGGAATCAAACTCACACCTCTGCAGTGACTAGAACTGTTGCAGTCAGATTCTTAACCCACTGCACCAAAATATTCTTAATATATCTATTCTTTTAAAAATATATATCTTCCCCTGCACGTCCCCCCTGCCCCCCTTGCCAACCAACTACTCCTGTAATTTCTGTAGCAACAGTGCTTAGCTAGGCAAGTGTTGGTTGAATGAATGACCCCCATATAATCACATTTCAATAAAAAATTAAGAGTTTCTGGGTTTTGTCTCCTCAGATGCCACCAGGGCAAGAAATATTCTATAGCTTGAAATAAAAGTTAGAGAGAAAATCAAGGACTGTAAATTGGGATTAGACTTACCAAAGTACACATTTTGACAAATCACTAACTTTTCTGTGAACAGGTTGACAATATCATATTGTCTGTACCTAATCAATTTTAACATGAATCAATAAGACTGAGTCACTATACCACTGTTTCCCAAATTATTTCATAGAACATTAGCCCTGCAAAATGATCCAAAAATAAAGGATTCTTTACCCATATTTCTCTCTTGAAGATTTATCATGTATATCAACATACTGAATGTTCTGAAAAGTTCCTCAATAAAGAAATTTGTTAAACTTTGTTGATTCAATGTTCTAGATGGTGAAAACCTTTTATCATACAACCTGTATTAATATCTTTAATATTAAAGTACTTTTCTATGGAAACCACATGGAGTGAATAGATATTGTTCAAAATGAGTTTTCCAACTAAACCAAATAGTCCCACATCTTTAAAACAGGCCCAGTTCTCTTAACTACATGTTGTTAGAGCTTACGGGCTTTTGCTATACAATTAAGTTTGTTATATAAGTCAACACATATTAACATTTACCTTTATCTTTTCAATACTCTTAACAATTTAAACCTTAAGTTTTAAAAGTTGTGCAAATATAAGTTATTTATTCAGGTAAAATCAACAAGATTTTAAAAAAATTTTTGACGTGGCAGGATTTACATGGAAGAATAAATACAATATTACAAAAATGGACCAAAATTTTGCCATTTTCATAAAATAGAAGCAAATCTTACATCTTAAAATAATTTATTTTAGTCTGACCTTTGTTATAAATTTGAAATTTAATTTCCATGTGAAATAGAGAATTTCATCAAGCACAGCTCCTTAAAAATTTAATTAATTGACAGGTCTTGCGATAATCACTTAACTCTTATTGATAAGTCACTTAACTCTCTAAAACCCATTTCCTCATCTACAAATTTTGGTTGTGGCTAACTCATATGGCAAAGGGTAAGCATTAAAGGACATAATGCCTAGCACATAATAAATTAACACAATATGTGGCACATAATAAATTCTAAATAAATGTTTGTGGTTATTGAACTATCTCAAGTTTTAATTCTAACTGACATTAGGCAAATTACACAAAATAACCCAATGTTCAAAGGATGTCAATATTTTGCAATTAAAAAAAATCTTGAGAATGTATGTATTTATTTATTTATTTTCCTTTTTATGACTGCACCTGTGGCATATGGGCTAGAAGTCAAATCAGAGCTGCAGCTGCCAGCCTACACCACAGCCACAACAACCCAGGATCCAAGCTATGTCTGTGACCTACACCGCAGCTTGCAGCAACACTGGGTCCTTAACCCACTGAGTGAGGCCAGGGATGGAACCCGCATCCTCATGGATACCAGTTGATTCTTAACCTGCTGAGCCACAATGGGAACTCCCATTTGAGAATTTAAAAAACACTTTCCTTCTTTAATTTCTCCCCTCCTCCAAAAATAAAGATTAGCAGTTAACTTTTCACAGATTTTTCTGAATCATTCCATGAAATCATAAACCAAGAAACATCCTTGGCTTTACTCTAAGATTGTACCAATTTCACTGATGAACAAACTATCTGAAAATGATTGGCCCAAGTCACAGATAATTTATGGAAAAGGCATAAAGAAGCTGTGCAAGTCCTAATACTCAATCCATCATCAGATGAATTAAAAGTCCATACTATGTACAGCTACTTACATCCAAGTTATCATAGAAATAATGTATGTACTACAGCGTTCTTGGCTATTGCTTATTATATGCACTAGAGGAAAATAAATATTAATATCCTTGACTTGGTTTAAAAGAAAGGATTAAAACATGCTTTTCACATATTCAATTCTGCTTTGGTTAAATGCAAATGACAAAATGGTATAATTACTTTAAGCTGTGGTGGGAAAGCAGCCTGAATCTCATCTACGTTTCCTTTTGGCTTTACCACCAACTAGTTATCTGATCATTTATAATTAACCTTTCTGGCTAAATTACTCCAACTTAAAACAAAAAAGATAACCTAAGCATCTGCTGCAGTCCTTTACTTAGAGGCAGCATGATACTCATAATACTGTGGAAAAAGCACGGATTTAAAAGGTGCAGATCTGGGCTCCCATCCTTATGCTGTAATTTCTACTAGTTCTGGATCTAACTAGCAAATTTAACTTCGCCAAAAAACTTCCACTGGTTTTTTTCAGTGAACATTAAATGAGACAAAGCATGTAAAGTCCCAGTTAGATGCAAAGATAGCTATTGAACAAAATATCTCCCTGTCTCCCTGTCAAACCTACATTTCTCTCTTTCTTTGTAGAAACTGCCACTTTTTTTTTTTTTTTTTTGGACTGGCGTCAGCTAATAACCAAAAATTGAGCATGTGTATACTTTTCTATTTGTTTTCAACATTAAAAGACAAAAATATCAAATTACATTTCACTCAATTGCATATTCAGTGAGTAACTTTCGATGAAAATAATATATTTACGTGAAACCGGGGGTATCCTGATAAATCCAAGACATACGATTTCCTCCTCAGAAGCCGAAAATGTTTCTAGCGTAAAGTTTAAATTCAGATCCTATTTATAGTATTGGAGCGCATCCCACGTGCCCTTCCAGCCCGGACCTTCTGCACACCTGAGGGACGAGGTCCAGATCCCAGCATTCCTATTAGCTGTAGTTGGTGTGGGAGAAATGCATGAAGAAGGTCAAGAAGTGCTGGTATTTCTGGAAGGAGACACACTAAGAGGGCCTTGATGTCATTAGGGAATTATCTTATTAGTACCAGGAGGAGAAAACTGTGAAGTCACTTACCTGAGCGGGAAGCTTCGGATTAAACCATTCCTCCTAGCGTGTTCTTATATTAAGAGAAAGAGGATCTTAACTTCAATTTTCCACCACAGATTCACTTATCTTTTTGCACATGTTGGTTTGCTGTAATTTATTCTATCGATTTCATTGGGGATAGTGAAGTTCTTTTGTAAAATATGGGGCTGAGAGCTATATTTCTAAGAAAGCCCCCCCCACCGCTCGGGGAAAATGGAAGCGTCCATGAGCAGTCCCTGCGGTCCAGGCTCCGGTCAGTCAGTGGGCTGTGATTTGACCGTGTGTGAGGCTGAGTGGGTGGCTCTTACGTGTATTGGGGAGAAAGAGGGCAAGGGGCTGTAGACCGTTGTAAAGACAACTTTCGTAATTAAAGCATTGGTTCATTCTAATAGAGCTTTTTTTTTTCATGTAAATAATGAAAAAAAGGAGGAAAATATTTTTTTAAAAATTGTATTGGTATTATGATACTCAAACTACAAAGAACTGGTTGTATTTTTACTTTTTCCGTAATTAACAATGGTATTAGTTAAGTGAATTTCCACGAATAATTTTCTAAAAATATAAAAAATGATTTATTTTTATAAATACAAATTTTATAAAAATATAAATCATTTTAAAATGTAATAAAGCATTACTTTCATAATAGAAAGCATATAGAGTTTAAAGTTTGTGAACAGTAAAAGCTGAAGTATATTTTTTCAAATGAGAATCGCTTTATATTTTTCAGACTTTAATTATAATAGTGATCATTGTTTAAAAATATCAAAACACAAAGGCATCAGAAAATAATTAAAATCACCTGAAATCTCACCACCCAAAGATAAGCACTGCTAAAATTTTGTTAAACAGTTTTCTAGTTAAAACACACCCACACTTAAATATAATTTTACCTAACTGGAGATTTTATATGCATACTGCTTTTTTTTTTTTTTTTTGCATACTGCTTTGTATACAGCTTTCTAATGAAATAATAATGTGTATCTCTTAAGTCTTTTTTTTTTATCACTGGGTAGACTGTTTGAACAATAAGCTGTTTAATCAACCCCAGTTAAAGACATTAGATTGTTCCCATTTTTTAATAGCATATACTAAATACTATATCCTTATGCATAATCTTTGAGTACTTGTGTTATCTCTTTAGTGTAAATTTCTAGAAGTGGAATTGCTGAGAACAAAAAATTATATCCATTTAAAAATTTGGCACATATTTTCAAATCATCCCTCCAGAAGTACCAATTTACAGTCCTATCAAGTGCAAAAGAATGTTCATTTCTCAATACTCTCAAAGTCACTGAGTATTATAAATGCATTTATTTATTTATTTATTTATTTATTTATTTATTGCTTTTTAGGGCCACACCCTTGTCATATGAAGGTTCCCAGGCTAGGGGTCAAATCAGAGCTACAGTTGCCGGCCTATGCCACAGCACAGCAATGTAGGATCCCAGTCTCATCTGCAACCTACACCACAGCTCACAGCAACTCTGGATCCCCTACCCACTGAGTGAGGCCAGGGATCGAACCTGCCTCCTCATGGATACTAGTCAGAGCAACAACGGAAGTTCCTAAATGCTTTTAAATTTTGACAGTCCAGTCATCTGTCTTTGCATTTCTTTTATTATTAAGCTGAATATCTTTTCTTGTATTTATTGTCCACTTACATTTCATCTTCTGATATTTTTCCTGTCATTTACCTACTTTTCTATTGTAGCCATCTATAGCAATTATTTATTTTTTTAATGATTTTTATTTTTCCATTATGGTTGGTTTATAGTATTCTGTCAATTTTCTACTGTACAGCAAAGTGACCCAATCACACATACATATATACATTCTTTTTCTCACATTATCCTCCATCACGCTCCGTCATAAGTGACTAGATATAGTTTCCAGTGCTATACAGCAGGATCTCATTGCTTATTCATTCCAAAGGCAACAGTTTGCATCTATTAATCCCAGATGCCCAGGCCACCCTATGCCCTCGCCCTTCCCCTTGGCAACCACAAGTCTGTTCTCCAAGTCCTTGAGTTTCTTTTCTATGGAAAGGTTTATTTGTGCTGTATATTAGATTCCAGATATAAGTGATATCATATGGTATTTGTCTTTCTCTTTCTGAATTACTTCACTTAGTATGTCTCTACTATCTCACTTATTTGTAAGTACTCTATGTATATTATTAATTTTAACCTTTTGTTTATATTAACAACTACAAACATGTTTTCTAAGTTATTTGCATTATAATTTAGCCTATGATGTACTTTTGACATATATTTTTAATTTTTATTTATTTTTTATGATGGTACCACAGCATATGAAAAGTTCCTGGGCCAGGGATTAAATTTAGGCTGCAGCTGCAACCTACATTGAAACTGCAGCAATGCCACTGCACAGGGCTGGGAATCAAACCCTTGCCTCTGCAGCGACCTAAGCCCTCACAGTTGAATTCTTAATCCACTGCACCACGGCAGGAACTCCAACGTATATTTATTTAGAATTATCAAACCAGGAGTTCCCGTCGTGGCTCAGTGGTTAAGGAATCCAACTAGGAACCATGAGGTTGCGAATTCGATCCCTGGCCTTTCTCAGTGGGTTAAGGATCTGGCGTTGCTGTGAGCTGTGGTGTAGGTTGCAGACGCGGCTCGGATCCCGCGTTGCTGTGGCTGTGGTGTAGGCCTCAATTAGAGCCCTAGCCTGGGAACCTCCATATGCCGGGGGTGCGACCCTAGAAAAGTCAAAAAGACAAAAAAAAAAAAAGAATTATCAAACCCATATATTTTTACTACCCTTACCACTTGATTATAGAATTGTACTTGAAAATGTAAGAATACGTGGAAAATTCACAGCAACATGGATGCAACTAGAGATTCTAAGTGAAGTCAGTCAGAAAGAGAAAGTCAAATACCGTATGATATCACTTGCATGTGCAATCTAAGATCTGGCACAAATGAACGCATCTACAAAATAGAAACAGACTCATAGACATAGAAAATAGACCTATGGTTTCCATGGGTGGGGGGAGGGAATGGGATGTACTGGGAGTTTGGGGCTAATAGATGCAAACTATTTCATTTAGAATGGGTAAACAATAAAGTCCGACTGTATAGTACAGGGAACTATATCCCATCTCCCGGGATAGACCACAATGGAAAAGAATATAAAAAAATAATATATGTGTGTGTGTTTGTGTGTGTCTGTGTGTGTGTGTATGTACGAGTCATTTGCTGTGCAGTAGAAACTGGCACAACATAAATCAATTATACTTTAATTAAAGAAAAAGATAATTAAATGTAAAACACATAGGATAAGCACTCTTAGTAAGTGCTTCGTGAATTTGTTGTTGTTGCTGTTGTTTTTGGCTGCCCCAAGGCATATGAGGTTCCCAGGCCAGGGATCAGATCAGGTCCGCAGTTGCCATCTAAGCCACAGCTGCGGCAATGCCAGATCCTTAGCCCACTGTGCTGGGCCAGGGATTGAACCTGTGTCCCAGTGCTCCCAAGATGCCATCGCTCCCACTGTGCCACAGCGGGAACTCCTGAACTTGTTTTTATATAAATAAAAGAAGAATACATGGAATTATGAAGTAGATACCTTTCCTTGTCAACTCCACCATTTTCTGAGGTATGCCATGGTGATTAATTTGAGTTATCCTCTGCCCTCCTAAAAGTATTTTTACAAAAATATTCCCGTTAAAATTTAACTACAATGTCACAAACTAATATAACCAGAGAGTAACCCTCATCATTTTAAATGCTAAGGATGCAGCGGTGAACAAGATAGAGTTTATAATCTAGTGGGTGAAAACAGTCAAATACATAAAAGAACAAATCAGCACTGAGTATGTAAGTGTGGTAAGTGCTGTGAAGAAAAATAAAGGAAGGAGAAAGACGGCAGATGGGCAGGGCAAGGCCTGTCGGTGAAGACAGCATTTGAGCAGAGACGTGAATGAAATGAGAGGTGAGCCATTTGAGTGTCTGGGGAACAGTTTTCCAAGCAGAAGGAAAACAAGAGGAAAGATGAGTAAGATGTACAAGATGAGTAAGAACTTGGCATGTTTTAGGAACAGCAGAAAAAGCTATTTTTTTCCTGGAAGAGTGGCGTTTTTAAAAAGAGTGAACCAACCGACAAATCCCTGTGATCCAAGAATTTACATCATCCCAGGGGGGGAGAGAGACACGTAAAATGAATAAACCACCACATAAATACATGTTAAGTGGTGATAAGTGCTATGAAGGAAAGCAGACCGGGAGGAGGGGGAGGAGAAAAAAAAACAAGTGCCATCTTGAATAGAGTGTGGGGAGAGAAGGTTCCTTAGAAGAGATAACAGGGAGTTCCCTTCGTGGCTCAGTGGTTAACGAATCCAACTAAGAACCACGATGTTGCAGGTTCGATCCCTGGCCTTGCTCAGTGGGTTAAGGATCCGGCGTTGCCGTGAGCTGTGGTGTAGGTCGCAGACATGGCTCGGATCCTGTGTTGCTGTGGCTGCAGCATCAGCTGGCAGCTGTAGCTCTGATTAGACCCCTAGCCTGGGAACCTCCATATGCCACGGGTGCGGCTCTACATAAAGGCAAAAAGACAAAAAAAAAGAAGAAGAAGAGATAACATTTGAGCAGTAGCTTCAATGAAGACGGGAGCAAAGCACGCAGGTGTCTAAGGAAGAGTGCGAAAGAGGGTTTGCAAGGAATGAAATGGTAGGAAATGAGATTGGAGCATAGCCAGGGTCAGAATGGCTTGGGGCTCATTGGACGTCAGATTTATTCTCTTCGAGCTATGATGCCAGTGAATAGTTACGAGCAGAGCAGTAATGGGGTATGGTCTGCATTTTTGAAAGGTCACTCTCTCTGCTGCGTTTAGGGGGCCAGCGGGAAGGCACTTAGGTGGTCTAGGTGAGAGGATTAGTGGAGGTGGAGGAAGGGTCCCGCAGAGTCTGGACATTTTTTTTGAAGATAGAGCTGACAGGATTGAAGAATGGATTAGCTGTGGAATGTAAGAAAATAAGTACCGGGAAGAATTATGTATTTATAAATATAATTTGGTTTGAAATGCTTACATTTTAATTATTCAAAGATGTTAAAAGCCCAAATATTGATTGATGAATCCATTCATCTAAGTTCCTCTAAACGTGATGGTTTGATTGAAATGTGAAAATAATTCTCTTGTTTTAGCCTTTATTTAGCATCTGACCATATGAGTAAATCAAAATAAAACCACTTGGTGACAAATTCACAAAATACTTGTTGAGTTTGGTTGACACAGTACCAAGAACTGAAGACATATGATCAATGAAATGTCAATCTGTAATCATATTTGTTTTTTTGGTTTTGTTTTGTTTGGTTTTTTTTTGGCTGTGCCAGCAGCATGTAGAAATTCCTGGGCCAGGGATCGAACCCAGGCCATAGCAGTAACCTGAGCCGCAGCAGGGACAGCACAGGATCCTTAACCGGCCAAGCCACTGGGGAACTCCCTGGAATCATATTTAATCTTAAAAATTACTATTTTTTTAGGTAGATACTCTGGCATTAATATTCATTTAGTATCTGTGACATGGTATTATATAATACTACAGCAATTTTTTTTTTTTTTTGCTTTTTAGGGCCACGCTTGGTAGCATAAGGAGGTTCCAGGCCAGGGGTCAAATCAGAGCTGTAACCGGTGGCCTACGTCACAGCCACAGCAATGCCAGATCCGAGCTGCGTCTGCACCTACACCACAGCTCATGGCAGCACCAGATCCTTAACCCTCTGAACAAGGCCAGGTATCGAACCCTCATTCTCACGGATATTGGTAAGGTTCATTTCTGCTGTGCCACAACCGGAACCCTCTATGAACACTTTTGTTAATGCCACTTAACTAATTGTTATGATAAACTCAAATCCAACCTTAGCATATTTTACCAAATTACATAGATAAAATAACATACACTTTAATAGATTTTTTAATAGATTTAAAAAAATTTAAACTTGCCTTTATTTTTGTTGTTGGTATGTACTAATAAATGAAGAATTGTTTTCTAATGAATGATTCAGGGAGAAAAATATGGATTTAGGCCTATAAAGTATATCTATCATACTTCTTTTTCTTTTTTTTCTGATTTTTTTAGGGCTGCACCTGTGGCATGTAGAGGTTCCCATGCTAGGGGTCTAATCGGAGCTATAGCTGCCAGCCTGCACCACAGCCACAGCAACACAGGATTCGAGTTGTGTCTGCAACCTACACCACAGCTTATGGCAACTCCAGGTCCTTAACCCACTGAGCGAAGTCAGGGAGCGAACCCACAACCTTTTGGTTCCTAGTCAGATTCGTTTCCGCTGAGCCATAATGGGAGCTCCCTGATTGTTTAATTCTGCCCAGGAAAGCCATTTGGCTAACTTTTGTTTGTTAAATCCAAGAAGCAGGGAATTAGTGAAGGGAGTTAGAAGGAGAAAGAAGATTGGCGAGTAAAGGGAGTAACTGCAGAAGGTGCAGAGGTTAGAAATGGCAGAGAAGTTCCCAATGTGGCACAGCAGAAACGAATCCAACTAAGAACCGTGAGGTTCTGGGTTCGATCCCTGGCCTCTCAGTGGGTTAAGGATTTGGCATTGCCGTGAGCTGTAGCGTAGGTTGCAGATGTGGCTCGGACCTGGTGTGGCTGTGGCTGTGGTGTAGGCCAGCAGCTGCAGCTCCGATTCACTCCCTGGCCTGGGAACTTCCATATGCTGCAGGTGTCGCCCTAAAAAAAAAAAAAAGGCAGAAATGGTGAGCAGAAGCTGCGGGTGTGGTGGCAACACAGAGTCCTTAATGAGTGTACAGAGTTTGATCAACTCTGCAGCCCACCTGCTCTGGAGATCGTGAGAGCATATGACAGCTCCTTTATGGACTGTTTGCAGGAGAAAAGAATGGCCATGCCTTTTTTTTTTTTAAGTATAGGTGATTTACAATATTATATTTGTTTCAGATGTACTGCATAGTGATTCAGTATTTTACAGCTAATACTGCATTAAAAGTTGTTATAGGATAATGACTATGATTCCGTGGGCTATACAGTATATCCTTGCTGCTTATCAATTTTATACATATAGTTTGTATTTCTTAATCCCATTCTCCACTAATTTTTCCTTCCCCTCTTTCTTCCTTTTGGTAACCACTAGTTTTCTGTATTCGTACGTCTATTTCTGTCTTACATATACGTTCAATTGTATTATTTTTTAGACTCCATAATAAGTGATATCATACAATAGAGGTATAACTGTTTTACCCTTTTTTTTTGGCTGCCCCACGGCATATGGAGTTCCCAGGTGGGGAATCAGATCTGAGACCAGTTGTGACCTAAGCCGCAGCTGCGGCAATGCCAGATCCTTCACCCACTGTGCCAGCAAGGGATTGTGAACCTGTGTCCCAGCGTTCCCAAAATACTGCCAATCCCATTAAGCCACAGTGGGAACTCCAGCATAACCTTTTTAAAGGCATATAGTATATATCTGTAAGATGTAGTGGGGTAAATTTCTTTCAAGTTAACATGAATGAGAGTGGTAATTTTTCCTGTTGTTCTGTTGATGAGAAATACCAAGTAGTACAGAGTTTAATATTTCATGAATAATTATTTATGCTATGCTTTTTTGGTGAAAAAAAACACCTATAAATGTCTTCTTTTTCTATGGAAATACTAACTCATAAATAAAACAGTTTTCTCTCCTATTGGCTAAATGTAGTGCACATAAATGGCAAATTTTGAAGACCTAAATCATCTGTCTGCCTTAATATTTGTAGAATGAGATATGGTATAAATAAATACAAATAAAATAATCCTAGATGTAATTTGTATCCTTTGTAATCAGCTTCATAACTTTTGTAATTAGCTATCAAAATAAACATTTCTGTATGTAGCTTAATAACCTGGGCTGCAGTGCTTTCGTATTTTTGTTTCCTTTTTTCTATGTGACATCTTTTTAAAAAATGTACTAATGTGAAAAAAACAGTTTGTGTATGATTCATTTCTCTGTAATCCATCAAAATGTCATCAAATTTCAGTAACTAGAAAAAAAAAAGTTAGCAATGTTTACCCTAATGCAATGGTTTCCAGAATACTGTATTCTGGCAGCTGTGGTAGGCAGGCTGCTGCCCCCACCCTCCCATAGATGTTCATGCCCTAATCCCAGGCTTTGCAGATGTGATCAAAAGTATGAACCTAGAGATGAGAAGATGATCCCAGGTTCTCCTGGTTAGCCCAATCTAATCACTGAGTCCTTAACATTGGAGAGTGTTTCCTGGCTGCGATCAGAAAGTTCACAAAGTTCACAGCAGAATAAGGATTAGAGAGATATGATGTGAGAAGAACTGGACCCACTGCTGCCAGCTTTTTTTTTTGGTCTTTTTAGGGCTGCACCTTCGGCATATGGAAGATCCCAGGTTAGGTACTAAATCGGAGCTGTAGTTGCCAGCCACAGCCACAGTCATAACAACGCAGGATAAGAGCCGCATCTGCGACCTACACTGCAATGTGGTATCCTTAACCCACTTGAGCAAGGCCAGGGATCAAACCCGCATCCTCATGGATACTAGTCAGATTGGTTACCACAGAGCCATAATGAAAACTCCCTGTTGCTGGCTTTGATGATGGAAGTGCGTCACGGGCCAAGGAATGCAGACAACAACTAGAATCTGGAAGAAGAAAGGAGACAGATTCTCCCCTAAAGCCTCCAAAAAGAAATGCGGTTCTCCTGACATCCTGATTGCACCCATGTTAGACTTCTGAACTCTAGAACTGGAAAATGATAAATTCCCGTTAAGTCACTAAATTTTTGGCAGTTTGTTATGGTGGCAGGAATTGGGTTGTTTCTCAAACCCAAGGTTGGAGAAGGGGCTTCTGATCATGATGGAAAGGCCTGGGGAAGGCCTCTGGCCCGCCCGTGATCTTTCCATTTCCTGCTTGTGTCTTCTTGTCCCTTCAACCACATAACTTCTTATCTGCCTTATAATGTTATTGTAATTCCATGTTAGGTTTATTTTTAGGGGAAAATAAACCCTACTGTTTAAAATTAATGCAGTATGAATACATACATATAACATCTATTTATACATGTATTTATAAACATTTAATTTAAAAGAACTTCATGCATTTTTAAATAATAAGTAAATATCTTATTTCCCTGCAGAAGAGGTTATAATTACTAACAGAGGCTTAGGCTTCAGAACTGTACTAACTTGTATTCAAATAGCAGCTCTCATACTTACCAGATATGTAATTCTGAAACTAAGTCTGTTCACATTCATATTTATTTCTTTATTATTTTTCTCTTTTTAGGGCTGCACCCTTGGCATATGCAAGTTCTCAGGCTAGAAGTCAAGTTGGAGCTGCATCTACCAACCTACACCACAGCCACACCTATGCCAGAGCCGAGCTTTGTCTACCACAGCACGTGGCAACGCCAGATCCTCAGCCCACTGAGTGAGGCCAGGGATTGAACCCGCATCTTCATGGTTACTAGTTGGGTTCATAACCTGCTGAGGCACAACGTGAGGTCCATATTCATACTTACGATAATAGCAGTACCTATGACTTATTGAGTGTTCTATGCACCCAGCACTGTAGTAAGCATGCTCTCTGAATTAATCATTTGACCTTCCCAAACTAAATCTAGTAGTGAGATGGTAGGTACTCTTATCATCACCATTTTACAGATGAGGTAACTGAAGCACAGAAGTTATATGGCAGAACCAAGCAATAAGGCTGTGAATCCTGAGATTTTATTTTTTATTTATTTATTTTTTTATAATTTATTTTTTATTTTTTTTGCATTATAGCTGGTTTACAGATTTCTGTCAGATTTTCCAACTGCACCGCGTGGTGACCCGGTTACATGTACATATATGGTGAATCCTGAGATTTTAAACAACAACTCTCTTCCTAGACTCTGCCACCTCCTATGGCATAACTAAACAGAAAAGAAGCAGCAACTCAGGCAGTCAGGTCCAACACAATAGGGAAATTTTCTTCACCATCTGAGCTGGGACAAGTACTGGCGAGGCAATAGCATTGACTCAGGATATGGCAGAGCACGAAAACCAGCCGTTATCACCAGAAAGAGAAACTAGTCAAGGACTGAATACAATGGGGAATTAATGAGGTGATCATAATGATTGCTATGAATCCAACACTTACCATATGTCATGTACTGGACTAAATGCTGTACTCGTTTATATTATCTTATTTACTCCTTCAAACCTTTGAGATAATTATCACTGTTTTCTCCACTGTACAGAGAGAGAAATTAAACCTCAGAGAGCTTAAGTACACTCTAAGGGTCAACCAGCAAGGAAGAAACAGAGCTGGGGATTTAATTGAGATTGACTTCCTCCAAAGACCGGGCTTTGGGTCAGTTCTTTACGCAGTATTAGACTGGCAGAGTAGATGCCTGGAAATCTGTGAGTGCCTCATCTTCTCACCCCTACTCCATGATGGCAAACACTAATAAATGTGATGACTAAGCAAGGCCGGTGGAATTTGAATCCCAAGAATTCCTATTAGCTTGCAAATGCGTGAACAGAATGTTGGTAACTAATTAATCTGGTTTGATGAGTTCCTTTAAAATGCTTGAACTTAGGTAGGCAAAGTACACCAAGATTTTCCCAAGCAGTATCACTCTGGAAACTTAACAATTGTGGCCTTAGGTGGGAACCACAGGCTTCTCTTTCTTGAATCTTGTGAGGAACCATCGTTAAATTTAATCTCATCGCTGCTGTTTACTTGCTGTGTAACCTAGTACAAATTATTTATATTTTTGAGAAAGTTACTTGCCCCATCTGAAAATGGGTATATAAATACCTCTATAGAATAGTATAAGGGTTAAAGTAAGATCATAAATTTGAAAATACCTGGTGTGTAGAGACTGCTTAGTAAAGTGAATTAAATGAAATAAAATGGCCTTCTTATTTCCAGCTTCAAATTGTTTCTCCAGCCTCTCTCTGTTTAACTTCTGTCTGATCTGCAGTGATTGCTCTTGGATCTGGAATTTTGGCACCACCTCTCAATTTTTCCCCCTCTGGCAAACTCTGGGACCACCTTCCTAGGCAGCCTGGGAGGGGAGGCCTAGACTCAGCAACAGAGCCTCCTGATTCCTGAGTGGGACTTAAGTCTTCAGTACCTAGTTCTGACATGTTTAATTATCGTATTACCTTTCAAAAATATAAAGTAGTTACATTATTTTTCCAGCTAAAGTTTTTTAAAAACTCAATGAAAAAAAGCTGGAAATTTTCAGAAAATTCAGAAAGAAGAAAAAAATCACCATGATACAGTGATCTCTAAATAAACACTATTAATGTTTAGATGTATAGAGTATTTTTCATTGATATATCTTGAGAAAGGGAGTCTGGTCTCTTAAATATTTTGTTCTGAATCAGAAATTCAGCCATAAAAAAGTTAAATCAGCTCAAGGTAGCATGTTATACCGAGGCCTACTGTGTGTGAGATGTATGACTAACTGTCTAGAGAATTAAAAGTGGAATAACCAGTCTCAGCAATGTGTAGAAGAAAGGCAGGCTGGAGCACACTGTAAAAATTAGATGGGAGTTCCCATTGTGGTTCAGTGGAAATGAATCCAACTAGCAACCACTAGGTTGCGGGTTTGATCCCTGGCCTTTCTCAGTGGGTTAAGGATCTGGTTTGCCGTGAGCTATGGTGTAGGTCGCAGACGAAGCTTGGATGCTGCATTGTTGTGGTGCAGGTCAGCAGCTGTAGCTCTGATTCGACCCCTAGCCTGGGAACCTCCATATGCTGCAGATGCGGCTCTAAAAAAAGAGAAAAAAATAGATGAGAAATTCCCTGGTGGCCTTGAGGTTAAGGATCTGATGTTGTCACTGCTGTAGCTCGAGTTCAGTCCCTGGTGTGTGAACGTCTGTGTGTCCCAGGTGCAGCCAAAAAAAAAGTTAGATGAAAATACAAGTGCTGGATAATACTAAATACAAAAGTGGTAGAAATTTCATATGGCAGCTCATTAAAAAATTCCCACATTAGTGGTATCAGTGAGTACTGTGAGTTCAAACTTGCCAGGATCTAGGCACTAACCAGAGCAATTATGAAAATATAAAGTTTTTGATAATAAAATAAGGAGAACATAGGTCCTGTGTCACATTGTGGGTAATGTCTGAAGGCTTTTCTAAACTAGAATAAACAAATCCAGACTTAGAATATAAATGCTGGGGGATTTGTTGATTTGAAAAAGACTTGGAAATAATTTCACCTAGGCTAGAAATCATTGTTTCTGTGTTAATATTTCAGTCTTATCCTCCTGGCTCACAAATGAGCAAAGTTGCTGAAGGAATTGAATTTTAGAGTGTCTTGAAGGATAAAGTCAACTTTTTTTTTCTTTTTTCTTAAGGCCACACCCACGGGATATGGAAGTTCCCAGACTAGGTGTCAATAGGAGTTGTAGCCGCCGGCCATTTCCCCAGAGCCACGATGGGAACTCCCAAAAGTCAACTTTTCATTCACTTATTGAATGTTTTTTGAACACCTACTATGTGCCAAGCACCTAAAGAGCAAGGCGCCACATATATATGTGCAGAGAATATGACATGATAGAGCAGTGCACAGTCTTTACAGCTGTTTGTGATAACCCATGCTGTAGTGGGAGTTCCCATTGTGGCTCAGCAGTAACCAACCTGACTAGTATCCATGAGGATGTGGGTTCGATTCCTGGCTTTGCTCAGTGGGTTAAGGCTCTGGCTTTGCTGGGAGCAGTTGTGTAGCTCACAGATGTGGCTCAGGTCTTGTGTTACTGTGGCTGTGGCACAGGCCAGCAGCCGCAGCTCCAATTCAACCCCTAGCCTGGGAAGTTCCATATGCTGTGAGTGTGCCCCCCCCCAAAAAAAAAAGACACAGCAGTGAATAGGTTCCTGCTTTTGTGAAGTTTACATTTGAGGGAATAGTGGGGAAACCAACAACACAAATGTAAAAAATAAAGGGCTTTCAGACAGTGATAATTGTTTTGAAGAAAATAAAATAGAGTAATGAGATAGAGAGTAATGGGAGCAACACCACAAACACTGATCAAGAAAAGCCACTTTAAAAAGATAACATTGAGTTGGAACCTGAATGACAGAAAGGAGTCAACCATACAAAGATCTGTGAGATGAATGTTCCAGGGAGAGGAAAAAGGAAGGGCAAATTTCTGCATGGGAATGATTTTGCCATTCATTCCAGTATGTCAGTGACAGAGTGAATGAGTGGCAGACAATGAGGCTATAGCAGGAGGCAAGGACTAAATTATGTAAATGGTAAGAGGTCTAGATTTTATTTTAAAAGAAACATTAAATATTTAATAACATATGGTAAGAAAAAGTCAGGTGTTTCATGCTGGAGTGAAGATTTGAGTGAACAAAAATTCTATCAGAAGGACGGATATAGCAGCCTTTTTTTTCTTTTGTTTTCTTTTTTGACATTGAACCAGGCTGGATAGAGATCTTAGAGCCAAGAACAAACTGTGGACAAGCTGCTCGTTCCATGTCACTCTGTGAAAGCCTCAGGACTTGTTGCACCTACTAGCGATGTGGTAGTCTAAAAGACTATTGAAAAGAGTATCTACACAGCAAGGAAATACCACTTACACACCGATTAGAATGGTCAGCATCCAGAATGCTAATATTGTGAGTCCTGGCAAGGATGTGGAACAACAGGAACTCTCATTCATTGCTCTGTGCCTATGACTCTGTTTCTGTTTTGTATGTCTGTTTATTTGTTTTATTTTCTGATTCCACATTTAAGTGAATTCATACAGTATTTGTCTTCCTCTGACTTATTTAGCATAATACCTTCTAGGTCCATCCATGTTGTTGCAAATGGCAAGATTTCATTCTTCTTTATGGCCGAGTGATCTTCCATCATAACAAAATATGCTACATCTTCTGCATTTATTCAATAAATGAGAGTTCATTCAATGGGAATGCAAAATGGTACAGACACTTTGGAAGACAGTTTGATGATTTCTTATAAAACTTAACATATACTTACCATTTGATTCAGCAATCATGCTACTTGGTATTTACCCAAAAGAGTTGAAAATTTATGTCCACACAAAAACTTGTACAAGGATGTTTATAAAAGCTTTATTCATAATTACCAACGCTTGAAAGCAACCAAGATGTTCTTCAGTAGGTTAATGGATAAATTAACTATGGCACATGCAGACAACAGATTATTAGTCAGCACTAGAAAGAAATGAGCTATGAAACCCTGAAAAGACAGAAAGGAAACTTATATACATATTAAAAAGTAAAAAAGCCAACCTGAAAAAACTTTGACCTTCTGGAAAAGGTTAAACTCTCAGGACAGTAGAAAGATCAGTGACTGGCAGAGGTTGGTGGGTTTGGGAGGCAGTGAAACCCCTCTGTATGATACTATAGTGGTGGAGACATGTTACTATAAATTTGTCCAAATCCACAGAATGTACAACATCAACAGTGAACCCTATTATAAACTAGAGAATTTGGAGGATTATGATATATACATGCAGGTTCATCATTTGTAATCAATGTATCCATCTGGTCTGGGATGTTGATAATGAGGAAGGTTGTGCGTGTGTAAGGGCTGGGTTATATGGAAAACTTGTATACTTTTTTTCAACATTGCTGTGAATCTAAAACTGCTCTAAGAGTTCCCATTGTGGCTCAGTGGGTTATGAACCCAACATAGTATCCCTGAGGATGCAGGTTCAATCCCTGGCCTCGATCAGTGGGTTAAGGATGTAGCATTGCCATGAGCAGTGGCAT
This sequence comes from Catagonus wagneri, assembly GCA_004024745.2. Lineage (NCBI taxonomy): Eukaryota > Metazoa > Chordata > Mammalia > Artiodactyla > Tayassuidae > Catagonus > Catagonus wagneri. Next base: position 10,526,585 of record PVHT020000009.1, on the reverse strand, counting down.
AGGTCACAGGCATGCGATGACTCCTGTGTTGCTGTCACTGTGCCTGTGGCATAGGCTGGCAGCTGCAGCTCCCATTTGACCTCTAGCCTGGGAACTTCCATATGCCACGGGTGTGGCTGGAAAAAAAAAAAAACTGCTCTAAAAATAAAGACTGGGAATTCCCATTGTGGCTCAGTGGTAACAAACCTGACTAATATCCATGAGGATGTGGCTTCAAATCCCTGGCCTCTATCAGTGGGTTAAGGATCTGGCGTTGCTGTGAGCCATGGTGTAGGTCACAGACATGGTTCAGATCTGGCGTTGCTGTGACTGTGGTGTAGGCCAGCAGCTGCAGCTCTGATTCGACCCCTAGCCTGGAAACTTCCATATGCCGCAGGTGCGGCCCTAAAAAGACATATTTTAATGTCATATTTAAATAAATAAATCCTATGAAATCATGATAAATATATCTAATTACACTTGTGTTTACATTTCCCTTAATTTTGCTTTAAAATTTTTTTTAACTTTACTAACATTATTATCTCGGCTCTCCTATCATTTTACTAACCATATTAGGTATAGTTTTTGCCAGAATTCTCTATTTCTCTAACTTTCTGTGTGTGAAGACCTAAAGCTGCCCTCTGTCTTTGCCACAGGGCGGAGCCTCCTTCCTCACTTTGTCAGGAAGCCTAGAAGAGTGTGGACCACACGCCTTGCCAGCAGGGTGACTCTGGGATTCTGATTCTTGGCATTTTCCTTTTGCCTTAACAGCTTACATCTTAGACTAATAGAAATATAATATGAGATATGTAAGTTATTACAAATTTTTCTAGTAGCCACATTAAAACAAGTAAAAAAAAAAAAGCTAAAACCGAATTCTCTATGGCTCATTTAAATTAAACTGTGGGAATATTAACTCCTTAGAATATAAGGCTATTGTTTGGTTATCACATCCACCTACGGCTACTTACTGATTGCTGGCGTAGCAGACAGAAGAAAACCAGTTTTGAATATCAGAAGCTGAAATTGACCTTGGTCTTTCTCTTTAAATTTTTTTTTTTCTCTGAAAATTCCTAATCTTCACCCCAGGCCAATAGATGATTCAATGCTTCAAGTAGATCAGGGCCAATGTCATGTGCTCAGAAAGGCAGAAAAACAAAGACAAAAGCAACACAATTATTTCCAAAATACACCTAACTATCCCCACCCCCAGTTAAGTTGGAAATCTCAATAGCATTTTACTCTTCTATTTTACCTTTGAAGGCAAAACTCTATGGCTGCCCCTGTATGCTCATAGCTGAAATTTGACAATGAAAATGTGTTTTGTTGGCTCACACAGTGTTTAAAATTCTTTCACGCCAACATTTAGAAATTGGGAGCTTTCACATAAACATTCAGTTTTCTGGCTTCTCTTAAAAAAATTGAAGACTCGTCCACATTGAGCAGTCTTCCCACATGGTACATTCTGGCTGGGCTGAACTTGAGAGGGGCAATGCTCTTTCTATTTTGATATGATCAATTACCCCTGGCTCATATCTTTCCTGTAATAGATCTGTCCTCATCTGGGTCTTGAACTGGCAACCTCCATAACTCATCACACCTGTCTGCCCTTTGGCTTCTTTTTGTCTCTTGAGTCTTATAAAGATTCGAGGGGGTGCAGAACAATGGAGATGAGCTGGTTAAGTCATTCAGCAATGGATATGAACTGATTAATTCATTTGTATTTCAGTCTCAGATACAAATTCCTTGATTGCCATGTGTTCTAGGGGGACTTTTTGGCCAAGGACCTAGAAATAATAGGTCATTTTTCAGGCTAGTAAGCAAAAGTTTCAGATAGCAGTCATAATTATTTTCTGGCAAAATCTCATTGTCTACTCAAAGTAATATTATTTTTAAAAATAAATTTTATTAGAGTATAATTGACTTAGAACCGTTGTGTTAGTTTCAGGTGTATAGCCCAGTAAATCAGTTATATGTGTACATATAGCCATTCTTTTTCAGATACTTTTCCCATATAGGTTACTACACAGTACTGAGAAGATTACCCTATGCTATACAGTAGGTGCTCACAATGATATTAATGAATGAGGAAATATTACTAATGCTAGATACTCAGCCCTCTGGGGGTGAAGTCTCTTTCCTTAATAGTTGAACTATTTAAAAAAAAAAACAAACAGAAATTAGAGATCCCCTGCTCTCCATCCCTCCCTAACCCTCTTTCTTAGAGAAGGCAGAAAGAAAAGAGATTTGTCTAGGTAGAATGCCGTATCCACAGATGGCAGTGGTTGTCACTTCGTACCTGACAATTTTTGATTAATAGTTTTACTTTTTCATGTGGAGCAGTGAAAGGTAGCTTCTATCAGAGATGACTCAATATAAGTTAAAAAAAAGTAATAGGAGTTCCTGTCGTGGCTCAGTGGTTAACGAATCCGACTAGGAAGCATGAGGTTGCGGGTTTGATCCCTGGTCTTGCTCAGTGGGTTAAGGATCCGGCGTTGCCCTGAGTTGTGATGTAGGTTTCAGATGCGGCTCGGATCCCGCGTTGCTGTGACTGTAGCGTAGGCGAGCGGCTACAGCTCCGATTTGACCTCTAGCCTGGGAACCTCCATATACTGCAGGTGCGGCCCTAGAAAAGGAAAAAAAAGCTAATAGTCCATGGACTATATTATTTCCTTGTTATCATTAATATAAATATCTCCATTAGGAGGTGGAAGTCTTACTGTGCTGTGCTTTCCCTTTTTTTTTTCCTTTTTCTTTTTAGGGCCACACGCATGGCATAGGGAAGTTCCCAGGCTAGGCTTGGGGTTGAATCAGAGCTGCACCTGCCGGCCTACACCACAGCCACAGCCACAGTAATGCAGGATCTGAGCCATATTGGCAGCTTATACCACAATTCACGGCAATGCCAGATCCTTAACCAACTGAGTGAGGCCAGGGATTGAACCTGCATCCTCATGGATACTAGTTGGTTTCACAAACTAGTTCATGGAACTAGCTAGGTTCTCCTATGTTCTGAGACGCAACGGGAACTCCTGAGCTGTGCTTTCCTGATGAAAGAAGTTCATATGTTCATTGGCCAGAACATGGCAAATAGCCAAGAAAGTCCCCAGCTGGCCAATTTCAGGATTATTAGGGGTCTCAGACATCCATCTCAAGTCTCCTGTACCTCTAACCTAACTCTATTCAAAATGTCACCTTAAGCCTCTGGATCTCAGTCTTTAACGGGGAGGTTGTTACAATACATATTCTCGGGTCACACCTGTAGAGCCTCCAGTTTCATCAGTTCTGGGATAGGGCTGTGGAGTCTGTGTCTTTAACAAGATCTGCAGGTAATTCTGAGGCAGATGATCTGTATATTTACACTGGAAAATCACTGCATAAGGGCATCTAGCGTCTTGATTTTAAAATCATACTAAGATTATAAGTATCTAGTATTCTTCCTGAAACACATTCTTTTTTTTTTTTAGGGCCACATCTGCTGCATATGGAGGTTCCCAGGCTAGGGGTCTAATCGGAACTGTTCCTGCCGGCCTACACCACAGCCAACAGCAATGCAGGGTCCCAGCCACATCTGTGACCTACACCGCAACTCACAGCAACGCCGGATCCTTAACCCACTGAGAGATGTCAGGGATCGAACCCGCAACCTCATGGTTCCTAGTCGGATTTGTTTCTGCTGCGCCACGACGGGATCTCCCTGAAACACATTTTAATGTTGGTGCTGGGGTTTGGGAGGAAACTGAATACTTTAAAAGTTTGTACAACACAATGGGAGAGAAAGGGTACTTAATTGTTTATAATTTCATAAAGCTTCCTTTCTAGTAGCAAAATCTTGTTAGAAATGAGAATAGGTGCACAGCCTAAGAAAGGAAAAAGAATGGGAGATGAAAACACTTCTCTTCAAAGAGGGTGTAATTAAAAGGCCTACGGTAGTGCTCGAAGTTAAGAGGAGCAGGCAAGGTGTTATTCAATTTTCAGAAAATCAGTTAAGAAGATTTTCTGCTGCAAGTAACAGATTACCCAGCCATTAATTACATAATCCACAAAGACATTCAATTATCTCACAAAACAAAAAGCCTGCTGATAGGGAGCTCCAGGTGATCCAGGCTCACTCTTCTCCACCATCCTCAGAATGCTGGCCTATTGTTCTAGGTTTATCACCTTATGGTCGTAAGATAGCTGCATCTTCAACATTCAAGGAAGAAAGAAAGGATCATCTTTCTTTGAGCAAAATTCTTCCCCAAAGGGCAGCCAACAGATTTTCCCTCATATCTCATTGGTCAGAACTAGCCAGAACTGACTCACACCAAACACTAACACAGAAGAATGAGATTGCACTCTCGGTTTACACCAGTTATGATCCATGTCCTGATCTGGAGAGAGAGTCCACCTCCAATGAAAATACTGCGGCTAGGAAAAAAACCCAAGGTCCTTGAAGTTGATATATAGATTTCAAAGAACTGGTGAAATAACAATAGATAGGCAACCAACTATATCTATCTCAGTTTTGAAATTGTCCTTTGGATTTCAGAGGTCAGTGCATCCTAAGTATGCACTGAGAGAGGGATTATGGTCAGAATTGTTCCTGGGGATTGGGGGTGGGGTGGGGTGGAGTGGGATGGGAGTGGGCATGTGGCTGAAGACCTGAAGGAACTGTAGGCTTAGGCTTTTTTTTTTTTTTTGAGATTTACAAGTTAAATCTCAAGTTTTTTTTGAGAGTTACAAGTTACACACTTGTAACTCTTCTTATGCTAATAATCTTTGGTTATGCCCAAAACCTACCTATAAGATTGCTTATTGCGATAATTTAGTATCCTTATGCACCCTTATGTTCATAGCGGCATTAATCCCAATAGCCAAGACATGGAAACAACCTGAATAGCCACTGACAGATGAATGGATAAAGAAGTTATGGTAGGAAGTTCCTGTGTGGTGCTGTGGGTTAAGGATCCAGCTTTCTGCAGCCGCAGCATGGGTTTGATCACTGGCCTGGGCACTTCCATGTGCTGTGGTTGCAGACAAGAAAAAAAAAAAAGATGTGGCACATGAATACAATGGAATATTTATCAGCCACAAAAAAGAATGAAATTATGCCATTTGCAGCAACATGGATGGACCTAGAGATTATTATACGAGGAGTTCCCATCGTGGCTCTGTGGAAATGAATCCAGCTAGGAAACATGAGGTTGTGGGTTTGATCCCTGACCTTGCTCAGTGGGTTAAAGATCCAGTGTTGCCATGAGCTGTGGTGTAAGTCAGACAGGGCTCAGATCTGGCATTGCTGTGGCATATGGTGTAGGCTGGCAGCTGTAGCTCCAATTCAACCCCTAGCCTGGGAACCTCCATATGCCGCAGGTACAGCCCTGAAGAACCCCCCCAAAAAAAAAAAATTTATACTGCACTCTTTAATGAAAAACCAGCTTAGTCTAAATTGTGGTGTTTTTATGTTTATATGAGTCTGTATGTGAGAGAAATGAGAAATTTTCATATCATCTGAAACATGATTTTGAAGAACTATAAAGTGAATTAATTGAAATAACTATATGAATAATTCTCATTTATTCAAGGGTTTTTAAAATTATTTAGACAATTGATTGGCACACCCAAATCACGTAAGTCAACTAACATAAAAAGTTAACCTATGGAAGTTGAGTTAAAAAAAACATTCTAATTAAGTCTGGGCAAATAGATAGATTAAGCACTGACTCTTGAGAGTTAAATATCCATGAGAAGCATCCTAAAGTGTCTACATATTTGTTTTCTTCAAAATGTATGTGCATCATATTTATCATTTCACTTAGTAATATTATTGAAATAGGAACTCCCATCGTGGCACAGTGGAAAAGAATCTGACCAGGAAGCTTGAAAATGCGTGTTTAACCCCTGGTCTCACTCAGTGGGTTAAGGATCCAGCGTTGCCATGAGCTGTGGTGTAGGTTGCAGATGCGGCTCAGATCCTGCATTGCTGTGGCTGTTGGTGTAGGCCGGCTGCTACAGCTCCGATTAGACCCCTAGCCTGGGAACCTCCCTATGCTGCGGGTGTGGTCCTAAAAGGACAAAAAGACCAAAAAAAAATCATATTTCATATTTCATCTAATAAATATGTGATGACAGCTATAATTGTATTATGCTACCTGATCTTTACACAACAATAGTAATATGATCACAAAAATGAATTATGAATTAGCATTCATTTCACAGGATTGAGCTAGGATTAGTAGAGGTGGATGGAGAATGGGATGGGAGGTGGTGCACTGGAAGAAGAGTGGGCGTGATGGGAGCTTGAATGTTTCTGGAAGTACTATCATCTAACTTTCTCAAGAACAGGAACCAAGAAGTCACAGACGCAACTGGGATCTTGTGTTGCTGTGACTGTGATGTAGGCCAGCAGGCAGCAGCTCTGATTCAACCCCTAGCCTGGGAATTTCCATGTACGGCAAGTGCGGCCCTAAAAAGCAAAACAAAAACAAAACAAAACAAAACAAAAAACTATAACTACAAAACAAACTTCAAGTAAGAGTTCCCATTGTGGCACAACAGGATCAGTAGCATCTCTGCAGAGAGCCAGGAGGCAGGTTTGATCCCCAGGCTAGCACAGTGGGTTAAGGGATCCAGCATTGCTGCAGCTGCCGTATAGGTGGAAACTGTGGCTTGGATCTGACCCCTGGCCTGGGGGGGGGCAAAAAAGAAAAAAACTAAAAAATTTAAAAATAAGTAAATAAGTAAATAAATAAATAAATACAAACTGCAAGTAGCCCCAGACTCCCATTCCTAGTCATTTCCCAATTGAACCTCTGCTAGTGCTGGGGTCATGAAAAAGAAAAAGAATCATTGCATATTACCTCTACAGTCCTGAGGTAGAGCTTATTTTAGGATTAAAGATTATAGATATAATGAGTTAGAGTACTTTAATATTACTTGTGAATTTCTATAATGACAGCTTCCTATTGACCAGGTAATATCTATAATCAAGGTCACTTTGCTTAGAGTAGAAGATTTTATGAGGTTTTACACACTTTCTGTGACTAGATATGATAATTGAACTTAATTGTGAATTCTAAAGCATAGTACCTGGCTACTTCCGTGTGAACAACAGAGAAGACTCTTCTCCTTAAATTAAGGTTAAGGTAGTAATAATCACCATAATTTATTACATGTGAATAGATTTACTGAATTCCAGACTCTTGGCTCTGAGTTTGTGTACATTCATTTAATTTTCTCAGCAATCCTGTGAGGCAGGGAGTGGTCCCTTTAAATTCTAAAGGTGGAAATCTGAGAAACAAAGCATTTTTTACTTTTAATAAAAGCCTTCCCCATAAGTTTTATAAAATTTGTATTTTAATTGGAATGATATACAAATTCTGGTTTGAATAGTCAAGAAGAATAAAAGCATATGCACAGATGGTCTCAACTAAATAAATCATGTGCACTTGAGAATGAATGCCGTCTTATGAAAGAGGATATGTCAGTGGCTACAGTGGATTTATTGTGTGCATGGTTTCTGCATGACACTAGAAACCCTCGGCAATGACAGGACGATTTAGCCAACAGACAACTGGTACCATTAGGGGACATGTGGGCGAGAGGGCACCTGTGAGAAAGGAGGAGGGAGATCCCAGTTATTGTTAGATACAGTATACTTTTAAAATAAGTGGCTTCGTTTTTTTACTTTCAGTTTTATATTTTGAAACATTTCAAGCATATAGAAAAGTTGAAAGAATAATACAGTGAACAACTATGTATGATTAAGGATTCAAAAATTGTTAACATTTTGCCATATTTGCTTCTCTCTACTTATTTATTTATTTATTTATTTATTTATTCTTATTTTAAAAGTTAGTTGAAGACATCCTGATCCGTTCGGTATGTATCTCTCAACAACAAGGATGTTTCTAAATAGCAGTAACCCTATTATCATACTTAATTAATTTGACACGAATCTACTATTATTATCTAATATGAAGCCTGTTTTCAAATCAACTCTCTTGCCCCAATGTCCTAATAATATACAATATAAATCATTTTAAACTCTGCTTTAGAACCTGGTCACAGAGTCTACATTGCATTTGGTTGTCAAGTCTCTGTAGTCTCACTTAGTCTAGAACACTTCCCCAGCCCCTTTTGTCTTTGATGACACTGATTTCATAGATTCCAGGCCAGTTGCTTGGTAGACTGTTCCTCAATTTATATTTTAAATTAGACTATTTTTTTCTCTTATGGTTAGATTCACATTAAAAATTTTTGGTGGGAGTGCCACATAAATGATGTTAAAATTGGTTTCTAACACATTTTCTTTTTCCCCTTCCCTCCCTCCTTCCTTCCTTGCTTCCTTCCTTGCTTCCTTCCTTCCTTCCTTCCTTCCTTCCTTCCTTCCTTCCTTCTATCCTGTCTTTTTAGGGCTGAACCCGCTGCATATGGAAATTCTAAGACCTGGGGTCGAATTAGAGCTACAGCTGCCAGCCTACACCACAGCTACACCAACTCCAGATCCGAGCTGTGTCTGTGACCTACACCACAGCTCATGGCAATGCCAGATCCTTAACCCACTGAGCGAGGCTAGGGATGGAACCTGCATCCTCATGGATGCTAGTCAGATTCATTTCCACCGAGCCACGACGGGAACTCCCTTTAAATTTTTATTTTATTTTATTTTATTATTACTGTTATTATTTGCTTCTGGAAGTTCCCAGGCTAGGGGTTGAATCAGAGCTGCAACTGCCAGCCACAGCCACAGCCATAGCAATGCCAGATCCTTAACCCACTGAGTGAGGTCAGGGATCGAACCCACATCCTCATGGATCCTAGTTGGGATCATTAACCACTGAGCCATGAAGGGAACTCCCTGATTTTTAACAAATTTTCTTAATAAATATATTATCATAACTGTGTTTCATTTCAATGATTTACATGTGCATAATTTTTTTTTGCTTATAATGCAGTTTTAGTCAAAGCTGTTAAATATGAGATGAAACATACTGTACTATTTGCCATAATTAGCCGTGAATCGTCAGTCTTTGCAGATATGCAGGTTTCTTACTTCCATAGGCAAATTTTAAAAACTAAGAATGATGCAAGCTAAAATGTGTGAATGCAATTGGTTTAAAACCACGTACAAGACTAACATGTGCACTATATTATTTTTGTCCAGGTGATAATGAAGTTCTAGTAATGTGAGCCCTTTTCAGCAAGTCTTAATAAGTCTTCACTGCAAGATGGAGGAAAACTAACAAGGTGTTTGGTGACAAAATGCCAAAATTGTAAATTATAGCAACTGGAAGTAGAGAAAACCTCCTGAAATAGCCTAATGCTTATTTATAATATTTATTTACAAACTGTTCACGCATGGCTTATAATAAGAAAGGCTACTCTTTATTGAATATGTGCCAGATCTTTTACAAGTATCTCCTGTAATTAGCACAACAATCCCAGGAGAAGATATAATATTTGCATTTTATAGGTTGGAAACAAAGCAGTTTTTAGCCATTATTCTACATCCATTTGGTTTTATCAGTCTGCAAAAGTGCTGTATTTTATTGCCATGATTGAAGCCATAGTGTAATCTAAAGTCCAGGGTTTGGGTATGTGTTTGTGTCTCTATTTTTTATGAAAAAAGAGAACAGCTTAAATTTACATCTTTGTAAATTTTCCTTTTTTTTTTTACTGTTGTATCCTGGCAGAGTCTTTTATGTTCTAGGTAGAGCTCTGAGGATAATATTATGTTTCTTGTTTATCATTTTACTTTCAATAAAAAGTACTAATTTGGTATAATGTAAACAGTTACTCCAACAGCCAAGATGGCTTAGAAAGAAAGATTCTTTTTACATTCTCTACCTTAATAAAAGTTGTGTGTGCTTTGGCTAAACAGCCACTTTGACAGATTATCATTTTTTGTCATATTTTTCCATGTAAAAAATGATGTGAAGACTTAATTTTAACTTCTAAATTTTATTATATTTTATTTTATTTTGCTTTTTGGCACCACACCCACGGCATGTGGAGGTTCCCAGGCTAGGGGTCCAATCAGAGCTACAAGCTGCAGGACTACACCACAGCAACAGCAACGTCAGGTCTGAGCCGCGTCTGCGACCTACACCACAGCTCACGGCCATGCCGGATCCTTAACCCACTGAGCAAGGCCAGGGATCAAACCTGAAACCTCATGGTTCCTAGTCAGATTCGTTAACTGCTGCGCCACGACGGGAACTCCTTAACTTCTAAACTTTAAATCAAATTCTGAAATGAATGCTATAATGATGAACTACAGTGTTTATTACAAAAATATCTTAAATAAATTATGGGTAAATTCATAATATTAAAATAGAAATAAAAGGCAGGAAATCCATAAACTCTCTTATTATTAGTGCTTATTTGTCAAAATGCCTTTACAATACGAGTAATTTTTAGTTCAAATCTTCACCCAGCATTTGATTTTAATTTCTGCATCTCTTCTACACCTAACTGGATTGTAGAAGAAAAAAATGGAGTGCATGAACAAACTGGCTCCAATACTACTCTTAAAAGATTTCTCCAAATGTCTGGCTCAGAAATCCGATGCAGGCAGGTCTGGGAAGAAAGGATTTCTGGACATATGTACATGCCTGAGGCATCAGAGAAAACCAGGGCCTAACTTGTAATGCAAGTGCTATGATTCGACACACTTATTTAATTTGATGATTTAAAACTGTGATAAGAGGCAGGCAAAATGTGGTGTCAAATTCAAAACAAAGTGTGGTGATCTGCCTTGTTTTCAACTTGTTGCTCTCCGATGAAAACACTTTCCACAAGCAAGACTGATGAGCAGATGGTACTAATAAGGCCAATTAAGTGCTAAGCTTCTGGAAATGTTTTTGCTGAGTGACATCTTCAGACTGGTTTCTGCTAACATGCAGCTTAAGCCATGTGTTTCTGAGGTGCAATAGCGTTAATGTTAATGGTCACTGGAATTTTCAAGAACATGGACTCAGTTAAGACAAATGCAAACCCTTTGCCCCAATTCCAAAGACAGTACGTGAAGTTGAGTGATGAGAGTCTAACTCTTTTGGAACGCTGGGGGGCTCGGTCTAGGTCACTGGTTTTCAGTACCTGCCGCATGAAGAAATTTTCTCTGTTCTGCAATGAAAAAAGAAATATGTATTTAAAAAAACACTAAAAACAGTAATAGATTTTTGGGGGTGCTTTTCTCCTTTCCCTCATTACTTTTTTATTCTTACAGTTTGTAAGTAACTGATCCTTTCTTTCATTGATTTCTATCTATATATGTTTTATTTGGATCACAGATAAACTGAATTGACTTAATCCTAATACATGGCCATCACTGAGACACGAACAATCCTTTATTTTACATTTTATTTTGTTTTTAAAATTTATTTTTACTTACCACCTCCAAAAGATATAATTAAAAGTCACCCAAGCCAACAGCTACCATAATTTACATCTGTCTATATATTCTCTTGTCTGTCTACCTGTATACCTCCCTGCCTTTCTCTCTCCTTTTCCATGTACACATTGACTTTTCCATGTATGTGTGCATCCCCAAATGTCTCCTTTTTGTGAAACTCAACCAGTCATAGCAGATTAGGGCCCACCCTGATGACCTCATTTTAACTTGTTTACAGAGATTGCAGAGTCTCTGTAAAGACTCTGTCTTCAGGAGTTCCCACTGCTTGCAAAGGACTCAGCAGTGTCTTGAGAGCCCTGGGACACTGGTTTGATTCCCAGCCTCGTGCCGTAGATTAAAGATCTGGTGCAGCCAACACTTCGGCTAAGGTCGCAGCTATGGCTCAAGGTACTCCATATGCCACAGGGTGGCCAAAAAAGGAGAAAAAAAAAAGATCCTGTCTCCAATGTTACCTTCTGAGCTAACGGAGGTTAGGATTTCAACATATAAATTTGGGAGACACACAATTTAACCATAACAATAAAGAACTTATTTTTCCGTTTTTTGCTATTGTTAACAGTGAGCCTCTTGAAAAAGTTCAAAAAGGACGACGTGATTCAAGCCCTTTCCCAGAAAGGAGAGTGAGGGAAGAGGAAAAAAAGGAATAATGGGAAAAGAGAAATTTTTGCCTGCCCGGAGTTTTTTTCCTCCTTCTTTTGGTGACAAAACCTTGATTTTGCTCCGTCTGTAGTTCTGCTGGGGGCTGAGACTGAGTGCTGTTTCATCTCCTGTGCTGAGCTGCTGGAGTCGGGATGGCTACTGGACCTAACATGGGCCAGTCGTACATCTGAGAATGTCACTTGGGACTTTTGTTGGGACCCTCAGTCTGCGCTATGATCTTTCTCCTGGGGTTGCTGATGGCCAACTTTGACACTTTTTCAAGGGAACCTAAGTAACACAGCAGAAAGTAGAATTGAAAGATGAAGCAATCCAGAATTATAACATCATCTTGAGTTCTTAGCTTCAGCCATGCCTGAAGTGCTCCCTTTAAACTTCCAAGTTACATGAGCTGGTAAATTTCCTTTTTGGTTTAGGCTGGGCTCCTGTTATTTGTAACCAAGAATCTTAACAGATCCTCCATCGGCTTTTGAGGAAAGATAATAGGAAATAGGCAATTACAGAAGTGAGACAATTTATCATATGCTTCAAGTTAGTACGCAAACAGCAGGATAGCGCTCCTTCTTTCTAAAGTGAACTAACATGTCACCTCCCTCTTTTTTCTCTTTCTTTATTAAGAACCTTGATTACTGACTTTTTTCAGTGTAGTTTTATTTTTATCTTATTTCATGTTTACCACATGTGCTTTCATATACTTAATCCTTCTTTCCTTAAGTGCCTGGATCTGAGCTTCACTGATGAGTTTTAACTCATGCGTACTTATTAAATATTTTCTTATTAAAGTATATTTCTAATACCGTTGTCATTCTATTATTGGTAAGACCTTGAGCATATATACTCTGAAATTCCATATTAATAGGTGGAAGTGTACTAATCTGCAGGTAGTTACCAATTTATGAACAGGTTGTATTCCAGAAATTAAAAAAATACTGGAGTTCAGAATACATCTTCCCATAGAAATAATGTTATACAAAGTTGTCACATACTCAAACTAGCTAATATGGAGAGAGGCGGCATAATACATACTGAATAAGACCATGGCTCCTGGACCCAGGCTGCCTGGGTTCAAATCCTACCTCTGCCACTCACAAGTTTGTCCTTGTGCAATTATGCCTACTAGAATACCTAAATTAAAAAGACTGAGGAGTTCCCAGTGTGGTGCATTGGGTTAAGAATATGACTGCAGGGGCTCTGGTCACCGCAGAGGAGCAGGTTCAATCCCCAGCTCCATGTAGTGGGTTAAAGAATCTGGCAATGCTGCAATTGCAGTGTAGATTGCAGCTGTGGCTCAGATTCCGTCTCTGGCCCAGGAACTTCCATATGCCATAGGTGCAGCTTCAAAAACAAAAACCAAGAACCAAAAATCAAAGAAACCCAAAAAGACTGACCATGCTGAAAGTTGTTGAGGAGATGGAACAATAGGAACTCTGATACATTAATGGAGGGAATGCAAAATGGTATGACCACTTTGGAAACTGTTGGTAGTTTCTTAAAAAGTTAAATTTATACCGACCATGCGATGCATCTATTCTACTCCCAAGAGAAATAAAAACGTATTTCCATTTAAAGATTTTAGGTGTTTACATTCACGACAACTTTATTTGTAATAGCTCCAATCTCTAAACAATCCAAAATTCTATCAAGTGGATGGATAAACTAATTATTGCCTATCTACACAACGGAATACTACTCAGCAACAGAAAGGCTCAAGCTTTCCATATATGTTGCAAGATGGATGAGTCTCAAAGTAATTAAACTGAGTGAAAGAAGTCAGACGAGAAGAATATGTACTGCAGCACTTCATTTACATAAAGTTTTAGAAAATGAAAAATTAAGTTACAGTGATAAAAGCAGATCAGGGTTGCTGGGAGATGGCAGTGGGGAGCAGAGAGAAAGAATTTACAAAGGAATTTTGGAACTTGATGATTTCATGGGTGTATTCATATATCAAAATTCATCAAGTAATATGCTTTAAATGAATGCTGTTTATTATGTTAATTATACCTCAATAGAGTTGCTGTTGAAGTGTGGGTTCCATCCCTGGCCTGGGAATTTCTGTATGCCACAGGTGCAGTCAAAAAAAAAAAAAAGGTTAATGCAACAAATAGTAAGTCCTGGTGATCTGATATACAATATAGTAAGTACAGACAAGGTTTCATTATAATTAAGTTGCTGAGACACTAGATCTTAATTATTCCAACCACTAAAAAAAAAGGATAATTACGTGACATGATAGAGGTGCTAGTTGCACCTCTAAGGGCAATCATATTATAACATAAGAATGAACCAAATTAACATGTTGTACACCTTAAATTTACACAAAATTATATGTCAGATATATTTCAATTAAACAAAAAGTGGTTGAAGAGGAAAATAATACCAAAAAATGCATACAATTTTTAAAAAAATAAAGCTTGTATATTGGGTGTTCATTCACTAAATCTTCAGGGCAGCCGAGTTCTTTCCTTTGAATTTTGTTCCCTGACTGGAGTTTTGAATTTTTTTTTCCAGAAGTGACACTCCAATTTCTTCAATTGTATGGTTTCCACTTCATTAATATGGCGTTAGAATATAAAGACATTGCAGAGCAGTCTAAGCACTGAACCTTTCAGGATTTTTACAATTAAGGATTCTTAACAATTGCCTCACCTACATTTAATTTGATGACACTTTTTAAGCAATTCACTTTTTAAGCATTTGACTTAGTTTTCGTAGAAGGAAAGTCTAACTTGTCTGCACTCAGACTTCTTTTTATGTAAAATTCAATTGAATTACATAATTTTAACAACTAGTACAACTGGTATCAACAGATAAGGGGAGAAACAACTGACTCGGTTAGCATAAACTCAAATGTAAAAGCACTTCTCAGGTTTCCTACCCTTAAGCTTTCTGAGGCTTGTGGATATCAGTTGATATGTTTTATTTTTTTAATTTAATCTTTTTTTGCCTTTTCATCTTTTCAGGGCATCACCCGCGGCATATTGGAGCTTCCCAGGAGTCAAATCAGAGCTGTAGCCGCCGGCCTACACCACAGCTCACTGCAATGTGGATCCTTAACCCACCGAGTGAGCCCAGGGATTGAACCTGCATCCTCATGGATGCTAGTTAGGTTTGTTAACCACTGAGCCACGACAGGAACTCCCAATATGTTTTACTTTCTAGCTAATGTTTAGAGATTCATTTGAAACACTTTGATTTTATACTGTGTGTATTTTATGTAAGAAAGTAAAGTCAAAAGAAAAGATTGAGTTATCAGGAAAAAAACAAAGGATGGCAGTAATTTTAAAGAAAATTTCGCAGAATTAGATGACTAAGGAAGATGGTAAATGGAGTAATTTATCTGAGTTATAATTGTGAAAGAAGTAAGTATTATCTTAGTGAAATATTAGCCACATCACCATATTAAAATGGTTTATATGATCTCAGGGGAAGTAATAATCAATATTCCATACCCTAAATTGCTGATTCTAAATACAGAAGCAATAAATTTCATGTATTGCAAAAGCAATGTTTGTGTCACTGTGAATATTTCAGTTAAGTAATAAAAATGAAAACATTTTTAATATTGTTTATCATTTCTTGCACTTGATCTAATTACACATTCTCTGCACTAGTTTATAAGTGCATTTGGATATTTTCTGCTATTACAAGTCATATGGCAGAGTTTTATCCTTGAAATTTCTTGTGGAACTACATAAAAGAAAAATAACAGATCTTGTGTCAACAGCTAGTTTATAATTTTTGTCAGTCTCTGAGGGGGATTCCCAAGGAAAATAAAGATGCACTTAGACTAAGAACTTACTATATTGCATATAAATCAGAAGGGAGATAATTATTCATGGAAATTATTTGGAACAGCACCTATATCCTGAAAGATGCAAAACTGAAAATTTATACTTATCTGGTGTGTATAATCTCCAAAGCTGATTAGTGAGTAATAAAATACATAATGATTCAGTGAATAATGCTGCTGTCAGCTTCAATCTTAATTATACAATGACATTCTAATAGCATGTTCGCATGAAGAGATAAAGCCAGGTAAGTGGAATCCTATTATCTACATTCTCATTGATATTTCAGAAGGCTATGCCATTCAAAAATTGAACAAAAACGGAACAGTTCAGTAAATTGTCTTTGATTTGTCTAATTTTCTATTTAATTTTACCCTTGATATAGAGTAGATAAAGCATCAGTATCATAGAATTTTATTTAGATGAATTATTTTCAAACTTTTTTTGCATTTTTAATTGTGGTAAAATACACCTAACACTAAAGTCACGATTTTTACTATTTTGAGGTGAACAGTTCCATGGCATTATGTATATTCACAGCATTTGTGCAACCCTCACAAGTATCCATTTCTGCAACTATTTCATCATCCCAACAGAAACTTTATATCTGTTAAAATAAGTCTCCACTTCCCTTTGCCCTTAGGCCCTGGTAACTTCTATTATACTTTTGGTCTCTCTGCCCTGCCCGTTCTAAGTATCTCATATAAATGGAATCATAAAATATCTGCCCTTTTGGGTCCGCCTTATTTAATTTAGCATAATGCTTTCCATGTTAAAGCATGTATCAAAATATCGTTCTTTTTTAAGGCTAACATTCCATTATATACATGTGTACATGCACACACACACACAATTTTGTTTATTCATTCATATGTTGATGAACATTTGGGTTGTTTCCACCTTCTAGCTATTTGAATGATGCTATTATGAACAATGGTGTACAAGTATCTGAGTCCTTGCTTTCCATTCTCTCGTTTATATACCGGGAATGAAATTGCTGTAAAAGTTGGTCTTCTTTGAAATCTCGTTATGCTTATAATCTTCTGACTGATTTCAAATACATGGCATCTTTCACAATAGAGGAGGTGATGAGGAAAGAAATCTCGATTGTTTTTCCCTCAGGGCCTTTTGCAAAGAAATTTCTGATTTTTCTATGAATCTTAGTGACAAAAGGGTGGCATGACATATTGCTTGCTGATCAATAGTGACCAAGCCGGATATTTGCAGGACAGTTATGACAAAAGAGGACAGTAGTTTCACAATAAGGATGAAAAATGGAGAAGATAAAAGATAACCTTGACAGATAATTCAGTTAAGAGGGAAATTGGAAATTATTTAAAGTTCCTGATTCATACCAATAGGCCATTCTATGGGATTACATCTAAAATAATAAACAATATTTATATAGATGGTTCCCTTGAGTCACAGAATATTTTTCATGGTGACTAGAGAACTATGGCATTTTGGTAAATGGATGAAGGATTTTATTAACATGAAATAATAGAACTTTCCTCAATAATACAAGTGTTGTGGGAGAAAATTAATTAATCAAAGCAGTTACTCCGCAACCACTGTGACCGCGCAACAGAATTAGTGCTGTTTGAAAAGCTATGTGAGCCCTGATCTTTTGGTTCATTTGGAGAGATGTGTAATAATGGGATATTCCTCATGAGGATGATGGCAATAAAACGAGGGAGCGATCATTGATAAATTGTAAGGAAAATAAAAGCGGTATAGAAGCTCAGAGAAAGCTGAGCTCAGGGTAGTTGAAATATACAGTGAAGGCTCAACAGAAGTTGTCCTTAACTGGATTTGGAATTAGCAGTCTGGGATTAGAATCTGGTGCTGTCATTCACCAGCTTGTGACCTTGAACAAGTTTATTTAATTTGCCTCTGCTTTTTAATTTTTTTATTTTTTTTTTTTGTCTTTTTAAGGCCGAACCCGAGGCATGTGGAGGTTCCCAGGCTAGGAGCTGAATCAGAGCTGCAGCTGCCGGCCTACACCACAGCCACAGCAATGCAGGATCCGAGCCCCGTCTGTGACCTATACCACAACTCATGGCAACGCCAGATCCTTAACCCACTGAGCGAGGCCAGGGATTGAACCTGGGTCCTTGTGGATCCTAGTCAGATTCGTTTCCACTGACCCATGATGGGAAATGCCTCTGCTTCTTAATTTGTAAAGTCAGAGTGGTAATGTTTGCATTGCAGTATTGTGAAGAGCTTGCCAGCCCTTGTCCTGTTGCCGTCAGATCTATTTCTTTCTCTTTCTGTATCACAGTTGAGTGGGGGTGGCAACTGGCTGCATTTCCTGGGTGCTGTGGATTGGAGGACGGTGTCCTGTCAAATTCGCATATTCAAGTGCTTCAGCTCCCAATAAGACTGCATCTGCAGGTAGAGTCTTTTAGGAAGTAATTAAGGTTACTTGAGGTCATAAGAGCAGGGCCCTCATCCAACAGGACTGAGGCCTTATGAGAAAGAGGAGAGAGCTGCCCTCCCCGACCCTGGCCATGTGAGAGCACAGCAGGAAGGCAGCCTTTTACAGGCCAAAAAGAGAATTCTCATTAGAAAATGATCACGCTGGCACCTTGCTTTTGGACTTTCCAGGCTTACGAACTGTGAGAAATACATTTCTGCTGTTTAATCCACCCACTCTGTAGTATTTTATCGTGGCAGCCTGAGCTGACCCAGACCCCAGGTTCCCATGTCAGGAGCACCAGGCCCACGGCAGGCATAGTAGACTGAAAAGTGAGATGAAGGAAAAAGCCAGAGTATTTCTCTTCTCTCTGCATCTCCAGCCTCTTTCATGATCTCAGCTCCCTGCGTTGAGGTAGACTGTGCTTCTAACTTCTGCTGGGGATGTATGGCCCTGGCTTCCAGCAATGACGCCGCCTCCTCCTCCTCCTGTCTCTCATGCGTGGGGACACTGTAGCTTTCTGCTCTTATTCGTCTCTGGGTTGCCTTGCTATCTTCCATGTTGCTTTCAGCTTTTGCATCACCTGTGTTGACAATTTTCTGCATTAAATTCCCTCTATTTTTTTTTCTTTTTTGACTGTGCCCACAACATGTGGAAGTTCCTGGGCCAGGGAGCAAACCCATGCCACAGCAGCAACCCGCTGCAGTGACAACCCTGGATCCTTAACCTGCTGCGCCACAAGGGAACTCCAGATTTTCTCTATTGTTAATATGCAGTTATGCCCTCTGTTCTCTGGTTGGATTTTGACTAAGACAAAGAGTAAATTTTAAAATGTGATACCGTGAAGCTATATACAGGTACTAACCCTACATTCATAACATACCTGTGTTTGTCTGTTCTGCCCACGATGACTTCACAACCATGTTTGTGATATGGGTTTTTTTTTGTTGTTGTTCTAATTGATTATTCCAAAGGACCAAAAGAGGGCACATCATAGGGCATAGTCTTGATCTAGCCACAGCCAGAAATTCGAATTAAGAAACACGGAAGGACATTCTAGTTGATGGTAGTCACTGGAGCTGAGAAGCCAAGCTCTGAAGTCACGTCTGATGACCGTGATCTGATAAGGAGAATAATCTAGTTCAGAGAGAGAGGGGACCAAGTGGTAGGTCACATGGCTCCTGAGAAGTAGGGTGTAGCCTTGGTTCCGGATAACTTTCCATTCCCCAGTACCAGCTTTGTACAGACTTGGTATTCCTATCATCATATTTCATGAGGTCCTTTTATATGCTTTCCATAAGTGTGTCTGCACTGGGGCTGGCTTATTTGAATGTTTGTGTTTTTGAGTCCTACTTGGAATACTATAGTCTCCCCATACACACACACACACACACACACACACACACACACACACTTTTTCAGATTTTAAGCTGCCTTTAAAAACATTTAGCTTGTGGTGGGGCAAATAGAGTAATATGGAATTCAACATGAGCAAAAGTTCACGGATGAGAGAGATTAGACTCTAGAATATGTTGTAGGCTGCTCTACTTGTTTTAAGTAACCAAGAGTTTATCCTGATGTCTTGAAGTTCTGGGTGACATTGTTTTTAAGTTAAATTCACTTGGAATGTTTTAGCCTTTATTCTATAGAGTTTGCTAATAATGTTGGTGGTCCTTGGTGCTTGCTTTAAAATAACGTAGTTATGGGAGTTCCCATCGTGGCTCAGTGGTTAACGAATCCGACTAGAAACCATGAGGTTGCGGGTTTGATCCCTGGCCTCGCTCAGTGGGTTAAAGATCCGGCATTGCCGTGAGCTGTGGTGTAGTTTGCAGATGTGGCTTGGATCCTGTGTTGCTGTGGCTGTGGCGTAGGCCGGCGGCTACAGCTCCTGTTAGACCCCTAGCCTGGGAACCTCCATATGTCGCAGGTGCGGCCCTAGATAAGGCAAAAAGACAAAAAAAAAAACATAGTTATGTCATTAAAAACAAAGCATCAATGATCATGATCATTACATTAAAATATATTAAAAACTAGATTTCTAAGCAGCATGTTTCCTCCATGGCCTGAAGGTCATGCCACTAGGTTCTGCAACATTGGGTCAGGATATGAATACAGTTAAAAAAAAAAAAAAATGGAGGGGGGCAGGGAGGGCTCTCTCTGGAAACTATCCTATTTGTAATTTCCTGAAGATAAATGTTTGAAACTCACTCGGACCACCTAATGGATCTTAACACCCAGACACAGTACAGTTTTTTTGTGTCGGTTTGTCTTGCTGTGAGGTGTTTCTAGTCTTTCATTCATTCCCTGCCCAGAAGAATCTTACTACTGAGATGAACGCTACTTCCGTGTCGATCAATGGTTGCACTCTAAAACAGGCTGAAATGTTTTTTGATTTCCATGTGAAGTATAACCAAGAAGGGACTTGGATGGAAATGTGGAACGTGCTGCCAGAGGAAAGTCCCAGTTACAAAGCTTTGGGTTTTTTTTTTTTTTCAGAGCCGCACCCATGGCATATGGAAGTTCCCAGGCTAGGGGTCAAATTGGAGCTACAGCTGCCGGCCTATCCACAGCCACAGGAACGGTGGGATCCAAGCCGTATCCGCGACCTATACTGTAGCTCACGGCTACGCTGGATCCCCGACCCACTGAGTGAGGCCAGGGATTGAACCTGCATCCTCATGGATTCTGGTCGGATTCATTCCCTCTGCGCTCTGGAGGGAACTCCCGTTACGGAGTTTTAAAAAACATTGGTCAACTTCACCAATATCTAGAATTTGTCTGGAAGTTTTTTCTTTTAAAACAAAGAATATTTTCTGGACACAATGTTTGTGTGCACGGTAGTGGGTTTCAGCTGATTACACAAATCCATTTGTTGTCAAAGGGTGACATAGAAAAATGAATTTTTTGATCACAGATAATCACTTACTTTTTTTTTATCTTTAACTATATAATTTGAGCTGGTATTAAAGATGACATAGTCCAGGGAGTTCCCATTGTGGTACAACCGGTTACAAAACCCAGCCAGCGTCCATGAGGATGTGGGTTTGATCCCTGGCCTCACTCAGTAGGTTAAGGATCTGGCGTTGGCATGAGCTGTGGTGTAGGTCTCAGATGAAGCTAGAATTTGGTGTGGTTGGGGCTGTGGCTGTGGCTGTGGTGTAGGCCAGCAGCTGTGGCTCTGATTTGAGCCCTAGCCTGGGAACTTCCATATGCCTCAGGTGTGGCCCTGAAAAGCAAAAAAGCAAAAAAAAAAAAAAAAAATCACATAGTCCCTGTAAGAAAGAAAGCACTACAGTTTCTCCCCACTCCAAGTATTAGATGATATTAATGATGCCAATAATCACTTTTATGTATATTTCACTGCTATAATAAAATGGTCAAATATTAAAATTAAGATATAGAATGTTATCTTTTATATTATCAGAAACAATCAGTAATCGTTATTAGAAACAAGACTCATTCTGTTTCTAAACTTATTTCTTTGTTTCTTTTACAGAATCATACTTTTATAAGTCATAGGCAAATTTTCTGAAACCTAATTTTGATGAATTAATTTATTAATAATTGAGCTTTCTAGTGAATGCCAAGATAACATAATGTAAAAGAACTTACATGTGCTGAAGGTGTGGCCATTAAGGAAAAAAAAAAGAGCTCTACTTTGAGAAACCATCTGTGACATGTAGCTTCTAAAAAGGTAGGCATTCATTTCTTGTGAATTGAGAAACTTAATGGATAAGCTACATAATTTGAACGTAATAGCCACAGGAAACATTAGTGAGGGTCAAAGCACAAGTACAAAGTCAACTTGATGTGTATATTGCCTTTTTATTAAAGAGACAGAATCCCCAGAGTTCAGATTTCAAAAGCAATTACCAAACAAGTGTGGGCAAGGTATGAATTCAGGCCCTGATTTTTTTCATCTAAAAACCCACCGATTTTTTTTTTGAAGCCTTTCATCTCTTAAAGTAATATTATAAAATGAAGATTTTGGAGAGTTTTGAGTAAACTGTGATGATGTTTTTTTTGCTGTAGGGCTAAACATTGAGACTGTTGCTTGAATTAGGTTTTCTTCTCGTTTGAGCTTTTTGTCTCTTTCTTCAGTGTTTCCTTCCTCTCTCTCTCTCTCTTCTGGTTTTCTTTCTTTCCTTCTTCCTTTTAAAAGTTTTCCAGATTAGCTTTTCATGTTTGCCACGCTATTCTTTTTCATGCTTGGCTCTGTCCTTTCTCCCTCCCTCCCTCCTTTTCTCCTTCCTTCCTTTCTTTCTTTCTTCCTCTTTCCTTGCTCTTTCTTTCTTTCTCTCTCTCTCTCTTTCTTTCTTCACCTGCAGCATATGGAAGTTCCTGGGCTAGGGTTTGAATGGAGCTGCAGCTGCAGGCATACATCACAGCCACAGCAACACCAGATCTGAGCCACATCTGCGAACTTTGCTGCTGCTTGTGGCAATGCTGGACCCTTAACCCACTGAGCGAGGCCAGGGATTGAGCCCAAATCCTCATGGATACTAGTCAGGTCTATAACCTGCTGAGCTACAACAGGAACTCCTGAAGAAGTTTTAGTCTCCTACCTTATCCCAGGAGTCTGAGCGCCTCAGTTTTCGGAGTAATAAAATGGACCTAAGTACTTCTAACCCGAAGATTTGTGATGATAAAATGGATTGATGCTTGTAAAGTGCCTAGTACTATATTTGCTTTGAAGAAGGTAAGTGGTAGTTGATGGGATGCATTTTATTAAAAAAAAATGAATTTGTCAAGCATACTTATAAAGCTGGAAAAAATAAATAAAATGGATAACTATAATAACATCTTTATATACATATTTTTTGTCTCTCTTTTTTTTTTTTTTTTGCCTTATCTAGGGCCGCACCCGCGGCATATGGAGGCTCCCAGGCTAGGGATCTAACAGGAGCTGCAGCTGCCAGCCTCCACCACAGTCACAGCAAAGTGGGATCTGAGCCGTGTCTGCAAACTACACCACAGCTCATGGCAATGCTGGATCCTCAACCCACTAAGCAAGTTCAGGGATCGAACCCAGAACCTCATGGTTCCTAGTCGGATTCGTTAACCACGAACGAATCGTGAACGCCATCTTTATATATTATAAAATATGAAATATACATATGACTTAAAACTCTCTTGCTCAAGTTACAGCCACATTTCTAATACTCAAAAGTACTAATTTTTGATACTTTTATTACTAACAAAGAACATATTATAAATTCAAACATCCAAAACAAGTGTCATGGTTAGGGCACTGACTTAAGAATGACCTCTAATTTATTTCCTAAATTATGATCTTTTTAAGTGAGTTGCAGGAATCAGGAGAAATTACAGTCATCAAGGAAACATGTTAATACATGTGCAACCAATTCCTTTTTTTTTTCTTTTTATGACCACACCCCATGGCATATGGAAATTCCCAGGCTAGGAGTTGAATTAGAGGTCTAGGCCACAGCCGTAGCAACACCAGATCTCAGCTGAGTCTGCAATCTATGCCACAGTTTTTGGCAACGCCAGATCCTTAACCCACTAAGCCGGGGTCCTTGTGGAGACAACATCATGTCCTTAACCCACTGAGCCACAATGGGAATCCTGCAACTAATTCTTTGTTGTTTTGTTTTGTTTTTTCTTTTATCCTGCAACCAATTCTTGATTACCCACAGGAGATTTTCTGCATCTTTGATTATCAGTGTCTTCTAGATGATGTCCAGAAAACAAGAAAAGATTATGCTATTTGGTATTATAAAAATTAATGGATTTTTATCTCCATTAGTGAAATTTAGACCAAATGGTGATTCCCAACCCAATCCTCCTACTTAGGATAGTCTATAAACAGATGATCTCTTTCTATACCAACCCCATGTTAGAAATCTGTGCTGTTTCTTCCATGCACCTTTTAGAAAAATGAAAATTTGCCTTTGCTAAATGGAAAGGAAAAAGAAATAGGGAACTACTTGGTCAAAGAATCAAATTCATGTGTTTGATAGAAATCAAAAAGTTCAAATATGAACTTTTCCCTTCATTCTTCCTTCCTTGTTTTTCCCTTATATGATTGTAAATTCCTTTGAAGGGAAGAATTGAGCCTTACCCATTTTTTTATTCTCCTTTCTGCTCCTATCACCCAGCATCATAGTGATTGGCATATAGTAGATATGTAGATATGTTTTGAAGAAATTAACATGTATGTTTAATGTGTGAGCTAAATAAACACTCCAAATCTGATTTTCAGACATCTTTTATTGAGCTTGTCAGATCCAAAAACATCTTTTTCTTTTCTTTCTCTTTTTTTTGAGGAACTGTGCCTGCAATTAGAGGACTGTACTACTAGCCATTTTCTAGTATGATCAGGGAAATTGTTGTCACAACTGTCCTTGGAGACTGGACTCTTTCCAAGCTTCCTTATAGTTAGGGTCAAGTGTATCAGCTTGCCACCTCCCACCTGAAAGACTAGATTCTAGAAGCCATTTGGAAGGGACATTGTGGATGCAGTCACCCTATCTTCCCCAGGTACTAATAGTACTCATGGTATGATTGTTAGAAATTCCTCAAATGTCATTGCTATGACCTAATGATAGCCTTTTGTCAAAAAAATAATTGACTCCTTTTTATTATTGGGGTGTGCGTGGGTGTGTGTTAAACAATGCACTTGACCAATGATGTTACAGCTAAACAGTCAGGAAAAAGTTATGACTCATGTTTGCTTGGGTGTTCCCTTTTGTGGTTGATAGGTGGCTTACGTAAGTCAAGGCTACTGCATTCTCCAAAATTAACAGGTGTGTACCTACATATTGTGTTTTAATATACCTCCTTTCACAATTGGTAGCATTAT
This sequence comes from Catagonus wagneri, assembly GCA_004024745.2. NCBI lineage: Eukaryota > Metazoa > Chordata > Mammalia > Artiodactyla > Tayassuidae > Catagonus > Catagonus wagneri. Next base: position 10,501,518 of record PVHT020000009.1, on the reverse strand, counting down.
TTACTTCGAATCAGAGGGCAGCTGAGTGCTGAAAAGGCTTTACACTTCCCAGTCTCCATACTTTTGCTTGTCCTCATCCTTCTACAGTGAATGCCGTCTGTGTCCCCATGGATCTGTTGAGGTCATTTCTTTTTTTTTTTATTTTCCATTATGGTTTATTACAGGGTATTGGATATAGTTCTCTGTACTATACAATAGAACCTTGTTCTTTGTCCATTGTATATATAATAGTTTGCATCTACTAAGGCCAAACGCCCAATCCAACCCTCCCCCGCCCCCTCCCCCTTGGCAACCACAGGTCTGTTCTCCATGTCCGTGAGTCTGTTTCTGTTTTGTAGACAAGTTCATTTGTGCCATAGTTTAGATTCCACTTATAAGTGATGTCATACAGTATTTGTCTTTTTTTTCTGACTTAACTTCACTTAGTACGAGAATCTCTAGTTGTATCCCTGTTGCTGCAAAAGGCTTTATTTCATTATTTTTTATGGTTGAGTAGTATTCCATTGTATAAATATACCTCATCTTCTATATCCATTCTTCTGTCACGGACATTTAGGTTGTTTACATGTCTTAGCTATTGTAAACAGTGCTGCTGTGGACATTGGAGTACGTGTACATTTTTGAATTATAGTTTTGTCCAGACATATTCCCAGGAGTGGGATTGCTGGATCATATGACAACTCTATTTTTAGTTTTTTTTTTTAAGGAAACTCCATACTGTTCTCCATAATGGCTATATCAATTTACATTCCCACCAAGAGTGTAGGAGGGTTTCATTTTCTCCACACCTATTGAGATCATTTCTATTCTTTAAAGCCACATCAAAGGCACTCATACCACACACAGTGCTTTTCATTATAGCATCATTTATCTCAGCTTTTAAAATGAAAACTCTCTCTCTCTCTCTGTCTCTCTCTCTCGAATATATATATTTCGAGTAATGGAGAGTCAAGTCAAGAACAGCATGATTAGGAAGCCAGCCAGATACAGGCAGACCAGCATGAAGTACTTTGAAAAGCAGAATCAGTAATAAGAATGTAATGATACCTGTGCTGGAAATATATCTTTAGAATTCAGCATCTCTGTTCATTTGCCATTATGTTTCCTGTGCTAGTGTTTACTACTTGTTAGGTAGGCTGGGATGGGAACCTGGGCTATATTTTGTGGTATTTCGCATACAAATCTTGAAAACTGTTATGGGCTCACACATCTAGGACATAAAATCAAGACAGGTCAAGTTAAACGAGCTGGAAGATTTTTAATTAACTTTGAAATGATTGCCAGCCAGGCTGATACTGTTTTTCTTCAGGTGACCGATCTCACTCTCATTAGCTACATTAACCTGTTAATACAGGAAATTTAGTGGGCACTTATTCTATGCCGGTAACTATGCTTGTTGCCGGAGGCGGTAAGAAGTGCCGTATCACCTTTACTGACATGGGGCCTGTAAAGAGGATTTATGGAACATACCTAACATTGACAATTTAAAATTTTTTCGGAGTTCCTGTCATGGCACAGCAGAAACGAATCCGACTAGGAACCATGAGATTGTGGGTTCAATCCCTGGCCTCACTCAATGGGTTAAGGATCCGGCATTGCTGTGAGCTGTGGTGCAGGTCACAGATGCAGCTCGGATCCTGCGTTGCTGTGGCTGTGGTATAGGTCACAGATGTGGCTCAGATCCTGTGTTGCTGCGGCTACGGCATAGGCCGGCAGCTAGAGCTCCGATTAAACCCCTAGCCTGGGAACCTCCACATGCCGCATACCACGAGTGTGGCCCTAAAAAGCGATAAATAAATAAATACATGCACACATAAGAAAATTTAAAAAATGTTAAAGTTATGGTGTGGGGCATTAAAACAAATCTGAATAGTTAATGCAGTCTCTCCATTTTTGTGCCATAACTGTCATTTCATTAGGAACTTTTCTTTTGCTTTGTCAAAATAATTCTGAAATATCTTGCTAAGTGTTACCATTGCATGAGGGTGGTCTCTGTTCATAGAAGGGAGAGCAGGGGACCCATTTAAAAATAATTTTACTGCTTCTTTAGAAAATATGTAATGAGTTGAAATTATTCTTATATGTTTTGATTCACTTCTTCAATGAATTTAGTAAGATAATTCAAGCCCTTCTTACTCCCTTACCCTGACATGTTTAAAATGACCTATCTATATTTTAATTACTCGTGGGACTTTCTGCCATGAAACAATTGTAGATTATTTATTTTCACTCATTAAAAAGTAGGCTGGAGGTTGCTGGTAACTATTTAGTTTGAAAACTTACGATATTCATAGTGACTATGGGGAAAAAAATCTTATCTTTACATTACTTGAGTAAGGAGAGACAAAGTGACTTTCATGAAACCTTACCTTGCCTTTGAAGAAGAAAAATTAAGATGTTAAAAGAAAGATTAAAGTAAATGTCTAGGAAGTTCCTGTGTGGAAAAGTAGGTTAAGTATCTGACATTGCCTCAGCTGTGGCATAGGTTGCAACTGAGACATGGGTTCGATCCCTGGGTGAGGAATTTCCACATGCCACAGGTGCAGCCAAATAAACAAGTAAATAAAAATAAAGTAAATGTGGAGGAGAGGAGTTCCCGTCGTGGCTCAGTGGTTAATGAATCTGACTAGGAACCGTGAGTTTGCGGGTTTGATCCCTGGCCTCACTCAGTGGGTTAAGCATCCGGCGTTGCCATGAGCTGTGGTGTAGGTTGCAGACGTGGCTCGGATCTGGCGTTGCTGTGGCTGTGGTGTAGGCGGCGGCTACAGCTCCTGTTAGACCCGTAGCCTGGGAACCTCCATATGCCATGAGTGCAGCCCAAGAAAAGGCAAAAAGACAAAATAAAATAAAATAAAATAAAATAAAAAAGTAAACGTGACTAGTTGCCAAAAGGAAAGACATAACCTGATCTGGGGTTATTGGAATTATTACTAATGATGAGAGGTATTTTATACATGTTGGATATTGTATGCAAGCTGCATAAAAATGATGCAAAAGAATACTTTCACATCTGTAGAGGATTACGTGGAAGATTAAAATATGTCCGACAAATTCTTTGACCTGCCTCCCTTCAAGCAGTGGGACCTAAATTTCCTCTCAAGTGTGGGCCATACTGAAAAGATTCACTTCTAACAACTGGAATAAAGCAGAAGTGATAGCCTGCAACTTAGGAGACAAAGTCATGAAAGTCACCACAGCTTCCTCTTTGGTTCTCCCCGGATTGCTTGCTTTGAGGGGATTTGCTGGCTGCTCTATTTTTAGGATGCCCAGGCAGCCCTCTGAAGAGACCCATGCAGTGAGGAAGTGAGGCCTCCTGCCAATAGCAAGTGGAAACTGAGGGTTCCCGTGAGCAGCTTGTCAGTGAGCCGTCTTGGAAGTAGATCCTCCCACCCCAATCAAGCGCTCCGATGATTGCAGCCCCTTCTGACATCACAGTTGCAGCCACAGAGGAGGCTTTGAGCCAGAAGTGCTAAGTGAATCTGCTCCCGAATTCCTGGCCCCCAGAATGGTGAGATAATAAATATTTATTATTAGGAGTCACTAAATTTGGGATGAGGGGCAATTTATTTTACAGCAATAGATAACTAATATCAATTCATATAATGAGATTTATTTTCAAGAGACAGAAATAATTCCACCTGATTTAATCTAAAAGAGGTATTATGTAAGGAGCTGAAAGAATGAGAGGAATGGTATTTAGGCCATATTTGCAGAATAATACATCAATTTTCACCTAAAAGGGAGCACTCTGGCGCTATGAGCAAAGTGGAAAGTGGGAAAGTTCTCCCTGGAAGTGCCAACTTTAGTGAGTTCTGCTAAATGATTCCGGCAGCCTCCGCCACGATTGCCACTGCTACCACACCCACAGACTTCCTACCTGGATAGGAACTGTGATTGCAGAAAACAAAAACAAAAACAAAATAACCCAGTATGTGTATCTGTAGCATCAGCAGAGCATCAAAAATAAATAAATAATAAAAATCTCTGCCTTACTTTTGCCTTCCAAGTCACATGAAAATTTATCTGGGGAGTTCCTGTTGTGGCTCAGTGGAAATGAATCTGACTAGTATCCATGAGGATACGGGTTTGATCCCTGGCCCCACTCAGTGGGTTGGGGATCAGGTGTCGCCTTGAGCTGTGGTGTGGGTCGCAGACGTGGCTCAGATCTGGCGTTGCTGTGGCTGTGGTGTAGGCCGGCAGCTGCAGCTCTGATTCGACCCCTAGCCTGGGAACCTCCATATGCTGCACCTGTGGCCCTAAAAAAAAAAAAGAAGAAAATAAATCTTGTTGGCAAAAATATAACATAAAACAAGAATGGAACAAAAACTATCTTTAGAAACCTAGCTGTTAGGGAATCTAAGAAGTGTTATATTTATAGATTTCTAGCCTCTGCAGTACAGAAAAGCCTACTTATTGGGTGCTGGATATTTAGGGGATTTTTTTTTTTTTTTGCTGTGCCAGCAGCATATGGGAGTTCCTGAGCCAAGAACTGAACCCTCACCACAGCTGTTACCAGAGCCACAGCAGTGACAATCCTGGATCCTTAACCCCCTGAGCCATCAGAAAACTTCTATTTTTATATAGAATTCTCCAGAACTATAAGAGGATAAATTTGCATTGGTTTAAGCCACTATATTAGTTTCCTGTGGCTATTATAGTAAATTCACACAAACTTGGTGACTTAAAACAAGAAAAACCCATTCTCTCACAGTTCTGGAGGCTAGAAGTCTTGAATCAGTATCACTGGGCCACAGTCAAGGTGTTGGCAGGGCTGCGCTCCCTCTAGGGGCTCCAGACGGAGATCCGGCCCCTGCCTCTTCTGCTTCTAGAGGCTGCTGGACTTTTAAATTTATTTTATTTATTTTTTAAAAACTTTTTAGAGCCTCACCCACGGCATATGGAAGTTCCCAGGCTAGGGGTTGAATCAGAGCTACAACTGCCAGCCAACACCACAGCCACAGCAATGCAGGATCTGAGCCGCATCTGCGACCTACACCACAGCTCATGGCAACGCCGGATCCTTAACCCACTGAGTGAGGCCAGGGATTGAACCCACATCCTCATGGATACTAGTCAGGTGCGTTACCTCCTGGGCCACGATGAGAACTCCTGCTGGCCTTTTCTTAAGTCTGTGGTCTTCTCGGTCCAGTCTCTGCTTTCATCCTCACATAGTCTTCTCCTCTTTATGGAATCTCCCTCTGCCTCTCTCTTAGGATGACATCTGTGACTGCATTTAGGGCCAGGCCAGATAATCCAGGACAATCAACCCGTCTCAAGATCTTTAACTTAATCACACGTGCAAAGACCCTTTTTCCTTATAAGGTAACAGTCACAGATTCCAGAATCAGGACTTGATCTTTTGGTGGCCACTGCATTTGCGTTACTATCTTAGGATGGCAACTACTACCGGTGGGTGTTGAGTCTCTTCTAGGGCACGGGAGCAAACCAAAAGCTGTTTCTCAGAAGGAAAACAGCTGTTTTTAAGGAGGGCATGGCTTTCCTCTGAAACCTTAGGAGCCTGGGCAGTTATTCTTTGAAGGCAGCTTTTCAGATGTGCCACGGACATTTTCATACTCTACTGGATGTGTTGTTGTAAGGGACTCATGTTAGCCTAGATCAGCTGGAGAGCATCTCTTTCTCTCTGCGCCATTCAAAGCAGGCTGCCTTGAGGGTCATTTACTAAATGGATGGGAACCATGCACTTAAATGGTGTATACATCGTCTTTAAATCCCAGGAGGTCCATTAAGCCTTGTGCCTCCTCCTTGGTGGGAAGTGGTGCAGAGTACATCACCATTTTTGGAGGAGATATTCTGGCATGTTCCAGTCTACTGGACTCCCAGAAACTTTACTGAAATGGCAGGTCCCTCCATTTATCTGACACGTGTGCCTTGCTAAGGCATTCCAGTCCTATTAACTATTTGTTATATATTCTTTCAAACCCCTTTATTTTCATGTACATATACATAGAGATTCCACACTTATTTTCTTCTCACCCAGCTGCTCTTCATCTTTTTGTCAGTATAAAAAATACAGTGGTAGCTTAATCAGTTCTGACATCTACCCTCTCAGCTCCCGCCCACAGAGTCCCTGGTGAATTGAATGAAAGAGAGATATTCTGGAATGAAAGTACACAGTATGATTACAGGCATCCCTTTTCAGGCTCAGTCAAACCAGATGCAAAAAGAAGTTATTAGGCATGAGGGGTGTGGCTTGTCTTTTTTGTGGAGACTGAGGAATTTGCAGGTGGGTCTGACTACAAGAGTCTTCTATTTCTGAGCCAGATGTGCTCACAAATAGAAGTGTTACACATTTACTGCATGTATGTTTGTATGAATAAATTCCACCCTCATTAAAAGCTGAGGACTGGAATAATCCCACAGCATCCTCTTTCTTCGTTTGACAGGCACAAATAGGTGCTGCATTTATCCTTCAATGTATAATTTCCAGGAGAACTGAATTTTTTCACATCTCTTCTGGTTTTATTTTTTTGTCTCTAAGCCTGGTTATTTATAAAACTGTCTATATATGCATTTAGGTGCTTCTAAAAGCTAGTTCTTCAAAAATAATCAAAAAAGGAAAGAACATTCAATAAAATATTTACATCTTGTAGAGAAAAAAATTAGTTTATGTAAAATTGAAACACACATCTGCAGATTTTATTCTCTTTTCTTTCTTTTCTTTTTTTTTTTTTTTTTTTTTGCTTTTTGGGGCCGCACTCGTGGCATATGGAGGTTCCCAGGCTAGGGGTTGAATCGGAGCTACAGCTGCCAGCCTACGCCACAGCCACAGCACAGCAACGCAGGATCCGAGCCGCGTCTGCAACCTACACCACAGCTCAGGGCAACGCCAGATCCTTAACCCACTGAGCGAGGCCAGGGATCAAACCCGCAACCTCATGGTTACTAGTTGGATTCATTTCCGCTGTTCCACAGTGGGAACTCCCCTGCAGATTTTCTTTTAATGCAGGGACAAAAATAACCATAGGGCTCAATGAAGACTCTTAGAAGCTGGGTCCTTCAAGAATACAGGGAAAAACATTTCTTTTAGTAGGTGGCACAGCTGAGGTCCGTAGGATTCTACAGGGTTGGGACTGGAATTCCAAGGTGCTTTTCTGTGCCTCTCTAGGGAATCAGAGAATTAATCAAAATCCTTGATAATAATGAAATTTTAAAGTCAAAGCAAGATTGATACAATGGAGTGTCACCTCGTCATAAACAGGCATGAAGTACTATTACCAGTGACACATGTGGATGAACCTTGAAAGCATTATATTAAACGAAAGAATCCAGACACAGAAGACCACCTATTATATGATTCTATTTATATGAAATGCCCAGAATAGGCAGGTCTGTAGAGACAGAGAGTAGACTAGTGGTTGCCAAGGCTAGAGGCAGATATGAGGAAGTGAATACCAGTGGGAATAGAGTTTCTTTGGGGGGTGATAACAGTGTCCTGGAATTAGATAATAGTGATGGTTGCACAACCCTCAATATCTCAGAAATCACTGAGTTTTCACTCTAAACGTATGATTTTTTTGATAGGTGAAATTATATTTCAACAGACCTGTTATAGATAAAAAAATCAAAGCAAGATTTTATCAAAGGCATTTTGCCTAACAAATCATTCCTCAAACCTCATAAGATGTAGCATTTCTCCAGGCCTTTGAAGAACAGACATATGTAATATTGCAGGTAGCTTCTTCCCAAGTTCTTTTAATTAGTATGCTGGATAATCAAAAATAAAAGGAAAAAAATATTACCAGCAATATCAAGGACTTGAATTCACTTTAGATCAAGAGAGATACAAATCTTCTGACACAAAAAAATTAGGAAGAAACAGTTTGCCCTGCTTAATTATAAATTGAATTATAAAGGCCTCAGAAAACATTAGGAATAGTGATCCTCCAGGAAGTAAAATCTCTCTTATTTGCGATAATTGCTATTCAATATAATGGACACCTGCTGGTGTCTTCCAGAGGCTTCTAGCTCACAGCAACTGGGGAAAGGCTTTCATTATAAGAAAGAGAAGTTGGAATTCCCATTGTGGCTCAGCAGGTTAAGACCCCATCCAACATAGTGGCTGTAAGAATGTAGGTTTGATCCCGAGCCTCGCTCAGTGGTTAAGGATCCAGTGCTGCTGCAAGCTGCAGCGTAGGTTGCAGATGTGGCCTGGATCCTGCGTTGCTGTGGCTGTGGCCTAGGCTGGCAGCTCCAGCTACAATTTGACCCCTAGCCTGAAAACTTCCATATGCTGCAGGTGTGGCCCTAAAGAAAAACAAAAAGGAAATAAAAAAAGAAAAATTAGGAGTTCCGGCTGTGGCGGTGTGGTTTACAAATCTGATTGCAGTGCTACGGTGTGGGTTCAGTCCTGGGCCTGAGAACTTCCATATACTGAAGGTGCTTCCATAAAAAAAATAAATACCAACCTTGATCTTGGATTCTAGCCTCCAGAATTGGGAGAAAATAAAGTTCTGTTGTTTAAGCCACCCAGACTGTAGTACTTTGGTATGACATCTCCAGCAAACTAATATAAAACATAAACAAAAAAAACCTTTTTTTCCAGTTTCCTTACAACAACAGGTGACTATGCCTAAGCCTGCTGGCCAAAGGGATAAAAGAATGGAAGTTCTTTGGTGGGCCATTTGCTAAAACTCTCTAAAAGAGGACAGAATTAGCTACCACGTACATTTTGCTCTTTGCACTTTCTTTTCTTCCTGCCTGGAATAGAAATAGGAATCCGACAGTCGAGTAACCAATCCGAGACCATGATGTGACAGCCAAGGATGGCCAAGTGGGAAAACAGAAAACCCAGGATCTGAGAGCATCATGGAGGCACTATCCCAACCCAGAAGCAGCAAACTCCAGAATTTTTTTTTTTTTAGGCCCGCACCGATGGCATATGGGGGTTCCCAGGCTACGGTCTGAATCGGACCCGTAGCCGCCGGCCTACGCCACAGCCACAGCACTGCAGGATCTGAGCCACGTCTATGACCCACACCACAGCTCACGGCAACGCTGGATCCTTAATCCACTGAGCAAGGCCAGGGGTCGCTGAATGCAATTTCTAAATGATACTTTATATATTTAGTAATTTTTTTAACCTCATGAAAAAGAGGACTGTGCTGTACTGGACACAGTTGAAAGATCTAAGTGGGAGCCAGGTGGAACATGACATTTCTTCACTTCTAACCATCTGCTTGGCTAGAGAGTATCCCCTTCTCACTTGTAAGTGAATTTCCAAATTTTCAACTTCTAGTTTAATAAATTAGAGATGTAGACTTTTTAAAAAAGTGGGCAATGATGTCTACAAATAAACTTATACAGTGCTATTAAAGAAAATGTCAGAGGAATCCTAATTTGGTAACCTGCACAGAGAGCTGTAAAGAGGCCTTCCGTGAATCACTGGAGTAGGTTTCAGAGTCATAGGATTATCATATGCAGGTTACACCGGTACTTGACTTTTTAGCTCAGGAGCCTGTTGGTCTGTGGGTCTGCAAATTGTTACCAACTAGCAAAAAGACAGGTAAGGAACTTGTTGCCAAACATAAATGAATTCCATCAGGAAGCACATTGCTTAGTTCAGCTTACCTTTTTTTTTCTTTTTCATTTTCTTTCTTTTTTATTATTTATTTATTTATTTATTTTTGACGGCAACTCTTCTGGTGGAGAGAAGCGAGTATGTTGGCTTACATTCTGGTGCAGTCTCTGAATATATTGCCGCTGGCCCTTTGAGCAGCACTGAGATGACTTGATCACGTACCATCAGCTACCGTTGCGGGAGATTCCACAGTCAGTGTCTGCCCTCTGTAACTCACCAGGCTGTGAGTCCAATGAGAATGTTTATATTAGGTTCAGAATATAATAATTTTGAGCCCCAACGATCTGCATCAGAACTTGGCCATGCTTCTGAGGATCCCCAGAAAAGTATCTCATATTTGATCAGAAGGTTCTTTCACTTGGGTCTGGGAACCAAGTCATCCTAGCATGGCCTCAGCTACTGATTTTCTCATTGATGAATGTGACATGCTCTGTAATTCAGGATGCTTTTGGCTGCATCCTGAATGTCTTTAGTAAAAAAGACATAACTTTTTTTCCACATAACGGAGAGTCTGGAAAGCAGATGTAGACTTGAGACTGGATCAGCACTTATCCGTACCACAGGCTCTTGGCATCTTTCTACTGTGTCATCTTCAGCCTGTTGGCACTTTGTCCTTTCACAGCTCTAGACACCAGGGTCTAAAGAAGGAGTTTTCCTTTATTCAGAGAAGAAAACCCTTTCTAGAAGCAGCAGATGTCACCTTCTTCCCCAGCACCACACACGGGCAGAAGATTTCCTGTTACATCTTCTTGGTCAGAACTAGGTCTCCTGAACTGCCCTCGAGGAAATCCGAGAAAGTGATCATCTGCCGGAAGGGAACAGGATAAATATAACTGGCTTAGTCAATTAAGATTCATCCCTTGATCTCCACTCATTGATACTCCCAACTAAGATCCAGCTTCTGTTGGGAGGGAAGGGGGAAGCTCTGTTGTGTCATTAGCCAACAGGATTTGCCAGAGATACTGCCGTCCCCAAGCCATCCTCCTTGGAGGGCCAGAGCAGTGCTAATGGCAGTAGAGAGACCTGTGCTTCAAAGCAGCTTCTCGACCTGGAACCAGAGTCTTGCAATTTCTCCCTTGAAAAGAACGGCTTAGCCTCTAACACTCAGTTTCTGAGCCCTTGACAGCATCTCCTTAACACATACTCACAACCTTCCATGACAAAGAGCCAAAGCTTTCCAGCAACACAGCAGTTTCAAATGCATACTTGGAAAGGAAATGTTCTCTCAAGGGAGCAGCTTTCTACTGAGCTGTAATGGCCAACTGCACAGTCATTATCATTCACTACAGCTTTAGACCCTTACCCCTTGGAACCAGACTCAAACATCTTTTTTTTTTTCTTTTCTTCCAGATTGTAATCTTTATGTTTTCAAAATATACCATCCAGGTAGTTT
>PVHT020000009.1:10479777-10490427 GCA_004024745.2 Catagonus wagneri | reverse complement strand
CACTTTTTTTTTTTTTTTTGGCTTTTAGGACTGCACTCTCGGCGTATGGAGGTTCCCAGGCTAGGGGTCTAATCAGAGCTGCAGCTGCCGGCCTACGCCACAGCCACAGCAAAGCCAGATCCGAGCCATGTCTGTGACCTACACCACAGCTCAAGGCAACGCTGGATCATTAACCCACTGAGCAAGGCCAGGTATCAAACCTGAAACCTCATGGTTCCTAGTTGGATTCGTTTCTGCTGCACCACGACAGGAACTCCCTTCCCTGTTCAATATCGACATGTGATCTGGATCTTGATCTAGCTGCTTCAAAAACAACAAATTCTGAATTCAAATGCATCTGAAGTTTTGCAAGGTCTGAAGTCTTTCACCTTATTGTTTAGACCAGTGAAAGATATAATCTGAATTCTCTTGAACATTGTCCAACAAGTATAACTGTCTTATATTAATAGCGAGATTTTAGCACCTTCTGATCTTTTCTGTGCATGTATTTTGGATATAATCCTCCAAATGTACTATCATTATTATTTTAAGAATTCTTAAGTATCGTTTTAATTTAGAGGGGCAATAAAAATGGGTCGATTATTACAGGCATGAGTGTCAGTTTGCCACCTTTCCATTGCCTTTTTCAGGAAAGTTTAGGTACATGTAATCCTTGTCTTCTGATGAGAGGCAGTTTCTGGCTTCTACTGGCTGAGTTTAATCTCAGAAAATTTGGCAAACTGGATTCCACGTGTCAGCAAAACTGATTGTTCCTTAAAGCATTTGAAAAAGCAGCAAGGGGGTTGGGTGGGGGAGCGGAACCAGACAAATGGGAGAGCATATATGGATCCTAAAACGGGGCTGGAGACATTTTTCTTCACACAAGACCAAATGTGTGTTTACTGAAAACAACACATGGAGAGAGTGGGGAGCTAGAACTCGCTTTGTTAAGCTAAAGCTTGGGAAATATTGTAAATGAAGATCCACCTGGTATGTTCAAAGCAGATATAAAAGCCTGTTGAGCAGCAAACTAGCTTCTCTTTTCTGGAGACCAGTTTGTATCTATGACAGCTGGATGGCCTCTATGGTGTCCAAACCATTGGATAGTTTTGGTCTCACCCCGGATGCTGTCTCTTACTCATTCTGTCTCATTCTGTCTCTCTGTTTCTCTCTCTTACACACACACACACACACACACACACACACACACACACACACACACACACACACGTATCTTAATTGGTATTTAGGTAGATCAAGTACATTCGTATTCTAATTCCTGAGATCTTGAGTATTAGTTTACACAGCAACAGAGATTTTGCAGATGTGATTAATGTAAAGATCCTGAAATGGGCAGATTATCCTGGATTATTTGGCCGGGCTCTAAATGCAACCGCAAGTCTCCTTACAAGGGGGAGGCAGAGGGAAATCCAATACAGACTGACTAGGAGAAGGCCATGTGACCACAGAGGCAGAGACTGCAGTGATGCCCCTGTAAATCCAGGAATGCTGGCAGTTGCCAGAACCTGGAAGAGGCAAGCATTGGCTTCCCCGTTGGAGCTTCCGGAGGGCATGCGGGCCTGCTGATACCTTGATTTTGGCCCAGGCAACTTGATTTTTGACTTCTGCCTTCCAGAACTGTGAGAGAATAATTTTCTGTTGCTGTAAGACACCAAGTTTGTCATAACTTTTTAACAGTAGCAAAAGGAAATGAATATAGATATACAGTAGAGCAACATCTTAGATATCAGAATTTAAGGCAAAAATCACGTATAGGTACATTGACCTGAAAATCAGTTAACAATATGTCACAGTGGAGAGCAGGATAGCAACTTTCCCCCCAGCACTGGGACAAAGTGCTGTTTCTTCAGTTGAGAGGCCAAAGGAAGTGGTCAGCTTATGTTTAGAGGTTATGTTGTAGGAAAAATATTTATCTTTAAATATTAGACTCCCCACAAAATAGCTGGGAACCAAGCTCCACTGAGGAAACTGCAGATTCCTACCTCCCATCTCATTGTCAGTCAAGGCCTATGCTCTCTGAATGGAACAAAATTGCTCGTGTAATTCCTTGTCCTTTCTTTTTCTCCCAAGGTTGAGTTTGCCTAAGACAAATAATAATACGGAGATCCCACTGTGGTGCAGTGGGAAACAAATCCGACTAGTATCCTTGAAAATGTGGGTTCAGTCCTTGGTCTCGATCAGTAGGTTAAGGATCTGAGCTATGGTGTAGGTCACAGATGTGGCTCAGATCCCGTATGCAACTGTGGCTGTGTTGGCAGCTGTGGCTCTGATTTGACCCCTAGCCAGGGAATTTCCATATGCCTCGGGTGTGGCCCTAAAAAGCAAAAAAGCAAGAAAAAAAAAAAGCCAACTGTTATATAGACTAACTATATGATAGCTGCCTGCCTGCCTCTCTCTCTTTCTCGCTCTTCTTTCTTTCTTGGCTGCACCCATAGCAGATGGAAGTTTCTGAACCAGGGATTGTATTTGAGCCACAGCTGCAACCTATACCCCAGCTATACCCTTAACCTTTCTTTTCTTTCTTTCTTTCTCTCTTTCTTTCTTTCCTTCTCTCTCTTTCTTTTTCTTCCTTCCTTCCTTTTTCCTCCTTCCTTCCCCTTTCTTTCTTTTCTTCCTTCCTTCCTTTTTCTTTTCCTTTCTCTTTCTTTTTTTCCTTCCTTCCTTCTCTCTCTCTCTTTCCTTCCTTCCTTCCTTCCTTTTGTCCTCCTTCCTTCCCCTTTCTTTCTCTTCTTCCTTCCTTTCTTTCTTTTCCTTCCTCTTTCTTTTTTCCTTCCTTCCTTCTCTCTCTTTCCTTCCTTCCTTTTTCCTCCTTCCTTCCCCTTTCTTTCTCTTCTTCCTTCCTTTCTTTCTTTTCCTTCCTCTTTCTTTTTTCCTTCCTTCCTTCTCTCTCTTTCCTTCCTTCCTTTTTCCTCCTTCCTTCCCCTTTCTTTCTCTTCTTCGTTCCTTCCTTCCTTTCTTTCTTTTCCTTCCTCTTTCTTTCTTTTTTCCTTCCTTCCTTCTCTCTCTCTTTTTCCTTCCTTCCTTCCTTCCTTCCTTCTCTATTTCCTTCTTTCTTTCTGTGCCCATGGCACGTGGAAGTTCCTGGACCAGGGATCAAACCCAAGCCACAGCTGCGATAACGCTGAATCGTTAAGGGCTAGCCACCAGGGAACTCCCAGATGTTTTTCTAATTGTTTATAGTAACTTATTTAAAGCCATAAGTTGGGGTGTGGAGAGGTCAGGAGCCTGAGATACATTTTGCTATTATATCCATATATATTTAAAAAGTTAATCTTCCAACACAAAATTAAATTAAAGATATTTGAAAAATCCCAGATTTTTCCCCATAAGGCTTCTTTGGGGGCCTCATAATAAAGCTGCGGATTCCAATTTCAGAATATTTGGACCCTTTAGAAATATACTCCCCCAAAAGGAAGTTCCCTTCTTGCTTTATGTAGAATTTCCTGTTTACTATCCATTCAGCTTGAAATGAAATAAGTCCTTGGAAAACCTTTTTTTCTTTGCTAGTAACTTGAAAATATTCTACTACTGTCTCTCTCTCTCCTTAGGGCTGCACCTGCGACATATGGAAGTTCCTGGGCTAGGGGGCCAAATCGGAGCTGCAGCTGCCAGCCACAGCCACAGCCACAGCAACGTGGGATCCGAGCCACATTTGTGGCAACACAGGATCTTTAACCCACTGAGAGAAGCCAGGGATCCGACCTGCATTCTCGTGGACACTATTCTGAGTTCTTAACCATCTGAGCCACAACGGGAACACCTATTCTGCTGTTTTCTAAACTTCTATTTTTATAATTCAGTCAGATGCTGTTAAATTAATACATGCTTTACCCCAGATCTTTTTCTAGCTGCCTCTGTGAATCAGAGCTAACCCAGCCTGCAGTCCCTTTTACTTACTTTTAGCCCATTTCTTTCAATTGCCCATTTTAATTTCTTTCATATAATGCCTTTGAAATAATTTCTTTTCCTTTTCTAACCACAGAACATTTTCTTGGGTTCGGTAAAATTGCTGCAATTTTAGACAATCTTCGATAACTCTCTTACTAGAAGAGCCACATTGTTAAGCTTCAGCCACAGCTTAAAGCTGCCATTAAGCTTTGTCTCTAATAGTTAAATAACCAGACAGTACCACACTTGATGGGATTCTTCAGGTCTCCTGAAGAACTGAGTGATGTCGCTGCATAGTTGATGGCCACCCAATGATTCAGAGAGATTGAAAAAAGGGGTGAATTGGCCGTGGCAGCCACTTCGTTCACAAGGCGTGCAGGGGAGAGCCAAGAATAATTCCATAGTGATAAAATCACCTGCTTCATTACTGTATACCCCACTTGTCTCACTGATTATTCAAAAAATAGAGCCCTCTTTTTCCGGCTTTTTATCCAGGCAGCTTGGCAGTCTATGGTGGTACCCTTCCTCTTTCTACAACCTCGAGGCTTCTCTCCTTTGCCACAGCAAAAACTTGGTGCTCTCCTTAGGACACTGATTCCTCTACAGCCCTTTTGGGTTTATCTTCCCATTCCCCACACACCTCAGGTGTGTGAAAAGGATGGTACCACACAGTTGCTGCCCCCTCCAGATTTCCCCTTCCCTTCCAGGCAGCTCTAAGTATTGGTTGCTGACAGCCCGCAGTGGCTCCCTTCTGAGAACTGCCCTACAGCAGTGCTTCTCAGAGTGTGGTCCCCGGACCGGCAGCATCAGTCTCACCTGGGAATTGGTTAAAAGTGCAAAATTTCAGGCCCACCCCAACCTACTGCGTCAGAAACTTGGGACTGGGTCCAGCTGTCTGTGTTTCTGATGCACAATCAAGTTCGGCAACTCTTGCCTTAGGGTGAATGAAAACCCAACTCAGAAATGTCCAGGATGATACATACCTTCCCTTAGGGACGGTTTGTAGCTGGTGACTGCGTGAGTCAGGGAGAACAAAAGGCCGCTAGTCCCTTACCTTTGAGAAGGGCTGACTTTGGGATGCCATTCAGGCTCCAGAACTCCTCATGGGATCAGGCTGAGGCTGGAATCGAACCTAACGCACATCTTGGCCAAACTTCTTCGCTGCCTTTTTCTGCATCCTCAGTCCCTAAAGAGATGTTATGTGTTGAATTGTATTTTCCCGGAAAAAAAAGATGTTGAAGTTTAAGCCCCCAGTAGCTCAGAATGTGACCTCATTTGGAAAGGCTTGTTGTAGACGTAATTAGTTAAGATGAAGTTAAACTGGACTAGGGTGAAGCCTTAATCCAAGATGAGTGGTGACTTTATAAGGTGAAGACATCGGATGATACAGGGAGAATGCCCTGGATGAAGGCAAAGACTGAAGTGATGCACCTGCCAGCCAAGGGATGCCAAAGATTGCGAGTCATCACCAGGAGCTGGGAAAGGTTCTCCCTCCAAACCCTCAGAAGGAACCAACCTGGCCAACATCTCCAGTTCAGATTCAAGCCTCCAAAACTATAGACAATAAACATCCCTGTTTCAAGCCATTCAGTTTGTGGTACTTTGTCATGGAAAATCTGGGAAACAAGAGAAGGGGTTTCATCTAAGCATACCCCTTAACCCATGGTCTTTTTTTTTTTTTCAGGGCCGCACCCTTGGCATATGGAGGTTCCGAGGCTAGCGGTCAAATTGGAGCGGTAGCTGCCAGCCTACACCACAACCACAGCAAGGAAGGATCTGGGCCGTGTCTGAGACCTACACCACAGCTCATGGCAATGCTGGATCCTTAACCCAGGGATCAAACCTGTGTCCTCATGGATGCTAGTCAGATGCATTTCCGCTGAGCCATGACGGGAACTCCCTTAACTTATCGTCTTGTGCCAGAATCCCTGCCTCAGGCTCTGCTTAGGGAACTAGACCTAAGGCACTGGGGGTTTCCTTATTCGTCCCTAGGACTTCCACTTTCCTGCAAAGCACTCTGCTCCACTGAGGCTCAGGCCATGCAGTTATACCATCTTCCCTCTGAACTTGTTACTATCGTTAACAGGTTTGTTAAACTAGCTGAACCAGTCAGGAGCACTTGGGAAACCCCATAATTGTTTCTTTTCCAACTGCCTTTAGACACATTCAGTTGTAGCTCCCTGACCTTCCTCTGATGTTGTCTCAGACTCCCACAGCTTTGCTCAACACGTGCAGTTAACAGAGCGGTGCTACTTTGGGATGTTAAAAGGTCCCATCAATATGAACGTCTCTCATTTAGTTCAAAGCTGCCCCTCTCTCCCACCGTGGGACTGCTCTGAGATTCTGCAGGAGGGCATTACAGAAAGGGTGAGAGGTCCAGCCTTGTCCTCTGCCTTCTGCCATGCTCTCTTTGCTGCCTCTGGCTCCCCCAGGGCAGCGAGACGAAGGTTAGAGAAAATTTCTCAACCTTAGAACTATTGACATTTTGAGCTGCAGGGTTCTTTGTTGTGAGGGTTGTTCTGTGCATTAGAGGACATTTAGCGACGTTCCCAGGTGGCGGGGGGGCAGGGAGGTGCTGAGCGCAAATTGCCCTGCGTGGAGAGTCACTGGATTCGAGGAAAAGGCACTTTCTTTCTTGGCAGTTGCTGGTACTATCTGGCCATCAGTGCCCTCTGTCCTGCTCTATAATTTATTGCTGGTTGCTTCTCTCGTGGAGAGCCTTTGTGGGCTCTTCGGAGACACCCAACTGCCGCCACCACCACTCAGCAGACCCCCTATCGCACATTCCTCTCCAGGGAATGTCCTGTCTGGCTGACGCCTCCCACACCTTCCTCTGATGGACATCTTCAAGTCTGTCCTGCTGGGGTTGCCTTCCGCCAGCGAGCAGCTCCCTTGCATGGAGTCCTTTCGAGGGAGCTCCTTCCCAGCTAGTCCTGCAGGGGAGATCTGGCTCAGAATCCATCGGCACCCTCTTGGCTTCTCCTCATCGTGCCACGGCAGAGAGCTGTTTCAGACAACCGCGTACTCTGACTTCTCCAGGTAAGGATTGGCTCTTCGTCATTCTTCAACTCTAGGTGGCCGGCCATGAACAATAACTCCCAAGAATCCTTACCACTTGGCTGAGGCTCTGGATTAATTTTCTGCTGTTGTGTAACCACAAGCTTAGCAACACGAATTTCTCTCGCAGTTTTCATGAGTCAAAAGTGCAGGTAGGAGTTGGCAGGGTCTAACTCCGGGTCTAGCTCAGTGTCTCACCAGGTCGAAATCAAGGTGTTGGCCAGGCCTGTGGTTCTCATCTGAGATTCAGGATCCTCTTTCAAGCTCACTGCTTGTTGGCAGAATTCGTTTCCTTGCAGCTGTATCCTGGAGGTCCCCAGTTCTCTTGCCAGATGTCAACAGGGGACCACTCTCAGCTTCTAGAGGCCACACACGGTTCCTCGCCATGTGGCTTCTCAGACAGTTCATAATATGGCTCTTTGCTTCCTTCTAGGGCAGCAAGTGCACATCTCAGACCATGAGACCCGTTTTTAAGAGTTTACTGGGAGTTCCCATCATGGCTCAGTGGTTAACGAATCCGACTAGGAACCAGGAGGTTGCGGGTTCAATCCCTGGCATCGCTCAGTGGGTTAAAGATCTGGCGTTGCTGTGAGCTGTGGTGTAGGCTTGGAAGCAAGCGCTCCCTTGATTGATGTAGTGGAAAAGGGAGAGATGAGCTCCCGTGGGCTTGGTCATGACACCTCACTCTTGTGGATTTCTACTGCTCACCACTCCTGGAGTTTGAGCCCTTTCCCAAGCTCCCTCCTCATGTCCTCAAATGGTGTCCAACACGCTGTGTCACCCGCAGAAGGTAATCAGATGAGGACAGAGTGGCATTGCTCCAGAACTCCCTCAAAGGGAGGAATTTCGGTTTATACCTCTGCTCAAAGTTGGAGTATTTGAATTAGGAAGAAAAATAGTTTACAAAGGGGATCATGGAAAGCCTTTGGCTTCAGTTCTTAAGTGAATCTAAATAACAAGAACTCCTGGAAGGTATTAAAGGGAAATTCCTGTTTGTTGATTTGTTGGGCTTTGGCATGTCCTTGTTTTGGGAATTTTCCCTCTGTAAACTTTTAAGTCATTTTCTATTTGTAGAATCCTTTCATAGCTTACGTTTGGCTTCTCCAACTGGTGCTTTCCTTAGATGAAGCATTCAGTGAGGTGTAACTGAAGAAAGTAAACCTTTGACCGGAATTACTACGATGTGCTTGCAATGAAAGGATAGGTTTAAGAAATAGTGTGGGTTAAAACTTAAGTTTCCTAGAGTTTCTGTTGCGGCTCATCTGGTTAAGAACACAACTGGTGGCAATGAGGATGCAGGTTCCATTCCTGGCCTTGCTTAGAGGGTTAAGGATCTGGTGTTGCCACAGCTGTGGTGTAGGCCAGCAGCTGCAGCTCTGATTGGACCCCTAGCCCGGGAACTTCCATATGCTGCTGGTGTGGTCCTAAAAAAAAATAAAATAAAACTTAGGTTTCCTAAAGTACCTTTTCCAAGAGAACAAGACATCATTTGCAGAGTAGTGACTGAAAATACACTGACTGACTCTAGCTCTTTCTTGTTTAATGTGGAATAGTTCTATGTACTAAAAGGCCAAGTTTGCTTTACTTAAGCTTAAGTGTCAGATGAACGGAAAATAACAACTTATTAATTCCAATTTATTTTGCTTTGATATAGTCAACATTCATGCAGTGGGGGAAAAAAAAGAGGTCAGACAACTTTTTCTTTTTTACTATTCATATTTTGCTCTAACTGCTAACATTTAGCAAACAGTCCAACCAGATTACAAATAAAAACACAGTTGATGTTTCTTCTCATAAAAGGAAAATGTGAAGTCTAATACAATTACAGCCAACAAAAAAAGGCGTACTTGCATGGTTAATTTTTGTGTTTTCCACAAAGAAACACCATATATGACAAAAACCTTTGTAAAGAGGTTTGATTCTGTTTCAGTCAAAACTATTTTCTTAAATCTGATTGTGCAGTTTTGAATTATTCTTCTCAAAGGCCAATCAGCTCATTTTATTCTCAGTAAGAACTGCTTTTCCTAAAGCCAACAGGGAGTCTGGTAGTTCTATTTTGTTTTGTTTTCATATGTTACAAGAGCCATCTTTCTGTTCACAGTGGTGCTCCGAGTTGTCTGAGGGGATCGGTGATCCACAGACCTGCTATTAATTTTAAAAAGCTCAAAACTGTTCACGGTAAGAACAGATCTCACAAAATTCATTATACCATGGGGTGCAGGTGCTTGGGAACTTCTTTCCCTTTGAAAGGAAATTGTCTCAGGCATTGGAGGTTGTCTGACTGGGCAGATTTAGTCTTGGACTCTGGGACCATGGTCGAATTAGGACTTACATTCAGATAAAAGAGACAACCCACCTCTCTAACAGGATGAGTGTGTATGTATATGTGTGAAACTCAGTTTTTTCACCTGCAAAATGGAGGCAATTCTCCCTGCTTCTTTGGGGTTTTGATGGAGGTTAAGATGAGGCTATTTTAAAACGGTGTTTTTACATATTTTTACAACGGGAGCAGTAGAAAAATGGAAATTGATCAACACAAGGATTATGTTAGCAGTCTCCAGGCTCTGTACCTGTTTATTCAGTGCCTTGCTTTTGGTTAAAATGGGGATAATGATAGTGACTTCAAAAGGTTGACGAGAAGAACAACAAGTTACTGTTGGTAGAACACTTTGAAAACATTAAATGCTACCTGTGAAAATGCTAAATAATAACTTCCTGATGCTGTTGAAAGGATTAATTGGAAAATGTTTGTTTGAACCTTGATCTTCTCATGAAAGGTGTTTCTCCTGTTGCTATTTTTGTGTTAGCTATTATTTTGTGTTATAATTTATTAGAGAGTAAGTGTCACATTTGGCTGGTTTTTAACTGTTTCCAGGCAGAGTTTTGATCATTTTTCTATGAGAGGTCAAGTGGATTTCATACTGGAAAGCATCTTGTCTAATGTCATCCAGCTAAGTTGACCTTTGCTTGTTTCACGGTGTCACAGCTTCCTAGATGTTCCCACTCAAGCCTCTTCCTTCACGGTCTGCTTGAAAGACTGTTCCTTAGCGATGGATTTAGAATTCTCTAACTCCTCCTCTATTTCTTTGATTGTTTTTTTCCATCAATGACAAAACATTCTTTTCATTAAGAGGATTTTGAAAAGAATTCAATCTTCACTTTAAAAACATTGAGAGTTAGTACTTGTTTAAAAATAAAAATCATCACTTCTATTTTCCGTGCTTAAATTTGTACATATACAGGCTTACTCTCCTGATTTATTCTCCCTTCTTGGTGGCAAGAGACTGCCTTTACAGATGAACCTACCTACAAAACAGAAGCAGATTCACAGACATAGAGAACAGACTTGTGGTTGCCAAGCGAATAGGGGAGGGAATGCTATGTGAACTGAGAGTTTGGGCTTAGTAGGTGCAAATACTTACATTTAGAATTGATAAGCAATGAGGTCCTACTGTGTAGCACAGGGGACTGCGTCCAGTCTCTTGGGATAGAACATGATAGGGATGACATGAAAAAAAGAATATATATATATTTATATGGTATATATGGCTGAGTCAATTTGCTGTATAGAGGAAATTGGCACAACATAGTAAATCAACTATACTATATTTTTTTTTAAAAAAAAGAGAGGGTGCTTTTAGAATATGCTTACCCCAAAGTGAATTTGATGAAATTCCATTTTCACTTCTTTCTTTCTTTTTTTTC
>PVHT020000009.1:10430933-10479677 GCA_004024745.2 Catagonus wagneri | reverse complement strand
TAGGGGTCTAATCGGAGCTGTGGCCACTGGCCTACACCACAGCCACAGCAACGCAGGATCCGAGCCGCGTCTGCAACCTACACCACAGCTCACGGCAACGCCAGATCGTTAACCCACTGAGCAAGGGCAGGGATCGAACCCGCAACCTCATGGTTCCTAGTCGGATTCGTTAACCACTGCGCCACGACGGGAACTCCATTTTCACTTCTTTCTAATGGATGTAATTGCTCCTAATCATTTTGCAGTTTTCCAATATACTGTGAGTAATAACTGCATCAAAGAAACGTAGATAATTTCAAAAGCTGAAGAACTCATTTTAAGGAGTTCCGTTATGGCACAGCGGAAACAAACCTGACTGGGAACCATGAGGTTGCGGGTTCGATCCCTGGTCTCGCTCAGTGGGTTAAGGATCCGGCATGGCTGTGAGCTGTGGTGTAGGTCGCAGATGCAGCTTGGATCTGGCGTGGCTGTGGCTGTGACTGTGGCCAGCAGCTGTAGCTCCTATTCAGCCCCTAGCCCAAGACCATCCATATGCCGTCTAAAAAGCAAAAAAAAAAAAAAAAAAATTGTTTTTGAAATAATCAGGCGGCTCACAGAATCTGTGGAGAAGCTACAGGCCAAGAACAACATCCAAATGCGGTGCAGAAGTGCCTTCTCTGGAAATCAGAGAACCTCCTGCAGTGCTCATATCCTGAATGTTGGTGCCACCAGTGACTGCCACCGTAACTGCTGTCTTTGCTGCCTCTGAAAATCAGATCTTGATGCCACTGCCACCAACACCCATCTCCATAACAGGATCTGGACAGCTCTCCCCCTGTTAATTAGGGTCCGAGGGGGACAGAGCTAATAAATGGAGCCTCAGGAAGACTGAGAAATTCAGAGCCTGGCATTTCCAACTTTTATAGTAAGAAATGGGCTCTTCCTCAGGAGTGGAGGTGGGATTGGGGAGAGCGATTCTTCAAACAATTGGAAAGAGGCTCAGTTAGCCGGTGGCCAAAAGAATGACAGATGTCCATCCAAGACAATAATAGATCTATGGTCTATAAATATGTTTGCTTGATTCCTTATTCTTCCTCCTGGAATGAATATTGAGATGTTTTATATTTTAAAGATATATCTTCTTTTCTTTTTCTGCTTGCAAGATTGCATTCTTCCTGGGATAAAAAAAATTCCATTATTAATCTCAATGCTCTTTAATGAATTTTTTCCTATACACTTCCACAAGATATTTTCTTTTACTATGAAATTAAAAACCTTCTTCATGGCATATCAGGAAAATAATGATCAGAAAAGCCAGTAGGAAAGAGCAATAGACATCTTTGTTCTTATCCATTGTCATTTGTGTTGGTTTTTTATTCCTTCAGCTTCTATTAGCAAAAGAGAGTAACTGGTGCCCATGCTGTGCCAGGGTTTAAACCAGCTTCAGATTAGTTGATTGCATCACTGTGGTTTTAACTCCCACTGTTTTTTTCTCTCTCTCTCTCTGTAAATCTAATTACTGGTTTTATTTATGATTCTCAACATTGCTGATGGTGAAAGCTTTTCCCCCTTGTTCTCTTTTTTTCTGGACACTGTGCCTAGCTCTACCAAAATCATGACAATACGTTGGTGACTTTTACAAGCCAACAATGCTATTTGTAAAGTTTACCAACAACATTCCCTGTGGCAAGTTCTTCAATTCTCAGTTGCCAGAGTGCTCATCTGAAACAGACTTTGAATTCTTTCAGTGTCAAGATTTCCCCATATTTTAAAATAAACGGTACCAGGGAAAGTAACTGTGTGTGGAGTTCCCATTGCGGCGCAGCAGAAACGAATCTGACTAGTAACCATGAGGTTGCGTGTTTGATCCCTGGCCTCGCTCAGTGGGTTAAAGGATCTGGCGTTGCCCTGAGCTGTCGTGTAGTTTGCATACGTAGCTTGGATTCTGTGTTGCTGTGGCTGTGGTGTAGGCTGGCAGCTAGAGCTCTGATTCGACCCCTAGCCTGGGAATCTCTATATGCCACCTAAAAAGCAAAAAAAAAAAAAAGCAACTGTGTGGCCTGCCACCAAAAACGGATTACTCTCTGGAAGTTTGGATATTTGCTGCTCCTCTCTCCTGGAAGTTTTAGGAAGAAATTTTGATTTTATTTTAATGTAATGGTGGAGACAAAGAAAACTTTCAGAATGCAGACACATCCTAATGATTTTTCACTAATCACCAGCATGTGGCCATTCATTTTTACCCAACAGAATTTGTTAGACAGTGCATCTAGATAGACTCTGCTGAACTCTCCTATGAAACATGTGTAACTTTTGTAAAACTGAAAATTCTAATTTGAATGGGGCGTAGAGACAGCTTTTTTTTTTTTTTCCAGCCTCTGCCCCAGCTGTGCTAGGCAGAATCATCTTTATCCTTCCTCACCTGTATCTCGAGGAGATTCCACTGAATGGCCTGTAACCGCTCCAGTTTATTCTGTCAAGTCCTCAGTTCCCTAAGGAGGCCCTCTGCCCTGTGAGTTGTGCAGAGTAAGTAGGAAACGCAGGAGTGGAGCAACGCTCATCTCTTGGTGCAGTAATGCCAACAAAACATTGCAGAGAAAAAAAAAATGTGAATTTTAAAAACCGTAAAGATCCTTCTAACCACCAAGAGACGAGGGCGGTTCTACCCCTGCTTCTCTCCGGTACTCACTGCGCACGACTAAGTGCCTGGTGAGGGAACTCTGAGTATTTGACGGAATAAACCAGAGCTGTTACAGATCACTCACCGAAGCCTCATTTTGAAAACGTTCGGCCTAGCCATTGATAACTTGTAGGACCAAAACAACTCTGAAAAACGTTATGGTCTGTGATCTATGTGGGTCCTGCGGCCTGGGAGACCTTAATGGACAATGAGAAAGCGTGTGAGGTTATTCGGACCCTCTGAGCTCCTACAATCCATGGTGTTCAAATGGGGACCAGGGATGCGTGGTGGATGTGCGTATAATTAATGTTTTAAAGGACATAGTAAATGGACCGTTGGTTATTGGTAATACATTTTAAAGCAGATTTATGTTGGTTTGGTTGCAAATACAAAATTTTTCTTTTTCTGGGAGAATATGTTGTAACAGGATCCAGGTATTGATTCAATAAATATTGATCACCTAGTATGTGTGAGACACTAGGTTAGAATACATATTGTCTCTCTGCGTATCCGTCTGCCTCTCTCTGTATGTGTGTGTGTATTTTATATATACATATAATACACACATAAACATATATACGATCTATATATAGAGGATGCACACACACAAAATTGGTGGCACAGTGAATTTAGTACAGTGAATTTACTAAATACTGTAGCACTATTGTTTAAGCTGTTCATATGAGTTATTCTGCCTCGTGTAACCTCTTGAATTATTTTATCTTGTGTAGTTATTTAGGTACTTCTTGTTTGGGTTTGGGCTCCTCATCCAGTCTCCGAGCTTTCCCAGGTCGGACTGTTCAGCAGGCTCGTCCTTCCTTCCACCGCTGACCCCTTAGCAGTAATGAGCTGAGAGCTGTCGCAAAGCATCAAACTCGTGCAGACTTTTACTGGGGAGAAGAGCTACGTTTCCCCAAAAGCCATGTCTTCGCCACAAAATGTGAAGTTAATGCGTTGACACGGCATGACACGGATGGAAAGGCGGTAGAGAAAGGTACACACATTATACAAACGTTCCGCTGTCTAGAAATCACTTAGGAGTTTGTTAAAGAGAAGACACCTTGAATCAGTAGGTCTGGGGCAGGGCCGGAGATTCTGCGTGGAACAAGCTCCCGCGTGATGCGGGGTCTGCCAGCCGGTGGACAACGCTTGGCCGGAGCAAGGTTATTTGCAGTGGCCGCATCAGAGATCAGACCCTGATAACGGTAGATGAAGGAGTCCGAGCACTCCCCGCATCCTTGGCCGTCACGTGCCCTTGGCCGCTCCCCACTCCACGCTCACCTCCACTAGCCCGCCTGTGGTCGAGCCTGGCTGGCCTCGGGTCTCTGTTTGCGGGACCCGCGAGAGCCCACCCCTCTCCCTTTTCTGGTCGCCTCCGTGCCCCGAGAAAGAGTCTCAGCGCGGCCGCCAGGTGAGCGCAGTCCCCAGGAGCCCGCGACGCGACGCACTTGGGACATTTCCAACCGCTCTCTCCTGAAACCGCGCACACCGGTTTTACCCGTCCTCGTCCGCAGGAGGTTACCGACCCGGCTCCGGACGTTGCAGTTAATGCGTTGACACGGCGGGACTCCTGAGCCGCTGCTTCATTTTTCCACCTGACACTCCCGAAGCCGCAGAAAGCAAGGACCCAGCACAGCAGCTGGTCGAGCACCGTCTCCGGCGACGTGTGTGAAACTGTTCCACCGCAAACACAAGCACCAGCCACTGACATGTTTTAAGAAACGCCACAGTTGGATAACTGCGGAACCAAAACAGACCGAATGGGGAGGCAAGGAGGGAAAGCAATTGGCCCAGTTCGGTTGGAGAAGCGGCTCGTGTTACACTCCCTTTGCCAGTTAGCGTCGTGGGCGTTTGTTGCTGTGTTAATTACAGTTCTTCCCGGAGTCGGAGGCGAGAACAGCCCTTGTGGAACGATTTCAAGTGGAACGTTCCACTAGGAGGAAAACAACTGCCTTCCTCCCCAGCTGGGGAGGGATTCCCACCAGGCGGCACTCCGGCGGCGGTGGCTGCGAGGCTGCCCCGCGGTGCGCGCGCCGTGCGCGCTGCGCCCCCGCGAGCCCCTTACCCGCTCGCGCCTGAGCACAGCTCAGGAAAGCGGACTCGCCGTGCCCAGGGCCCGCGCGCACGGCCGGCGGCAGATATGTTGGCTTCTGCTAAGGGCACGCCGAGGGCGGGAGGAAGGGCGCACTTCAGTTTTTCTGATTTTCTCTAGGGCTCCTGGGAGCTTCCGGAGTTGGGGATGGAGCGCGGGAGATCACCTGTTTCACCTTTGGGTGGGCAGGATGAAGGTGGTTCTGGAGGCATCAGGGATAACAGTGAGATAGTGAGGCAGGAGAGAAAATACATGGCCTTACAGACAGAATGACCTAGCTCCAAATCCTGTCTCCGGCCGTCCGTACGTTTCATGACCCTGGGCATGTTGATACTTCTCTGAGCTGCGGCGCTTCACCTGCCCCACGAGGTCCTGAAGTGCTAACACACTTGAGTGGTATTGACCGTGTTAGGAGATTCATCTAAACAGTCCTCACAACGACCTTATAAAGGGCACTTGGTAAACTGCCATTTCACAGATGGGGAAAACTGAGTCCTAGAGATGTTTCTGAATGTGCCTAAGGTCACACTGATGAGCGGCAGGGCGAGGATTGGAAACAAGGTGGTCTAGCGCCAAAGTTTGTGCTCTAGCCGCTGGTGCTAAACTGCCTGCTAAATGAAGATGTGTATGTAAAGTATCTGGAACAGAGCAGGGCCGCAGCTATTCTTATTTCCATTACTGTAGGCCCATAAACATCAAAATGGTCCTAGCGAAGTAATGGACTCGTTATTGATTTACAAGGGAAGTGGCTGAGGGGGTGAGTGTCCAGGTGGTTATGGGAAGCCTGTCAAAGGCGGCTGGACAGGGAATGAGGCATGAGAAGTGTGGATCCCAGCTCCAGCCTCATCAGTGGGTCCACGCCACTGCCCTGCCAGGTGTGCCCACAGCTTAGACGTGGCTAAAAACCCTAGAAAACCCATCAGGCAAAGCCACAGGGTCAGGGTGGCTTATATATAAGGGACCTGAGTCTGCGAGTCTATACTGAAGTCTTCTGTTACCTGCCTACTGCATGTCACTTACTGAAAACGGTACGAAAAACACACAGCTGTTGGTTTTCCTGCAATTTCAAAAAATACATTTTTCTACAGTGTTATTTGGGCTGCTTCAGAGTAAAATTCTTGGAACTGACTCAACAACTGCAATCCAAAAACCCACGGTGTGCACTTGAAACTGCCTTTTATGCACACTTAAAGGCTGGCACAGACGCCTGGGATAATATATGAGAAATGCTTTGACTAAAAGCACCAGGAAATGATATTTTAAAAAGGATACCATACATGTTTTGATTGTAATGATAATCCCCCTGAGAGAATTCTGTCACTAACATGTGCTCTTCACTCAGAGTTTCATGTCCTTCTCGGTCAGGCCGTTTTTCAGAGCATGGTACACAGACAGGATGGGTCAGGAAACAGGTGATGCTGGGAGTGAAGGATTTTCATGGCTATGAAAGGAAGATATTCAGGTTCTACAGATAGAATGCAGCCTACTGAACTTTCACCAGAGCATTGTCTACTCCTCAGAACAGTTTAGGGCTAGCTGGGAACCCACACATCCTGACTTAGTTTCTGATTGCTGCTGCAACAAATGACCACAAATTTGGTGGCTCAAAACCACCAAATTCATCATCTAACAGTTCTGTACGTAAGTGATCTGACAAAAATCCCCTTTGCCATGAATGTAATAGTCACCGGCTCTGAGGATCAGGATACCTTTGAGAGCCCTTATTCTGCCCACTACATACCCAACTGCTTTGGTAGCAGGGTTAGTCTTAATTCATAAACTCGGGTTCGGGGTTCCCGTCGTGGCTCAGTGGTTAACGAATCCGACTAGGAACCATGAGGTTGCGGGTTCGATCCCTGGCCTTGCTCAGTGGGTTAAAGATCCGGCATTGCCGTGAGCTGTGGTGTAGGTTGCAGACACGGCTCGGATCCCGCGTTGCTGTGGCTGTGGCGAAGGCCAGCAGCTACAGCTCCTGTTAGACCCCTAGCCTGGGAACCTCCACATGCCACAGGTGCAGCCCTAGATAAGGCAAAAAGACAAAAAAAAACCAAACAAACAAAACATAAACTCGGGTTCATCACCTATCCTTTGAAAGGTACCATTCGCAGGGATTTCTAAGTCTCACGGACCTGTGTTTGAGTCCCAGACTGGCCACTTACTAATTATGTTGTTTTGGGCCAGTTATATAATCTTTCTAACCTCAATCTTTTCATCTGTAAAATGGGGATAATAATAGTACCTGGAGTTCCTGCTGTGGTGTAGAGGGTTAAGACTCCAGCACTGTCCCTTCAGCAGCTTGTGTTTGATCCACGACCTTGTGCTATGGGTTAAGGAGCTGTGTTGCTGCAGCTGTGGTGTCGGTTGCAGCTGTGGCTCAGATTTGATCCCTGGCTTGGGAACTTCCATGTGCCCATGTGTGTGGCCAAAAAAAAAAAAAAAAAAAAAATTTGAACCTCCCTTTTTAGAGTGTCGTTTGAATGAAATGAGATAATGCTAGGAAACAGCACAGTGCCTGGCACGTCGTAAACATTCAATGAATGTTTTTGGTTATTGTTATTATTGTGTGTCAGGGGGATGGAAAAGAAGTCAAATGCATGATATCCGCCCTTGTGGAGTCTGGGGAGTCAGGCATACTCACACGTGTAGCTGCGGAGTAAGACAATACACAGGAACAAAGAGTGAAAAATATAGAACAATATCAGGCTGAATGGGCTACTGGAGACACTAACTGCTGTTGAGGAAAGTAAGATATTTTCAGTC
This sequence comes from Catagonus wagneri, assembly GCA_004024745.2. NCBI lineage: Eukaryota > Metazoa > Chordata > Mammalia > Artiodactyla > Tayassuidae > Catagonus > Catagonus wagneri. The sequence continues at coordinate 10,472,166 of PVHT020000009.1, read as the reverse complement.
ATCGGGAAATGTAGGAATGGAGGGGGCAGGCTTGATGCTGGAACTAGAAGGCTGGCTATACATGGATGGAGGAGGAAATGCTGGGCACATGGGCATTTATCTGGCATGTTACAAGAGGGCAGTAAATAAGATGATCATTTATTTGGGAAGGGGTGTTCATTCATTCATTTTTTGTTTTTCCCAGAACGTTTAGGGCAGTAGTGGACTCTTAGACAGGAAGTGTCCACACTGTGGAAGGCCGTGAATTCCAGGTTATAGGGTTAAATTTTTCCTGGTGATAGCGGGGAGCAGGAATGTTTTAGAGCTGATGAACAGTCACGGTGAAAGCAGTGTTTCAGAAGGTTGGTCTGAGAGGAGTGTATGTAGGTGCCTCAGCTGAAGGAGAGCCTGGAGATAGGGTGACCTGCTGGGAGAAGATGTCAATGGTCTAGGAAATAATGACTGGAGGAGATGTGATAGCAATCGGCCTCAGAAAAGGGAATCACTGCAAGAGATGATGCAAGAGACGCAATAAAGCAAGGACAAAGGGCCTCGGTGATAAAGAGGGAAAGGACCAGAAATTCCTGGAAGTTTGGTGATGGCAATAATAGAAGTCAGAAATGAGTTCAGTTGGCATTTTCCTGTGTTTGTTGAAGACGTTGGCAGATCATGCAGGTGGCACACGTCCAGCAGGCATTGGAAATGTGGCATTGGAACTGACAGAGAGGTCACAGCTGGATGATCTGGCTTGAAAATCTTCAGCTGAGATGGTGGCTGAAATCCTTCACTCCCTCCCCCCGAGCCTTTCAGGATCAAACCCATTTTAGTGGCCATCCTGGTGGATTCCTAGCCTCATCCCTCCTCTCCTCATCCCATGTGTCCCTTTTCAGTCCTTGTTACAGACTGAATCTTATCTCCCTAAAACTTCTAAGCTGGAGTCCTAACCTCCCATACCGCAGACTGGGACTGTCTTTGGAGATAGTCTTTAAAGAAGTAATCAAGTTTAAATGAGGTCTTCGGGGTGAGCCTTACTCCAATATGACTGGTGTGCTTATAAGGAGAGGGGATTAGGACAAAGACACATACAGAGGAAAGGCTAGGTGAAGACACAGGGAGAAGACAGCCATCAGCCAACCAAGGAAAGAGACCTTAGAAAAAACAGCCCTACCATGTGCTATTACTTCTACGTCGAATCTAAAATGTGGCACAACTGAACCTGTCTGCAGAACAGAAACAGACTCACAGACATAGAGAACAGACTTGAGGCTGCCAAGGGGGATGAGGGAGGGTATGGGGTGGACTGGAGTTTGGGATTAGTAGATGCAAACTATTACATTTAGAATGGATAAACAATGAGGTCCTACTGTACAGCACGGGGAACTGGATCCAGTCTCTTGTGATAGAACATGATGGAAGATATATGAGAAAAAGAATGTATCTATATGTATGACTGGGTCACTATGCTGTGCAAAAGAAATTGACACAACACTGTAAATCGACTATTACTTTAATTTTAAAAAAATTTAAAAAGAAAAAAAAACCCATAGACATCTTGATCTTGGACTCTTCGACTCCAGAGTCATGAGAAAATGACGTTCTGTGCTGTTTTAGCCACCTAGTCTGGGGTACCTGGTCATGGCAGCCCCAGCAAATATAACATATGCCTCCAGGGACCAGCGCCCTTGTTCGACCACCCCATCTGAGCTGAGGGCTCCCCGTCTGCCAAGGCAGCCCCCTGCTTACATTTTACCAGGTCTGTTTCCCAGCCACTCATATTCTCTGGGTATATTAGTGGGTGGGGTTTAGTAGTTTTCAGAAATGCTGTTGCCTGTGAACTGAAAATAAGGTTATTCTTCCCTGCTAGCAGTGCTCTGTATCTCAGGAGGCTCCCCGCGGTGGCGGTGGCGACGCTGGAGTCCAGGGCAGGGCTTGTGGGAGAAGGAACTGGTCAGAGAGCTCACAGCTGTTGGAGGACTGCTCGGCCACCTGTTCCTAAGGCGGCCTCTGGCAATGGGTTCCTCCACGTGCCTTCCTCTGCAGGCACACTCAGGACAGAAAGAAATGTGTCCTTCCTCATGAACCAGACAAGAAAATGAGATTTTATCGCACCCATAACTCAAAAGAGGTTTTTTAAAAAAATGTAGTGAATGATTCTGGGTCTTAACCAGGCCCTACTTTTCAAAACACAAAAGGCTAGGAGGGTTGAAGACCAAGTCAGATCATAGACAAAATAGCCCTCAGAGGAAATCAACAGGGGGATATTTTTGCACAACCGCCTACGAAGAGCTTATCTGTGAAAGGGGAGAGTAGCTCCTGCTTTTTCAACTGGACAGATTCCAAGTCCTGTCCTGAAGACTTCTGTGACAGCGAAATGTGACACAGTCCTTGGTGACTTCTGTGTTCATTAGAGCTGGCCTTTATGATGGATTGAGGTCGTTATTATGAGGAAGATGCTGATGAACTGTTCTCCATCTTCTCAGAGGACAGAATGAGAGCAAATGGGCTGAAGGTGTAGCCAAAAGAGTCGTGTCGGAAAGAGCTTGCTTCTAAGGCCATTTTCAGGTCCGACTAAGTTGTGCTTTAGCTCCCTCCTCTGGGCTTTCCGGGTACTACCCTGCATTTCTCACTAGGGCTCCACGAACTGCATCGTGGCGTCACTTGTCTGTGCCTGTTCCTACCAGTAGGCTGCGTGTTCACCAAAGGGGGATGTCCTGTGTCTCCTCTGTCTTTGTCCCCCTGCTTCAGCCTCTAGCTGGCACTGGATGAGCCCTCAGTGGATGAAAAGGAAATGACTCTTGGAAATGACTTTGATGACTGTGTTCCTTTGGATTATCAAATAAATATGAAGAGCAGTGAAAATCTAGCATATATTGATGGTTAAGACATAATTATTGACTCATTGATTTATAGAGGGCTGGCAAGCACAGGTATCTGCCAGTGGAAAAGGTGTGGCTTTTTCTCTAGAGATTTCGCTGTTTTTTTTTTTTTTTGGCTGTGCCCATGGCATGTGGAAGTTCCTGGTCTGCTGCAGTGACAGTATTGGATCCTTAACCTGCTGCACCACAAGAGAACTCCCATCCTCTCTAGAGAGTTTTAATGAAGGTGATAGTGATGTTTCTTAGTTGAAGTGTGAGCACCTGCTGAATGCAGACCTTCTCCAGGCATAGAGGTGACTAGAACAGGAAGCCATGTACTACACGGTCAGTGGAGTTGCCGTTTATGGACTCCTGCCGGGTGCTTCGTGCATGCTATTTCATTTGATTCTCACATACTTCTTGGGATGAATATGGTTTTCCCCCTATTTTACAGATGGGGGAACTGGGGTTCTGAGAAGGTGAGTTATTCCTTCGGTGAACTGCATTTATTATGTTCCTGCTACATGCCAAACACTGCCAGGCTCTAGGGTTCTGACAATGACAGTATGCATATGGTCCTTGATCCCTTGGAGCTTACAATCTAGCAGGAAAGAGAAACATAAAAGAAGGAAGGGATGCTACAGAAGTTTAACGGGGTACTATTGAAGTTCATAGCGGGAGGGTGCCCATCAAGAGCTCATGGTACAGTGAGAAATCGAGGAGCAGGCAGCCTGCTCCAATGGGCTTGCTTATAAGTGCTCCACGTGAGCAAGAACTAGGTGCTGTGGGAGCATCAGGAGAGAGTCAGGGAGGTTTCTTGGAGGAAGTGACATCCAGCTGAGACCTAGAAGCGGAATAGGATTGGCTAGGTTAAAAAAAAAAAAAGGGAGGGAGTGGAAAAGCGTGTCAAGGGAACAGACTATGCAGAGGCCCAGAGGTGAGGACAAAAGACCCTTGAAAGTCAACCTTGGCTGGAATACAGATTTTAAATGAGAAAGAAGCTGGAGAGGTAAGCAGGGGCCAGATCCTAAGGGTCATCATAAAAATCCTGGATTTGATCTCAAGGTAACCTGGCAGAGGATGAAGACAGAGGTGGACTGAACAAGGCAGGAGCAGGACAAGTGACTGATCCAAGGTCTTATGATCAGAAATCGGCTTTGGAGCTGAGCTTCAGTCCAGTTCTAAAGCCGCTCCTATGGCCACTGGTCCACCCTCAGGAAACGTTCTAAGTGGAAAAGAAAAGGTGGAGACTTGCCTGTGTTTTCTACCACTCTCCACATGGGCTTCGAATTTTCCATTCCCCTGGGACAAGTAGCAGGTCCAGAAGAGGGTAGGTCTCAGGCAAGGGGCAAGTGAGAGAGGCTGGCACCAAGGAGCGGTTTTATGACAGCGCTCCTGCCTCCTGACTGCTTTCTACCCCTTTTCTTAGGGTTGACGCTGCTGTCTGTCACACATCTGGACAAGGGACAGCCTCGCTGCCTCCAGGGGGCGTGAAGCTGCTGGCTCCAAGTCCAGGGGGTCAGGGAGCCTTCTACTGCCTCTCTAAAACACCAGAAGGAGAGGAACCAGATCGCCCTGCATCCGCCCCCCAACCCTCGTAAAAGGAACAGGTGTTGGGTGTGGAGGAAAAGAAACTTGAGTTCTCCTCGCTGCCAGTTGTGTTCTTGGTGGGTGGATTTGACATGCATACGCTTGTGTTTTGTTTCTCATCGTTTTCCTGTACACCTGCCTCCTCACTAGAGTTCACCAATGGTGAACTAAATCTACGTATCATTATTTCACATTTTGAACCCCCCACATGTTAAAATGCTTCCATGGTAAACAAAACATTTTCAAGAATTGCTCAAGAGAATCTGGAAAAAATAAGCTTGTCCTGTCCATCTTTCTATTTTCAGTAGGATGGCTGCCTTTGTTCACTTTTTTTTTTCTTTTACTATAGTGTAGCAGATAAGGGCATAGTCTCTCTCGGACTGAGTTCAAATCCTAACTCTGACACTTTCCAGCTGGATGACTTTAGGCAAATTACTTAACATTTCTGTGCCTCCGTTTCTTTATCTGTAAGAAAGAGATAATAAAAGGAACTGATTCCTGGTATGATTACGAGAATTAAATGAATTAACCAGAATGATGTCTGACACATAGTAAGTTCATAAACATCGAGCTACCATTATTATTCATGATTTCGATTGCACGTTTTTGGGTTTTTTTTTTTTTTGGTTTTCATTTTGCTTTTGAGATTTCAGTCCTTGGTTCAAATGTGCTTTTAGGAAAAGCTTTGGACAGAGCAGTCGTGCCAACCTTCACCCCGAGCACCCTCTCCACGTGAATTTCATCACCATACAAGGAGATGACTGTGAGACGCATATTCCCTGAGAATCGAAGGAGGAAGGTACAATTCTGCTGTGCTAAAGTTTCTGGAAGCCATCGGAAGCATTCGCAAAAGATGAAATAATATCCTGTGTGTTAACATATGTCACATCAATCATTCCCAACAGCCTGGGGCAGCCTATAGCACGCAGCCCAGTGACAAATCACAGAACCACAGGTGATTTTTTTTTAGTATAGATAATGTACGTCAGATGACTGCAATTCCAATTTTTTCCGAGTCATAGAGGAATGTCCATTAAGAGAGTGTCTATCGCTGTGTGGCTGGTTTTCTTCTAAGACCAGATGAACTGCTCTGTTTTGAACTAAGTTTGCGTGGTGGGCCAGTTAATTCTTTAGCTCTGAGACTGTCAGTGACTTTGTCTTCAAAAATAGCTTTAACCAGAAGACGCCCGCACAAGTGACAAAGAAGACTGCCCTTTGATTCTTCTCCACAGAGGCTGTGCTGAGCAAATTCTGTTCTCGACAGCCTGCACTGCCTGGGAATGTGCAGGTGACTCTGGAGACAGCCGTGCAGGGACGAGAACGGGCATACGGCCCTCATTGGCACAGCGCACCAAAGTAATTAAAAATGTCTTAAAATTCAGAAAACCCCCAGACTGTAAAGTATATCACGGGATATGTCAAATTAGCATTTTCTGCCTCTTTTTAACAATGCCATAATCTCATTAATCTACAGAAGGAACCAAATGCGTGGACGCCAACCAGTTGGCTGGACATATGTTGCATATTGGACTGGCCATTTGGCTGGATGCGATTAAAGTGGAGAAACTGCATTTTATTTTGGGCACTGAACCCAAATCTGGGCCTGCTTATTATTTTTTGAGCTCCTTTTCTAAAGTGATAGGTTTGTGAGTGCCAAAAATTCAGTACCGACTTGAGTTTAAAAAAAAAAAAAGGGAAGAAGCCTATAAAGAAACTCCATAGAGGAAAGGGACAAGGGTTGGAGATGGAAACGCTGGCTTCAGATCACCGGGGTAGATTAAATAGCAGCATTTACACTGTTACACATTAGATCTGTCAAATCTACTTCTGGGCAAGGTGGCTCTGTTGATTACGATGTTTTATTTATTTTGCACATATCACATATACTCTCACGCCTGTCAGCACAACACCTTACTTTAAAATTCTTTACTACCAAATAAGAAAGCTTTTAAATCTTCTCAATATTTCTGAAAGCAAAATGAATGTGTATTGTTTACCTGCCTGGCTATACCCACCGTCTTAGCTTGGGTTGCTCTAACATTTTATCCTAGACTAGGTGGCTTAAACAATAGAAAGTGATTTCTCACAGTTCTGGTGGCTGGAAGGTCAAGGTCAAGGTGCTGGCTAATTTGGTCTCTTCCTGATGTGGCTTCTTACCAGGTCCTCATGTGTGGGGAGAGGTCATCTCTCTTGTGTCTCGTGTTATAAGGGCACAAGTCCCCTTCCCGAGGGCTCTACCCTTACGACCTAGTCACCCCCAAAGATGCCAGCTTCAGGTACACTCACATTGTGGGTGAAAGCTTCAGCATATGAGCTACCTTCAGCCCGGTTTGGGGGATCCATTCTGTCCATAACATGCACTGAGATTTCTGGAGTATTTGGCAGTGTAAGAAAACTGCTTTGCTGTGACACTATTAGGTGTTTGTAGTCGGAGAAAATTTACAACTAGCTCTCGTACTGGCCAGGGTATGACATCTTCAGAAGAGTATAAAGTGGAATAGAGATGCAGAGGAGGCAGGGGTCACTTCTGGTGTGTGTTTATTTAGAGACACAGGTGGAATCCGAGTCAGAAAAACCTTCACGAGGGAGGTGGCGTTTGAGAAAAATGGGAGTAGGGTCTGATGGGCGGAGATGGAAAGTGACTAGAAATCTCAGGAGTAAAGGGTGGACGGTAGGAAGTCACAGGAAGATGTGCAAAGGAGGGCACAGGAGGATGAGTTTAGGAAGGTAGATATTGGAGAGGACTCAGTGGCAGCTCAAAGGCCGTAGAGGGCTGTGGGGGCCACTGAAGTATTTGAGCAGAGCAATGACAGAAGTTGTATATGTTCTTTAGGATGAACAAGACGGCAGGGTGTGGTGAGTGGATTAGATCGGGGAGAATATCAGAAAGGAGATGATGACGGCAGACCAGGTGAGACAGGACGAGAAAGGGCAGTGAAAAGCAGGAATGTATAGCCAGAGTTATTGTGGAAACAAAATCCAGAGAATATGGACACTGCGTGGCTGCTGGGTGATACAACAGGATCATAGGAACCCCAAGTTATCATTTGAAACAATAAGCATCATTATGCATTTGTAGGCAGGTTAGTTCTGTGTGTGTGTGCGTGTGTGTGTGTGTGTGTGTTTAGGGCTGTACCCGCAGCATATGGAAATTCCCAGACTAGGGGTCAACATGGAGCTACAGCTCCCGGCCTACGCCACAGCCACTGCAACGCTGGATCTGAGCCACATCTGAGAACTGCACCACAGCTCATAGCAACGCGGGATCCTTAACCCACTGAGTGAGGCCAGGGATCGAACCCATATTCTCATGGATACTAGTCGGATTCTTAACCCACTGAGCCATGACGGGAAGTCCGGCAGGTTAGTTCTTGTAAATCGCTCTGATTTACAGAATGCTCAACAGACGAAATTCTACTCTATTAAAGATGCCTTTGAAAAACAAAGTCTTTCATTCCCTCGGATTACAGTAAGCTATGTCTAGAGCAGGATGGGTGTGGGTGAGGGGGGAAGCAGGACCCCCGTTCTGTTTTAAGCTGTGCCACCCTGCACCCTGGACTCAGACATTCTGGGTGGCTTGTTAGAAAGATTCTAAAACCTGGCAGGAGGACCAGCAGTGGAACTATCTGTAGGGCTTAAAAACGCCACACACCCCCTTCCACGGCAAGCCTTAATGTCTTCATATAAGATCCGGACACTGACTTTTGTTCATCACTTTTACAAGAATTTCCGCCAAATGGTGGATGGGATAGAGAAATGTGTTGGTGAGAATTTTAAGTACTGTAGTTCCAATGGCCCTGAGATATCTCTATAGTTTCTTTTTTTTTGAAATAAGATGTTCAAGTCATCTGCTTTATTTATTTATTTATTTATTTATTTATTGCTTTTTTTAGGGCCACACCTGTGGCATATGAAAGTTCCCAGGCTAGGGGTCTAACAGGAGCTGTAGCTGCCGGCCTACACCACAGCCACAGCAACGTGGGATCCGAGCCGCGTCTGTGAACTACACCACAGCTCACGGCAACGCCGGATCCTTAACCCACTGAGCAAGGCCAGGGATTGAACCTGCATCCTCATGGTTCCTAGTTGGATTTGTTTCCGCTGTGCCACGACGGAAACTCCCTCTCTACAAATTTTTAAGATCAAAGGCTGCTACTGGCTGGTCAAGTGCTGGCCTAGGAGACGCTCAGGTGGAGGAAGAAAGAGGCGTACGCTTTGATAGAGTGCTCCTTTTTTTTTTTCTTTTTCTTTTTGGCCACACCTGTGGCATGCAGAAGTTCCGCGCCAGGGATCAAACTTGCGCCAGAACAGCGATACGAACCACAGCAGTGACAATGCCGGATCCTTAACCTGCTGCGCCACCAGGAAACTCCAGATAGGGCGCTCTTTAGACCTCGGTCCTAAACCCAGAGCTGATATGAGCAGGTTTCCATCTTAGGAGAGACAGTATCCTTTTGATTTCATCAATCTCTCTTTATGTGGCAGCAGTTTTCTGTTCGGAAATGAGGCCTCTGAGACTCTTGGCACAGAAATATTAAATTAGAAGTCTATCCATGAAGACTTCTCTGATTTAATTAAGTGACAATCTCCCGGGATTGAGCAGCATATAGAGTAATAAACCCATCATAGAGAACACCTAAATATGTGGCCTTTCGTGCAGATTTGTTATCATTATAATAAGATTCTAGCGCTATACGAAAGCATTCAGAAATGAATAATTTGAAGAAATGCTTGGTAGCATTCGTCATTTTGATATTGTGATTCCGAGCCAGGCAAACGTGAAACAAAATGTGTTCCCCGAGTTCAAGTAAAGGTACCAAGACAACATGAAACATAACTGGGTTTTTCTTACTATCAGGGGAGAGGCTGATGAAAGGATAGAGAGCTTTCTGTCTTGTGATGGGACCACAGCCGTGGCACATGGAACTTCCTGGGCCAGGGACTGAACCCATGCCACAGCAGCGACCCAAGCTGCTGCAGTGACAACGTCGGATCCTTAAGTCACTGTGCCGCAAGGGAACTCTGGAAAATTTTAAAGCCTTTGGCAGATTGTTTTTGGGGTGTGTGTGGGGGGATTACCTTAATACGTTCCCTTCCTAAGAGGGAGGAAATTCCTCCATAAAAGAGGAACTTAACGAGCTCATTTTGTAGATGATGAAACCTTATTGACCAAGGCATTAGGTTAGCTCACCTGCGGGTGATGTCAGTGGCAGAAAGCTCAGCTTGGGGGCTCTAGGGTGAGATCTGGCTCCAGGCTCTGCCCCTTCCTACCTGTCGCCTTGGGCAGGTCTTCTAGGTTTCTGAGCCTCAGTTACCTTGTATGTAATATGGGGACATAATACATAAGAGAATAGGTCGGAGCCTGGAACCGCGTGTCATATGTAACTGATGCTCAGTAAATATTAGTGGCCATTAGCATCACCGCTATTTAATAACAAACCTGCTCCAGATTCCTATGCTTGGACCGCACCTTGCTGCCAGTGCTGAACGCGCCTGCCTCTGGCCGGGATAAGGATGCTTGGCTGCTGATTTGGGCGATGGGCTTTAACGCCTAGCCTCAGTCCTTCTGTTCTTATTCCAGTCTCCTTCTAGCTCCGTGCACTTGCATTTCTCTTTGGCTGCCCTTGGATCAGAGTAGCCTGTGCTGACGTGCTTGAACTTCCGGGGCTATTGCTGCTTCTTCGACAAGAACTTCATTTGGAGAATTGTATAATCAAGAGTCAGAAAGCAGGGCAGGCTGTAAATCCTAGTTTTATACCTGGCTATCTGAGGACATCTACAGCCCAGGAAGCTGGCATAGCAGTGATTTCAGGCTTGAGAGCTGGGGTAAAACTGTGTTGAAATCCTTATTCCCAGATAATTTCTCAGTCTCCACAAGCCTCAGTTCCCTCATCCTTAAAATGGGGATACAGATTCCCAACTCACAAGACTGTTACAAGGATTGAAACGACAAAAGTCAGGGAGCGATATACCGGCTGTAAATATTAACTGTTGTTACCATCATAGGAACCCTGGCCCTGCCACATAGCAGTTGTTTGGGGTCCCGGAGAAGTTTCTTGATTTCCCTAAGCCTCAACTTTCTCATCTGGAAAATGGGGATGGGAGTTCCTGTCGTGGCTCAGCAGAACGAATCTGACTAGGAACCATGAGGTTGCAGGTTCGAGCCCTGGCCTCGCTCAGTGGGTTAAGGATCCAGCATTGCCGTGAGCTGTGGTGTAGGTTGCAGACGCGGCTCGGATCCCGCGTTGCTGTGGCTGTGGTGTAGGCCGGCGGCTACAGCTCCATTTAGACCCCTAGCCTGGGAACCTCCATATGCCACGGGTGTGGCCCTGAAAAGACAAAGAAAGAAAGAAAGAAAGAAAGAAAGAAAGAAAGAAAGAAAGAAAGAAAGAAAGGAAGGAAGAAAGAAAATGGGGTTAAGAATAATCTGTACCTCAGAGAATTAGTATGAGGACTGAATAGTATCACAGAAGTGTTCAGCTCAGCATTACTAAGTACCCAGTCAATACTGGCTGCTGTTATTAGCGTTGCAGTATGACCATGGATAAATTCTTTAATCTCTCAGCGGCTCACGTGTAAAACTGAAAGTTATATCTGTCTCATAAAGACGGGGAATAGATGTTATACATAACAGACAAGATGCACAGCAAATTCTCGCGGAGGGAGTTATTTCATGATTTCCTCAAATTAGCCTTCACGCTGGAGAGCCCTCACTGGCTGAAGGCCTTCCGTGGCCAGCTCTGTGCCTTTCATTCGCTGCCCGAGCTGAACCACATTCCCCACAGAACTGACACGTTTCCAGAGTGGCTTCTGTTCCAGGTGTCACCGCGCAATCCAGCCGCTGCCTGGACGGGGCCTATGTCATTGCTTTGTACACAGACATGGCTCCAGGGGCCCCAGTGGCAGCCAGGCCCGTGAGGCCACTGTATTTGACTTTTGTGGGTCAACAAACATTTGAAATTAAATAAGCCTGTTAGTCACGGCAGGTTCAGGTTGCTGTAATTAGTTTCTCCCTGGCCTGCTGGAGCAGCAGCAGGCCTGCGCGTCTCACTGGCTGTGCGGCAGGAAAATGCTCGTCCCAGAGCTCTAAGGGTGCGGCGGCTGAAAGCACTTGATGTTGATGCTTCAGGACAGATGCTGGCAAAAGCCTCTTCCTGTGTTGGTGGCGGCGAGTATGGGGCCTTTAATTTTTCAGGCTGCAGAGAGTCACCGAGTGAGCTATTAGGTTTAGCGGTGGGAATACAAAAATGGCCTAGACAGACTCTGGTCGCAGGGGACTGTGATGGGCCAGCAACAGGGATGGCCACGCAGAGGCCAGGAAGCAGACAAGGACCACAGCCTTCTCACTGGCCCCGGGGCTGCTCTTTGGATCCGGCTGGGAGGTGGGGCTCATCCAGGTGTGGCCACCTGCTGGGTCCTGGACTGGCTTACCTGCGAGTGGCCTAGTGCCCCCTTGGTCCTCTCCTCCCATACAGGGCTAGCTCCTTTCCCTGCTCAGAAGCTCTGAGCCACCCGGAAACTTGGCCTCCTTGTCTGTCTATTTCCTGGAAATTTAGCACCTTTTAGACTGAATTACAGTCTCTACATATCATTACCCTGCAATCTGCCAAACCTGGGATGCATTTGATCGTAATGATAGTGATATTAATAATGATAATGACAATGACAAGACATCGCTTTGGTAGGGTTCTTTTGATTTTTCATAGCGAATTGTATTTTTATCTCATTTCCCCCCCAGAAGTGACTGCACACTCATCATCTCCACCAAGCATTTACTGAGTATCAATCATATTTATCAGCCCTGGAGGTGCAAAGAAGTATAAGATACAGTGTCTGCCTACCGACCCTCCACCCTCCAAAGGTAAGCAGTGTGGAAAGTGAAAACATAAATTTGTACACCTCCCTGCTATGTGGTAGCTCTGTGACCCTTGGCATGTTATATAACCTCGGCTTTCATGCCTATTAATATAGGAATAAAAATAGAACTTTGTTCTTAGGATCTTTCTATGCATGAGGCTTACATGCAATCCTAGTAAATGTCAGCATTAAAGTAGGCACCCACAATGTGCGAAGGGCATTATAAGCATAATCTACACCTTATTTCAGCTTTGCAAGCTTAAATATTATGCTCCCATCTTATAGGTTTCCTATAGGTTCTTACAGGTTTCCTGTAAGATGGGAGCATATAAGATGGGAGGCCTAGAGACTTTGGAAAAGTCTCTTATTATGTGGAAAAGCTGGGATTCAAACCCAGATCTTGTCTAGAGACCCATTCTTTGTAAGACAGCTTACTGGGCACTAAACTCAAGGAGTGGGAAAAAAAAAGAAAAAAAAAATGGAGTTCCCTTCGTAGCTCAGCAGTTAGCAAACCTGGCTAGCATTCATGAGCATGCAGGTCCGATCCCTGGCCTTGCTCAGTGGGTTAAGGATTTGGCATTTTTGTGAGCTGTGGTGTAAGTGGCAGATGCGGCTCAGATCCCGCATTGCTGTGGCTCTGGTCTAGGCCAGCAGCTACAGCTCTGATTTAACCCCTAACCTGGGAAGCTCCATATGCCGCAGGTGCGGCCCTAAAAAGATTAAATAAATAACTAATAAACTCAAGGACTGGTACAAACCCTGAGAACTGGAGGCAAGCAGGCCCAAGAGATGAGTGCCTAGTTATTCTGAACATGTTCTTGGTTCTGCCCTACTTCAAATTTTATGCATTTCTACTTTTTATTTATTTTCCTCGTTTCGGCTGGGCCTGTGATATGCAGAAGGTCCTAGGCCAGGGATCGAACCCGTGCCACAGCAGTGGCCCAAGCCACAGCAGTGACAACGCTGGATCCTTAACCCGCTGTACTACCACTGAACTCTTCTGCCCTTCTACTTTTAACAAGAAAACCCAGAAGCATATGCCTCCTGAATACTTTGTGTTTATATCTGTGTTTGCAGGTAGTTAAGATATTTTGCTTTCAGTCAATGCTAGTGTAAGGTATTTTTATTCAAAGCTTTGCTCATTTAAAAGGAGGTGTTTTGGAGTTACCCCGTGGCTCATCAGGTTAAGAATCCGGCATTGTCAATGCCGTGGCTTTGGTAACAGCTGTGACAGCGCTTGGGTCTCTGGCCTGGGAACTTCTGCAAGCCATGGGCGTGGCCAAAAAGGGGCGGGGCGGGGCGGGGTGGGGAAGAGCCTCTTGTTTAAATAAGAGTATTTGGGGACAGCAAGGCTACACGGTTGAGACTTTGTGACTCCACTTGGAATCAGTGCCCTCTGGTGGTAAATACTGGAAATCATTCACTTAACAGAGTCTTGGGAACCAAAGGAAAAAAATCTTGGATCTACCAAAGATCTTTCTGACATCTCTTGCTAAAATATTAACCAGTCAACCCTGGACTCCTTATTTTCTTTTCATAAAAATATTTTTGTAAAGTTCCAAAACGGTAAGAAAGAGGTGACTCTGTCCACAAGTATTGGCTGCCTTTGCCTCTAATGCTTTCCGGTGGTAAATATTTTAAAATCAATGATTTTGTGTTATGTGAATTAATGTCAAGGGAAGTAAATATAGTCTAAAGACTCTTTCCCACAGAGTCATTTTTCTAGAATAGTCTATTGAAATTCACTTTTCACTTATTTATGTCTTTTTCTCCATAAAATACACTTGGGGGGAAAAAAAAGGATACAAGTCGAATTTTGCTTGTGTTTGTTTGGAATCATTGTTCCAAAGCCCTTGGTTGAAGGCGGGATATTCGCTTTCCCTGAGACGCTCAGAAATCAAGGGCAGAGCTGAAAATAAATTGTGTGATTCTGAGGAGAGTATCACTGAAATTTCCATCTTTGTTCTCAGGTTCTCATTCGTGGCCCCTAACTCTGTGGCCCACCGCACGTCCTGAATGGTGTTCCTTTGAAAGGGGTTCTATGAGCAGGTGCCACGGGGCCGCCACCGTGGCAGGTGGTGTACATCCTGTGTGACCTTCACAACTGCCCTCTGGTTAGAGCCTTGTTTTCTCTGAGAAAGACACTCAGAGAACTTAAGGAACTTGCTACCCATCTGTTAAGTGGAAGACCTGGGGTTCGACCTCAAGTCTCTGACTTCTGCATTTATGGCTTGGCCTCCTCCCTGTGCGGGACCCCAAATGCTGGGTCGAATTCACCTGCAGCTCAACTACAGCTCAAGCCCAAACTGCAGTGGCGCGCTTGGCTGTGCGCTATGTTCCAAGGGGACAGTGGCAGCAGGCTAATGTGTTTGTGTAAACAGTCTTGGCTGACGCGTGGCAATGTCACCTCTGCAGAGCCAGAACAAACAGAAAGCTCTGCTTTGCTCCCTACAGATGAGTTAAGAGCAAAAATACCAACGACCTGCACCATGACAGGGAGATTTGCACAAAGCCATGCCTACCCAGCCTGGGAGAGCTCCTTTAAACCTAGTGGCCACCTCGAGGCACAAGTTAGAATCCTGAAATGGATCCTGCCCCCCACCCCAAGCAACTGGACCCAAGCCAAGCTCCTGTTTCACAGAGTCTCTCTCTTGGCCCCTGACTTGACTTTGCTATTCATTTGCTGAGCACAGGCTGACACTGTCCCTGAGATGTGATACACCTTGGCTGCTTTCTTATTTAATGACGTAGCTCCCAAAGGCAGTCCTGCCTCCCTTCCTTGGAAAAAGTACCTTGTAAAGCTATGTATAATCCCAATCTTCTCACTCACTGATACACTGTTGGCAGGAGGTAAACTGACCCTTTTGGAGGGCAATTTGGCAGTGGCTATTTTGCAATTTCACTTCCAGAAATAATTTATTCTATATAACTACCCCTGCACATGTTCACAGATACAGTTACAGGAATGTTCATTGCGGTATTGTTTGTAAAAGCAAAAAAATAAAATAAAAAAAAAAGGAAAGACTCTCATATCTATTAACAGGATACTAATTAAACAAATTATGATTACTTGATTCCAGGATTTTTTTTTTTTTTGTCTTTTTGCCTTTTCTAGGGCCACACTCGCAGCATATGGAAGTTCCCAGGCTAGGGGTCCAATCGGAGCTGTAGCCGCCGGCCTTTGCCACAGCCACAGCAACGCGGGATCCGAGCCACGTCTGCAACCTACACCACAGCTCACGGCAATGCTGGATCCTTAACCCACTGAGCGAGGCCAGGGATAGAACCTGCAACCTCATGGCTCCTAGTCGGATTTGTTAACCACTGAGCCACGACGGGAACTCCTAGGATATGTTTGTAATATAAAATCAAACAGCTGTTAACGACAACATGGATATGTATGTTCATGTTCCTACAACATATAGCTGGAAATAGTTCTACAATAAACTGGTCAATTCAAAAAATAAAGGCGAGTTGAAGTGCAGTGTATATAGTCAAAAAATTATGTGACTTTCCATATTCATAGAAAAAAATATCTGGGGTGCTGTACTCCGGACTGTTAATGGGGGTAATCCCTGGGGAATGAGGAAGGAATAGGACAGGCTGGAGGGAGCGTCTATTTTCTATTAATAAAATGCAGGATTATTTAAACACTTTAAAGTAATCAGCACATGTGAGTTTCAGAGTTAAAAAATTATGGTTTCTACATATTAATTGCAGCCAAAATATTTGAAACACAATTCAACCAAGAATCTAGATATGTAGCATGTCAGGTCCACTTGATCAAGTACTTTTAGGACTCCGTTCCACTTATTTGTCCCAGATGCACCTCGGCCAAGGCCCTCCAGCTTGCCTCGGGTGGACTCGAAGACTAAAGTGTGTGAAAGCTGGACCGTGGTCGGCGCAGGCAAGCAGCCTCCCTCTCTGCTGTATTTCACGCTACTTCCAGACTTCGCGGTACCCTACTCTGGAATATCGTCGGACACAGGAACACACAGTGGGGAAGGATGATGACATGACTCAATTAAAAATGGAAATAAATTAGGAGGCATAGTGGAAGAAAGCCCAGTTGGGCAAACCGGAAGTAGCCCCTGGAAGGTTTCCTGGCCCCGTTCCTAGAGACAGGCTGGTCCCCATAAGTGGACAGGACCACTTGTGATTTCCAAGCAGGCTGGCAGATGGCATGCAATACACACGGAGCACATGCCAGGCTGGGGGCTGACGATACTAAAGCAGGATCTGGGTCCTAGTCCTAGAGGGTGTGGGGTACCAGGTCGATAGCCAAAAAATTAGGTATGAGGAATAGCATTACCCAGCATAGGCCATGGGGTGAGAAGGGTCTCAAGAACAGAGCAGAAGAAAGTTCTCCGAAAGTCTGCTTGCAGAAGGTCAGCGTCAGTAAGACCTGGGGCTGGGGCTGGCCCCGAGGACTCAGGGGCAGGAGGCGGTGGGGCGGGGACCGAGGGGCTCAGGCTGGTGGGAGAGAAGACCTGCCTGAGCGGCAGCTGCAGATGGCCCGAGACGTGGGGAATTTTGCCTCCTCTGGTTTCCAGTCACCTCCAGCCTCTTAAAAAACTGAGTTGAGGGTGGGTGTTGTGGGGGTGGGTAGCACAGGAGTGGCTTAATAAGCAAGTAAAGCTACGGCTCTTCCTCCAGACAGCAACGGGACTCACTCCCTCGGCTCCAAGTCTGCTCTGAAGTCCGCTTCTCAGGGAAGCCTAACCTGACGGTACTGGTTAAATTGTACTCCCCGAGTTCCCGCTGTGGCCAAGTGGGTTAAGAATCTGACTGCAGTTGCTAGGGTTGCTGTGGAGGTGGTGGGGTTCAATCCCTGGCCTGGCCCCGCGGGTTAAGGATCTGGTGTTGAAGCAGCTGCTGCATAGGCTTGGATTCAATTCCCAGCTGGGATTCAACCCCTGGCCTGAGAATTTCCGCTATGCCATGGGTGTGGCCATTAAAAAAAGAAAGAAAGAAAAAAATGGAGTTCTCCTCATGGCTCAGTGGTTAACCAACCACTATATCCATGACGATGAAGGTCCGATCCCTGGCCTCGCTCAGTGGGTTAAAGATCTGGCGTTGCCATGAGCTGTGGTGTAGGTCGCAGACGCGGCTCGGATCTGGTGTTGCTGTGGCTGTGGTGTAGACCGGTGGCTACAACTCCGATTCAACCCCTAGCCTGGGAACCTCCATGTGCCACAGGTACGGCCCTAAAAAGACTGAAAAAAAAGAAGAAGAAAAGGAAAAAAAAAGCTGCATTTCAAATTTCCCTTACTTTTTGTTTTTACCCCCCGATGATCACCACAAAATTTACTGAATTTTTTAATGTTTTTTGCCTACCTCCCTTCATAGCCTCCTTCTTGCATCTTAGAATGCAAATTCTACGCGCAAACGCAGTGGTTTTTGTCCGTTTTGTTCACTGACAAACAGCCGGTGCCTAGAACAGCGCCCAACACAAGAAGCATTCTGTAAGTATTGGCTGAATGAATGGTAAAGGACCTGGGATCCTTCGGTCACAGAATGTAGCCCAACACAGAAACCATTTCCGAAGCATTTCCAAAGAACTGCTCTGTTTCTCCTCCTCACACTCCCCAGTCTCCATGGATTTAGATCTTGGCACTCAGCCCAGGAGATCTGATTGCTGACAGAGGTTGAGTGAAGCAGTAAAGAGCATGGGTCTGCAGCCGGATAGACCCAGGCTGGAATCTAAGCCTCTCCACATACCAGCGGTGTGACTTTGGGGAAACGATCTTCTCAAACACCGAGAGTGAAATGTACGTGTGAATGCAGGAAGCCTGACATATAGTTGCCATCAATAAGCAGTAGCTTATATCATCAAGAATGGGGATGGATGAAAGAAGTGGAGCGGTGAATCTTAAAAAGACAGTTTCCTTCTTCAGAGTCATTTAAGCTGCCTTAAATGAAAATGTCAGGGGAACCCCCCCCCCGTTCTAGTTAATTTTAAAGTATTAACAGGTTGTAGTAGATTCCAGGTACGTCCTGCAATAAGATAAGTTTTGTAAGGCCCAAGTAAGCACAGCGTCTTGGAGTTAGGCCATGTCCTTGAACCTCAGCTCTCCTTCCGTAGAAAGTGCATAGAAACCACGGGGCATCCCACGCCTGGGATGCAGCGCGCGCAGCCGAGCAGAGGACGCGGGGCCGACATCAGGCGCCAGGTTACCAGCACAGACGGCGAAGAGCAAAATGCAAAACCTGTGGGTTCAGCTGAGGCGACAACGGCAGAAAGAGTCTGAGAAAGCGGACCAAAACTGAGCCGGAACCAAAGCCCAGGCAGGTGGTATGGCAGCTTTCTATCTAGAGCCCATGATACCATACAGGAGATGGGAGAAGGGAGCACAGGGCTAGCTGGGGCCGCCTTTCCGGCCATGCTAACCCCGCCTCCTCAGCAGCCAGGGAGCATCCAGGGCAGTCTCCCACCCCTCTTCCTCATTTCATGTCTGCTCCACTGCTTGGCTTCTTCCCTGTCCTTCTCCTCCTCTCTCCAGGACTGCTTTCTTCTGGGCGGAGTTTCTTTGAAAAGCACTTGCACCTCAATCATCCACTCATGATCTGCTCCTGGGAAAACTTAACCCAGGACGGGAGGCGTCTCCAGTTTTCAACAATTCAGGAAAGGATTCTGATTGGCCAGGTAAGGTCACATGCCCACCTCTGGCCATTGATTGGCAGCTTCTCTTCATTCCTGCTCCGTCTCCTACACCCACGTGATCTGATCTGGAAGGTCAAGCCCCTCTCTAACCCTTTATGTGACAGGCATTGAACTAGGCACTAAGGCTGCAGTCCGCCCGCATTCTCCCAGGTTTGCAGTCAAGCAAGAGAGAACCGTTAGACAAAGTTCGCAGTCCTGCATTTGCAAACTTTGGACAGTGTTATGAGGGAAAAGCACAGGATGCAGTAAGTGGAAGGCGGAGAGGTAGAGGAAGTGCCATGCCGGCTGGGTGCTGGATGGAGAGAAGGTGGTAAAGAGAGAACGGTATCATGGTGGGAGCGCAGGTGAGAGGATGATGGGGGCTTGGTTAGAGCGGTGGTCCTGGAATTGGGGCAAAGTGCAAGAAAACTCAAGAATCGTCTAAGAACCTTGTTGTCATAGAATGTGGATCTCATCTTCGCCAAGCCCTTCGCTGCCCTCGGGTGAAGGAAAAAACAAAGAAAAGCTACATCTCACTTGGCTAACATTCAGAAACTTTAGGAGAAGCAAAAGCAAATGAGTGGTGCCTTCTAGTCTAAAGAGTCATCGTGTTTACTAACGCCCTCGCCTCACCCCCCACCCCCCTACACACATTATTTTCAACAAATGCATTCATCTCCTGTTTGGGACTTTTAATAGAGAAGCGTTTTTTTTCTTTTGGCTTTTGAAAAATATTGCCTGAATAAATGTCACACACCTTGGCATTTCCCCATATTTTCATTATTTTTCTTCCTTTGGGGTGGGAGTGGAGGGTTCTCTAACGGATAATCTGATCTGTGAATCCGATCTCTGTTCCTGATTCTGTAGGTGACAGAGCTATTTTCACTTGCATCTTTCATGAGATTACTCACATATGAGGAAAAAATAGCTCAGAAATATAAGCCCACAATGTAGTGTGGATGGATGGTGATGGTTTTGCGGAGACACAGTCATCTGAGGTGTAAGTCATTACCCCAACGTGTATTTTTTTGTTAATTTAAAACTGCACCCACTGCATATGGAAGTTCCCAGGCTAGGGGTTGAATAGGCGCTGCAGCTGCCGGCCTACGCCACGGCCACAGCAACGCCAGATCCAAGCTGCGTCTGCAACCTACACCACAGCTCATGGCAATGCCAGATCCTTAAACCACTGAGCGAGACCAGGGATCGAGCCCACATGCTCCCGGATATTAGCTGGGCTCCTAACCCACTGAACCACAATGGGAACTCACCCCAAAGTGTATTTGATGCTGCCAAGCCCTCATCCCCAAGGAGCCCGGAGTGAAGGTACGGGAGCTGCCTGGTTGGGTGGAAGGCAGAGGCCTCACCCCTCTGCTGCCAGCCTTGGGGCAAACGCAGGGGTGGGTGGCTTTTCTGAAGTTGTGAAAGCGTATCAAACCAGCCTTGTTTCCAGGCAGTAGAAGGAACTAGAGTGTTGGGGGAACTCCTGAGTAACTCTAGCCCATGTCGCCTGCAATAGCAGGAAGAGGACCCTGAAATTTCAAGAATACAGCTGGCTGGTGCACAGTTGTACTAATTTGCCAGATCATCCTTCCATATGTCACTTCACCAAGCTCATTAACAAATATTTACAAACGACTTTGCTTAGACCGCAAAGGGATGTCCTTGTTGTCTGGTGTTGTGCGTGTGTGTCTTTTAAGTCTTCAGAATCCATCAGCTAATCAAGCGTCTCGGCCGTTCTCATTTTCTTTCCAGACATGCCTCTATTCCCAGTACTCAATTCCTTTAATCTCTACTCTTTTTGCTTTTGTTTTCTTTTTCTTTTAAAATCACCTTTCTCCTCTCTCTAAACTCCCATTCCGCCTTGTATTGTTCTTCTTTCATCTACTATGCTGCGGCCTCGCTCTTCTTCCTTGCCCGTTCTGTGCTCCCCCGCTACATTTCATGAACTCAGAAATTACCTTCCAAGTACCGTGGGTATCACTGTCTATTTAGTGGCAAGGGTTGCTCTCACTCTAGCTTAGAAGATGACATTTTCCAATGTATTCCCCATAGAGGCTGCCCGGTCTGACCCAGATAATGCTACCAGTTAAAATAACCCTGGCTCAGAGCCCATGGGACTCACCAGTCATTACGCTGTATTGGAAAGTAAAACTGATCTGGCAGCTTCATTAGATTATAATCAGCTCGAATCTTCCCTTCTGGCTTCTCAGAGCATAACATGTGTCTCCAGAAGCGGCAGAAGGAAGAAAAGCGCTTCTTCCCAGTTTTCTGTACTGCTTCGAGGCTCTTGGCTCAAATTAAACATTTACTTTCTTAGAGCAGAGAATGGCTCATTGACCACCGTGTCACTCGCCTTAAGTGGGCTTCTCATTTGTTTTGGAAGCTGGTAGGAGCTCCAGGATAGCATCTACCATCCAAGGGTACAGCTCCTAGGAACAGATTCTATAGGCCAGTGATGCTGGGTCAGGGAGCTTGGACCCCATTCTGTAACAGTAGTAATAACAGCCATCGCTTACTGGATGCTTATCAAATACCAGACCCCTGTTCTACATTAATTCATTTAATCCTCACATGAATCCTGTGAAGTATGTACTATGTTATCCCTATTTCAGGAGGAAGACACTGAAATACCGAGAAGCTAATTAACTTGCCCAGTGTAGCAGAGTTAGTAAGAGGCAGAATCAGGGATGGAAGCCCAGAGAGACCAGCTCTAAAATCCATCTCTTAGTATTTGCCTAGACCACAATCTGTGGGTTATAGGGAGCTACAGAAGGCTGGTAAATAACTGTGACAGGAAGACAATGATGCTTAGGAGGGGACTTTTGGAAGCACAGAGATCGAGTGATTGACAGATGAATGAAGGAATCTAGTAAGAGCCTCTAGGTGAATCCTGGCATGCAAATGTCCAAGTCTGAATTAGAGAGGCAGTGGCGAATACGGAAAGCTGTAGACGGGAGCGATGATAAGAGGAAAGAACACGGCCTGGGACGTTCAGCCTTGAGAGGACGGCAAGGCCATGGTCAGAAGCAGAGGTGGCAGAAAGGGCCCTGAGATTGAGGTGAGAGGTTTTCCAAGATGCAGAGATGAAGCTTCCTCAGGTCTCTCCACGTTCTGTGCCCCAAAGGAGGAATGCTGCCGTGCATCAGTCACGCTCAGGGGCACCAGCTTGCTAGAGGGTGGGGCTCTTGCTGGCAGAAGTGAAGAGAACTGAACCACCCTGCACCCCTTGTCTTCCCCGGACATGGAACCAAGACCCTCAGGGCCTGAGCACGGACCCACCCCCTTGGAAGTCCTTGTGGGTGGGGTCAGGGAAAAGGAGCCTGGAGGCCCAATGCAGGGAGAGGGTGTGCTTCTGCCTTCACGCCTCCTCCTACTCCCTCCCGGGAAGGGAAAATGGTGAGATGTGAAGGTCAAGAGCATGGTGAAGACCAGAGAGAAATGAGCCAAGTGACAGGCTGTTGAGCCTGCCCTTATTCTGTTTTTTTATTAAATTTATTTTTATTACTCATTGAATGTAATTACATTTATAGTTGTACAACAATCATCACAACCAAATTTTGTAGCATTTCCATCCCCTCCCCCGCCTATCTCCCTCCCCCCGAACCTGTCTCCTTCGGAAACAATAAGTTTTTTAAGTCTGTGGGTCTATATCTGTTCTGCAAAGAAGTTCCATGTATCCTGTTTTTAGACTCCACATATAAGTGATAGCATATGATGTTGGTGTCTCGCTGATCGACTAACCTCACTTAGCATAATAATTTCTAGGTCCATCCATGTTGCTTCAGGTGCCATTATTTCATTTCTTTTTAAGGCTGAGTAATATTCCATTGTGTATGTACCACATCTTCTTTATCCACTCCTCTGTCAATGGACATTTAGGCTGCTTCCATGTCTTGGCTATTGTATATAGTGCTGCAGTGAACACTGGAGTTACATGTGTCTTTTTGAGTCATGGTTTTCTCTGGATAGATGCCCAGGAATGGCTCTGCTGCATCAAATGGTAATTCTGTTTTTAGTTTTTTGAGGAACCCATGGTGGTTGCACCAATTTACATTCCCACCAACCTTGTAATAGAGTTTGCTTTTCTCCACACCCTCTCCGGCATTTATTGTTTGTGGACTTTGTTTTGATGATGGCCATTCTGGCCATTGTAAAGTGGTACCTTACAGTAGTTTTGATTTGCATTTCCCTAATAATTAGTGATGTTAAATATATTTTCATGTGTTTTTAGGCCATCTGTATGTCTTCTTTGGAGAACTGTCTGTTTAGATCTTCTGCCCATTTTTTTTTTTTTTTTTGATGGTGTTGTTTGTTTTCTTGGTATTGAGCTGCAGGAGGTGTTTATAAACTTTGAAGATTAATCCCTTGTCAGGCACTTCATTTGCAAATATTTTATCCCATTCTGTGAGTTGTGTTTTCGTTTTGTTTAGGGTTTCCTTTTCTGTGCAGAAATTTTTAAGTGTAAGGCCTGCCCTTATTCTGATCTGGCACTGAGGGCAAAAATTTTTTTATTTTGTTTATTTGTTTATTTTTATTGTTAAAGTATAGTTGATTTACAATGTTGTGCCCCCCTCAAAAAATTTTTTTAATTAAAAAAAAAAAAGGAGTTTTCAAAGCTCAGCTGAAGAAGAAGAGCTAGGGGTTTGGTACCACACTCCAGGCTGTACTGAAGACTGTGCATTTGCCCTTGAGCTGTGTTCTCTTGTAATCCAGGGCAGAAGTCATGATGGGGTGGAATTTAAGGATTCAGAATCAGCCTTCGCCATAATCGTGATGCTTCTTTTGTCTGATCAGACTTAAATTCCCCTCTGTAGTTCTTTAATGCTCTAACTTGCCTCTGTCCTCCCATTTCGATAAGATGCTCAATGGTGATAGCCCTGAAATATTTGGTGCAAAGAGCTGAAGGAGCTGTAAATATAAAGACACCTCCTCCAACCCTCCAGAATATTGCAGTGCCTTAGAAAATGAGCTGTCTGAAATCCTAATTTTAAAAAGCTTTTTTTTTTTTTTTTGCCTTTTGTCATTTTATGGCCGCACCCGTGGCATGTGGAGGTTTCCAGGCTAGGGGTCTAATTGGAGCTGTAGCCGCAGGCCTATGCCACAGCCACAGCAACGCGGGATCCGAGCCGTGTCTGCAACCTACACCACAGCTCACGGCAACGCCGGATCCTTAACCCACTGAGCAAGGCCAGGGATCGAACCCGCAACCTCATGGTTCCTAGTCGGATTCATTAACCACTGAGCCATAACGGGAACTCCTAAAAAGCTTAATAAACACATAAACACTGAGGGCCGTGTGAATGTGAATAATCCGGAGAAGTGAATGGAGGTATCTTTGTTCTTAAATAACATATGTTCACACTTCACACTTCATCATTTTAATTAACAAAGTGCTTTTTCCTGTAATTTCAGTGGGAAGTATCCCAGGGTAAGAGAAGGAGATTTGGATTTATGTGAAGAGGATTTATTTCATCACTGAATCCAAGTCGTGTTTTCCTCGCGTGAAAACAGACGGCAGAGACTTTATTTGTGGTCAAAGGCATTAGGTGAGAGAGTGAAGCTTTCTTTGACAGGCAGATTTGCATAAATTCAGGAAGTGATTTATGACATGATATGTCTCATAGAACCTGGTCCCTGGTCCTTGGCAGGTGTTTTTTTTTTTAAGGGCCTCACCTGTGGCATATGGAGGTTCCCAGGCCAGGGGTCTAATCGGAGCTATACCTGCCGGCCTACACCACAGCCACCGCAATGCCAGATCCAAGCTGGGTCCATGACCTACACCACAGCTCACAGCCACGTCGGATCCTTAACTCACTGTGGGACCAGAGATCGAACTCCAAAGCTCAAGGTTCCTAGCCGGATTCATTTCTGCTGCTGAAATATATATGTTTCTGCAGTGACTTCATTGTCATGGATTACTCCTGGGTCAATTTCCTCCTCAGAGTTCAGTGAACTTCTTGAATTGTAGTCCCTGGCTCTTTCTTCTCTTCTTGGTTTTTCACTGCTAATTTTGACTCCTATTTATAGAATGAAGGAGGATTCGGTGACACAGTTTCAGAACTGGGCTGAGAGTTCTGAGCTAGACAAGGCGGAGGGGATGTGAACCCATGAAAATTTTGCTCAGCACCTGGGACCATGCAGGTGTCTACAGGTAGGGGATCTTAAACTTTAGTGTGATGAGACTCTCCTTGTTAACAGTTACCATGCAAAAAAAAAAAGACAAAAAAACCCAAATTCCTTTTTTTTTTTTTGCCTTTTAGGGCCCCACCTGTGGCATATGGAGGTTCCCAGGCTAGAAGTCCAATCAGAGCTACAGCTTCCAGCCTGCACCACAGCCACAGTAACTCAGGATCTGAGCCACGTCTGTGATCTACACCACAGCTCAGGGCAACGCCGGATCCTTAACCCACTGTGCAGGTCAGGGGATCAAACCTGCGTCCTGATGCTGCACAGATGCTACTGATCCCATTGAGCCACAGCGGGAACTCCCAATAAATGTCTTTAGATTCTTATTATCCTGGGGACTTGCGTGTACAAGGCGCAAGTGGGGCAGAGTGTAGATCACATAGAAATGCGTTATGTGGCTCACAGCAGGCACTTGGAGGAAAATGGAGCTTTGGCTCTGAGAGATTAGAGGTAACTTGACACACGGTTCCAGGGCACCTCCTGGGGGCTCAGTACTGGGCCCAGGGCCCATGATAGGCCTGCCTCATGTCCTGCTTTCACTACCAGTCTTGCTTTTCTCACAGCCAGACTGAGGCTGGTGTTCAGTCCCTGGGTTGACACGAGCAGATGTCTAGAATTCTGAGTTCACTCTTGCTGAAATGGCCACCTCCACCTCCTCCACCTGGAGAGATTAAAATGCCAACTCGGGAGTTCCCTTTGTGGCTCAGTGGTTAATGAATCCGACTAGGAACCTTGAAGTTACGAGTTCGATCCCTGGCCTCGCTCACCGGGTAAAGGATCCGGCGTTGCCGTGAGCTGTGGTGTAGGTCGCAGACATGGCTCAGATCTGGCGTGGCTGTGGCTGTGGCGAAGGCTGGCAGCTGTAGCTCCGACTGGACCAGGAACTTCCATATGCCACGGGTGCGGCCCTAAATAAAAAAATAAAAATGAAATAAAATGCCAACCGTTGCTGCACATCATTGATTTCTAGTTCCAAACGGGGGGAAACATTTAATGAAGACCGTTGATGCTCTTAAGGGAAAGCACCTAACCTCGCGCGTAAAACAATGTGCAAGGAAGCATCAGGTAACTGGGCAAGATAAGGATTGGGGGTGTGTGGCTAGGATTGAACTGAAACCCTGATTCTGTCACTTCCTGCTCTCTCTGGAGCACAGTTTTCTCATCTCCAAACAAGGGGAGTGATTCTGCCACCTGATCAGGTTTATGTAATGGTTAGTAATGCACCAGCGTACAGAGCACAGTGTTGGCACGTGACAGGAACTGCAGAAGCATAAAATCCTGTCCCTGCTCCTTGTCCTCATGATTCTGGGCCTTCGTGAAGTATATCTCAGGTTTAGCACAATCTCACCTCAAGCAAACCGTGCATTTTGCTTTGAACCATCCTGAGATGAGCGTGCTTAGGGGCGGAGCCCTGTGTCAGCGTTCTCTGCAAACTGAGCATGCAGCACTCAGATTCCAAAACCAGAAGTCATCTTCCTAGGAGCTTCTCTTAGGCAGGGTTCATTCCGGAAAGAAGAGCCTGAGACAAGGGCTTGCAGGCAGGTAGCTTGGAAGTGAGCCTCAGGGACCGGGACTGGGGGACCAGGAAGAGGGGAAACGGGGAAAGAAGAGAAGCCAATTCATATCAAGTTCATGCTCAAGTTTGGTCACGGCTGAGAGAAACTGGGGCCCGATCCTTCTGGGACCCTCTAAAGCCATGAGGAAGGGATCCCAGCAGTGCCCACTCTGGGGGTTACAAGCGGGGCAGGTCCCCACACGCTCCCGTTCCTAACTGGCCAAGCGTTGCCCCACGTGTTAACTTCCTCACACTGCCAGGTTTGCACA
The DNA here is from genome assembly GCA_004024745.2 of Catagonus wagneri. Lineage (NCBI taxonomy): Eukaryota > Metazoa > Chordata > Mammalia > Artiodactyla > Tayassuidae > Catagonus > Catagonus wagneri. The sequence goes on along the minus strand of PVHT020000009.1, from coordinate 10,445,229 downwards.
AGTGCTGGCTGGTTCTCAGCCGCGTCCTGGGCCAGGTGTCTGAGGAGCCCAGGCAAGCACGTAGCAGAAGTGAGATGTACTTGGGAAAATGGGAATAAAATGTTAGGTCCAGAATACGGGAAGGGAACGCAAGCAAGTCCAATGCTGGGGTCAAAGGAAATGCCAGGCAAACAGAAAAGGGAGCAAGTCGGCTTCAGACCTCGAATCGCCTCACTGTTTACAAAAGTAGCCACTGGAATATCCTTCAACTGCCTGTGTGTGTGGCGTTTGTAGCCTCACTGGTCTCTTGGTTGCCTGAAGTCTAATTGCATGCGCAGCCTCAGTAATTTGGCCCTTGATGATCTGTTCTCTGCCTTCTCCTCCAATTTCTTTGTGTATTTGAATCACGTCTGTCTTCCCGAATCTCTTCTGGAAGCCTGGGGTGCATCTTTGAATTCTTTTTTATCCTATCAGCACCTGGCTGTGCCCCAGAAAAAACCTGTTGACTTGAACTCTTTCGATAGACGATAAATCCTTTCTCTAGAAGCACAACGATCTTTTCAGCGGCCTGTGGAGACTATTTCCTAACATATTGAGACCCTCTCCAATTAATGGGGCTTGGAAAGCCACATCTTTAATGAGGGGCAGGGAGCAGGGAGCACGGCGCTTTAGCGCCTCGGGGCGTTGTAAGGTTTTCATCAGCAATTCATTCTGCACTCCTTGTATTTGGTTTCCTTCCAATTGCCTCACAGCCAGTGGCACTCAGGAGGGACATCCATTTAGACCAGACTTCGAGCCTCTTGTTGAAGCTTTCTGTATGTAATAAAACACAAGTGCACTGGCTCTTTTTCTGCCTATCCTTCTCCCTCTCTGCTTCAGCCCTTCCTGACTGTAAATATCCAGTAGATATGCTGACTCGGATCCAGAGTAGATCAGAAGGGAACTACCATTCGATGGATTCTTTTCTTTTCTTTTTTTTTTCTTTTTACGGCCACACTTGCAGCCTGAAGTTCCCTGGCCAGGGGTTGAATCGGAGCTGCAACTGCAGCCTATACCACAGCCACAGGAACACTGGGATCCAAGCTGAATCTGTGACCTATGCTGCAGCTTGTGGCAACACCGGATCCTTAACCCGCTGAGCGAGGCCGGGAATTAAACCTACATCCTCATGGAGACTATGCTGGGTTCTTAACTCCCTGAGCCACCATGGGAACTCCTATTTGTTGGATTCTTTTGGATAGCGAAAAGGGAACATATCCAAGTTACCTTTAATATTTTTTTAGTGTGAACTCGAAACCACTTACATGAGTTATTGATGGCCGCCACATTTAGTTGGGCAGGTTGTGCACTGCACAAATCTCAGGAAGTAGTCACATCAGAGTCAGTATGACCGTGTCCCCAGAGGAGTGCAAGGAATAACCTGTGTAGTCACAAAGAGTGGCCCTGTCTGAGGCTCACCCTGGTTCTAGTCAACCAGCATCTCTGGGGAGAGGGCCCAGAATCAATATTTTAACAGGATAATACTTTGCTCTCCCGAATTCTTTTTTTTTCTTTTTTTGGCGGTGCCAGGGGCATCCAGAAATTCCCAGGCCAGGGATCGAAACTGCCAGTGGCAACGCTGGATACTTAACCTGCTGAGCTACCAGGGAACTCCTGTTCTCCCCAGTTCTGAGCAGGCTGATGGGCTGTGCAAGGTGTGGGTTCTAGTCAGCACTTGACATACTGTGTGAAATGGGTACTTATACATCCAGATCAACAGATCTTGGTGTTGAGAGCAGGATTTCAAGGAGGGTCAGTTGTTTTTCTGAGAAACACAAAGATGTCCTCTGCTTCAGGCACAATGATTACTCCAGAGACTCTAGGCGTTTCAAGACAGCCAAATGCAAGATAAGAAAGGAGATAGCTTGAGGAAAATAGACTGTTCATTCCCGCTGGGACTCTTCTGGAAGCCTTGTTATTGACTTTAAGGCAAGAGCCCATAAAAGCGTGCCTTTCCCTAAAGTCAGTAAACGCTCTGTTTTCTGAAGTGAGTGGAAAAAAGGGGGTGTTTTGGTTCCCTATAGCAGTTTCCAGAAATGACTATATTGCACAATGTGCTTCAGTCTATAATGCTACTGAATAGAACTTAACTGTTACTCAGATGATTCAGAAGACCCTCTGGGATCTCATTAAAATAAACAGCAAGTATCGTGTGCCGCAGCTGTGTAGACAAGCCATTTCTCAGTGCCTTCTAGCGATGAGTAAGAGAAAAGAAAAAGAAACACCTTTCTTCGTGATCACATGGTCTAAGCCAATCAGTCAATCCACTGGAATTTATGGTATACCTCTAGCTGGTAAGGGATTGTACAGATAGGAGGGGAATATAAAGAAATGTCAGTGGTGGACTCAGCGGTTGCAAACAGAGTTGCGTCTACACACAAGCGCTTTGTCAGAGTTAAGACGAGAGCTCAGCACCTGCCTTCTAATATGCCGTCCAGCACTGTAGGAAGGCATACCCCCAATGCAGAGGCAGACCCCCGACTCCCAGACTAACCCACCCTCAGGGCTCCAGATGTAATATGAGTCTGGACGCTGCTGCACTAGGGCATGGTTTGGAAGGCTGAAATGAGGCAGAGGCCATGCTTTTACTGCTTCTGCTTTTTCTTTCAAACGTCCAGCTGTGGAGGCATTGGCATTTTCTGTAGCAGCATTAGCAGAAGTTTGTGGGTGTCAAGGGGCAGCTCACAGGGAACCCATGCTGCAGGTGAGGATTAAAGTGTGTCTGCTTGGGTGGGTGGGAAGCCAGCTTCCTGTCCACGAAGGACTCCCCGCTATGGTGGCTCTCTGGCTTTGCCTGTCATATGCTTTAGAAGGTGGCAGTTTCCTAATCCTGGGATAACCCAGAGCTCCCTGGGTGACCCAATCCTACCACATGGCTTGGGGAGCCATTTCTGAAGTCTCAACCTAAGTCTGTTTCCCCGGCCATCCCGGTGACTCAGTGAGATTTTTAATGCTCTACAGTAAATCCTGCCGTGCTTCAACTTGCTAGAATGGCTTATGTTCTCTGCAATTAAACCCTGTCTATGACTGTGATTACGACAGGAGAGTTATAGGCAATAGACTCTAAAGAAATTAGAAATCTGGATTTGTTTTTTTCAGATTTGATTAAGTTTGCAAAAAGCAACAATGACATTAGCATTAGAATATGGGGGGGTTCCTGTTGGGGCGCAGCGGAAGCAAATCCGACTAGGAACCATGAGGTTGCAGGTTCGATCCCTGGCCTCGCTCAGTGGGTTAAGGATCCGGCGTTGCCGTGAGCTGTGGTGTAGGTTGCAGATGCGGCTCTGATCTGGTTGCTGTGGCTGTGGTGTAGACCGGCAGCTGTAGCTCTGATTAGACCCCTAGCCTGGGAACCTCCATATGCCGCGGGTGTGGCCCTGAAAAATGACAAAAGACAAAAAAAAGAAAGAAAGAAAGAAGGAGACTGGGGAGGAGGTATGTGAATGGAACTCTTAGGATGGGCACAGAGTGGGAGGATGTGTGCGAATCACATATTTGTTCAGAATAGGGCATGTTTTGAGGAGAAGTTGCGGACAAATAAAGTGGACACATTGACCTGTTTTGTGGCTGTAAGTGTCTTTCCCCAGTCCGACGGATTGTTTCCTCATGATTAGATTCAGGTTATGCATTTTTGGCAGGAATACCGCGTAACTAATGTGGTATCCTTCTCTGTCAACATCAGGAGGCATCTGATATCGATTTGTTTCTGTGAAATTGGAATCTGAGGTTGCTGGGCTCACCATTTTGAGCACCTTGTGCAAATGAACCAGCAGGCAAGAGAGGGGTCAATACTGCGTCTGCTGAGTGTTTCGGCCCAGTTATCAAGGGGAAATAGGGCTGACGTTTTGCTCTGGGAGCAGGGAGAAGTACTTTAGGAACCCAGAGGATCCTCTGGGGCACTTTATATACAGTAGTGTCCTGCCCAATGGCAAAAGTTATATTAAATTGTGTATTTAATGTACATTGTTTTGGCCACATCTGCAGCCTGCAGAAGTTCCTGGGCCAGGGATCAAAGCTGTGCCACAGCAGTGACAACACTGGATCCTTAACCCGCTGAGGAAACCCCTCATATTTAATTTAACTTACATATTTAACAATAACTTTAGTGGACGACTACAGAACTCTGGTATAATCAGGATCCCCAAGGGTTCAGATCCACTAGGAATAAAGATCTGGGTCACTCTACCAGCTAAATAGCTTCGCCCGGCTGTGATGCTGGCTGAGGGCAAAAGTAATATACCACCGGCTGTGGAGGAAATAAGTTCTAAATACCCACTGTAGACTTGCAACTACCACTGGAGCTGTCATAGCCGCCAATGACTTCTTCCTGGTTCTGTTATGTATATTCATATACATTAACCATTTTCCATCCTCTCCCTTTTTCTCAAAACTTTATAAGTGGTCTACTGAAGGTGGCTGATTTTATCAGTTAATTTCTATATCATGGACTGTCACAGTGGAATTGTTACTGAACTAGAGATGGGGTGAATATTAGCTGAAGACAGATGCAGAGACTTATGGAACTTTGGATCTCCTCTATTTTTCTTTTTCTTTCTTTCTCTTTCTTCCTTCCTTTCTTTTTCTTTCTTTCTTTCTTTCTTTCTTTCTTTCTTTCTTTCTTTCTTTCTTTCTTTCTTTCTTTCTTTCTTTCTTTCTTTTCTTTGCTTTTTTAGGGCAGCACCCATGGCATATGGAAGTTCCCAGGCTAGGGTTCAAAACGGAGCTGCTGCTGCCAACCTAAGCCACAGCCATGGCAACATGGGATCCAAGCTGCATATATGACCTACACTATAGCTCATGGCAACACTGGTTCCTTAACCCACTAAGCGAGGCCAGGGATCAAACCCACACCATCATGGATACTGGCTGGATTTGTTTCCACTGCACCACACCAGAAACTCCCTGGATTTCTTCTTTTGAGGGGAGGTGAGTACATTTTGGGGGAGGAGTACAGGGACAATTATGTTATTGTTTGGAGGTTTAAATATGGAGAAGGAGTAAGTATGGATGTCGAAGAGCCAGAGAATATGGCATGTGTGGTGGATTGGTGGTCAATATCCATTTCAATAAAACAAACAAACAAAAAACATTTTACCTGGACTCTCTTGCAGCTAAGGTTATGGACGGTGTTGGACTGGGCTAGTCAAACACACTTGTGTAAGATATGGAAGGCAGAAGTGTAGTGGAGACTATACTTTTGCCGTGCATACTTTTTTTTTCCTAGAAAGCACGAGCATGGAGGATTCTCTCTCCCGAGGCAGCATTAATATCAATCCCAGTGTCTAGCAACTCCGTCGGTTGCAGCACTAAGAGCTAAAGTATAAGGCGTTTCTGCTGGTGTGGATCAGAGCAGTTGTGGTGCAACTTCCTGCTGTGGTAGCGTCTTCATTGTAGCAGCTGCCGGATCACAGCTGTGTAGGGTGATTCTGGAGCCAGCTGCATCCTGACCACAGAAGTGGCAGAAGCTCCTTCAGTGACCCATTTCTGCATTGTGACTTCTTGTTTTTGAAAGCTTATCATGGCGGCTATTTTGGTCTTTTTGCCTTTTTCTAGGGCCACACCTGTGGCATACGGAGGTTCCCAGGCTAGGGGTTGAATCAGAGCTGTAGCTACTGGCCTACACCACAGCCACAGCCACGCAGGATCCGAGCCGCGTCTGTGACCTTCACCACAACTCATAGCAACGCCGGATCCTTAACCCACTGAGCAAGGCCAGGGATCAAACCTGTGTCCTCATAGATACTAGTCAGATTCGTTTCCACCGAGCCATGATGGAAACTCCCTGTACATTCATACTTTGTAAAAAGCCTGGTTAGCCAGAATGGGCTGCTAAGAAATTCGATAAAATTTTGAGGTTGTTTTAATCTTGCTACTTTTCTCCTATTTGCAAAGTTATATTTCCAGGGTTTGAAACTTCTTTGCAATCCCCTGGATGCTGGATAAGGGAAGAATACAAACAGGCACACCTTGGAGTTCCTGTCGTGGTGCAGCGGAAACGAATTCGACTAGCAACCATGAGGTTGCGGGTTCTATCCCTGGCCTCGATCAGCGGGTTAAGGATCCGGTGTTGCTGTGAGCTGTGGTGGTGTAGGTCCCAGATGCAGTTTGGATCCTGTGTTGCTGTGGCTGAGGTATAGGCTGGCAGCTGTAGCTCCAATTCCATCCCTAGCCTGGGAAACTCCCTATGCCGTAGGTGCGGCCCTAAAAAGGAAAAAAAAATCATTTTGAATGGTGCATCTAAGGTGGAAGTTATCATGAAGAGAACTTGTCCGATTCTTGGTCTCCCCTGTACTCTCAGTGGATGGCGTTTCCATGCGGGCCCCACTGCGGTGCTAATAATAGCGACCACTGCTATTTATCAGGCCTTTACCACTTGCCAGGCACTGTGCGAAGCGCCCTAGATATGTTATTACCTTACTGATCCCTCCCAGAAGATGGGCGTACTTGTGGAATGAGCCTGGACGGACATGGCGTCTAATAGCTCCATGATGCCCTTTGTCAGCTCTCCAAATAACAAAGTTATTGGTAGTCTTGACTTTTTCACGCTGGGCTTAAAACATATTGGTAAATATGAGGCTGGCTACAGAAAGGGACTGGCAGGCGGGCTCCGGGGAACTGGAGTTACGCTTTATATCTATTTTTAATCCTTTCCCTGAGCGGTAATTCCTAGTGGTAAATGAAGATACTGGGAGATGTTGTTTCTTACTGAACTTTAACTGCTTCCTTCCCTGCAGTAAAAAAAGCCAAAAAAAAAAAAGGATGATTAAGGATGATGTAAAGATGATTAAGAGTCTAATATGTAGAGGGAGTTCTCACTGTGGCTCTGTGTGTTACAGACCCAACTAGTATCCATGAGGATGCGGGTTCGATTCCTGGCCTTGCTCAGTGTGCTAAGGATCTGGCATTGCCGTGGGCTGCAGTGTAGGTCTCAGGTGTGGCTCCAATCTGGCGTGGCTGTGGCTGTGGCCTAGGCCAGCGGGTGCAGCTCTAAGTCAGCCTCTAGCCTGGGAACTTCTGTGCACCCCAGGTGTGGCTGTAAAAAGCAAAAAAAAAAAAAGTCTAAGATGTAGAAAAGTGTTAAGTTTTGAATTCAACTTCTCCTAATAGGCGCACTATTAACCATCATTGTCGATGCTTAATCCTAGGAGAACCAAAAAGGACCAGGTCTCCACACTGTGTATTTTGCAGGCGAGACATTCCAGGCTGTCTCCCGAGGGTCTGATCTTTTGGGTTGGAGCAAATGAGTCTGGCGAGGAGGGCAGATCAGTGGAGGCTGAGATTTTCGTTTGGCTTTTTCCCTCCTTCTTGACTGTATCGCACCTTCCTACCTTCCTTACTGTCCCAGTGAGCCCGGCAGAGTCCAGAACTCGCCAGAGTTCCACTGCTTCACAGGTAAAGCCCTATAGGTTGCTTTTAAAGTGTGAATTTTGGGGACTTCAGGGATCGACACACGTTCCCCAGTCAGGCAGCCCGGTTCTCACACGGGGCACAGAGCCAGCTTGTTGGGGCACGAGAGCACCGAGGGAGCAGAGTCTTGCATCAGACGCTGAAGATCTTTCATCACGTTGCTCTGATAATGAGGCTCCAACAACCACAGTTGAAAACTGATGCAACGGGGTAGAAGGGGCTGGAAGCGCTGGGAGTTAAGTTACCCTTGTGAAAGGGAAGACAGAAAGGAAAATTAAAAACAGTATCTTGAGGCGCTGAATTTAAATTACCTGAGACCATCCCACATCTTTTAAGATGACCTAAGGGAAAAGAATTATGTCGTGTAAAGTAATGAGAGATGTGAGAAATCCATCAGAATGTGATCCTTAGTTTTATTAACACGAATAAGGTGTGGACAGCAGTTTTGTTCTTGTACTTGTCATTAATTTGTGAATGAAAGCTTCAGTGTTAGAAAAAAAAAAAAATTACTGTAGTGGGCTGAATAATAGCTTCCAAAGATATCAGGTCCTCCTAGTCCCTAGAACCTGTGTAGGGTTCCTGGTTTCAAAAACTTCTCTGCAGTCCCTGAGCTATAAAAACAGACAGGACCGTGTGCACAGGGTCATCTCTCTCTGAGCAGCAAGAAGCTGGCCCCCTGTGTTAGTGGCAATTCTTGCCTGAATATACTTGTCTTTTCTTCACCCTGAAAAAAAAAAAAATTCTTTGCAGGTGTGATTGAGTTAAGACTCTCGGTAGAGTTCTCAGTAGAGTTCTCTCGGTAGAGTGGCTCAGTGGGTTAAGGATCCAGTGTTGTCACTACGTGGCTTGGGTCGCTGCTGTAGCGTAGGTTCAATGCCTGGCCTGGGAACTTCCACATGCCATGAAGCTGTGAGCCCAGCCAAAAAAAAAAAAAAAAAAAAAAGGCTGTTAAAGTGGGGAGATTATTGTGAATTACCCAAGGGGCTTTATGTAGTCACAGTATAATTCCTTTTAAGAGGGACATAAAGGGAAATTTGACATAAAAAGAAGAAGAGGAGGAGGCAGTGTGACCATGGGGACAGAGACTGGAGGGATGTGGTCACAAGCCAAGGAAGGCTGGCAGCCACCAGAAGCTGGAAGAGACCGAGAGCAGAATCTTTCCTCGAGCCTTTGCTGGGTCCTAGATATTTGCCCAGCGATGGTGATTTCAGATATCTCACTTCCAGGACTGTAAGAGAATAAATCTCACGTTTTAAGCCCCCAAGTGTGTAACCTATTACACCTGTCATAGGAAACGATGCACTTAATTTGAACCTAGTGTTAGATTCTTTATTTTATTTATTTATTTATTTTGCTTTTTTGTGGCTGCACGAATGTTCCTCCCAGGCTAGGGGTCGAATCAGAGCTGTAGCCGCCGGCCTACGCCACAGCCACAGCAATGCCAGATCCGAGCCGCATCTGCAACCTGCACCACAGCTCACGGCAAGGCAGGATCCTTAACCCACTGAGAGGGGTCAGGGGTCAAACCACATCCTCATGGATACTAGTTGGGTTCACAACCTGCTGAGCCACAAAGAGAGCTCCCCAGGGAATCTGATTCTTAAGTAATGAACATAGGTCTCTCTACCGAAAACTTTAGTACCTTTATGTGACTCCTTAGAGAAGGAGACACAAGAAACTGGCAGCAGTGGTTTCTTCTTGGAAGGGGAACCAGGAGAGAAAGCCTCTAAAGTAAGAGGCAGACTTACTGCTAGTTTTATATACTTTGATTCTGTTTGAATTTTTTTCAAATGCAAGTATTCCTTCTTCAGAAAAATAAACTTTCAAATTTAAGATACTTTTAGATTGACAGAATTGCAAAGATAGTACAGAGAATCCCCGTATACTTAGGTCTAGTTTCCCCTGTTACCAGCATCTTACATTAATGTGTTTCCTTTTTCACAATTTGTCACAGTGAGCCAATATTGATATATTTTTATTTTATTGTTTTTTGTCTTTTTGGGGCTGTACCTGTGGCATATGGAGGTTCCCGGGCTAGGGGTTCAATCAGAGCTACAGCTGCTGGCCTACGCCACAGCCACAGCAACACGGGATCCGGGCCGCATCTGCGACCTACGCCACAGCCCCTGGCAACGCCGGATCCTTAACCCATCGAGTGAGGCTAGGGATTGAACCTGTGTCCTCACAGATACTAGTTGGGTTTGTTACCGCTGTGCCACGAGGGAAACTCCGATATATTATTATTAACTGAAGTCCATACTTGATTCATATTTCCTTGTTTTTTACGTACAGTCTTTTTCAGTTCCAAGATCCCACCTGCAACAGCCCATTACATTTAATTGTCGTGTCTCCTTGGACTCTCCTTGACTCCGACGGTTCCTCAGGCTTGTCTTGGACGACTCTTGGAGGAGGACTGGTTAGTACTGTCTATAGTCGGAGGGATGTGTCCTAATTGGGATTTGTCTGATTTTTTTGTCGTGATAGGAATGTGGTGTGTATTCCTTTTTCAATTAAAAATTAGTAAAAAAGGAAATATATAATTAGCATACGAAACACTTATGTAGATTATGGTGAGAATTAAAAGAGTGTGTATGTGTACGTTAGGCAGGATAATAGTATGTTAGGTTAACGTGGTAAACTCAAAAAGACTTAGGTTACAATCTCCGTCCCATCACTTGTTAGTTCTGTGGTCTGGGGCAAATAAGCTTTCCGAGACTCAGTTTTGAAACCTGCAAAACGGTGACAATAATATATGCTTAATATAGTGGTAAAAAATGAATATGAATACTTTAAAATTACGTGTGAAACAAATGCAGCTACTGTAAATTTTGTATTATTCTCAAGTATAATATTGGAAGATCAACTATATGCAACGGATTGTGACTGATTTGCTTGTAATGCAGACAGCGTACAAAGAAAGCAGCCAAGTTATTGCTTTAAGTTGCCTTGGCAACTGAGGCAGCTTTGTCTTGAAATATAAGTGGCTAGAACTTTTATACTCCATCTACTCTTGATTATCAACAGGTTGGATGCACACTGAAGAAAACTGGAGGAGGTATAGACAAGCAGGAGAAAAATACTCAAACATAAATTTTATTTTGGCGTAGTTCTTCCAGTATTCTCAACTATGAGTTTTTAAAAACTTAATGAGGTCATATTATGTGTACCAATTTAGTATCTGATTTTTTTCCACCTACTATTTGATAAACATTCTTTCATAACGTTCAAACTGCTTTTAAAATATCATTTAAAATAGTTGCATAATATTTCCTTGTGCTAATAGGAAATAGGTTTGGCTATTGTGAAAGAAACACAGTATAACAGTGGCTTGAACGTGATAGAAATTTGTTTCTCTATTGTGGGATTCTAAACTGGTGCGGTGGCTCTGCCCCGTGACGTTACCAGAGGCTCAGGCTCTTTTATTGCATTGCTCTGCCATCCCCAAATGTGGCCCTCATGTCTCACCACCATGTTCCTGCGAAAATCAGAAAGGGGTGAAAAGGCAGGGAAGGTACACCCCTAATCTTTAAGGGCACAGCCCAGAAAGTACACCCATTGCTTCTGCTCATATTCCATGGATGAGATCTAGTCATGTGGCCATAACCACTTGCAAGGATGGGTGGGAAACATAGTATTTATTCAAGGTGATTATATGTCCAATTAAAACCAGGATTTCTTCTACATCGGAAAGACAACACTGGGAGTTCCTGTTTTGGCTCAGCAGGTTAAAGACATAGTCTCCGTGAGGATGCAGGTTCGATCCCTGGCCTTGCTCAGTGGGTTAAGGATCTGGTGTTGCTGCAAGCTGTGGCATAGGTCGCAGATGTGGCTCAGATCTGATTTTACTGTGGCTGTGGCGTAGGCCGGCAGCTGCAGCTCCGATTCAACCCCTAGCCTGAGAACTTCCATATGCCACAAGTGTGGCTATAAAAAGATAAAAGAAAAAAGAAAGAGAAGACAGTTACTGAAGGTCAAGTAGCAGTTTCTGTCACACTTTACCTGGCTGTCCTCTGCTTATATAAACAACATACTGTTGCTAGAGATTTTTGATATCTCCATTTTATTTTGCTTTAATGATGAATCTTTAATATTTTTGTGCTTACCAAGTTTCAAATGTTTGACATATCAGTTCATTTAAGCCTCACAGTAATCTTATAGGTAAACACTATTATCCCTATTTTACAATGGAGGGGGTAAAATTAAGGAACTTGTTCAAGGTAATGTAATTAGTCAATGGCATGGCCAGGATTTGAACCGAGAGTTCATATTTTGTAATTACTGCTGTATGCGTCTCATTGTTTACCATGTACTGATGACTGCCTTAGAGAGGATTTCTAGAAGAGAAATTACTGTGTCAAAAGGTGTGGACATTTTTAAGGCTTGTGATACATTCGAATCGGCCTCCTGAATTAAGTCTTCTCATACTAGGCTTGGTTTTCCAGAACTTGTGCCTCCAAGATGGTAATGGTGCTCAAAAATGGGCAATGGTTATTGTACACATGCTTATACACCCCACGCTGTCCAGCCAAGTGGGAAGGAGCTCTCTGTACACTTGTTGAATTAACTTGGGGGACACATACTCCTGTGGAGGGTAAGCCTAGTGCCTGGCCATGGAAGGTGTTCAAAAATAGTTCTTGCATGACTTTACAGGCTCTTCCCGTGGTGAAACAGATCTTTCCTCACCACCACTACTTCCATAAGCTCCCACCTTTCTTTCGCAGCCACATTGCACGAAATCACAACAATACAGCGTTCAGTCCTCTTCCCACCCCCGCTCCAACTTCCGGACATCAACTTCCATCCCAGTGCCTCTTCCCAAATGCCCTTTTGAAGAAGAGGTCTTGGACTCTCCATGTCAATAACAGGAGAAGGCAGCACTGTGCTTTCAATCCACCACTATATTCCCCTGGTCCAGAGTAGATCCCCAGTAAACACTGATTAGATGAATGAATATATATAATGGCCCCTTCTTAATCATAAAATCATGAAATTTTTGATCTAGAAGGAATTCAGCAACTCCAGACATGATGCAGGCATAGCATAAAGTATAAATTGCTTCAGCGAAACACAGATACACTTAACAGAGCTGTCAGTGGGGCAGAGACTGAGATAAGGAGGTGGCGGCAACTTCAGTGGTTTACTCTGTGTGTTTCCTTGTCATTCAAATGCTTTACAAGTGAACGGATTCATGTTCTATTTTCAAAAACATATAAAATGTAAGCAAACAAATCGAATATGTCTCTTTAAAATAATTTAGAACAAATGGTGGCTGCAGAGCCCTAAAGGTTTTCCTAGTATGTTTCCAGGACACAGTCTCCCCTGTTCCCCCACCCCCACCCCAGCCCTGCACCTGTGGCATATGGAAGTTCCCGCAGTGATTGAATCCAAGCTGCAGCCGCAACCTACGCCACAGCTGTAGCATTGCTGGATCCATAACCCACTGTGTGGGGCCAGGGATCGAACCCTCACCACCACAGAGACAAGGGCAGATCCCTAACCTTCTGCACCGTAGCGAGAACTCTTCTAGGATACTATCTTTATTATTGGAGACTGGCATGAAAAACGACCCGAGTCTTCCATAACACAGCACTTGGTGTCATGATATCATGATTAGACACTAAATATTAGGCTGTGTGAGTCTTACCCCAGAATGGCCACTGTATTATCAAGTACATGTTGGTTTCAGATTTCTAACACGAACACAAGCTCCTCCCTTTTTTCCTTCTCCCCTCCCTCCCTTCCTTCTGCAGCAAGTGCAGGATGGTGCTAGGTACCACGCGGGATATAAAGAACGTATACTTGGCTCCTACTTTCAAGAACATTAGGTCTTGGCTTGAGAGATAAGATAAATGAAAAGGAAACAGATGACCTGCTGTGAAAGAGATAACACCACAGCTCAACATGTGTGTGATGAAGTTCTAAAAGCGTAAACCCATAGGAAATGCTATGAAGTGTCTCTACTGATGCAGATTAAAGCAAAGCTGACCATTCGAGTGCAAATAAAGCATAACCCTGCTTAATTCTTTTTATTCCCCAATTGTTCTGAGCGGTGTGGCTTCAGTGTTGGTTACTGCCATTCTCAGATCGTTACCATGATATTAACTGGCAAGTGCTTATCCTTAACATAAGGGGTATGAATGGAGTCCTACCAAGTGATTTTTGCCAGTAGTTCTTGTTTCTGCCACAAAAGTCGAATGCTCAAGCTTAAGCTGTCACATGTCCACGCTCACCTGTCAACTGGGAAGGGCTCTCAGAATGCAGTGTGCCCAATATCACACAGCCAGTAAGAGGCAGAGTCAGGACTTGAACCAAGCTGTCTGCCTCCAAAGCCTGTAAGCTTGGCCATTGTCTTCAGGGAAGGGACGGGAAACCTAACCCCTGTTCCTCAGTTACGTGCCAGGCACTCTCTTAAACACGTTCACTTACACTGTTTCATTTAGTCCTCATGACGATACTGAGTAACGGCTGTTATAACCCATACTTCTGTAGATGAAGAAGACAGAGGCTCAGAGAGGTTAACTCAGCTGCCTAAAGTCACACAGCTGGTAAGTAGTGGAGGCGGGATTCAAGCCCAACTCTTTCTGGCTCCAAAGTATATGCACATTCTGTTATTTCAGGTAATAATGAGAAACATCCTTCAAAACATAGTGGTGGGAGACCAATAAAAAAATGGTGATGTTGGGTTATCTTTGCCCTCTGCTAGCCTGGCTGCACACTGGGTTTGTGATCGTTAGCAATTCGATTCTGACATTTCTCTTTACTCCCTGTAATCTCCCTCCAGCCTCCTCTCCTACCCTCTGAACTTTTTCTTCCCCTCTTCAGCCCCTTAATTATTCTCATCTTTAATTTCCATGAATAACTGCCCGAGCAC
>PVHT020000009.1:10209372-10430833 GCA_004024745.2 Catagonus wagneri | reverse complement strand
TCTAATCGGAGCTGTGGCCACTGGCCTGCGCCGCAGCCACAGCAACGCAGGATCCGAGCCGCGTCTGCAACCTACACCACAGCTCACGGCAACGCCGGATCGTTAACCCACTGAGCAAGGGCAGGGATCGAACCCGCAACCTCATGGTTCCTAGTCGGATTCGTTAACCACTGCGCCACGACGGGAACTCCCAGAGATTATTTTTTGACTTGAACTCCCACCTGGCTGTGCACAGATGTCTACTGCAAACCCTCTTCCCCAGCCATCCCGCCTCTCCCAGTTCCCACCCCTCGCCATCAGCCTGCAGTGTTCTGAGCTCAGAGATAACTCACTAAACAAGACCTTCTGCCATGCGGACCGTGTCCTCTATCTGTGCTGCCCGACACGGCAGCCACTAGCCACAGAGGCCATTGCACATCTGGAATGTGGTTAGTGGGACTGAAGAACTGAATTTCACATTTCTTTTTTGGTAAAATTGACTAATTACATGATTGGCTTAAATAACTTATCTAAATGAATCTCACTAACGGCTACCATATTGAATAGCACAGCTTTTCAAACGTGGAAACAATAGGCGCCTCAATCCAAAGCTCAGATTGCAGAACAGCTTTTTTTTTTTGCAAGAATTCCTCTGAAGGGTATTCTGGAAACACAGGAATGAGGACTGACGGGAAGTTGTACAGTTCACTTCCAGGCAGGTGGGTGCTCATGTTTATTCCCAAATTGTCTTGAACAAGTCATCATGGAGTCAATCTGTGGACTAAACATGTAAACACCTATTGTCTACAGAGTGGCGGCTTCATTAAAACAGCATTCATGTCAATAGGGTAAAATGGGGGGAGATGCTTAAGGGTTTCTGTGATTGAATGGCCCTAAAATCCTTTCAAAGGCACTGAGATGCGAAGTGGGAAAAAGTCCTTCTTTTTTTCTCCTCTTCGTTTCTGTCAAATTTAATTTCCTTGTTTTCTTTTCCTGGAACTCTAGTAGCTGTCAAGATTGTATCACTGGGAGCCAATTTTGTCATTTTATCTTTGGCAGTTGAAGAACTTTGATTTTTCTTTGGAGGGGGAATGCATCTCCACTGAGAGTCTAGCTCAGTGAAAATGTACTCATGAAACAAGGTGCGCTCCGCTGGCTTCCTTCAATGTGTCAAACAGACAAAAATTTCACCAGCCTCACTTCGTAATAATGCCCTGAAATTACCTGGTATCATCTTCTGCCTACTTTTCTTGTCTGTATTACCTAATATGTGTGGCAGGGAGGAGGAAAATGAACACATTGGCAGTGTAATGTTCTGCTTACACAAGTATTGTCAAAGCTAATTGTTTAAAGCAAGGTGTCTTATCTTCAATTAAAGTGATCAGTGCCTACCTATAAGTATAAAAGAAACAATAGAGTTTCATAAATCTTTTGCATAACAGAGTCTTGTACTTAACCCTTTCACGTGCTGATGCCAGAAACAAAGACATAGGTCCTGCTTCAAGCAAAGATTATCCTTCGGGAGTTCCCAGCGTGGCTCAGTGGCTAACGAGCCCGACTAGTATTCATGAGGACGTCGGTTCGATCCCCGGCCCCACTCAGTGGGTTAAGGATCCGGCGTTGCCGTGAGCTGTGGTGTAGGTTGCAGACGTGGCTCGGATCCCACATGGCCATGGCTGTGGTGTAGGCTGGCAGCTACAGCTCTGACTCGAGCCCTAGCCTGGAAACCTCCATACACCATAGGTGTGGCCCTAAAAAGACCAAAAAAAAAAATGATAGCTACTATCTATTACACTTAGAATGGATAGGCAATGAGGTCCTACTGTATAGCACAGGGAGCTGTATCCAGTCACTTGTGCCACAGCATGATGGAGGATAATATGAGAAAAAGAATATACATATGTACTTATGTATACATATATACATAAATAAACATACATATATAATATATATGTATGTATGTATATTTATTACTGAGTCACTTTGCTCTACAACAGAAATTGACAGACCCTTGTAAATCAGCTATAAAAAAAATTTTAGATAAATTTTACAAAAGGCAGCTAGCGAGTGCCTTCTGTAAAACAACAGAGGGGGAAGAAAACCAATATTTTTTGAATGCTGAGTATCTGGAACTTAACATCAAAGGAGATATTTTGAGGGTTAAATAAAATAAGATACCCCCATGACCAGGACAGGTGGTTGTTTTCTTATCCTGGTTTTGCAGCCGAGTCTTCCAGAGTTTAAGAAGCTTACCCAGTATCCTGTGACCCTGGTAGCTTCTAAGTCCCTGTCCTTTCACTCTGCCTTGCTTCATCCAACGCGAGGAGGAGGGAGGAGCCAGGAAGGGGTGGAGACACGAGGAATCAATCAGTTTGGCTACAGTCAGGGTTGGTACCTGGTTCCTGTACAGAGTAAACACTAGATAGATAGATAGATAGATAGATAGATAGATAGATAGATATAGATAGATAGATATAGATAGATAGATAGATAGATAGATAGATAGATAGATAGATAGATAGATAGATGATAGATAGATAAATCCCAGGAGTTCCCGCGTGGTGCAGGCGGGTTAAGACTCCAACTGCAACAGCTCAGGTGGCTGCGGAGGTGCGAGTTCCATCCGTGGCCCCGGGCCGCGGGTTAAAGGATCCTGCGTTGCTGCAGCTGAGGCTCACGTTGCAGCTGTGCCTCGGATTCAATCCCCGGCTTGGAAACTTCCATATGCCATGGATGTTGCCACAAAATTAAAAAAAAAAAAATTAAAAGATAAGTTCCAAATGGCCAAGATCCTGGGATGCTGGCCTCTTGATGACCACCAGAGGTCAGTGCTAACACGGAATTCCTCCCCTTCCTTCTGCTTCCAGAGCGAAGCATCAAGAGTGCACTTATTTCTTCATTTGGCGAGCAGCACTGGTAGCAGACGCAACTAAGAGAAGTTTAACTTGGTTCTAGAGCCCATCTTCAAGTTCACTGGCATGTGGGGTGATTTCAGAGGCTGGGTCGTATACGTTAGCAGAGCCCCAAACTGAATTTGGAAAATGTATGATGGTAAAACCCTCGACTCTTCAAGATAAAAGTCCTAATCATCACATCCTAAGGAATTATTTGTATTTGAAAGATGAATATTTCTGGAGAGGAGGCAGTTTTGGAAACCGAAAGGCAGTCAAATCCTTAAAGTCACAAGGTGAAAAAGTTATTGCTTCATTATTGATCACCAAAGGCTTGGAACTGTGGCTTTCAACTTTTACACCATCTACAATTAAAAATTTCTTAAAACTGTATTATCCTACATGTGATGCACGCTGATATTTTCTGTTTTGTTCTGTTCTATTCTTTCATTAAAAAATGTTGGTCGGGACCCACCAAACTGATGACCCACAGTTTGGAAAACACTGACCTAGGAGATTATGCCATAGTATGTTTTATTTTATTTTATTTTATTTTATTTTATTTTATTTTATTTTATTTGCCTTCTTTTTTTGGGGGGGGCGCACCTACAGGATATGGAGGTTCCCAGGCTAGGGGTCCAATCAGAGCTATAGCTGCTGGCCACAGCACAGCCACGCAACACCAGATCCTAGCCGAGTCTGCAAACTACACCACAGCTCAAGGCAGCACCAGATCCTTAACCCACTGAGTGAGGCCAGGGATCGAACCCGCAACCTCATGGTTCCTAGTCGGATTCGTTAACCACTGAGTCACGACGGGAACTCCTCGTTTGCTTTTCTGAACATACTTTCTGCCAAGCCTGGCCAAGGGCGCTCAGCTGCCTCAAGAAATCAGGATAATTACAGTGGGAAGAAGAAATCAATAGTATTCAGGCTCTGATGTCCAAGTAAGATCTTATTTCAAGGCAATAGGCTTGAGAGCAGGCATTGTGAAGAGAGATTTTCTTTCTTTTTTTGTTCATTTTTAGTAGCCCGCAACATACAGAGTTCCCAGGGCCGGGGATCAGATTTGAGCTGCAGTCACCAGCTGAGCCGCAGCTGCAAACGTACTGTGCCGGGCTGGGGATGGAACCCGCGTCCCAGCTCTCCCAAGACACGGTGGACCCCGTTGCACCACAGCGGCAACTCCGTGAGAGATTTTCTAAATTCTCTCATTTCCTTCCTTAGCTTATCAAGACCCAGGCCTGGTGAATCAGAGCACAGGATTTTCACTGTTTTTACCGGGAGAAGGATGCAGGAAGAGCAGTAGGTGGCAGAAACTCATCCCTTCCAGTCACCGGGGTGGCTGGAAAAAGAAGAGAAGCCAGCAGAGTATTTCCTTCAGGAGGCAGACGTGGCACTGGCTAAGGAGAACCCACCCGGTGGCGGAGAGCTGTGACTGCGCCTCCTTGCAGTGCTGGGCTGCCCTGGCCAGCAGAGGGCGCCATGTGCTCATCTGCGAGCTCTCTCCTCTGCGTGTCCTGTGGATATCAGGCTGAGGGCCTGCAGGTCTAAACAGGCGCCCTGCCTGGGTGGGAGGGAGTTCAGGGCTGGATGAAGAATGCAGGGAAGAGAAGAGGGAGCAGAAAGTCTAGGGAATCTCACTGAAGGATGCTGAGCATTTAAATAGAAAGATGCTGAGTTCCCCAAAGGAGATTATTGAGGTGGATTAAGACTAGGATTGTTAACCTGGCGGATGAACACAGAAATTAAAGTTCTCCTGTAGCGCAGCGGGTTAAGGCTCTGGCATTGCCACTGCCGTGGTTTGGATGGATGCCGTAACCTGGGTTCGATCCCCAGCCTGGGAACTTCCACGGGCAAACCCAAAATAAACAGAGAATCTCCTGCCTTCCAAACCCTCAGTGGCAACTCCTCACACCTCGAATAAAATCCACAGTCCTCGCTGCGGTCTGCAAGGCACCCACAAGGTGGGCCCTCCCTTGGCCTGTCTCTGACCCTCTCACCCTTTTCCAGCCAGCCTAGCTCCTGGCTTTTCCTCCCACACGCCTCACACCTGCACCCAAGGGCCCGGGTTTTACACTGGCTCTTCCTTCCTTTCCAATCCTCAGGCTCGATCTCTCATTCCATTCAAGTCTCTCCTCCTCACTCAGAGCCTGTGGCGCCTATGGCCTCTCCATGGAGTGTGTGCGTGTGTGTGCAAACGTGCGTGGAAGGGGAGAGAGCTCACCATTTCCTGTCAAATTATGTCCCCGTCCTTGCAATCTCACTTAAGCTTAATTACCTCCTAAAAGCCATGTCTCCAAATACAATTGCATTGGATGTTAGGGCTTCAATACGTGAATTTTGGAGGGGACACTATTCAGTCCATGGCACCCTTATAAGTACACATTTATTAGAATGTACCCCCACGAAGGGAGGGACTTTGTATGTTGCCATAACTACACTGCCCATTATGTGTCTGGCACAGAGTAGGCACTCTGTAAATATCTGTGAAATAAATAGAGGGCCAGCATCTTCTCTGTTTATTCTGGCGGTAGTGGAAGTGAGTTTATGACTCCATTATAATAACACCCCAGACAAGCACCATTCATCAAACACGTACATATGCCAGCATCTTCCCCTTTGTTTCTGATCTAATCCTCAAGAAAATCCTAGGACCTAAGAATGACTTTCGCTGTGACAGGGCTGAGCCAACTGAGGCATGGCAAGCCTAAGTCACTGGACTAAAGTCACACAGCTCATAGTCAAGGCCAAGATTAGGACCCTAGTCTGTCAACTCCAAAGTCCATTTATTTTTAGACCCTGGACTAGCGCGTCTCAGACTCTGAGGTACTGCAGAACCACCTAGCGGCTTGCTGCAACAGACTGCTGGGCTCCACCCTCTGAGTTTCTGATTCCATAGGTGTGGGGTGGGATCTGAGAAGCTGTGTTTCTAGAAAGTTTCCGGGAGATGCTGATAGTACTGGTCCGGGGACCACACTTTGAGAATCACTACCACAGACGCACCATATCTCAAATTCCTTTTTCTTTCATACTTCTGAGCTATTTTCTGTGTCTCCAGCCTCTGGTTGAGTCGGTCAGTAATGAGTTTGCAGTAAATGCTGGATCCGGAGGGGCCAGTCAGGAGCCTAGAAGAAGACCTCTGCCACCGGGTGGCAGCAGCTGCGCGGGGACAGAGAGTTCGGCCAGGCGCTGGGGACAGCTCATTAGCACTCCATCCCTGGGGTTCCCACAGAGAGTGGGCCTGCCCCCCCTCCTCTATTTCCCCTCAGGCTGGGAAGAGGACAGAGGGAGGGGGCCTGGCAGAGGGGGAGGTCGCTGGCACACAGAGCGAGCGGCAGCTTTGTTTGCTGGAGGAAGCTGGGTGGTCCCCTCAGAGTGTCAAATTGTTCCCTTGACAAAACCACCATGCAGCGCGGGGCTGCTGGGAGAGCCGGGCCTGACAAAGGCCTCGGAGGAGACTGGCAGGGGCTGCGGGGACCCTGGGCACGCACAGAGGCCTGGGCCCCTCCGGAGAGAGGCCTGGCGGGTTTTCAAGACGCCCATCTCCAGGGGTGACGGGCCTCGGCAAAGCCTCCCTCCCAGAAGATGTTGATCTGTGGCCTCTTTGGGGTGTCCCTTCCTGCTCTCGGTGGACCCGCCATTCCCTCCTCCGGTCTCATTGCCATGCCTCTTCTTCCCTCATTGAACCAGCTTTGTTCTAAACATCTTAAGAATCTTCCCAAGTGCCTGAAAGTCTACTGAGAAATTAGATTATTATCTATTTAATTCTCATTACCCTCGTGGAAAGGGTCTGCTGAACCTATTGATGATGACAAGTCGAAGTCTCGCCCATCATTTGCCAAGCTTGGTTGACCATAGACCCCAATAAATGGAAACCTGATATGAAAACTGGTTTGGAGCTGTCAGGTTTCCGCATGTACAGATGAGGACACTGGGGTCCAGGGAGACAGAAGGATTGGGTCAAGGTACCACACAGCTGGTTAAAAGCAAGCCAGGGACTTGAACTCCCATTTGCTTGTCCAGGTAACCACCTGACGATAAAGCCAAGAGGTTAATTTTCCGGGATTAACCAAAACAGCCCAGAGACCTAGAAGAAACTGCTCATGAGTTCAAGGGTACCAGGTGTGGATTCAGGCCAGTTTGGATTCAACCATCACCCGGAAGCTGAAGGCCTTTAGGTTTTAGGAAGCAGGAAGCTGTTTTTAGTTTAGCTGTGTTTTCTTTTTCTTTGTTTCTTTGCTTCTTTGCTCCTTCCTTCCTTGCTTGTTCTTTCCTTCCTTCCTTCCTTCCTTCCTTCCTTCCTTCCTTCCTTCCTTCCTTCCTTCCTCTCTCCCTTTCTTTCTTTCTTTCTTTCTTTCTTTCTTTCTTTCTTTTTCTTTCTTTCTCTTTCTTTCTTTCTCTTTTTGTATTTTTTAGGGCCACACCTGTGGCATATGCATTTTCCCAGGCTAGCAACACCAGATCAGAACCACGTCTGCAACCTTCCCCACAGCTCACGGTAATGCCGGATCCTTAACCCACTGAGCGAGACCAAGAGTGGAACCCGCATCCTCGTGGGTACTAGTCGGGTTCTTAACCTGCTGAGCCACAATGGAAACTCCTAGCTGTGCTAGTTTTCTAACACACGAGGCAATTTTCTCGACTTTTTCTACTTTGGCTGATGGCTCAACGTCAGCTTAAATGAAACAAGGTCTCCCTGAGGCCCTGTGGTGCCCAGGCCATGAAATTTGGTGATAGTTTTCAGACTTGTGTTGCTGACAGAATCTGAGTGCTAAGTGCTCCCCAGGGCAGACCCATCATCAGTTCCTTTTGGGGCTGAGATGACCTAGAATGGTCTTTATTTTCTCCTACTGTGTCTACAGGCTCCCGACTGGCTGCCTTTAGGCTTTTTTATGATCACCTGAACCTACAGAGCTGGAAAGAAAATCCAAAAGCTGTCATCTGACCCACTACTATCTGTAACCTGGCAGCCCATGTGTGATTACTGGGAAAGAATTTATGATTCTAAGGGGAATATTTTGTGCTACTCCTGCAGTAATAATTGGACCCTGCCTTTTTTTTTTTTTAATCCTTCAGCCTGGGCTTAAAGAAGTGGCTCTTGTGGGAATGATGGCTATCCACGGAGGCTGGAGTTTCCTCAAAAGACTGAAAAGTGCCTCCTTCCCAACTTTACAATGCCTGGAAAATGATGGTCTTTGAAAAGTGAAGTATGAAAAGAATATGGGTGCTTTTCTATAAAGAGCACCCCAAATGAAAAAAATATGTTCACACTGGAAAACAATACGTGGATGCCAAATTGTTCAGTCCTGTAATGGATTACAGAAAATGTTTTATGTTTGGAGTTGGGGTTGGGGAGAGAACGGAGGAAGGAGTGAGAGAAAGAAACGGTGGGGGGAGGGAGGAGAAAAAACAAATGTGAGTCTTAAAATATTTCAAGCATGGATAACTGAAACGCTGTTTAAGACCGTTCTGTGAAGTCTTAAAGGTGATTGATCGGGCTTTTTAAATGCAGTCAAAAGATTTCCAAGCACATAATGAGCGATAATTCCCCCTAAACAAATAAATAGACATATTCCCAGATCTGAATTGCCTTTTAAAGAATGATTTTGCCTGCAAAGGGAAATTAAAAAATAGGATAGTTATTTTTAGTAATCACACAACTATTTCACCTATACTATTTATTTCCTTGAGGCAGACAAATTGTCTTGAATTTGTCCTTTTGCTTATTCGGAGGGTTGCCAAATTAAGAAAAAAATACAGGTTGCCCCATGCAATATTTTGGGACATAGTTACGCTAAAACATTATTTGTTACTTTGTTTTCAGATTTTACCGGTGTCTTGTATTTGACGTGACAACTCTGCTTGTATGTGTGTAATTCAGTAAAATGAGACTAATTCCAAACTGAAGGTTGAGACATCAGTTCTTTGGAGGGAAGACCAGCTAAAAAGATGTTATTATGTTGCCGCTTTTTGAGTACCTGTTCTGTACTCAGGTAACATTAAGTGACAGCATGGGACGTAACCTAAAACAGGATGGCATCCCAAAAAAGGAGGTGCCAGGGGAGAGGAGTGGGGCACAAGGGAGATAAAACAGTATACCCAGAAAGGAAGGGGATTTGGGGAGAAGCGGGATGATCAGAGGGCAAAGGGAAATGGGATGGGGAAGAATTTTAAACCGCTGGATGGCTTTCACATCTTGATCTTTTGCACTAACGACCTTGGAATTCCATCCTGTGCTCATCCAAGCGAGTTCGCTAAAGAGGAAGTTCAATTCCTTCCTGCGAAGAGCCCCGGCCGCCCCCCGGTGGCTATTGTGGGTATCGCGGCCCCAGACCCCGTTCCTTTAGCCCAGACATTTCTCATCTCCCATTTTCCCTCTGAACGCAGCCCATCAGCTTTCTCCGTTCCTCCTTCCCCGCTTTTTCTGACGGCTTATTCATTCAGAGCCTGCTTTCGGCATGACGCTTCCCAACTGCTCTGCTTCCTACCCCCCACGCCCGCCCCGGAACAGGCCACACAGAGCTGGTAATTGTTGCCCCAGTTCTGGGACCACCCGGGTGGAGGGCAGCGCGCTGTCGCGGAGGCCGGAAGACTGACAGCAGCGTCAGGTCAAGTGCCCAGCGGGCCACCAGGAAGGTCGGCGTGAGCCTCCCTCCCTGTCCCCACTCCCTTTCCAGCGGGAAATGAGCCCATCCTTCAGACTCACGCAATTAACAGCACTAAAAACTCTTTTTTTTTTTTTTTTTCCTTTTTAGAGCCGCAGCTGCGGCATATGGAGGTTCCCCGTCTAGGGTCCCATCCAATCGGAGCTATACCTGCAGGCCTGCGCCACAGCCACAGGCACGCAGAATCCGAGCTCCGTCTGCAAACTACACCGCAACTCAAGGCCACACCAGATCCTTAACCCACTGAAGGAGGCCTGGGATCGAACCCACAACCTCATGGTTCCTAGTCGGATTCATTTCCGCTGCACCACACTGGGAACTCTTAAAACCTCTATTTTTCAACGCGCTGTATATAAATAAAAGCTTACCCCCCCAAAAAAAAGAAAAAGAAAAAGAAAAGAAAAAAAGAAAGAAAAAGAAAGCCTTCTGCGAAAGTGGGACTTCCCAGCTTGGAACGGGAGTTCCTCTTGGTGTGGGACAGTGGCACTGAAGGGATAAATATGGGAAGCACGTGGACCCCCAAATCCTCACAGTGTAAGATTTTTTTTTTTTAAATGTTGGGAGTGTCTCTACTCATCAAACACACACACACACACACACACACACACACAGTGTTAACCTGAAAAAATTTCAAAGTTTCGTTTGTGAGCAGACCTGGGACAACCACGCCGTGGGATCTAGGCTTGCTCCCCCCTCGTCTTAGCCGTACCCTGACAGGGCAGCCACGTCCCTGAACTCCAGGGGCGGCTCCAGATCTTCCGCAGGCAGATGACCAGCATCTCGGTGTGACTGTGGAGGTTGGAGGGTGGGGCGAGGGGCAAAGTCCGGCTTAGGCCGCGCAAGCGAAGTGGTGATTGCAGTTCCTAGCGGTGGATCGATTTCTTTGGTGGCATGTCCCTGATGGCTTCCATATCCTGAAAGTTCCAGAGATAGGGATCCCCCGTCGGGGTGGCCAGGGCCACTTTGGTCCCCCCAGGCTGTGAGCATTTCCCCAATCAGCCGCTGAAATATAGATGCTTTGTTAAAAAGTTAGATTGATACGTGACTTGCCAATTTTTTAGCCAAAAGATCCGTTTGAGAAATTGATGGAAATTAAAGATTTCTCCCTCAGAAAGAGGCAAATGAACAAAACTAAACTTTCCCCACAATTTCAAGGGCTCTGTGAACTCACTGAAGTCCTCACATGGACAACCTTGGGGTTTGCGGACCACACTTAAGCGCCCTTCTTCTAGGTAACTGCCACCTGCCCGTAGAGTCAGATGAAAAGGTCTCCAGGTACAGCTTCAATCTGGGCATTCCATGATATTGCATCCTGATTCTTTATTTAAAAGCATGTTGGGGGGAAAAAAAGCAGCCCACCAGCACACTGGCTGTTTCTGAAATATCCCCGGAGACCTTATTCAGTTCTTTTCACACATGGCAGGTGGGAACCACATAGATAAATCGAATTTGAAGGTCAGACAGGAAATAACTTTTTCTGGAAGAGCTGATGGTGGCATTACACTTTTCTAATTAATCCCAACACGGAAATGATTCGGTTTATCTGAGAAAGTTGAATCTGAGGTGACCGAGTAAACGCAGGCTATTAAGCAAAGTGCTTTCCTCACTAGCTCCAGTTCTGGGCGTTGAGCAGGGAGAGTGTCTCCTTATTTATTTTGGGGGACCGCCTTCCCCAGCCGGTCCTTCCAAGATTTTACCTAGTAAAATTGGAAAACTATAAACCTGCATGGCACCCTTCCTCGGCATTGCCCCGAACACACTGCAACACTTCTGTGAATGAGAAACTTATTTTCCTTCGGGAGAGAAGAATAACAACATGCCAAAGGTATAATGTAAAACTAATTTCGTTTCTTTATTGAAAACACATCTACAAAGTAATGCTTCTCAGTCCACACTGGCTGCGTGTAATACGCAGAGCCGGTGACGGGCTGGCGAGAGGGTCAACCTGAAGTACCTGCTTTCCGTAAGCAATGGTTAGTACATAAAAAAAAAAAAAAATCACACTGTGTAACAGAATTAATTTGACACGATTACGTTTTGCTCTACCGGTGTCATGAAAGGACAGCCACGTACATTCACTTTTGTAGTGTCTTTCCCAAACAGGGCCTTGACATTAAATGGTTACTCCACCGCAGCCTAACGTTAACTTTTGTACACACATAATGCTCGGGATCTATAGAAAAACATCTCTAATTGAATATCAGAGGATGTATGTCTAGATTTTCAGTCTGTTAGCATAATTAAGTCCATTCTTCACCGTTTACATCAGTAATTCAAACACAGCTGGGATTGTCTGACAGCTCCCACTCTGCATCTTTGACCGGATACTCCTCAGAGGGTAAAAATATTAATTTCCTTTAAACCTGGTAGCTGCCTCCCCTGAAACTAATGCCTCCTGTTTTTTTTCCTCCCCTCTTGGAACCCCACCGATGTGGCTTCGTACGGATTCTTCTACCATTTCTCCCAGGGACACAAACGGGACCAAAATAATTCCCACTCCAGCCGAAGGTTCGAATGGTTTGGTGAGTGGAATTCCAACACAAAGAAATATCTTGTTTCTCTCATTCTAAGACCTTTTGATTATAGTAAAAAAAAAAAAAGCTTTCTCAAAGAAGAGACCAACCACCCAGCTCGTGGACCTCCAGTAGAGAGAGAGAGAGCTCACTGATTTGATTTGAAAATATATGTGATCTTATATTTTTATCTGCAGACTTCTTTAGGGAATGATTTTTGAACTTAAGAGAAAAAATTTCAGGTTTTTTTTTTTTTTTAAAGAATCTTTCCTTGTAAAAAACTCTTCCTTAAAGATGACTTATAACCTTGGTATCCTAAAATCCTCTCTTTATAACGTCAACCATGCTCCATTCTTTCGTGGCTGGCTCTTTAGTGTTCCAGAGTAAGACCATGAGCACGCTTGCTAGTTGCTAGCCTTACGTTGTATTTTCTAAAAGTCTATCATCAGTTGAGGCATGGTGGGGGACACTCTTCCTAGAGTGTTCCCTTTAGTTTGGGAAAAGTAGGGAAGGAGGGAATGGATCCCCTGTTGGGAAGATCAAGGCAGAGTTTTGGGAACAAATCCACTCCCGGAATGGCCTCCAGCCTGCTGACTCTGCCATTTTGGACACAGAACCTGGTAAACCGCACAGCCATCCTGCCCCTCCCTAGAAATGTTCACTCCCAGCAAACATCTCTTCTGAAAGTCCCATGCTCTCTGGAATGATACTTGCCATGGACGTTCCAAGGGGAAATTAGAGGGCAGCTCTTCCATGGCACCTCGGCACATCTGGGCTAGAATCAACCAGAAGGACATCTAGGCAACTAGCCCATTTTACAGATGAGAACACTGAGACCTAGAGATGAGCCGTGACTTGCCCACAGCCACACGGAAATTTCACTTTACGTGCCTCCTCACGGCTGTGCTAGGTGTGTATTCATATTGTCCTGCTACTGGTAAAATAAAGACACAAATCACAAGAGAATGGGGGAAGAAGAAAAAAAAACTCTTCCAATGTGCAACTGAAAATCCATTGCTTATCAAGTTGCTGTGTTCTGATACTAAAACTGAAGGATTTTTAAATTCTGAAGGTTGACTTAAAACCGTGTTTTTTAGCTTACTACTTATTTCGACTTTTCAATTTATGAGAATGATCACATTTACAGGATTGTGTGCCACATCCACTTGTAAGATCCAAGACCGTTTCTGATCTCAGGATCTTATCACATAAGACGAACATGACATGACTGAAACATTTCAAACATAGGATGAAAACTACACATTTGGGCCACTGCAATATCCTCCCTCGTTTTTGGGTGAATTCTTCCCAATCCTATCAGGGCAGGAGGAAGAGGGAGGTAAGGGGCGTACTGGAGAGAATGAGTTGTAACGAGATGGAGACATTTTATAGCAGTTTTCAAACACCTGGTGCTCAAGGAAACATTTTTTTTTTCTTATGTTAGTCTACATCTTGGTTTCACTGTCGATGGGTTTCTCAATTTCGCTTTCCTGGGCGATCAGCTGATACGGTTTCTTCATTTCATTTTCTTCGATCACTGAGTTTCCCATTTCGACATCCCGGTTCTTTAGTTCATGTCGGGACAGGTGTTCAACAATGCCGGCTCCGAGGGAGTCTCCGAGTACATTGGTGGTGGTACGCAGCCGGTCCCTGCGGAAGGGCGGGGGGGAGGGAAAACGGGGCTCCTGTGAGCATCAGGTGATCTCGGCTGGTATCTCCGTACCAGCAGCTAAGCCCCTGGAGCATCTCTTACAATTCTGCTTGGTGTAGTCGCCAATGACATCATTCCATAATAGACACATGACATTTAAAATTATAGTTACTAAGAGTTATAAGGGTATATAATCAATTTGCAGTTACTAGTTAAGAGTGTCAGTGACAGGAAGGACCCTTCCTTTTCTCCTTTTATTTAAAATTTCTCTTTCCTTGCCATTCAACTTCCTGTTACCTACAGTTCTCAACCCCT
This sequence comes from Catagonus wagneri, assembly GCA_004024745.2. Taxonomy (NCBI): domain Eukaryota; kingdom Metazoa; phylum Chordata; class Mammalia; order Artiodactyla; family Tayassuidae; genus Catagonus; species Catagonus wagneri. The sequence goes on along the minus strand of PVHT020000009.1, from coordinate 10,416,816 downwards.
GGGGGTCCCTGAGGTGAAAACAATTTTCATAATAATGCTAAGATGCTACTTGCTCTTTTCCCTTTCATTTTCTCATGAAATGTCTGGTGGAGTTTGGCAAAGACTGCAACACAAAAGATACCCCAACAGACTGAATGTAGAAGCAGTTAGTTTTGTATAAGCCAGACATTAAGATTTGCAAAAATATAAAATGGTATCATTCTTTTCCCTAAATATTTGGTTTGGAAAATGGTATCTTTTTCATAAAAGTTATATATCTTGACATGTAATGAATTTATTATTGTCACTGCAGCATATGGAAGTTCCCAGACTAGGGGTCAAATAAGAGCTGCAGCTGGGGGCCTGCATCGCAGCCCCGGAAACGCATCTGCAACCTACACCAAGCTCACAGCAACGCCGATTCCTTAACCCACTGAGCGAGGCCAGAGACTGAACCCACATCCTCATGGATACTAGTTGGGTTAGTTACTCGCTGAGCCACAAGGGGGACCTCCTATTATTGTTAACTTCTGAATGAATTTAACATAAAAGTATGTTTTTCTAACAAGTATTGATAGATATGACCTACACAGATAAAAGCTTCTGGGGTCCTCAAGAATTTTTAAGAGTAAAGGGGTCATGATACGAAAACTTTGAGAACCCCAACTTTAAACTAGAAAAACTAGACAGCGGGCTGAATGTTTTCCATGCGTCACTGCATTTAATCCTTGCAGCACCCCAGGGAGGCAGATGACACTGCTGCCCTCATTTTAAGAGGAGGAAACCAGAGTGGCTCGGTAACTTGTCCAGTGTCACACAGGGTCAAGACAAATCCAGACCCAAGTGACTGTGGCACTCATGCTCTGAATTGACTACCCTCCTTCCACTGACAGTGTCTTGGGCACAGAGTTCTTCACAGTCATTAAATCTAGTTAACGGAGTCTCTGTGGGCTCCAGCACCGGCTGTATTCTAGGCTTTCACCTTGGGCATCTTGGGGAGAATCTGTTATTAAGTGGAAAGGGAAGAAGAGAGGCAGAGAGTGTCAGCTGGAAGGGTGAGGGGCCCTAGGGGTTAGGGTCTGAGCCTATTTCCTTGAAACTTTCCCCAGAGTCAAAAATCAATTCCACTGAATGGCACCGGCTCTCTTCCCACTGTCTGCACGGCCGCCCCTCTCCCTGTGGGGTTCAGATGGGACCACGTGCCTGGTATTACGCCATTAGAATGGGAAGCACAAGGAGAAAGCCTGAACCAGCCTGGGAGGCCTGCCAGTCTGTTCCAGACGCCGTGTGGAAGTGTTGTGCAATTCCGAAATGGCTTTGCTGATTTATGTTGACTTTGCAGACAGCGGGTTTCCCAATCCCCGACTGGCTTTATGGAGTGAGAAGTGCAGCAGCCAGATGTGCCCCACATCTGATAAGGGGGTGAGCGCGCATGGCATCCGGGGCTTGGTCTCCAGATAACGGCAGGGAGGACAATTTAATTACACGCCGCGGTCTTCGTGGAACCACCCGGCAGGGGTGCCAGGCTGCCGGGCGCCCTGGGATGCCAGAGGGGGCCCCGAGACCCCCGAATGCAGCCCAAGCGTACTCACAGGAACCAGTCCACGGCGATGATGAGCGTGATGTCGTCGGTGGGCAGGCCCACAGATGTCAGCACGATGACCATTGTGACCAGGCCCGCCTGAGGGATCCCAGCTGCCCCGATACTGGCCGCCGTGGCCGTGATGCTGTGAGAGGAAGTCCCCAAACAGAAAACATTTGGTTACATCTCCCCCGGTAGAGAGCAGACCCTGCAAACACGCACGGCGGCCATGCCTGACTTGCTAAGTCAGCGTAAGAGGATGTGCTTTAGAGAAATGTAAATGAGGCTGCAAAAGACTCATTGAGCCAATAATCGTATTAACCAATATTTATCAAGTGCCTACTCTGTGCCTCCTGATATGTAACGCATGGCTTATTTCATTTGCTCGTCACAACAACACAGGAAGTTGGTCCTACCGCTACCATTGCAGCCACTTTTTTGTGTTTTTCTTTTTATGGCTGCACCTGCGGAATATTGGAAGTTCCCCAGCTAGGGGCTGAATTGGAGCCACAGCTGAGGCCTACACCACCGGGGATCCTTAACCCACTGAGCGAGGCTGGGGACCAAACTCACATCCTCACGGACACGATGTTGGGTTCTTAACCCGGTGAGCCACGATGGGAACTCCATTATAGCCATTTCTAAAGGAGGGAACTTGTGCCTATGTACTTCTTCATGTACCTAAAAGTATTCTCTTAAGTCTAAATAACAATTTGTTTCTAATAATTCTTCTCTCTGAGCAGAAGACTGTAAAGATACTGAACTTGGATGGTTAATGTGGTCAGAAAAAAAAATCAAATATATTAATTCAAAAGCAAAATGATTTATGAACAAAGTTCAGTAGAGCAATCAACATTGTTTACAGAAGCAGTATTCACCTGGTTTGTTTAATGCCTATTTGACAGGCTTATGTGAGAAGGTGAAAATGTTTTCTAACTAGTAAAGTATTACCTAGATACAAAGTGGTATTAATGAAGTAATAAGTCTGTGGAAGAGACTGTTTGTGGTTCCCCCAGATGGCTCCACTTGTACAATGCTAGAATTTTTAGCTGGTGTATGGCCGTTCCCAATGAAGATTCTATGTATTTCCCAGACTTCCCTGAAGCTTAAACTAAGTTCTGGCCAATGAGACACCTGTGGAAATGCTCAAGCAGCTTGCAGGCTGCACCATTTTTCTTTTCTTCTTAAAAAATTTTTTTTGATTAAAGTTTATTTTTTTACTTTTAATTTTTTTATTATAGTTGATTTACAATGTTCTGTCAATTTCTGCTGTACAGCGAAGTGATCCAGTCATACATCTATACACATTCTTTTTCACATTATCCTCCATCATGTTCTATCACAAGTGACTTGACAGAATTCCCTGGGCTACAATAGCAGAATCTCATCATTTATCCACTCCAAATGCATTAGTTTGCCTCTATTAACCCCAAACTCCCAGTCCCCCCCAATTCCCAACCCTTCCCCATTCCTCTTTCTCCCTGGCTAAAATTTGGATTTATCCTGGACCAACTGGATGAGGGTAAAACCCCAGGCATGATGGAAACGCAAGCTTTGGTCCCCACCAGCCTGGAGGGCTTTGTGGAGGAGAGCTGCCCCCCAGGAGAGAGAAATACAGTTCTATCTTATTGAAGCCACTGCTAATTTTTTCAAGTTATTTTTAACTCTATCGCATGCAACCGAAACCTTTTCATAATGCAGGGCTTTTCAACCAGTATGCCAACGTATGCCGAGAACAGGTTACGCACATACATAGGCTGAATTATTGATCTCCCAGCTCCAGTTTAGCCAGACCGTCCAGACCGGTCTGCTCCGGCCATGACCAGCCTCATCTTTTGCTCGCAGTGCCTCCTACACTTATTACTATTTTCCAATAACACAAAATGTATATACAGAGTCTGACATAACTTATTTCTAAATAAACACATGTATATACACACACGCAATGCAAGAGAACTTATCTATTTAAAAAGGGAGAACTCTACCCAATATTCTGTGACAATCTATAGGGGAAAAAAACCTGAAAGAGAATGGATGTGTGCACGTGTAGGACTGAATCACTTTGTTGTACAGCAGAAATTATCACCACCCTGTAAATCAACTATCCTTCCATAAAACTTTAAAAAATGAAAACGGGTCTTGCCCTATCATTAAAAAGATGTAAAATGAATATTCCTCCTAATATTGTCCCCTCAAAAAAAAAAGAAAAGAGATAAAGAGACAGACAGAGGCGTAAAAACCAAATATAAACTATAAATCTGGATTTGATCTTCGTCTGGGAAAAAAAAGCTATAAAAGACTTTTGGGGGATGACTGGGGAAATTTGAATATAGACTAGATATTCTGGAAGTATTATTGAAAGTCTTACTCTTGTGGTTACGTTGAAAACTGTCCTTATCTTTAGGAGGTGCATGCTAAACTATGGACAGATGAGGTGTCATGAAGGCAGGTGGGTGGCGGGGGGTGATGGGAGAGAAAGGAGAAGCAAAAAAGGCAAAAAGCTAACAATGGTTGATCTAGGTAGAAGATGTTTGTTGTAATATTCTTTCAACTTTCCTATATATAAAACAATTTATAATAAAAAGTCACGAAAAAATCTGCCTTTGATCCCCAAAATAAATTGATAATAATTAAAACACATGCACACACCATAAAGAGCAATGTCTGATCTGTCCTGTGAAGCTTTGTCTCCATTATACTTATTGGTCGCCTGTGCCCACTGACTTTCATCAAAAACAAGGGATGATATTCGTGGGTGCACATGGATATGTACAGACCGTCTCTAGAAGAATACGAAAGAAACTAGCGAGCAACAAGTGGTTGCCTTTGGAGAAGGCATGTGAGGGAAAATTACCTTCAGTAGACACTTCAAATATAATAGTTAAAAAGATAAAACTATTATTTTAAAAAGAATTTAATAATAACTTATTTTAATAATTATTTAACTTATTTTAACATTTATTTTATTTATTTAATATTTTAATTTATTTGTATATTTATAGATTTATATTATATAATATAAATTACAATTTATTAATTACATATACTTAATATTATATAAACATAATTGTAATGTTTCTGCACTATTATATAACAAATTTATTTAATTTATTTAATATTTAAAAAATAAAACTATCATTATAATAGCCCTCAAAAATAAAACTCTCAACTTGTTTGTCAGTGTGGTCTGTCAGCTCTTTGATAGTGCCTAAAAATTAACCCAAGAGAAAAGTTAATCCAGTTTTCGAGTATATTTTTATTTTCTAATACGGTCAGTAAAAGCTAATGAATAATAAAAGCTAAAATGTTAATGCCTTTTACTGACGGCATTAATCTAACACTTTATAAATTTAAGATTTTTTCAAAAAGAGAAATATTCAGAGTATGTATTGTGCAGATTTTAAAAAGAAAGAGCTAGATGTATTTAGACATGTGTACTGCTAAGTAAGTAAATCAGTAGTGGCAAGCAGTATTTATGGCATGATTCCACTTTTTTTTTATGAAAAAAAGTGTGTCTACGTCTGTGTATAAAAAAAAAGTGTCTTTGTATACCAAATAGTAACAGTGGGCACCTACAGAAGGATGGGGAGTGATGATAATGTACTTTACACATTTCTATATTATTAGAAATTCACTATTAATAAATGTGCACATCCATAGCTAAAAAAAAAAAAACTAATAAAAGTCTCCAAATATCAAAAATAAAACTATTTGTGAGTTCCCTGGTGGTCTAGTGGTTACGACTTGTTGCTTTCACTGCTGCAGCCCAGGTTTAAATCCCTGGTCTGGGAACTGCGATCCCACATCAAGCTGCTGGACGCCACGGCCAAAATAAAAACTAAAATTAAAAAATAAAACTACTCCTACAAACCCTAACCTCCTGCTCATATCCGATTTCCGTCCACCCTCCATCCCTAACCAGTTTCTTCACTCAACCCCAGATCACCATCTCATCATTTCAAGTCATTCTTAAGGCAGCGCTGTGTAGAATTTTCCTTGTACCTGATGGTAATAATCTGTCCAAAGTTCAGTTCGAAGTTGTTAACTTGAGCAATAAAAATGGCAGCCAGAGCCTCATAGAGGGCGGTCCCGTCCATGTTGATGGTGGCCCCTACTGGGAGCACGAATCTGGTGACGCGTTTGTCCACACCATTGTTCTCTTCCAGGCACTTGAAGGTGATGGGTAGGGTGGCAGAGCTGAGCACAGTAAAACAAGGCGTGTCAGCTGACCATCCTGACAGTTCAGACCCTGCTGGACCTTTGGTACTTTGGACAGAGAGTTCCTTCCTCTCCATATCCTAAGTTAGAGGGAACTAAGTCAGCACTGGTATAAATACGGGAGCAGGGTTAGGAACAGCGGGTCCCCTCACTGAGTCATCTGGCAGCTCTCCTGCTTCTGGTTCCTCCACGAAGCATCGCTTCTGATTACTCCCTGTTCCGACAGCTTGAGAGAGGGCAGGAAAGGATATAGCTGGTTTCTACTTTGCCCCCTAAGGGGGTACATAAAGGGCTATATTTATATACAGCCAGTCGGTCCTTGAATCCAAGCTAGGTCTGATTAGCCTGAGTCAAAAAGCCAACCAATTCATATGCCCCGAAGTTTAAAATTTGGAAAAAAATTCAGCCCCAACCTCCCTGCCCCTCCCAACCGGAGGGCTGATTCAAAGTCAAGTCTGAGATACATGTGCTGGGAGCGGTGAGCCAGGGACAGATACGTACCTGGAGGAGGTGCCTAGAGCTGTGACGAGTGCTTGCAGCAAGCCGCCGATAAAAACCCACGGGTTTTTCCGGGTTACTAAGAAGTAGAGGAGGGGCAGGACAATGACGGCGTGGATGAGCAAGCCCACGATGACGGTCACCGTGTACATGGCCAGCTGCCCCCCGATCACTCCCATGTCTTCCATCTCAACAATTTTCCCTGCAATCAGGAAGAGGATGCCCAGAGGGGCGTACCTATGTAGAAGCAACACACGCACAGTTGGAAGTCCGATTTCCAACAAGCTGTTCCACAGAAATCACCACGTGATAAGAAAAAGGCAAAAGAGTGGGTTTCTAAACTTTCTAAACCAGGATACCATGAGGACTTGCAGACCAGGTGAACTCCTTTCTTTTCTTTTTCTTTTTCAATATAAATTGAAAGATAAACAGGGCATAATTAGGCTTTCTTTCCTCTAAAAGTCTCTCTAGGTCACAATTTTTTTTCCCTTCTCTTAAACCATGAGAAAAGAAGGCGGGTACAGAGGTTTTGTTACTCACCTTTCTTTCCTCACTAACCCTCCTTTCACTGCACCTGGAGCACCTTGGGGGTCCGACGATGCCGTCCGCTCCCCCGGCCCCTGTTCCCCGGCTGAGTACTCTGAACGGTCAGGATGCACCAAACCCAACCCCAGACTCCTGAGTCTGGGAGCATTTCCCACTTCAGAGCCTGATTCTCAAGCTAAAGCAAGACGCACATGACAGCGTTTCAGGGTGTTAGATGTGCGGTCAGCGCTCTTAACCCAGGGACACTTCCACGATCGTTCCCATATTACAAACGACTTACAATATTACTTATGAATATTAGTATTCATCTCTTTTTTTTTCAGTCTAAGAGGAAAGTGCATGCATGTTACAGTGCAAATGCAAAACTAGCATCATTTGCTGTAAGTAGAAGGCCATCATAAAGTAAATTCAGAGCTATTTTAAGTTAATAAGGTGCATGGATGTATGTACCACCACAATCAGGTTATAGGTGTTCTCATTAAGCACCGATTACCCCTGGGGGCTGCTACACTATTTGTGATTGCTCCTCTGTAGGCAAGAATGGACAACTGAGACATGAAATGGCTCGTACACACGGAGTCAGGGGCCCCGTGGCCGGCTTTCAACTCCCTCTGTCGGATGTGTGCGCTAAACTAACACCCAACTCACATCACCAAAACCAGAGAAGCCAATCACCCTTCGGGGGCGACAGAAGGGTCTGCTGGAAAGTGGGCGGGACGCATTTTGGACTGAAAAATACAATGGTTCTTTTAAAAGCCCTCTGAAAACCTAGGCCAGAAAATTATAAGAGTACCTGTTTTCAGAAATGTAATAACTCAATGTTGAATGTGCAGGAGAATGTACAGCTAGAAAAGCTACATGTGAGGTTCATTCATCAGCCCTGAAAAGGCTTCTTTCATAAAAGAGGTGAAGGGTGGAGGCATTTTAATAATATGAAGATAAATGTCCACTTTCAGCTCTGCCAAGATTTCCAAGGCGGGCCCCCAGGATTTCAACGGGGACTCCGGGGAGACCACATTCTGACCGTCTTTGTGCCCCCAAGTTCAAATCCATCTTATACAAACTCCTGAAAAATGGATTTCTCTGGGCTTTGGTGGCAATAAAGACAAAGGATATTTTTTAATCATGTTGCTAAGCACTTTTCTTAGAAATGGATGCTTCCTTCCTTGGGTGCCAAGGAGGAGTCTGGATTAAAAATAAAGGATAAACAGAAGGCAGCCGTCACAGGAGGCCTAAGCCAGTCACAGGGTTCTCTCTGCTGGGGAGAGTTTACTTCGCAAGGTCAGTGTTCCTTTTTGAATTTCGTCTTTTCCTTTGTCTCTTGATGTCAACTTTCTCTGCAGGATGTTTTGTTATAAACAGTGGCTTGGGGAGTTCCCGTTGTGGCGCAGTGGAAACGAAGCCGACCAGGAACCACGAGGTTGCAGATTCGATCCCTGGCCTTTGCTCGGCGGGTTAAGGATCCGGCGTTGTTGTGAGCTGTGACTCAGGTCGCAGACACACCTCGGATCTGGCATGGCTGTGGCTGTGACTGTGGCTGTGGCTGGAGGCTACAGCTCCAATTCAACCCCTAGCCTGGGAACCTCCATGTGCTGCGGGTGTGGCCCTAAAAAGTCAAAAAAAAAAAAAAAGGTGGCTTGGCCTTCTGGAACATCTCCCATGAATCCGCTCAGGATTGCCACTGGGTGGCCATTGACACTTCTTTTATAGGACTGAAATGGAGGAGAGAAGAACTCTGTTTTTCTGGTGGTCTAGGGGTGCCTGGGCCTACTTTTTCCTCTCCCGGAAATGCTCTTCTCAGCACTTTGGACGGAGAGATTCTCCTGATCACTTAGGCCTTAGCAAAAAAACGTTACCACCTCCTCAGAGGCATTTCTATCCCTTCCAAGGTACATTTTAAGCCTCCTCCTCCTCAGTCACTTTTTATCGTATCACATTGTTGAAAACTTTTTTTTTTTTTTGCTTTTTAGAACCACACCTGGGTAGAAGTTCCCAGGCTAGGGGTCAAACCCGGAGCCACAGTTGCCAGCCACAGCCACAGCCACAGCAACGTGGGATCGGGATCTGAGACACTTCTGAGACCTACCCCACAGCTCACGGCAATGCCGGATCCTTAACCCAATGAGCAGGGCCAGGGATCAAACCTGTGACCTCATGGATACTAGTCAGGTTCTTAACCCTCTGAGCCACCAGGGGAACTCCTAAACCTCACGTTTACTTTATAACTTCTTTCCACAACACCTGTGGCTAAAGCGTATGATTTTGTTTAAGCATGTAAGATCCAGACAAGGTCCTACCGTATAGCACAGGGAACTATATTCAATATCTTACAAAAAAAACTAATGGAAAAGAATTAAAGAAAAAAAGAAGAATGTGAGATCCAGGATACCCTTGTCTGTTTTCCCCATTCCTACGTCATAGTGCCTGCCGTTATATATTTGGTATATACGAGACAATCAATAAATATGTATTGAATGAATAACTCATTAGTTATAAGATGGGGGAATGATGAATGGGATCCCATCAGCACGGGAGTAAAGGGTTGAGTTGACAGGGAGCGAACTTGGGGGGAGAGATTTGCAGATACGGTCAAGGCCACCACCAGCCCAGAGTCACTGGTTTTCTCGTGCTTACCCAAACGAGAGCGTTGCAATTGGCCATCCTGCCTGGTGGCATCTTCCTGAGTACAGAGCACATGGTGATGGCAATAAGCATCTCCTACACAGCAAAAAGCACATGGAAATACCTACCACATTATCACTGCCACCAGTCTCATGATGGCTTCGTTAAGAGAATCAAAGAACTCTCTCAGGGCTTGTCCCTGCTCCTTCATGTTTCCAATCACGAATCCGAAGCACATGGAGAAGACAACTAGTCCCAAGGCATTGACCCCGTTCACAGACCCTGGGACCGGGACCATCTCCTCCGTGATCCTCGTCAGGGTCTCCATGGCCTCTGACACATTGTTGATCACGGCGCCCACGAGTGTGTCATTGGGCTGGACTGGCACTTTAAAGCTTTTCTTCTCATAGTTGGTTTTAAACTTGAAAAGAAAAGACATGATAGGGATTAAAGGTAATTTTTGTTTTCTTTGTAACTGCCCAGATTTTCTATAACAGCATACATTACCCCGATTTCAGAGAATGGTCTTATAGAAAGTATCTATCTATAGCTGTCTATCCATCCAACAAATCAATGACAAACCTTTACTGTCTCCTTGGCACAAACACACACGCAATCAAATACATTAACACACTGTAATAGGAAAGAGGTACCTGGTTGAAATAAACACATATGTGTTGGAATAAACATACACATGTGTTTCAGCTTTTTTCTGAAACCCTAATAACATGACTATAACGGGCTTTTAAAATACTGTAACTTCAAATATTCACAATAATCCCTTAACCCTCTAGGATTCACATTATGGATCATGGACAGCTTACCTAACATCCCTTTGGTCCTGCTCCACAGCTGTGAAATGGCGGTGACTGTGCTGGTTCTGACTCACAGGATTGTTGTAATGATCAAATTAAATAGGATATATGAGACCATCTGGGAAATTCTAAAGCCCCATACTAATGTTGGCTAATGGTGCTCAATAACAAACCACTCAGGGACTAGGCTTAATTGGAGATTTCAGTGAATATTAAAAAATTTGAATCTCCAAACAATATTCTTCGGGGCATTTCCGATAGCATCAGTTCCTGAGTAGGTGCTTGATTAATAGTTGAGGATGACAACCGTCTATTGAGGACTTTCTCCTCTTATGCAAGAGATGGTCTTTTCCCCCATAGCTTCTGCATAGGTGCCCCAGACAGGAGAGGCTGGGTGTGTTACTGTTGCCATTTGAAACAGCTAAGCCCATCCGTCTCTGATCTTAACAAGAACAGAATTCCTGGCCATCACGATGGCAGTAAAGCACCAGAGGGAGCATAATGTGTGGGTGTCGTCTGATCTAGAGTCTAGAGGAAGAAAGGACAGCTGTACACGCTGGGCCAATTCTCTACCAAGAGTAAACAGGAGACTTTTTTGTTCAATGGGAAACGGCTGTTGCCAAACAGGGACATGGCCAGCTGCCAATACCATGGACACATCCCTAAGCAATCAGTGGCATTGGTGGTAATTTTAACAAAGAAATTGACCCCTCTTGGTCTCTGTTCCAGTCAGCTCTCACATCTCTGTTCTATCGGGGTGCTTATCCACTTTACGGATCATCTAGGTGTGAATTTTCAGTCTATATTAGCCTTTTCACTTTTTTGTCTTTTTAGGGCCGCACCCGAGGCATATGGAAGTTCCCAGGCTAGGGGCTGAATTGGAGCTGCAGCCACTGGCCTATACCACAGTCACTGCAAGGCCAGATCCGAGCCGCATCTGTAACCTACACCACAACTCACTGCAACGCGGGATTCTTAACCCACTGACTGAGGCCCGGAATTGAACCTGCGTCCTCATGGATACTAGTCAGATTCGTTTCCACTGAGCCATGAAAAGAACTTCCCAGTTAGCATTTTCTGTACCTCCAACTCTTTCCCCTTAGACACAATTTGCAGCCTACACAGAAACTGCAACCTCATTTGCATTCTAGGACAAATAGATCTGGGAAGATACGTTTGCTTCCCCTTCAAAATCCTGTAAATGCATCCAAAACCAAATACAATATATCTTCATGAGTCAGCACTTTTCCCAGCGCTGCTAGAAATCAGCATTTTTTGATGCCGCCTGGTGCCAGCTGACTAACTGGAATAGTCAGCCTCCCGTGGTGCAGGGCTTGGCTGGGTGGATTGAAAGGGGTTTATTATTTATGGTTACAACTGTGTTGAATAAAGAGTTAGATTTTGCCCTCTCAGGCATTTTTTTTTTAAAGAAAGAATTCTGTTTGAATTTTGCAGTGTGTGCATGCATTACTTATTGAAAATAGTCAATACAAATTTTAAAAAGGGAAGAATAACAAAGTGCAAAACATGGTCCTCCATGAAGTCAGGGTTTGATTTTGTTTGTTTTACAGATCCTAAGCCCTAGAGCGAAGTGACACCATCTGAAGAAATGTTTGGGAAATATTAATTTAACAACTAGAATGCCTAATTGTTTTCCTTTTAATATTTTGGGCAACAAAGCTTTTTTTTTTTTTTTTCAAGTGAGGTTGGAATGAACTTTACTAATTTTATTACCTAGTAGTAAAATGTATTGGTATCTCCAACATTGAGAGGGGCCTTTTATTTTATTTTATTGTCTTTTTAGGGTTGCATCTGTGGCATAAGGAAGTTCTCAGGCCAGGGGTTGAATCAGAGCTGCAGCTGTCAGCCTACACCACAGCCACAGCAATGCCAGATCTGAGCCGTGTCTGCGACCTACACACAGCTGACGGCAATGCTGACTCCACAACCCACTGGGCGAGGCCAGGGATCGAACCTGTGTCCTTGCGGATACTAGTTGGGTTTGTTAACACTGAGCCACGACGGGAACTCCGAGAGAGGGGCCTTTAGAACTGAACCTCACTGTGGCTTCTTAGAAGGTGTCTCATCAGCCTGGATACTCCTTTCCAGGAGGCAGAATAGATTGTAGAAGCAGAAAGAGGATAGAATTCGGAGTCAACACGTGCATTTGAACTCTAGGTCTGCCTTTTACTACGTGTGAAATCTTGTGTTGCACACCCCCTCCGACTTATCACAGATGAAGACGACACCCATTGTGTTTATGGGAGGGGTAAATAGGACATTAGTGCTTGGCCCACAGCAGACATTCAATACTTGTTGGTGGCAATCCTTTCTGACATGCTTCCTCCTTGAATCCATAAGGCCCTTAAATAGACTTTTTAAAAAAACTCATTGATTTTTAAAACCAAACCCAGAAACCTGAAGAATCTCCCTAATCTTTAAAGCAAGTTGTAAATGTATCTTATAGAGGAGTTTGCTGGCCCGGTGAGTTTTGTGGGGGGGCATGTGGAGGAGGGCAGGAGTGTCCTCATGTGACTTCTTAACAATTAACAGGGACTTAAAGAGCCGTTTGCATGCAAGACATATAGTGTCTGGCAACTAATAAGCCTTCAATACAAGAGGAGACCCCTACCTCTCCCAATTCCCCGGGAAACTCTAGTGCTTTCCATCTGGTTGTTTCTTACTGCAGAAAAATGGGAAAGAAATAAAACAGAGAGTTCCATTCTGGAATGCCAAAGAGGTATTTCAAAGAAGGCAAATGAGTGGCTGCAGAGTATTTACCTGTTTAAAGCAGGCTTCCACCAGATTTGGAGGGAACATATTCCTGCAAAGAAAACAATGGTCACTTGAAAAAGTTCCCAAGTCATAAATTAGCTCCTTAAATACTTTTTCACGGAGTCTAAGGTAAAGACTGCATAGAATTCAGCAACAAATAGAAAAAGAGAAAGATATTAGTGGATTTTTTTTGTCGTTTTTTGCCTTTTCTAGGGTCGCACTTGCGGCAGGTGGAGGTTCCCAGGCTAGGGGTCTAATCAGAGCTGTAGCTGCCGGCCTACACCACAGCCACAGCAACGCGGGATCCAAGCCGCGTTTGCGACCTACACCACAGCTCACGGCAACGCCGGATCCTTAACCCACTGAGCAAGGCCAGGGATCGAACCCACAACCTCATGGTTCTTAGTCGGATTCGTTAACCACTGAGCCATGACGGGAACTCCAGATTTTGGGGGATTTTTTGAAATGGGACATAGGTCACCCTTCAGTGTTGCCCGTGAAGTTCATGTTTTTCAAGGAAGTCCCCAATTCAACTTCTCTGTTCTTTTGTCAGATAATGGGATTTTTTACTCAGAGATCAAACTCTGCTCCTAGGAAGAACCCAGAGGAGAATGGAGATGCCTTTTATCTTAAGCCTTCTGGTTAGCTGAGGTCTTATTCAAGAGTGGCCGCTTTGGTATTGTGCCATTCATGTGTTTAGGGACCAAATGTTCCAAATCAAAAATCATGATCAGAGTGTGGAATTTTGTTCTCCAAAGTCTCCCAAAGGCCCTCTGATGGATGAAAACAGTGACTCTGAATTGCTGGAGCTTCTGAAGCTCTTGGGTGACCAACAGGGAGATGGCCTACAAAATCTGAACTGGAGGCCTGTGTGGCCGGGTTTGTCACTTCTTCAGAGCTGTGTTTGAGTTCATGGTGGGGAGGAATAAGAGGCAACACCCTCACTGGGGAATCTCTAACTAGCTGTGCGACCTTGGCTAAGTCACGGCACCCACTTATTTCTTTTCTTTTCTATTTCTTTTTAGGGCCACACCTGCAGCATATGGAGGTTCCCAGGCTAGGGGCTGAATTGGAGCTGCAGCCACCAGCCTACGCCACAGCCATAGCAATGCCAGATCCAAGCTGCGTCTGCCACCTACACCACAGCTCATGGCAATGCTGGATCCTTAACCCACTGAGCGAGGCCAGGGATCGAACCTGCATCCTCATGGATACTAGTCAGGGTTGTAAACTGCCGAGCCACAGGGCGACTCCCATGGCACCCATTTAATTTTCGGTTAACTCGTCTGTTACAGAGGAGATTGGATTAAACTATCGCTAGGGCTCCAAGATACAAGACTGTGGGAGAAGCCGACAGGATTCAGGCAGCCGGCGGGCCTGAGATTTTAGCAGTTATATGCCAGCAACCATATTTTAAGGTTATAAGCTCTTATCTCTTTATTCCTACTTAGACCTTCCTGTTTCTTTGTCCTTCCCTCTATGCTTTGCAGGTCTGTTTCTACAAACCCCGATAGAAATGCGAATTTAGGAGATTTCACGGTAAATGCACAAACCAGGTGATGGGGTGGGACCACAGGGGTGTCACACACTTGTCACTGGGGCAAGGACGGGCAGAAACACACCATGCGCTGATGGATCAACCCAACAAGGAATGCCAAGATCCCAATTCTTCAAACCAGGAGTAAAAATTATACAGAAAGAGACTATAATAAAATATTCCTAATCCAAACTACTTGAGGATAAAGTTCCTGAAAAAAAAATCGTGAAAAGCCTTCATTAACTGTATGAACTAAATAAAACTACAGCCACTGGGTGACAATTTGGCATGAGATAATACAGAGTGGCTTATTTCCTTTAGATAATTGTGGTTAAACTCCCTGGAAAGGACCTTCAGGAAGCACCGTGGGGCTGCCCTGTGCTTACATACAGAGGGTACCAGGTCACTCATGGTGGGAATTGAGAGGTGCTGCCGAAAAGAACCTTCGTTGCCCAAATGTCTCGCTTATTTCCTGGCCACAGATCCATTCCTTGAGAAATCAAGTCCCCAGGAGGAGGAGTTTCTTTCAGATGATCAACGGCGAATCCTTTAGAGCAGTATCTAGGTTTGGCAAACCAGTCGCTTTGCAAACAGGTTGTGAAGAAGGAAGGGGGGTCGGGGGCGGGGGGGACAGCCTGCGTGGGCTCCTTGCTGGAGGAATGCTGAGCAGGCGGGGACTCCGGAGATGGGTGCCAGGCTATGTTCCATGTGCCCTTCCAGATCCACTCCCCATCCTGGTCTGTGCCCTGGGGGGCTGACACTTTCCCCTGCCGGCTTCCCAATGGGTTTGTCCAGTGGGAGGCGCTGACAGGTCGCAGAGGGGTGGGGAGAGAGCCGTGGATGTGTGGATGTGTTGACCCTTCCGGCTCTCTCTCTGGCAGGTTGGGCAACAGCTCCCTCCCTCCAAATTACAGCTGGAGCTCCTGTCCTCGGGGGCCCTTTTCTAAGGCCAGGGCTCCATCCCGAGTTGCAGTAACAGCTCCCATCCTTTGGCCTTCAGAGCTCCAGGTGGTAACAAAACAGCTTCCCGCTGCTGTTTGTCCCCTGGTGTCTCACCAGCCCTGGAGGTCCCTTAACGCTACCAACACCTTCGCAGACAAACCCAGTCCAGGGATCCTTTTGAGCTCATAATAGCTTCCTGCCAGGACCCGTCTGATGAGAGGCCAGAGTCAGAGAGACAGATCAGGCAGGGAGGCACCACGAGCAAACGTAAGCATACTTCACAGTTTTGGGGAAAATGGGCTCTATCATCGAGTCTGTGTCAAGTATAAGATTAATTTGTCATCGGTGTACCGTTTGTACATAAAACAATGCTAAAGAAGCCATCTTTTAATCTTTATTACTGATCTGCCAAAGCCTTTCTCATAAACAGAAGGAAAAACCTTGGTATAGGTACGATCAGGCGGTCTCTGAAGTTTATTTATACAACAAATAAATTGTAGTATAGAATGGATGATGGTACGGCTCTCAAGTTCCAGACTAGAAGAGGCCAATGAACAAGCTATACTTGAAACAAAATTAGCCTTGGAGAGCAAGACTTGAGAAAAGTAGGTTAAGAGTTATTAAAAGGCGTTATGCTAAGGAAATAAGTCAGACAGAGACAAATACTGTATGATATCATTTCTACCTGGAATCTAAAAAAATACGACAAATCAGTGAATATAATAAAAAAAAGAAGCAGGTACTAGGTAAAAAATAAGCTAGAAACTACTAGGTAAACAGTAAGCTACAAGAATTTATCGCACAACACAGGGGCTATAGCCTGTATTTTATAATAACTATAAATAGAGTGTATCCTGTAAAAATTGTGAACCACTATATTGAACACCTATACCTTCTAAAATATTGTACTGCAATATACTCGATAAGAACAAAATCACACACAGAAAAGAATGATCAGTATTCCAAGGTGAGCCGCACAGTTGAGAGGGCTGAGCGATCAGATTCTGAATCCTAAAAGCGGGGCTCTTACTTAAATCTTTATCTTCTCCTTGCTCTTCTCGCCTCTTTCCCATGAGATCAGAAAAAAAAGAGATGGAGATCAGACCATGGATCCTTACTTCAATTTCTGTTAGAAAGCAGTAATGGCGTGACCCTCATTTCAAGCCCCGCAGGGCTGCTTCAGTCCTCTTCGGGGGTTTGATCAGCTCCCCCAGGAGGAGAGGTTGGGCGGTCAAAACAGACCCTAATGGGCGGGCTTGCAAGGACGTACCTGATCAAGTCCAGGAAGGCGTCTGCAGCCGTCACTTGTACAATTTTGCCTTCTCTGTGCATGTTTTCCTTTGTGCCCTTCCCGGGATGGATGATGACAACGATGACTATGCCAGTCACCACGGCAATGACGGTGGTAGCCATGTAATAGACTACAGCTCGCATCCCCATCTTCCCTGACGCCTTACTATCTAGGGCCGCCATTCCTGGTGAAGGCAAACAGAAGGAGAGTTTCAGGAAATCGGTTCAGTGGGATTCTCCAGTGGAAGGTAATGGGAAGAGCATTTCCTTCTACACTCCCCGGCCCCCTTCCCACCCGG
This sequence comes from Catagonus wagneri, assembly GCA_004024745.2. Lineage (NCBI taxonomy): Eukaryota > Metazoa > Chordata > Mammalia > Artiodactyla > Tayassuidae > Catagonus > Catagonus wagneri. The sequence continues at coordinate 10,399,713 of PVHT020000009.1, read as the reverse complement.
CCATGGGATTTTATCCATGTCATGAGAACTTGGCACCGCATTTAATCAGGGGATCACAACAGGTGAAGGAAACAAGCCATAGAACGACTGGTGTCAGCCGCGTCTGCAAAATACGTGATCACCCACTTTTCTGCCCCAAGAGGTGATTTCACGTGGCTTGCTAATGGTTCGAAAGCGTGGACTATCAAATTCTTTTCTAGGTTGCAAGAGGTGAGGAAGTTATCAGTGCAAATCAGTGAAGAGTGTGTGTGTGTGTGCGTGCGCGCTCAGTGCGAATCAGTGAAGAGTGTGTGTGTGTGTGTGTGTGCAAGAAATACTTAAAAAAGATTTCTGGCAGGACAATCTAAGCATATCTCAAGTTTCAAGCACTGTGAATTTATGGTGACCCACACCATAAATTGCCATTAAATTCTTTTACAAGAATTATTTTATGTATGTACTTGGTAGTCTTTTTTTTTTTTTGGATGTTTTTATGTGAAATTTAAGCTGTTATTCTAATTACCTCCCGATTTATCTTCAATTTGCATGTAAAGGAGGCCAGAGTTCTCAAAGAGCTCCTCTGTTGTTTCATTTTATCTCATCTAATCGAAACATTTTTAAAAGAATCGTTTCGGTGGGGTTCTTCTCATTTTTGCCCTCTGCCTTCCTCCACCTTGTCCCACAGGCCTGGGGTGGGTACCTTATCTCCTGTTTAACATTCTTCCCCTTGTTTTCGGAACATCTTCAAAGTCCACCTCAGGGAAGGTATTATCCTCAGTAACAGAGGAGCCGGGACTTTGAAGGTTCCCCTAATTGCTCCAAAGGGAACCCACCTCCATACCGCTTGGGATGGAAAAAAACATTGGAAATGATGCAAAATTCTCAAAATATTAGGTTATCTATAATAATATGGGTTCTTCTCTTTCATTAGCCATGTCTTCATGTCTCTTCCTTTTTTGTCCTCCCCAAATCCACTAAAACGCTATGTAGTGTTTAGTTTATATAGTTATCCAATAATGACGTTATCCGATTATAACATCATCCAATGATAGTAAATCAAACTATTTACTATTTCAAATCGTGATTCTATAAATATTTTTAAAGTTTACGTTGTATTTCAGTGCTCAGTATCAGATCTTAATAGTGGTTCATATATGTAGGTAGCGATCCTGTTCATACAAATATATTTAGAATAAGGTAAAGTATTAAAAAAAATAGTGTCCATGGTTGCCCCATAACTGGCAGGGTTGCCCCCCCAAATCTTGAGACCATGGTAAAATGAGCCTATATGAGAACTGAAGCCACGACTTTAAAGTTATAATTTTATGTGTCGTTGAATCATATCATTCATAATTTTCATAATAAGCACTTAGTACTCAATGTGTTCTTATTTTTAACAACAACCTTTAAGGCAGATTCAAGGACAATTCAGTAAGGTCTTGCTGAATACGAAGTGAAACGGAGGGGAGCATAAACCCAGTTATTATGTCGCTGGATTTAGTGTGGACCTTCCGCCCCCGAGAAAAACCAACTGCGGCTCCCACAGTGAGGAGGCCAATTTTGGCTTTCATGCATGAACTTAGCCTCTTTCATCCTCGCCCTGGTTCTTGAAACCCAGGGCTGAAACCCACTTATTGGGGTGGCGCCACTTCCACACTTCACCGTCATTCAAAATGGGCTCATCTGTCCTCAACCCAAGTGGTCCCGTCCCTCCCCGCTCCCCGGTTCATTCTCAGGTCTCCATCACATCTCCAAATATCTCGGCTTTCCTGTGCTTGAAATCGTTTCTCCCAGAAGGGGCCCGCTCTCCTTCCCATCATTGCCTGAGCTTGTCACCACTGAAGCCTGCAATTCCTCGGCGGGTGAGTGGTGCGGGCACAATAGGCCGGATATGTCTGCTAGGGGGGGTACCAGGCAGCAGTATTTTCTTCCTCCGAGATGCTTCCTTCCCCTCTTCTATTCTGTGGTGCTGTTCCGTTCTCACGCCAACTCTTCTCTGACGCTCCTGCCCACTACTCCCGACCTATAGCTATTCAGAGAGAGCGCTAAGTGGTCAAGGCAGAGCACTGGAAACCAACGTGGCAGACAAAGGAGGGGGCTTAAGTCTCCCGCCCTCCCACCACTGGGGAGTGGGGTTGCAGAAAGTAATCCCAGAATCCACAGCTACAGGACCATCGGCTCTAGAAAACAAAGTTTATAGGTGGTTTTTTTTTTTTTTTCATTTTTCAAAAGAATACCAGTATGAGAGTATTTTCTCCATAACTTCTAATCTTGAAATAACTGAAGACAAACCCTGAAGCATTTTTGAGCAGTGAGCCTAGAAGGAGAATCGATAGTCAAAATGAGAGGCCTCACAATCTCTGATAGGGACCCTTTTCCTTTGTTTGTTTGCTTATTTTGGCCACACCCCTGGTTGGCTTAAATTTCAGGGCTGGAGCTCGAACCCAAGCCACCGCAGTAACCAGAGACACATCAACGACAACACCAGATCCTCAGCCTGCTGAGCCACCAGGGAACCCCTGGTCCTTTCCCACTGAAACAGAATAAGGCAGCAGCTGTGATTGTTTCAATCAAGGAAGGGGTGTGTGTGGGGGGTGGGTAGCCTCACTAACCATTTCTCCATTAGGTCCTTCCCCTAAAGGGGCCCACAGGGCTGCTTGCCCACTTCTGCTCCCGGGAGCCCCCGGCCCCCGCCCGGGTTCTAATTCTAACCACTCCCCTCTTCTCTGAGACAGGCTTGGAAGATTAAAAGGGACCACCAGAAGCAAGGCCACCCACTGTCATCAGGGCAACAGCAGGACCGATGTGGACGCTCTGCTGTGACACAGCCTGAAAGAGAAGGGCGTTGATGCTGGTGGAACCAGGAAAATGGAGGGAGAGCCCTGGAAGGTGAAACCCCACCCGAGCAGCCTGTCACTCGCTCTTCCTTTCTCTCACACGCCTTCTGTGACCTGTCTCTCCTTTCCCCTGCCTCCCCGAAATTCCAGACAAGGCTCTACACCAGAGACTGCCCGCAAAAGTCAGAGTGTCCGGGCACCAGGGTAAAGCACTAAATCACTTTGCAGAAAAGGGAACTTTAGCAGGAAGTGGCCTAAATGTTGGAGAGGGGGGAAAGTTTGCATCGAGCCTTGTGGCCCTAAGACATATGCAAGAAAAGGCACTGGGGTGAGGGGAGAAGAGGAGGTCACTTGGGTATGTAGGTACTTAGGGCGTGTGTTATGACAACTATGTGTTCGCCTAAATACGGATTTGAGAAATGCATTCCAGATCGAGTAGTAAAGATAATGATCTTGACTGGTCTCTTTTTCTTCGTTTGATCTGGGCTTAGCGAAACCAGCCCCACTTAAGACATCCTGACATCTTTATTATGAAAATGATCTGTCCTCAGAATTGAGATTCTCTTGAAACCCAAAGAACTATTACGCTGTCTGTTGCTACAAATGCTGCGATGGTTCTTCGAATAACAATGACATACATGTTTGTCAGTTTACGTTTCGTATATTTTGAATCAACTTTTGCGCTGGTCCACTAACTCCCCACACTCTCCCTCTGATCGCCGGCACGTATTCACGATGACTGTATGCTGTACGTACTGTTGATACCATTTAAAAGGTAAAGATACAAGAGACCAGAGAAGTTAAGGAACTTGCCCAGTGTTGCACAGCTAGTAAACAGAAGTGGCAGGATTCGAAGCCACACTCTCAAGGGAGTAAGTACGCTTTCCACTATACCTCGATTCTCATGGACAAGCCAGGAATCATGCACATATCATTTGCTTGTTATCCATACCAGCTTTCTCTAATGTTCTTGCATTGGAGTTCAATCTTGAAATGAACCGCCTGGCTGGAAGAAAATTCCATGGAGGGAGGTAACTGCGGAAAAACTCTGACATCACCCACCTTGAGGGGAACTGGGAAACGCTGGTCACTAGAAGGACTAGCTGGAGAGCTGGTCAGTTCAAAATTCTCACCATTCATAGAAAAATAGCCCAGAGCATGTTCTGATGGAGTGTGGAGGGCCATGGATACTTGCTAGCTGTGGGCACCTGAGTCTTACTTTCTAAAAATCAACCGATCAATAACCAGTCATTAGGAAAGTAATCAGTCATTCACTTCTGCAAACCTATAACATGTTTATCCATGAGTTTAGCATTTTAAAAAGATTCAAAACGATTATTTCCTAGAATGTAAAATATTTAGACTTTGTTTCAGTACCTGGGTATTTTAGGCAGCAGTCACTTTGAAGAGAGAGGAAAAGAAGAGAGTTTTTTTTTTCTTCTTCCTTTTAGGGCCACACCTTGGGCATATGGAAGCTCCCAGGCTAGGGGTCGAATCAGAGCTACAGCCACCAACCTACACCACAGCCACAGCAATGCAGAATCCGAGCCGCATCTGTGACCTACACCATAGCTCAAGGCAACGCCAGATCTTTAACCCATTGAGCGAGGCCGGGGATTGAAGCCAAATCCTCATGGATACTAATTGGATTCGTTTCGGATTCATTTCCTGTGCGCCACAAGGGGAACTCCCAAGAAGAGAGGTTTTTTGATGCAAACAGGTCAATAAGCATTTACCTCTTTATGAAGATAGTCTTTTTTTTTTTAAATTTTTTTTTTCTTTTCCCACTGCATTCCCAGTATGTGGAAGTTCCTGGGCCAGGAATTGAATCCAAACCAGAGCTGCAACCTACACCCCAGCTGCAGCAATGCTGGATCCTAATCCACTGCACTGAGCCAGGAAGAGAACTGGCGCCACCACAGAAACAAACCGGATCATTAACACACGGTGCCACCGTGGGAACTCCCTTGAAGACAGTCTTTAGATAATCAGTTTACAGAACAGATAGATATCACATTCACATATTTTAGGGGGACTGAGGTGGGGAAGTATTTCATAAATATGTGTATGGAACTCTAAGTCTATTGCAAATTAGATTTCTTCTGGTATAGTATTTTGTACGACTTCTTAGAGAAATGAAATATGTACTAAGTCAAACATTAAAGGACAACATATAAACAGTGTCAAGTTCCCAAGGTATTTTTGCTTGGATTTTATTCTCCCATCTGTTAAAAATCTGTCTTATATATTAATGTGTCTCAATATATTCCCCCAATAATTCCTGTCTCTGGTTTTGAAAAATGAAATCTAAAGAAGAAGGCGTCTGGTATGAATTGTCTTTCCATCCATCCTCTTGGTGCTTCATTGTTCTTCCGAGACCACTGGACGAAGCCCAGAAAGAACAGAAAAGGGGGATGGCAACTGCTGACTCAAGGATATTGTTGTGTTTCAGTTTTTATTTCATTTCAGAGGTACTCCTTCTCTGCAATGGGCTTCTCAAAAACACTCATCTAATGAAAGCCGCCTGTTCTCAGCCTGCCTAGAATTTCAAGATGGGCAAACTTACAAGGAAATCAAGGGCGAGCTCTGGTATGTACCGTATTCATTCGAATACAAGGTGATGATTGTTTTTTATAAGAAAGCCAACCTTAAAACATACGATATGCTTAATATTTACAGACTACAAAATACTTTAAGAAAGTCAACCTTAAAAAATATGATATGCTTAATATTTACAGACTACAAAATACTATAAGAAAGTCAACCTTAAAAAATACGATATGCTTCATATTTACAGAGTACAAAATAAGGCTCGTGTGTCCTAAAGCAGCCGCCCATTGCTGGAGCAAGGGCACCCTGGCACCCCCAGCGCTGGGAGCAGGAGGGCAAACAGCTCTGAGGAAGGGCTGGGGGCGACTGGGAGTGAACATGATGAAACAAATCACTTGAAACCTCTGTCTAAAAGCTTTTTTTCATTGAAATATTTTCTTCCGATTTCATTATAGACTAGACTGGACAAAGGTAAAAGTTTCTGATTCTAGGGGTTCTGGACCAGAAGGCAAATTTTTAAAAGTTAGGTTAGAAATTGCATTGCAATTTCTGCATCGCCATTAGCAGAATTTAATCTTTTTTTTTGTTTGTTTGTTTTTTGTTTTTTTGCCTTTTGTCATTTTATGGCCGCACCCGCGGCATGTGGAGGTTCCCAGGCTAGGGGTCTAATCGGAGCTGTAGCCACTGGCCTACACCACAGCCACAGCAACGCAGGATCTGAGCCGCGTCTGCAACCTACACCACAGCTCACGGCAACGCCGGATCGTTAACCCACTGAGCAAGGGCAGGGATCGAACCTGCAACCTCATGGTTCCTAGTCGGATTCGTTAACCACTGCGCCACGACGGGAACTCCAGAATTTAATCTAAGAGACAATATTTCAAACTACTTAATGCCAACCTCAGGAGTTTTTGTTTTTTTTAATTTTTATTCAGTTTTTGTCTTTTTAGGGCAGCACCTGTGGCATATGGAGGTTCCCAGGCTAGGGGTCGAATTGGAGCTACAGTTGCCGGCCTACGCCACAGTCACAGCAATGCCAGGTTCCAGCCTCGTCTGCGACCTATACTGCAGCTCACAGCAATGCCAGATCCTTAACCCACTGAGTGAGGCCAGGGATCGAATCCGCTTCCTCATGGATACTAGTTGGGCTCGTTACTGCTGAGCCACAACAGGAACTCTGGGCATTTTTAGAAGCACATTCTGTTTTAAAAAGTGGCACAGTGATTAAGAGTTCAGGCTCTGATGTTAGAATACCTGGATTCCACATCTAGCTCACAGGATCTCTGTAAGCCTCAGTTTCCTTATCTGTAGAATGGGAATAATGAAAGCTCCCCCACAGGGTTTTCACGGCATTAAAGGGATTTTTGTACAGAAAGCACTCAGCATAGTGCTTTGCACTAGTAAGCATTCAACAAATGCTGTTATTAATTCATCAGGTAAATAATAAATATTATTTGACCTCTCTAAGCCTCCATTTCACCTGGACAAGAAGATAATAATACCTATATTGCAAATTTAGGGGAACCTTAATAAAGAAGCCATACGGGTTTCTTAACGCATATAAACCAGCAGGGTTAGGATCCAGCATTGTCTCTGCAGCGGCTCTGGTTGCTGCTGAGGCACAAATTTGATTCCTGGCCTGGAAAACTTCCATGTGCTGTGGATGCTGCCAAAAGACAAAAATAAAAGAAGAAGCCATACAAAGTAAGCCCTTGGTAAACGCTGGTTATGATTATCGTACAACTCTCTCTACTAGAGCTTTAGTGCCAAGAGCAGAACCATCTGTTTTATTCATTGACGTAGCCTCCTTGCCTAGAACAGTGTCTTCACCAGAAGGCACCCAGTCAATGACCCGTCAAATAGTCATTCTCACCACTGTCGTTGCTGATATGCTGGCAGGAGGCCATGGACTTTTAAAAAAACATTTCGATTAAGTTACTCTCTCAAGGACAAGCACTACAGTTGCTTTCCTTTAAAATACTCTGAAACACAGGCTCACCAGTTTTGACTGCCCTTCCCCTAAATAATACAAAATAAGGAGGTCCCGTCTATCTTGAAGGAGAGACAGACTTTGAGGGGAGAGTGTAACCCAGCATCGCCCTGGGGATTTATTTCCAGAGCTGGGAGGTCCTCAGAGAGGGTGGCGGGTGCTTAGCTCTACTCCTCACCACAGGGGCCCCTCCCTCTTTCCTGTCTCTCCCTCCCTTACTCCTTTATTATTTCCCCTGATTTTTTTTTTTTGGGGGGGGGATGTGCCCACCAAGTGTGGGAAAAGGATCAAGATGGAGCCCGAGACATGGCACCAACCTAAGATGCTGCAGTGACAATGCCAGAGCCTTAACCCAAGGGGGCACAAGAGGAATTCCTCTTTCTCCCTCTTTAACACGATTCGTCTTGCAGATGAGCCCATGTAAGCAATTGCTAGAGTCCTATCTGTTCAAATGTCAACAGAAAAATGAGCAAGTAAATGAAAAACAAAGCAGAGAAGGGAATGGAAGAGAGGTGGGGTCTAACAAGTGCTATGGATAAAGGTCATTCATGAGATCAATTTTACTGGGCCATGACTAGTATTTTTACCCTAACGAAAGGAGAACAGAAAATGACAGACTGTACCACACGGGGTCAAGTACTGTGTACTGTTTTGTGAAACTGTTTTTAGCTGTGTGTGGCCAGGTCACAGAATAAAATACTTTTATATCATATTTATAGGTGCTGATTTTAAGAAGTTTACAAACACTGGTAGATGGTCCATTCGATTAACATTATAGGCTTTGTTTACTCATTCATTCATGTATTTATTTTCTTTTTAGGGCCACACCTGCTGCATATGGATGTTTCCAGGCTAGGGATCAAATCGGAGATGCAGCTATCAGCCTACACCACAGATCCCACGGCCACATGGGATCCTTAACCCACTGAGCAAGGCCAGAAATTAAACCCGCATCCTCATGGACACTAGTTGGGTTCCTAACTGAGCCACAATGGGAACTCCCAGTAGAGACTTTAAAAAGGAACCACAAGCTACGGTCTTCCCTTCTTGTCATCTTGCTTCTGATCTCCCTGGACTGCCCCACCCGCCCCACCCACGACCTGATCCCTTGTGCTAGTGGAGACCAAGGAAACGGGGGTGCGGATCTCTGGTATCTGGTCAACTCAACAGAGATTCTGAAGGAAGACTTTTAGAAAAAGGTTTGTTTCACGGCAATTTGAGCAAAGACGGCTTTTGCTCAAATCAGTGATTCCTAGCAAAGAGGGTTAAACTGTCTCCACGCAAGAGCGGAGAACCATTTTGTGGAATTCACAGTCGATTAAGTCGCAAGTATTCTCATATGGGTTTTCACCCTAGCCAGAGCTTCCTTCCCATTATAGCTGTTCATGGCATCACCAAATTTGGCATCTCGTCCACCTATACCACCGCTTAGTTTTATGAGGTCCTATTGCACGAGAATGACAAGGAAGCTTCTTTACAAATGTACTGCTTGTGATGGCAGATCATGTGTCAGGCAAGTCGACCCTTATAACTTGTCCTCGAAAGTCTTTTCTTAGGATCAAGAGTTCACTGGTAGAAGGACGTGCAGAAAGGTAAAAGGCAAACACTCTCTTTTCGCAAGACAGTTACACAGAAAAGTCAGCGGAGTAGACAGTACCATCAGTGGCAGGAAAGTCACATCATCAGTCACCTCAGTAGAGCCGAGGCACCCCCCGACCCCGGCATCCTTGAAAAGGAGTTTTCAGAGAGGGAAGCAGTGAGGGGAAACCGAGGCCCAACCTCAGCTGCTGCTCCCTCTCACATCCAAGAGCTTCCAGACCCTTCTCCTTAACCTTTCCCGGGGAACACTGCTTCTCCCCGGGGACCTGGCTGCCAGGTCAAGTCTGGTCTGCTCTACGCTGGTCTCGAGCAGCCCGTAAACGCATCCCCCGTGCCTGTCTCAGCAGCATCTCGGGAAACTCTGAGAAGGGCCAGCCCCGAGATCCGCTTCTCAGGGGCCCCGGGGAGAGGCGACTCGGCTGCGCGGTTACCCCGCACGCCGGCCCGTCCTGCGCTCACGGTATTGGAATGCGCCGCACAATATGCTTTTTGGAAGCGGGACCGGGGAGTAATTCATCTTCTTTATGTGTGCTAAGCAGAGCAAGAGGGAGAGGCGAGCGGGACCCAGGACGAGCTGGGGAGCAGTGATTAGTAACAGCTGACAGCCTCGGCCCAAGACCTTTTCTCGGGTTACCTCATTGCCGCACAAAGGAATGACTGTCTTCTCGCCAAGACCTGGAAACCCAGCTTGAAAGGCAAAGCATGGGGTGGGCAGCGGGGGCCAGGGGCCCATCAGAGCGACTCTTGGTTGTACCTGGGGAGCCTGGCTTTGAAAAGCAACCTCTAGGGTGTGGGAAAGATGCACCCGTAGGCGGCGTACCCTCCAGCAGCCCTCCGCCAGGAGCGCCAGCGTGCTTGGGGGGTAGCAGGTGACTTTGCTCAGAGCACAAAGGGCACGCGGGAGCAGCAAATGGCTCTGCTTTAATGCGAGGAAGTTCTCTGAGGGCCAGAGGCTCCAGCCCCTCTGCTTCTTTTCCCTGAAGAGTCACAGTTTACAACCACTCACCGGATGAGCCGTTCAACAACTGCCCGGACAGCCCTCTTTCCTTGGGGTTGTCTAACTTGCTCCGGAAAAAGACCTTTAGGTACTGGGCCCGTGCAACCTTCTTAAGAAGACGGTGATCAAGACAGCACGTTTTCTAACTGGCAGACTGCTGAATGGGACTGAGTTCCACCACGGGGCCAGACTTGTCCCAGGTGAATCAAAGGGGGTCACCAGTTGGCTGCAAAACATGTAAGATTCAAGGGGTGCTCTTTCTTCTCAGGGAAGGCCTGTCCCTCACAGCAGAAAAGGAACTGAAAGCCTGACAGAAGCTGAAAGCAACATATGGACATTAAAACCCAAATCCATCTGGCCCCGAGTCCCAGAACAGTTGAAGCAGGACTGTGACACGAGGCTGGACAGCAGCAGAGATTCCTGGAGCCAAAGGAGTCACACATACCGTGTGACCCAGGGGCCACCTCCACACCCAGCCAATTCCTCATCATCAGAAGATGCTGGAACCGTAACCCCACCGGAGAACCCTGAGAAGAACTGAGGTTAAGTCTGTGACCTGACACTGAAATTAAGATATTTTTTCAAAGCTGGATTTCTTAAAAATAAAAATAAAACAAATTGAGCATGAGATGTGTTCACGTCAGCTATTTTCTGAATTACCTCCAGAACGCAGACTTCTTTACGATATAAAAAATATATACTTTTGAAAAATCTAAGTCCATGTTTTGACCAGTTTTGAGAGTGTGAAGAATGAAGTCTTTGGGGATAGAGGCGGGGGTTGAGGAAAAGGGGAAGAGAAGATTGTGGCGTCAAGAGAGTTGAGGGAATGGCAGATGAGAGGAGAGAGAAAAGACAAGGAGAAAGAAAGGGAGACTTAGAAGCAGGGAGGTGTGGAACGGAGAAAAGTTTCAGAAGGTGCTTTTATCTCAGTCAACATATTTCTTGGGCTGAGGCCAACCTCCCCCCCCTTTTTCGGTCCTGATTAGTTTTCTCAGCATTTAAAAATTCGTCAATTGTTCTTATCTAATCTCTAAAGGAATGGTCGCACCCAAGGCCTGAGAGATTATGCTCCCAACTACCTGACTCAAACAATAAAACAGTCTCACCTCACAGAGTGAAAAATACCGTGAGCTCCGCAGCTGGTCGCCTTCCCTCATCTCTGCCTTAAGCCTAAGTCAGAGAACATTCTTTCCCTGGACAAGAAAGGCTATTTTTTGCCTCCAGGCCAAGACCGACCATGGGATTGAACTATTCTTGATATATTCCCCAAGAAGTGGAAGCAACCCTTTATAACTTTTCCCCACAAATTCTACTTTAGCTTTGTAACATCAGGTTTGTACTCGATTTTTTTTTTTTCAATTGCCCCCAATTCTCCAAAGACCATTGTGGGCAGCCCCTTGTATCAAACTTCACTTATCCTGAATATACTTCAGCGTTCTAGGTGGCTGTCAAAGAAAAGATGTGAAAATGACATTTGGTTGATTTGAGGCTGATATTACACGGGTTGGGTTGGTAATATTATTCTTTAACTTGGACTTTGGGGATAGGGTGGGTACCTGTGCAGTTGTCAGTGTCTGGGGAAAAAACATAACTAGTGAATGAGGACATTTGGGTAAAATCTGATTAAAAGGTGGAGGAGAGAGAGAGAATATGAACAGGGGACACTGTTGTTAAAAAAGAATATGAGATAAAAGATTTATAAATAAGGTAAAAAAAAAAAGCAGGTACAAAATATTGATTTCAAATGACTAATTCAAATGACCGTGACAGCCCCATCACAAGTAATGGAAAGAGTGGTAAGGTGGTAAAATTATATTAAGGGCAATTTATGGCTTTTTAAAAAGTGGCTATATCGGAGTTCCCGTCGTGGCGCAGTGGTTAACGAATCTGACTAGGAACCATGAGGTTGTGGGTTCGATCCCTGCCCTTGCTCAGTGGGTTAACGATCCGGCGTTGCCGTGAGCTGTAGTGTAGGTTGCAGACGCGGCTCAGATCCTGCGTTGCTGTGGCTGCAGCGCAGGCCAGTGGCCACAGCTCTGATTAGACCCCTAGCCTGGGAACCTCCACATGCCGCGGGTGCGGCCATAAACCCGCGGCCATAAAATGACAAAAGGCAAAAAAAAAAAAAAATGGCTATATCAATTGCTTCTACAATTAAAAATTTCTCATGTATTTGTTCAACTTTCATTAAGGACCTTGGCCAAAGACACGATCATTAGGGCCCTCGTGTATTTAGCAATAAGACTCAAAAATAGACTATTTTGAAACAGTCCTGAACAAATAAAATGCAGAAAATTATCCAGCAGAACGATGTGTTGTGGAATTGGGAGGAAACCAGGGAAATTTGTTGGTAGATAGTGGAGGGAAATGGTGTTGATAAGCTGTAGAATTTGCTTGGTTTGAATCTTGGATCCCTGACTTATTAGCTTGTGACTGGTCAAGAGATGTCAGCTCTCAGTGTCTCAGTAAACGAGGAATAATAACAGTATTTACTCCGTGGGCTTGTTCTGAGGATTAAGTAAATTCAGCGTGTGATGGCTCAGAACAATATCTGGCACATATCTTAACCATGATGATGGTGGGTTTTTTTTTTTTTGCCTTTTTAAAAAAATATTTTTAGGTCTGAAAGACTCCTTGGAACGCCACTGCAAACTATGAGAACTCAGTAAGTAAAATTAAACCCTGTATTTCTAGGCACATGCTAAGTGCTTCATCAGATTTAATCCTCCCAAACAACCTACATGGTTGGGATTTAACAAATCCCATTTCCAGATTAGGAAACAGGGAGGTGAAATTATAGGTTCAGGACACACAGCTAGTAAGTGGTTACTTCCGGCAACTGAGCTCAAATCTTTCCACTCCCAGAACCCGCTGCTTAATTAATCCCTATACCGACCGCCCTAGAGATTATAAAATAAAGTCTTCTTTGCACCGAACTTGCATTAGTCCTTGCTTTGCATTTGATTTGCCTAATGGGGAATTCTGACAGGTCTGTTTAAATTCATATTTGAAAGGATGCCATATTATCAGAGTGAAAAAAGTTGTGGTGCACGTGCTGAAAGGTAAAGCAACGGTGATGAGTGGCTACTGTCAAAGCAGCGAGCAGACTGAGCTAGACTTGGTCTGAAATCTTATTAAATTGCAGAGTCATAACATGCTGGCTTTATTCAAAAGTTGATATACCGATGGATATCCTAAATGAACGAAGGAAGAAAGAAAGCTTGGGTGATTTCAGAGCCCCCACGTCTCCTGGTGAAGCTGCAGCATCTCCTCCGCCCTGTACTCTCAGGAGTGTCAGCTGTCAAAGTTTCTCTGAGCCGGTCCATGAGGGCACTCACTACCTCCTAGGCTGGCTCTTCATTGTTGGGCAGCTTCGAGTTTTTAAAAAATGGTGCCCTGGGAGTTCCTGCTGTGGTGCAGTGGGTTAAGAATCTGACTGCAACTATTGCCTTTGGAATGGATAGGCAATGAGATCCTGCTGTATAGTACTGGAACTATGTCTAGTCACTTACCATGGAGCATGATAACATGAGAAAAAAAGAACTATACGTGTATGTGTAACTGGGTCACCATGCTGTATAGCAGAAAATTGACAGGACACTGTAAATCAGCTATATTAAAAAAAACAAAAATCATTATAAAAAAAAAAGAATCTGACTGCAATGGCTTGGGTTGCTGCGAAGGCATGGGTTCAACTCCCCGGCCCAGTGCAGTGGATTAAAAAGGATCCAGGGGTGCTGCAGCTGTGGCATAAGTTGCAGCTGTGGTTCCCATTCAATCTCTGGCCTGGGAATTTCCATATGCTACCAGTGTGGCCATAAAATAAAAAAATTAGAAAACAAGACAAGGTGCTTAGAAAGAACTGAAATGTGGTGGTTGTTTTTCTAAAACTCCTTTCTCCTGAGATACATTTTTGCTTCTGGAAGAACACAGAGCAAACCTGGTGCACGTTTGTCAGAGGGGCCTTGGTCTTCTTTTCTCCGGAATAAATACACATCATTTCTCCAACTGATCCCCACGTGTGATGATTTTCAGATGCTCACTGACCCGTAATCCTTGCCACTGCCCACCTGTCAGGGCCCTCATGCTCCGAGCCAAACCTTCTTTGCTCAGCTTCACTTCCTAAGGGCGTACCCAATTCTTCCAGGCAACCTAGATGACTCAGTATTCCTTAGACATGCCCTTGAACTTTCCTGTCTCTGTGTCTTTGCCTTTGAGGCTTCCTTCACTCTCTTCCTCGTTTCCTGCGGAGACCCCACTTCCAGCTCCCTGAATTCTCACGGCAGTTCCTTTGTGCCTCTTGGCTTCATAGCCGACTTGGTTTTACATTCCCGTGTGTAACCTGTTGGCCTCTCCCTTAATATTTTGAACTCCTTGAGGCTAGAGACTGGCTGTGTCTCGTCACATCTTTACTCCACACGAGGCTCCGCACATCACCTGCCCCAAACAGGAGTCCGACGAATTCGTCTCGTATGGGATTGATTCAGCACCCTCTTCGTTGCCCCTCTGCTTTGGCAAATGTGCTCCCGAACATACTCAGGACTAAACAAATACTCCTGATGCTGCAGAGTCCAGTGAACTATTAATAATTCTACTGAGGAAGCACGACTACATTCATTCTTTCTTAGCCACCACATCCTACTGTTGGTTCACATTAAGCTTTTAGTCACATGAACAGCTGCCAAGCTCAGTCGCTCCCCATCCTGTGATTGCACAACTGCCTTTTAAATCTAAAAGCAGAAATGTGCACTTATCCCCCGCTCAACTTCGTCCTGTTGGTTTCCATCCAGCATTGCAGCCTATTGAAGTCATTTCGAATCGTGCTCATATGGGGTAAAAGCCACTCTTTGGGGGCTTCTATCATCCGAAAACACACTGTAGGTGTCTTCTAGGTCTTTAAGTTGTTGGTAAAAATATGGAACAGAACAAGGGCTTTTTTAAATACACCAGGGTACTTTACTAGGTATCTTTCCAGATCGACGTGGAGTCTTAGGCACTCATTAGGTCTAAGTATTCAGTTTCAAGTCTACTTCAGTGTTTCATTTGCCTCTATTTTACTGTCAAAGGTTTTACAGAGGACTCTAAAGTTTTCAGAATAACCAAAATAAATTGTATTAGGAATTCCACAGCCAAATGTTATTCTAGGAAGGGAGTGTTTTTAAATATAGGGAACTCGTACAAGACATTTTGTGAGACTACAATAAGTCTGACTTTGTAACTTTAGGAAATAACTCTTTTCATAACAGAATCAGTAGTGTCAATCTAGAAAACGATAAGTTGATAAATTTCTTTCACTACTAAATGGGAATGTAACATCATCTGGGTAGAGACGTAAATACATCAGGGATTAATACAAATAAGTTATTCATATGAGAAAGAAATAGCATAATAATCATTTCAGGCTTCAGGAAAGTTCATTGAGTAATTCACACTGGCAAACAATTCTGGATTGTTACGTCAATCTTTAAAAAGTCCATTATTTAAAAGCGTATGCCTTTAATTTACCTTCACTTTTACTCCTTCTGCAAGAAGCTTATGGTTTTCCAGGTGACAGTTCTTTAATGCTACGTATACAAGATAGTCTGTATTGATCACATACTTCCAGTGGCTACCTCAACAGGGACTCAATAGATATTTTGTCGAACACATGATGGAATGACAAAGTCTGCAAGATGAGCAGGTGGGAATAACTAGGCAACTGTGCTCAGTGTACCAGGCAGTGAGTTATTTCTGTAACCTCTACTGTAACTCATCACTGTAATGAGGGCTGAGATGCAAATGGACGAATAATAGTTCCTGCTATCCTGCAGATGAGTCATCGTCTCACCAAATAATTAAACGCTCAACCACACAGGACATAAGAAGTGAAGTGCACAAGTACGGGCAAATTGTGGAGAATAGTTAGCTCATGTGATAGAAAGACTTTATCATAGACCGCAAAATTAAGGTAATGAGCACACTTTACACTGCAGATCAGTCCAGTTACACATCTAGTGGTCACACCACATAGGAGGTTGCATGGCACTACAGGGAGGGGGCTTTTGTGACAAATAAATCTAACTGCGAAGAGACACTCAGCCACTTGCTGGCAGGGACACCTTGGGAAGTTTCCTTGTCTGAAAATGGGGACAATGATAACAACCTTGCAGAAGGAATAACACGTACGTAATATTCAATGCCCAACAGGTCTTTTATACTCCACAACTGCTAGCAATTATTACAAAGGTGCAATTTTCAAAGTCAATGACCAATCAGAGAATAAAGCTGCAATCAAAGTCATCATTTCGTCACTTGAAGATGGAAGAGGGGAAACACGACCTGAATGGCATTATCGGTGCTCTCATACATTTTTCAGCTTCGGATGTAAATCACACACTAGTCAATTTCAAGGCATTACCATGTACCAGGCTCTGTCGCAGACTAAGTAAACCATGTAGCACTGTCTCTAATTTGCACACATCTTAATGCTATGGAAGCTCGATTGTAGAGAACATAATCCCACAGGGAATCTGCTAACACCCCTTGGAAACCAAGTCTGTTATCAAAAAGCCAAAATTAAATGCTTAAAACTCCGGCTAGGTCATGGCTAAGGGGAACGAGTCCAAGAAACCAAGAGGCTCAGTAATGCACACAATGACACTACTAGTGACACTACTAGTTAGTTAGTTAGTTAGTGGCGAGGCTGGGACAGATGGAAAGCTTCACCACGGCCTTGGCAAAGCAGCTTAAAGCTTTGTGTCAATACACCGTTTTGAAACCGGTGAAGTTTACGACAGAGTTTTCCCGGTGTTGGAAAGTCAAGAGCTTTTTTAGCAAATGGGTTTTTCATTCTAACAGGGTCCAGAAACACTGACGAGCTGCAGTGAGCATGCCTTAGGAAGTCGCAAAGCAGCTGAAAGGAGATGAAGTAACACATATGATATGATCTCTGAACCTGGCTACAGATGCCCTGGGCCAAGACCGAGAAAACACTCCCCTCTGGGCAGAGGAGAGATGCACAAGCAAGGAACGGCCTTTCACAGAGTACTCTCCAGCAAGGAAGCCAGAGAAAGGCCTTTGACCATGGTGTTTACAGAATGGAGCAGACTTGCAGACTGGCAGTAAATCACCGCCACTGGTCCTGTGCTTCCAGGTCACAGAGAACAGGCTCACAGCCACATCTCAGCTGAGCTCACCTCTGCGTCCCCACTTGGCATGGATGACAAATATTTCTGTTAGCATCACTAACCTCAGTTTCCACTTCACTGATAAGCCTTGAATGCCAAAGACTTCCCCCATAGCTAGTCAGTGCTGCAGTGGGTATTAAAACTAGTCTGACATGGAAACAGCCTAAATGTTCATTCATCTGTCAGTGGACATTTACACACACACACACACACGAATACTACTCAGCCATAACAAAGAAAATAATGCCATTGGCAGCAACATGGCTAGAACTAGAGACTCTCATTACTAAGTGAAGTAAGTCAGAAAGAGAAAGACAAATAGAATACGATATCACTTATAAGTAGAATCTAATGTAAGGCACAAATGGGGAGTTCTCGTTGTGGCTCAGCAATAACAAATCCAACTAGTAACCACGAGGATATGGGTTCTATTCCTAGCCTTGCTCAGTGTTTTAAGGATGCTGCGTTGCTCGGATCTGGTGTTGCTGTGGCTGTGGTGTAGGCAGGCAGCTAGAGCTCCGATTTGGCCCCTAGCCTGGGCACTTTCATACTCCGCAGGGTGCTGCCCTAAAAAGACAAAAAAAAAATTTTTTTTTAATTAAAGAACAGTTAATATAAGGCACAAAATGAACTTATCTACAGAAAACAAACTCATGGACTTGGAGAACAGACTTGTGGTTGCCCAGGGGGAGAGGGGAGGGAATGGGATGGACCGGAAGTGTGGGGTCAGTAGATGCAAACTACTGCATTCAGAGTGGATAGGCAATGAGGTCCTGCTGTAGAGCACAGGGAACTGTATCCAGTCACTTAGGATGGAACATGATGGAGGATAAGGTGAGAAAAAGAACGTATATATACGTGTAACTGGGTCAGTTTGCTGTACAGTAGACACTGACAGAACATTACAAAGCGACCATAATAAAAAGTTGAAAAAAAAAAAAGCTAGTCTGATAGCTCCAAAGAGTGTGTTCAAAGAACCAAACAGCTTCTTACCACAGATAAATGGTGTATATATATGTGCGTGCGTGTGTCTGTTTGTATAACATATATATGCACTCACACACACACACAAACAGTCCTGTACTTGGCACTACCTGGCCCCTCTTCACCTTTTCAGAAGTGAACATCTCCTGTCTTTGCAGAGGAAGGACCTTGGCCCCAAGTCCCTGTGTAACAGCTCTGTGACTTCCTTCTTCAGCACCGGGCATCACCGACTGGAGGCGCTCAAGGCTGAACGAATCAACAACCGCCACCAGACAATAGCCACTGTGTGTGACTCAGAGCACAGAAGCAATGAGGACAAGGAAGGGAATGAAGCATGAAAACATGTGGCGGACGCTGTCAGGACCGCTTACCGCGTATCCAGTGAAAGCACAGAGCTAGACGAGGTTCGACGGGACAGATAGAAGTGGTGGTGCGGCCAGTCTCGCTGAGGCCACAGCACAGGAAGATGCCCCTGGAAATGCGTGGGGACCAACTTCCAGATGAGTGGAGATGTACAATGTTTCCAGCAGGGAGATAAACTGTGTAAAGAAGGTGGCTGGGACACCATCCCCGGGGAAATCAGAACACAAGATGCTCAGGCGCCCCTTAACCTACCACTGTGCGTTCGGAAGCAGGAGAGCATCTCCACGGGCTTACCCGACGCACTGTGGGGTTTTCTGGACACACATACAGTTTGTTCTGCGCTCCAAACAGCCCCTGGAGAGGCCTAGGGACCTTCTCTGGGGGATGATTCTGACAGTAAAGCAGATTAAGAAGCGAGTGAGTGAGTGAGTTCCCACTGTGGCTCAGCGGTATCGAACCCAACTAGTATCCCTGAGGATGCAGGTTCAATCCCTGGCCTCGCTGACTGGGTTAAGGATCCGGCTTGGATCCTGTGTTTCTGTGGCTGTGGTGCAGGCCAGCAGCTGTAGCTTGATTTGACCCCTAACGTGGAAATTCCATAAGGTGTGGGTGTGGCCCTAGAAAGCAGAAAAGAGGAAGAAGAAGAAGAAAGGAGAAGAAGAAGGAGGAGAAGGAGAAGAAGAAAACATGACATTTTCCTTCTTTCTTAGTGAACCATTCTTGGCTCATTTGAAAGAAATGGCTTGAGCACTTGCTGTGTGTCGGGCCCAGAGCTACAGACAGAAATACCATCCAGCGCTGGCCCTCAGGACTCACCTGCCCGCAGAGCAGTGCTGGTGGCGCCACGTTCCGCAGGCCTAGAGAGAAGGAGGGCGGGTGTGGCACAAGAAAAGAGGAGTGCCGGGTCAGGAGGTCTGGGGTGAGTCTGGGGTCATAACCCAGACGCTGGAGCTCTGGCAATGCTGGACGTTGCTGGAGGGACAACTGGAAAAGCACATTTGGGAAGAAGGAGCAATTTTAGTGCCAAGTCAGATCTGCCTGCGCATGTTACCAGACCGGACTCTGAGAGTCAAGGATTTAGTAACGGTGTCTTCAGATCCACTAAATAGGTTAGGAGAGCTTGAGAGGGCTACGTGTGGAATCAGAGGTTAGGTATTTTTGCCACCACTGGAACACATCGAAGGCAGAGAGGCCGTGGAAGTTTTAATCACGAGCCATGAAAA
Organism: Catagonus wagneri; assembly: GCA_004024745.2. NCBI lineage: Eukaryota > Metazoa > Chordata > Mammalia > Artiodactyla > Tayassuidae > Catagonus > Catagonus wagneri. Next base: position 10,380,025 of record PVHT020000009.1, on the reverse strand, counting down.
TATCCCCAATTTTGAAAACCAGGACCCCCTCACTCTGCTGCCAAACACCTACATCTGTTCACATCTATTACGAACCATTTCCTCAGGGAGGAAACGTGAAAGAATTGCAAGCAGCTGCCGAGAGATGCGCTAGCAGGCTAGGCCACTGCCACACTGCAAATTTATGCGCGCGCCGATTCGTTAAGTAAGGCCACAGACAGGCGGCAAAGTGGCCGAGGAATTCAGTCACAGAGCACGTGTGAGGTCAGTGCCCCTAAGAGGTCATAAAACAACATAAAAAGTATAGCTCGGAAAATGCATTGGAAAGCAAACTAGCAGGTCAATCTGATATCTCACATTCGGTTTACGAAGCTGTACCTATGTTCTCCACTGGAAGAACTATGATTTTCGGTAGCCTCGCCCTAACCATTTCAAAGCCTGCAATTTACCAAAGCCGGGTCAGTGGCTCTAATTCGACTTTTGCAGGTTTTGAACTTCGTATTGTTTACTGGTACCTAAGAATTGGTCTTGGTGAAAGTTTCTGCCACTGTGCCTCCTAGAGTCACTGCGGCGGAGAGGACAATGAAGCCATGGGATAGGGCAGTGTTAGTGACACACGGCTATCTCGGGTTACTTTCTTTTTACTAAACGTTTGAGGCCAGTCCCTGCTCCCTGGGTAACTCTGGGAACTCTCTGAAGGCGAGCAGAAGACGTGAATCTAGCTCTTTGTGTCTGTAACTGTACACCTGCTATGGACGCAAAGGATGAAAAGAAAAATGCCAGATAGACATTGTTCTATTTTTAAGCTGCTGTTCTCAGTTCCAGGGGAGCGAAAGATGCCTTTTCTCCCCTTGAAAGTTACCGAGAGCCAGCTCTTCTGCTGAAGTGTAAGTTCCATTTCCAAACTTTGAAGACAGATGATCTTAAGCACTGAGGGAGAAAGTGTGTGTGTGTGTGTGTGTGTGTGTGTGTGTGTGTGTGTGTGTGGGGCGGGGGGGTGGTGGGGGTGGGGAGGTTTGCGCACGCGCACACCAGTTGGAGTGGGTGCTGCCAAAATAAATCTTTCCTCACATCCGGAAATGCCTATCAGGGAAGCGAACTAACTGGCAATCAAAAACTTCCATGTAATGCTCACTGTTTTAAACAGCTCACACTCTCATGTCCTGGGGCAGAATTGCATGCTGTGGCTTTAGAAAGCACACCACCAAATACTAACTGAAGACCGAATCCGTGAATCTTTCCAGGAAAAGCACAGCAAAGCTCTTTTCGCCTGTTTAAAAAAGCCAGCTGCATAAATTGGCAGCAGGGTGCAATATTTCTCTAAGTCATGAGTCCACACGCTGGCTTTTCTGGTCTGATGCTGTTCAAGGCAAGCAGCGGAATGGTTTCAGGAAGAGCTGGGTCCCCTTGGAACCTGGATTCCTTTTCCATCCTTTATCAACCTCTCTGAAAAACGTGACGCCCTGTATACCACTTTTTTTACACTAAATTGGAGACTTTTGTGACATTTTCTAAAAAATCACCTGAAGACTCTCTGGGCTCTCAAAAAATGATGGTTGTGGCCCCCCAGGAAGGAGGGCCAGACAAAACGGTCTCTTGCTCATGAAGCTGACAGCTGGCTGGAAGAGGTGGAGAAGGACACCGGAGCCACCTGATGACACAGCATGGGGAGGTTAGGTTTCCTGTAGCAAGTGACACACAAAGTAAAAACCTGAGGGCAAGGAGGGGTTTCAAAGAGAAGAATCCAGGCAGACATGCGGAAAAGGCGGTGAGAAATGAGATGGAAAGAGGTAAACAGAAGCCGTACAATTCATGCTCAGAATTCTGCCCTTTATTTCAGAAACAATATGGGGAACAGGTTCAGAGATGAGTTTTAGCAAGATCCTACTGTCTTCATATAAGACAGCGGGTCAGAAAAGGGCAAGCCCCTGTGGCGATGGGGGCTGGGGGGGAGGCAGGGAGATTAGAGGGCCCTGCTGCTGTAGATTAGTACAGACATGGTGTTATGTGGACCAGGTGGAGGGGGCCTAGCTGGAAGTCAGAGTTAAGGTAGAACCAGGGAGCCCGGGGGGGAGGCAGGGGGTGGGAGCGGGAAGAGGACTGGAGTTTCTGATTTAGCCCCTACTTTCTACATTCCCTTTGATTGAAAAACAACTACTTTTCAATAGTTCCCTCTTCTGTCTAAAACTATAATAGCTGAATTCTCCACGCTTATGTCCTTTCACTGGGAATAACTTTATTCTTCCTAATAATAATGAACCAGCTCTGCAAAATCTTAGTCACTTGAAAGGGACCAGTGGGTCTTTACCAGGCAGGGAGGCAGGCTCGGAATTATGAGGTCTTTACTGTGCCTTTGAGTTTATTTTGCAGACAATTCTAGCTGGCATACCCCTGGCGACACATCAAGTAGCTGTCTCTCATCTTGAGATAAGAATTTTTGTGAGTCTGAAAAGGTAGAGACCGCATTGTCACAGGTGGCCGAACTCAAGAGCCTCTGGCCAACAGTTTTACCAACACCTAAGAGCTGGAGTTAGGAAGCTCTTCAAGGCCTCTTTCCAGTACAGACTTGTGCTGTTTATATCTATCTGTGGCTCTCTTGACCAAAAAGCCATGTCTAGGGGACAGAGGAAGATGTTAAACAACAGTAGGGAGGTGTGATCAGCAAAATCCAGAATTGGGGGAAAACTAGTCTTGCATGACAAACAGCATGGCCCTTCCTTCCTTCCTTCCTTCCTTCCTTCCTTTCTTTCTTTCCTTCCTTCTTTCTCAGGAACTTTCCATATGGAAGTTCCCAGGCTAGGAGTCAAATTGGAGCTGCAGCTGCAGGCCTACACCACAGCTCACGGCAACACTGGATCCTTAATCCACTGAGCAAGGCCAGGGATCGAACCCGCAGCCTCATGGATAGTCAGGTTTGTTTCCACTGCACACAACAGGAACTCCCGACGTGGTCTTTTCAACAAATAAGCAAATTGCAGAAGAAGAGTGGGAAAAAGAGAGAGAGAGAGAGCAAGAGAGAGAGAGAGAGACCCCAAGACAGATACAGAGAAAGCACCTATAGATTATGAGATTTAAATGATATGCAAAACAAATTCAATTTATGAATGTGGCTTGATTCAAACCAACACGTGGTAGAAAGAGAAGAAGAAAAAGAAATGGGGATTTCTGAAAACTGATCGGATAATATTGAGATTATTGTTAATTAAACAAATGATAATGGGCATTATGGTTATAGCGAGGGAAAAGAATTCTTCTCTTTTCAGACATAAATGACTCTAATAGACCAGACTTCCCCTCAGACTACAGGAACTCCCCAGACTGTATTTTTTTTTTTTTTTTTTTGCCTTTTGTCATTTTATGGCCGCGGGTTTATGGCCGCACCCGCGGCATGTGGAGGTTCCCAGGCTAGGGGTCTAATCGGAGCTGTGGCCACTGGCCTGCGCCACAGCCACAGCAACGCAGGATCCGAGCCGCGTCTGCGACCTACACCACAGCTCACGGCAACGCCGGATCTTTAACCCACTGAGCAAGGCCAGGGATCGAACCCGCAACCTCATGGTTCCTAGTCGGATTCGTTAACCACTGCGCCACGACGGGAACTCCCCCAGACTGTATTCAGGAAAGATGACTTCCACTTTCATCTCAGAGCTAGAGTCAGGGCAGACACAGTGGACAAGTTCACCCAACACTGAGTCTACTTTCCTCGCCTGCCTCTTCGCTAAGATTTGGATGCCTCCGATAAAAACAGCCAGGTAGATTGATATTCCCAAACTCTACGTTCACATTTGCCCAGACATTTAATACTGAAAGCGAACTGAAAGTGCAATCACTCTTCCTAAAAGTTGGAGTCAAATTTTAAAGGCACTAAAGTAATCTATGGTGCATCATTTTATAATTTATTATTTTTGGAAAACACACACTTCTGCTCGACAGGGAAGGCACATGTCCCTCAAGGGTTGGGAAGTAGGGAAAATAAGCATCAAAGCATTTATCTTGAGAGCACGCTTTGCTTTTTTGTGTGTGCGTTTTTGTTTTTGTTTTTTCGGGCTGCTCCCATGGCAGGCAGAAGTTCCTGGGCCAGGGACTGAACCCACGCCACAGCAGTGACAACGCCAGATTCTTAACCCACTGAGCCACCCAGGAACTCCTTTAGATCACTTTTAAACAGTAAGTTTATAAGGCTCCTTCTGCCGCCCCCCTATCAATAAAAACAAAAACAAGAGGTTCTATTAGTTACTCTTAATGACTACTAAGAAGAGTGATTTTTCTCTCCCAAGTAATTTGGGACTGGAAAAATTGAGAACCATTGATCTGGACCTTCCTTTAGGGTATTTTCTCAAAATGAAGTCTACCTTAATCTTTTGAACTGTTAGGAACTGGTTCTAGAACAAATCCGATGGAATGAAGTTGCTGAAAGAGACAGGAATACCTTTCTTCTTCTTCTTTTTTTTTGTCTTTTGTCTTTTTAGGGCCACACGCACGGCACATGGAAGTTCCCAGGGGTCCATTCGGAGCTGTAGCCGCCGGCCTACACCACAGCCACAGCAACGTGGGATCTGAGCCTCGACTGCAACCGACACCACAGCTCATGGCATTGCCGGATCCTTAACCTACTGAGCGAGGCCAGGGATCGAACCTGCGTCCTCACGGAGGCTCGTTAACCACTGAGCCACAACAGGAACTGTGTAATACCTTTCTTTTTAACAGACAAATAACAAGCAAAGCCAGAGCCCTCCTCTTTATGTCACTTTTCTATCTTGATCTCGTCAACCAACAGAAATTAGAATTGCCTTTTTTCTTTGGGAAGCCAAAAAAATAGGAATTTAAACTGACTGTCTACCTTTCAAGTTAGAGATAACGAAATTCTCAAAAGAATCTTTCACCCCTGAACCAGTCAGATAAATTCAACCTGCTAGGATCAACTTGTAAAGTTCATAATCCAACACACATAAGGAATATAATAACTGAACAGTACAATTAGGACTACTTTTTATTTGTAGCCAAAAAAAATGTATTGGTGGCGTTTTCTTGTTAACACTTTTTTTTTGGCCACACCCTTGACATGTGGAAGTTCCCTCGCCAGGGATCAAACCTGTGAGGTGGTTGCAGCAACGCTGGACCCTTAACCCTCTGTGCCACAAGGGAACCTCTGTAGTGTTTTCTCAAAAAGATTTTTGTTTTCGTATATTTTAATTCTATTCAAATCTTAGTAACTCTTGAACCACAGGTCATTAATGCAGTTAGAGTCAAGAGAGATCAAATCCTGTACTTTGCTCCCTTGAGTCTTTTCACAGTGTCTGTGGTTGGAAAGAAAAACAGAGATTCACCATCTCCAAAGACCAGTCCTACTGCACAGCACAGGGAACTATACTCAGTGTTGTGTAATAACCTAATCATGGGAAGGATCTGAAAAAGAATAATATATAAAATTGAATCACTTTGCTGTGCACTTGAAACTAACACAACACTGTAAATTAACTATACTTTGAAAAAAAAGAAAGAAAGAAAGAAAGAAAGGGAAAGAAAGGAAGAGAGAAAGAAAGAAAGAAAAGACCAGTCATACAGAGGGTCTGCTGTCACCTATGAAATCCTCTCCGAGCCCCTCTCCTGGCATGGCTGCACTTTTTGAACATGACTTTGACTATCTGTACATGTGGGAAGTTGGTATCAGCAGCTCAGTGTCAGAAGAAGGCTACAAGAACACTGTGACTGCGAACAAAGCCCATCAAAGCCATAAATACCTTCCAAGGGCAGCCAAAGGTTGCAAGAGCCAAACTCAAAGCACACAGGTGAGGGGCTGTATGAAATGTGGTACGGGATGCATCTGGAGGTGGTCCAAAGACCTGGTTAACTAGGAGGGCAAGAATGATATATTTAAGAACTATGTTCCAATTTATATCAGTCACCAGTTTAAAAAAAAAAAAGGTTTATTGGCACAAATCTCAAATTTCCTTAAAAAGTTCCAAAATTAAATTTTTGAAACCCAAGCTTGTTGCTTAGAGTGGCAGAGTCCTGCCAGTAGGTAAAATAATTGAACATACAAACCTTAAAGAGATTTCCTTTTGACATTGAGATAGCGCAATCATTTAAAAACATTAATGGAAAGGTATTCAGCAGAATAAAATATGATTTCTTGCATATGTATGTGCTTGCTCCTCAAAAGGGGGGGGTAGTAGCCAAATGGTACATTTAATGCTGATTAATGCTCCGATGAAAAGAAAATTCTAAGTGGTCAGATAGAAATGCAGAATAGAATGCTCACTACAACCTCACGCAGCACTCAGAGCCCATTTTCGCTTCTTCCACATAAAGACTGGAATAAATTAAAAAGAAACCTAAAAAATCCACGAAGTTACTGTGAGAAATTGATAAAAGAAATTGCTTTTAGAGTATAATAGTTGGATAAGCAATGAGATCCTGCTGCATAGCGCTAGGAAGCACATCAAGTCACTTATGATGGAGGATAATGTGAGAAAAAGAATGTATGTGTGTATGTGTGACTGGGTCAACTTGATGTACAGTAGAAAACTGACAGAACACTGTAAACCAGCTATAATGAAAAAAATAAAAATCATTTAAAATTTTAAAAAAGTATAATAAGAGTTGGAACTGCTACCTTTTCTCACAAACTGATTCCATTTCTAAAAATAAAATAAAATGGATGAGTGGAGTTTGGATATTTAAGGAAATGGCCTTTTAGTCAAAACTTGACCAAAATCTGCTTTTTCTAGTGTTGACAAAAATCTCTTTCTATGAGAGAAATCATAGATTTTATCTTAACTTTTATATGCACGTTTGGTATACGTAGACCAGTGGGTGCCCTGGCAGGAACAATGTGCCAAAGTAAAATTAAATTTTTTCTTCTAAGTAAAATTAAATTTGTTTTAATATATTTGATCTCTCTTTCTCTTTTCTGAGCAGTGTTTGGAATTATTTTGAATGCCAAAGGAAATATTCTACTTAACAAAAGATATATTTGAATTTGAGTGTATCTTGACTGAATGTCAAAAATGAACATGTATTTGGAAAGATTGAGTATGCTTTGCTCCAGAGAAATTTATGGCAGCTAATTTTGCCTTTTGTATATTGAAAATAATAAATAAATAATTAATAAATTGCGTTGTGACCAGCATGCGGCTGAAAATAGAAACTGGTTAATAGTGTTAGTTGAGTACTCACAGGACTCATAAAAGTAGTTTAAGGGGAAAATGGTCAAATTAGATTCTTACTTGAAACTGCCCCCCCCCCCAAACAACCCAGCATATTTCCAACAGGGTAATTATAGAAAACAAATGAAAACCGAAAACTTAGTTATGCAGAATCATGAAATTTTCTCTGAGTGTATGAGGTGGTCAGAATCTAATCCCATACATATAAAATATGTATTTTTCAATGATATGCTGTCACATGGAACTTGTGTTTTGTTACAACAGATACGTTTTGGCTAGTGACACCAGGGCTGTGGACAGCAATGATTTCAACACGAAACATCCCATGGGACTGGTTCTACCTCTTACCCTTAACATCCCTACAGCACAATAAACACAGACGGATGATTTTTAATGGACCTTTAAATTCCTGCCCACGCCTCTGGTTCCCTCACATAGCAATCTCTATATCCCACCGAGGCAGGAATGTCTTATACTTGCAAAGTTTTGAAACGTGAAGAATGTTTTCTCCCTCAACGATACCTCTTCGAGCATTATTTGTGTGTATTTCTTGAAAGAGAAATACTCAAATAGAAAGTATTCAAAGACTGAGGAACCACTTGGAATTTTCTCCTTCAAGAGACCACAAATTGTTTTCCCTCTAATAGCCAAACCCCATTTCCCAGCAGGGAGGATAAAGCGTCATTGTCGGCATGGACAAATAATTGCCCAGCACCATGCCAGCAGAGCGCTGGGGAGTCTGGGGGAAGCCTGACAGCAAAGCTTAATCAGAGCGGAGACGCACTGTCTGCCTTCATGCAGCTTGCACTTGGAGAGGACACTCTGGCCCAGAGCCACCAAAAAGCAAATTGCAGGGCTGGAGGATAAAGCCCGACACATACCAGAGTGTGGTTTATCCAACCATGGGGGCCAGACAAGACTGAACAACATCTAACATTCGGATTTCCAAAAAGTGTGGGGTATTTTGTTTATTTTTTTGAGGGTTTTAATCTCATGCCCCTTGTGTGGATTTCAACACAGAAAGGGTAATCTGAAACAGCAAAATAAACAGAGGAAACCAACTGTTAGTGGGAAAAAAAAGCCAGCCCTTGTTATCAAGGATAGTCCATGTAATACTCTATCAGCGTTCTTTAAAATTCCAGACTTCCCTTGGTCAGACCAATAATCCATCCTGTCTCTGGCAGCAGCACCAATGCTGGCCTCCTTGACATCAACTTCAAAAGACCCAACCATCTTTAGTTTTCCCTTAACAGCATAGTTTTGTTTCTTTAAAAAGTGGTCCGTGGCTTGAATTTCCCTTACACCAAAGAGTCTTTGGAGTTTTCCTTAACGAATACAAAAAAGTGACTTGTACTTTGCCTGTAGATCATTTACACCAGCGGTAGGAAGATGTTACCATCAATGCAAGAAGCTGCTTGGGCTATAACCCTATTCGGGCATAAAAATTAACAATAATCTGGAGTTCCTATTCTGGCGCAGGAGAAACGAATCCGAATAGGAACCATGAGGATTCGGGATCGATCCCTGGCCTCGCTCAGTGGGTTAAGGATCTAGCATTGCCATGAGCTGTGGTATAGGTTGCAGATGCAGCTCAGATCCTGTGTTGCTGTGGCTGTGGTGTAGGCCAGCGGCTGTAACTCCGATTGGACCCCCAGCCTGCAAACATCCACATGCCGCGGGTGCAGCCCTAAAAAGACCCCCCAAAAACAAAAAACAAAAAACAAAAAATTTAGCAATAGTCAGTGCCACTATAAACTAGCTCATTAAGCAGAAATAAAATTCACTGCTGGGAATTTAAGAAATAAGAGAGAAGCTGAATGGTACCACTCTCAAATTACTGAGAAAGATCATTTGGCAAGCTGCACTTTGCCACCTGATGGTCAAAAAGCGGTAGAAGCCATTCTGCAAAGACCCAGTTCAAGATTTGGACTGGAAGTCTTACTTGTGCTTTAAAAGGTGGAGTGCCCTAAAAGAACAGAACTTAAAAAAAAGTGAAAGAATGGAAGTTTAGGGGCTCTTCTTGAATTACGCAAATGCAGACTCCTAAGGAAGCAAACACTTTCTTTGAGTTGCAAATAACTTGGAATTACGGTTTATAATAAAACAAGAGTTATAATGAATACATAATTCAATAGTATTAAAAAAAGATCTGAATAGAACTTTCAGCAATGGGGGGGTGGGGGGCGCTCTGTAAATTAAGATGCACCAAGCCACTGAAGCGGCTCATAAAAGCTGCTTCATACCAGTGAGATTTGTATCAGCACTCCAGCCCTTAGCATCCACATTCCTTGGCACCCCCACCCTCACCCCAACCACCTCCTCAGGGCAGCCACAGGGGCCGCTGAGGAATGTCTCCGTTTGGAGAGATTATCTGATCACTGCCCCCAGACTTAGCACTCTGAATAACCCAAGCCGCTGTATGACACGTTTCCTGAAGTAAAATCCAGGCCCAGGGAGAAAGCTCTCTGAAACAAGCAGTTTATGATGTTCTTTGAAAGCGATGCGTAAAAAAACTCTGGCTGTGGCAGGTTAGATTAGTAAGCAAACAAGCATTTAGGATGCCCCTTCCACAAAGAACTGAAATGTTACACCTACCTTCTCTCTAAAAACGTCTAATGGCCCTAACGAACCTATAACATAAAATCTGCTATCTTAACCAATTTCAAATGTACGGTTCAATAGTGTTAAGTATATTCCCATTATAGTGTCTCTTATTTTGATCTTGATTCCCTATAACTGAAGAAATGAACACATTTTATTTGAGCATAAGTTATAACTGAGTCTACATATATTTTAAAAGATTTCAACCAAAGACTTAATAAAGACCTAACATTTCAATTTTACCTTTTTTGAAATGTAAAATACACAATTATAATAACCAGACTACATATCTTATGACTTCAAAAGTTTTGGCCAAAGCATACATCTTTTACAGGTAAAAGCAAAAAAAGAAGAAAAAGAAAAAGAAGAAAAGACATAATGAATGTTGGTGATAATGCGGAGAAAATTAGGATCCTCAATACACTGTTGGCGGGGATGCAAAACGGTGCAAAACTGCTCTGGAAAATAGTCCTTGAAAAGGCTAAGCAGAGTTACCGTATGACCCAGCAATTCCACTCCAAGGTGTAAAACCAAGAGAAATATGTCCATGAAAGCTCGCAGCAAGGATGGAACTAGAGACTCTCATACTAAGTGAAGTAAGTCAGAAAGAGAAAGACAAATACCATATGATATCACTTATATCTGGAATCTAATATACGGCACAAATGAACCTTTCCACAGAAAAGAAAATCAGGGACTTGGAGAACAGACTTGTGGTTGCCAAGGGGGATGGGGAGCGGGAGGGAATGGGATGGACTGGGAATCTGGGGTTAATAGATGCAAACTATTGTCTTTGGAATGGATAAACAATGAGATCCTGCTGTATAGCACTGGGAACCATATCTAGTCGCTTAGGATGGAGCATGACAATGTGAGAAAAAATCACGTATACATGTATATGTGACAGGGTCACCTTGCTGTATGGTAGAACACTGTAAATCAACTATAATGGAAAAAATAAATAAATAAATAAATAAATAAATAAATAAAAGAAAGTTCATAGCAGAGTTATTCATAATAGAGTCCTACCTGAAATGTGAACAAACTCAAAGATCCACCAACTAATAAATGGATAAATATAGTATGTCCAAACAATGAAATATTACTTGGTCATAAAAAAGAAAAAAATACTAACAAATGCAATATCGGGGATGAACCTTAGAAACATAATAAGTGAAAGAATCCACTAACAAAGGACGATGCTCATAAAGGAAGGAAATAGATTGGTATTTGCCTAGAGCTCTGGGAATGGGGTAATTGGGGAGTGATGGCTGGGGAGTGTGTGGGTTTTTTGGGGGTAATGTTCTAAAATTTATTGTGATGTACAACTCTGTGACTACACTAAAAGCCACTGAATTATATACACTTCATAAGAGTAAATTGCATGCATGTGAATTGTATTTCAATAAAACTGTTAAAAAATAAAAACCGTCTTGTAATATGATAATCCTAAATCTACCAACATCAAGAAGAAATTTTAGAGACTTAATATTTTTTGTTTTGTTTTGTAGGGTCACATCCACGGCATATGGAGGTTCCCAGGCTAGGGGCAGAATCGGAGCTACAGCTGCTGGCCTACACCACAGCCACAACACCAGATCTGAGCTATTATCTGCAACCTACGCCACAGCTCGCGGCAACGCAGGATCCTTAACCCACTGAGCGAGGCCAGGGATAGAACCCTCAACCTCATGGTTCCTAGTCGGATTCGTTAACTGCTGCGCCACGATGGGAACACCTAGAGACTTAATATTAATCAAAAAATCTCTCCTGCTGTTGTAAAATAGGTTTCTATCATTCCAAAAACCAAAGGGAGGTTAGTGGTAGAGAACAAAGTTTGGTAGAGAACAAGGATGTGCCTGGTAGTTGAAAGTCTGATATTCATTGCTATGTAGTCATCTTTCTCATAAGGAAAATGTGCTTATGTGATGTATGCAGCACTTTTCAGGCACTTGACCTCACTTGGCACTTGTTAAGTTAGTGTTCAGATGTTTATTTAATAGGAAATTATATAGTGACATCAGCCATGTACTCACAGAACATCTGTTTTCTTTCTCTCTTTCTTTCCTTTTTTTTTGTTTGTTTTTTTTTTTTTTTTTTTGCCTTTTCTAGGGCCACTCTCACAGCATATGGAGGTTCCCGGGCTAGGAGTCTAATTGGAGCCGTAGCCGCCAGCCTACGCCACAGCCACAGCAATGCAACCTACACCACAGCTCACGGCAACGCCAGATCCTTAACCCACTGAGCAAGGCCAGAGATCAAACCCGCAGCCTCATGGTTCCCAGTCGGATTCATTAAGCATTGAGCCACGATGGGAACTCCTGGAGAGTTAGTTTTAAAATAATGAAATTTCAGCTCTCAGCACCAACTCCTTGGAGAGCAATGCATTCAAATTACAACTTAACTAGAAATAATCTAGTTCAGAAATCTGGAAAAGATGTAAGTTAAAGAGTTACCAAGAGTAGAGGCACAGTCAGATTACAGTACTTTTCAGAGTTAGAAGGATTTTAGAAAAATAAAAATCATACAAAGCTATGAGTGTGCACACACATGCATGCGCACACATACACCTGTACTACGATGAAAACGTGTGTCCCCAAATTTCATAAAATCACCATTTTACTGAATTATCTCCTACTGAAGATGTATCAAGCTCTCTAAATACAGGAGATTTGGATAATTAATATAAAGTCCTGGTAGAGAAGTTTGTACCATGAAATGGAAAGTCAAAAGCCTGACAGTTGGTGTGTGTGTGTGTACATGTGTGTGGTAGGACATTAAAGAAACATAAAACAAGTTAAGATCATCCTAAAATATTACAATTGTCTTATCTGATCTTTGGTTTTAGAAAGACAACGAAGTATCTGGTATTCAGTTCAAAGAAATCCAGTGACGGGAAGGTACAGGTAAGGAAGGGGGTCCCGGGATATTGTAGATGAGATAAGACCGCCTGTGTACGTGTATGCACGTGTGCACCTGCATATTCGTATTTTTTCCCCAATAGCACTGACAGGTCCTGGTAACAGGAATGTCATTTCAACAGGCTGGATCTAGCGGGCCTGTAATCACCTTGCCATCTTGCTCTTCTCAGAGAATTCTAAAGGATAAGCCAAGAGCCTCTTTTGAGTTATTCACTTACCCCCAGCATCCCAGAGCGGAGACGCTGGCCACCCTTAATCCAGTGCCCTGTGAGAGGAAACCCCTCGGGTTATTTACGGGAAGTTGCTCCCCTCTGAGGAGAAGTCAGATGGAAACTCAAGCAACTGTTTAGAAAATTAAATACAAAGACGGCAAAACCTATTTCCCCATCTGAGGGAGTCCAAGAAAGGGACAACTAAAAGCGACGTTAACTAGTTGCGCAGATGTTGATGAGTTAACGAAACAAGTGCAGTCACGAGTGGTGCACTGGCTTCCAGCCTGGTGATCAGGGGTTATTGCAAAGACCTCCACGAGGAGCTAAAAACAAGTTTATCATGCCTGGAGAAATAGATCTGCACAAACATAAGACCTGGGAACTTAGATTCTACCCAGACTCAAAATCATCTAGATCATTCCAGCAGATCAACCCTTCAGCAGAGCATATCATCACCCCAAAGCCTCCTTGGAGCTTATCACGAAATACGCGCTAAACACAGAACAAGGTATACAGTCTGGGACATTGTCTCAGAAAGCCTTGTCTGGCTGTAGAACCTCCCTCCCTCTTTTTCTGTCCCTTTCTGTTGGTTAGAAACTCCAGCATCTTTTTACTTGGCTTTATGAAACACACAGAATTCTTTTATAACAGTATGCAGGCTCCCAGTTTTTTCCAAGGTGAACTGTTCTCCTAGCAAAAATCCACTGAAGTCAAAGTCAAGATTGGGTGTCTCTGTGTCCTTGTGTCTGTTTCTTTAAGCCCAAATCTCCTGTCAGAATTCATCAGAATTGATCATTGTTCTACTGAAAACCATATCAACAGAAGAAAAGAAGAAAAGTACCTTTTTTCAACCTTGCCCACACACCTGCAGTTCCCGTGGTTTGAAAGAATCACCAAATTAAGGGGGGGGAGCCTTATTTTTCTTAGAGAATAGTTTAATTTTAATTTTTTTACTTTTTAGGCTGCACCTGCGGCATATGGAGGTTCCCAGGCTAGGGGTTGAATTGGAGCTGCAGCTGCCGGCCTACACCACAGCCACAGCAATTCGGGATCCGAGTTGTGTCTGTGACCTACACCACAGCTCATGGCAATGCCGGATCCTTAACCCAGCAAGCGAGGCCAGGGATAGAACCCACATCCTCATGGATACTAGTTGGATTCATTTCCACTGAGCACAACAAGAACTCCAAGAATAATTTAATTTTAAAAGAAATTTTAACATTAAGGAACTCCCCCCCAAAGTCTTCCAGACCAGAGCTGATCAAAACCACAGGCCACCCTGAAGTTGCAGAAATTGACAGATAACAATTCCCAACTCACAGAGGCCCAAGCCTTCTTTCTGGAAAGCTGAGTCTTACACAAAAGCTTGCGCCTGGGACTTTCTGAGCTTTCTACTCAAGAACTCTCCATCGTTGTCACATTTTCCCACAAACCTTCAACTCTAAAGGGCCGGGGGACCACGGGCTGAAGCCCTCGGAGCCAGGCTTTGCTGTGGCTGGTAAGACAGCTGACCCAACCCCAGCTGGTATTAACAGAGCACTGGGTCCTGGTGACTGTCCCTATCCAGTCAGGTGACACCTAGAGCGCTGAGTTCAATTCTGAGAAAACAATGGGAGGTAGGGGAGGGCAACCAGTTGGTGAAGAGCCTAGAAGAACTGTGCACAAGAATTGGGACAGAAGTTTTCGGCTTCCAGCCTCACTCTCCCGGCTTCTCCCCTGGAAGCTGCACGACTTCTGCTCTGAAAGGTTAAGTTCCCACGGCTGAGTCCCTGTCAGGTGCCTCTTCTCTATGACTTCCCATCTGTGAGGTCACATTCCCTGAGGGTTGTTTTTACTGGGTATCTCACAGAATCCCACCTCTGGCTCTTAACTGCATTTGTTTATGGCTTTTTTTTTTTTTTTGCCTTTTCTAGGGCCGCACCCGCACGGAGATTCCCAGGCTAGGGGTCTAATCGGAGAGCTGTAGCTGCCAGCCTGCGCCACAGCCACAGCAACACAGGATCCAACCTATACACCACAGTTCACGGCAACACTGGATCCTTAACCCACTAAGCGAGGCCAGGGATTGAACCCGCAACCTCATGGTGCCTAGTCAGATTCGTTAACCACTGAGCCACGATGGGAACTCCCAGATTTCCTTTCTATATGATGCACAAAAAGCCAGGGGATCTCTTCAACCCTCTGATGGATCTTCGCATTCTTACAAGTGCCCCCTCTAGGTGGATATTACTGAGCCTCCCTTTCCGCGAGAACAAAGTGGGCCCAACCCGCTGGCTTCTCCTGAGTTGGGCTGGAGCCTCTTTCTGGGTGGCTCCTTTCCAGGCTGCCATAAAGTGTGTATCTGAGTGTTGAGACAGAGACTCAGTCAGTCTAAAGTTTTGATTAGCCAGACAGGCTCCGCTCACAGCAAGTAAGCAGCATGTGCCCTCTGCTGCCCTGTAGATTTCAGGGAGCCACACGCTGGAGCTGCGTTTCTCAGGAAGGACCGGGCAGTTGTATAACCAGCGATAATATTTAATGTCATGCAGCCATGATGAGATGGTCACACCCCAAGCCGCAGGGCAGAAAGCAGTCCTTCTAGTGGAGAGCAAGGACTCCTCCCTGAGCTCCCATGCTGCTGCTCCACTAACTTCCCGGTTTCTTTAATCGACCTTTAATAGGAAAGTGTGATCTTGGCAAGGATCACAGACAAATGACATGTGTGGCATCTGGAGGCTTAGTTACACGCCCCTGGACTGAAGCTTTCTTCTTGTGCTGGAATCTTCATTTACACAAGGTGGACCAGGACAGCGCTCGCCAATGCCACTCTTAGAGCCAACAGATGCCACTAACTGAGCACATACTGTGTGCCAGGTGTAAATCCTCAGCACAGCCCCGTGACACAGGCTCCACTTCCACCTTCCTTTTACAGAGCATGAAAGGGAAACCCCAAGAAACTCCTCCCCACCCAGGAGAGACCCATTCCTTTCTTCGATAAAATGAACGTGTAGGGAGAAAGGAAAGAAATCTACAGTCCATTTTCTTGCACACAAATGCCTGGAGTATTTCACAAAGCCCTCAACCATACCCCAGAGCCATGGCGATGAAGAGTTTAAAATATTAAACTTTTTTTTCCCCTTGATCTTGGCTTTCATTTTTGTAAGCCTTTAAACAAACATTTCACAAGAGAAATGTCTAGCTCATTTTTTGCTCTCATGTAGGAAATGTCAAAACGTTAGATCATTCTTATCCTCACTGGCATTTCAGTGAAGCTAAGGGCCATACTTTGAGGTACACTCATTATTGTCTGTCTCTCTCTCTCTTTTTTTTTTTTTTTTGGCTGCGCCTGTGGCACGTTGAAGTTCCTGGGCTAGGGACTGAACCCGAGCCATAGCAGTGACCCAAGCTGCTGCAGTGACAACATTGGATCCTTAACCCACTGTGCCACAAGAGAACTCCAGTTAAAAAAAAAAAATTTTTTTTTTTAGTTGTCTGTACTTTTATCTTTTCAGATAAGAGAGCCCTTTGCTGGTAAGTGTAGCTCTTTGGCTTCGACTATAGTTCAGTCCCATATTCCACTGGATTCATTGGTCTGGATTTGGAAGACTGCTTGTCAAAACGGATGATTCCTCCTTCCAGAAAACTGAGGACAGATTCTCTGAGGTGAGTGAGTGAAGAGGAATGCACGCTTAGAATGAGAAAGGAAAGAAGCACTAGTTTTCTGAAAAGATTCTAAAGTAAGTGGGAGATGATGGTTACGCCTACACAGAGCAACCTGAAATGGAGTTTAATTATTACCTAGTGCATTGAATCAGGGTAAGTCAGCCAAACCAACTCATATTTCTGGCATGAAATATCGAGTCTGGCTGCCTATCTTGACCAAATAGATACAAATTGGTGCCAACCTCTTATTTTCTTGCGTGGTATGTTGGAACACATATGTTCTTCTTATTCAAAAAAATAGCTACTCGAGTACAAATCTAGCCATTAGGCTTTCTCCCAGCTTTTCTCTGACAGCTTCTGGAATGCTATTACAGACCAAGGATGTTTGGAAGGATTGAAATGTCAAATTTGGGAAAAGAAAAACTGGCTGACAGGGGCTCTAGAGCCCCGATTCACCAACAAGGATGTTCCAAGTATGAAAACCTAACTCAGATTTCTCAGAGGTTAGATGTGGTGAAACATACCGAATCTTCTAAAACGAAATGCCGAGGGCAAGCCACGCAATAAGGGTTTCATGCATTTCAACACTTGGTCTGCCTAGACCCTGGCACTTTTGAACTGAGTTCTTGTGTTCCTGGAGGATGCAGAAAAGACCAGCACAGTCTTTTCTGGGTATAACACAAGGTAGTTATACCCAGAAGATGGAGAGGTGAGGTTTAGCTATTTGTTGAGTTGACAGCAAATAAGCTGCGCAGTAGCTGGTTTCATGTTGCATTAAGCTTTGGCACGGAACTGCTGACGGTGGAATAAGGCAACAGGTGAAACACAGCGATGGCCCAAAGAGTGCACCAGTTTTATCACTGCCTTTCCTCTTCTTTTTTTAATCAGTGCATCTCTTATAATTAATAGCACCGACAGTGAAACCTGTTTCAGTATTGGCAGCCCAAGGGTTGGATTCCACATTAAAAAATCTAGGTTCTTATGAATTTGGGGATTTCTGGATTCTCTTGAAAAACTGATCTGGCCCTTGTTGACACGTGGCAGCAACTGGCTGGAGAAGACAGTTTTCAGGTCACAGTTGTCTCCTTGCCTCCCTGCATCTACACTCTTCTGCAACGAGTCACTTTCCATTTATCCTCACACTCGTCCCTGTTACCTCTATGGAAGAGAAATATCTCTCTGTATCCACGACTCTATCAAGTAGGAAAACAAAAAGTAGCCTGAAAGGGCAGCTTCATATATATATATAAATACGTCACCTGCTTGGCCATTGGAGGCACTGGAATTTGCTTTTCCATTCTAAAATAGTGGACCCTGACTCTGTTCTCTCCCTAGGCAACACATTCTCCAATAATACCGCTCAACACACACAGGGATCCTGGGGGAGCGGGGGACTAATTGGCAAAAGTTCCTGCACGGCCTCATTTGCACCAAGTCGCTCTCTGCTTTGGTTTAGAATCACTGTACTTAAAGCGCTGAAGGAAATGCTTACTGAATCTATCATTCACTCCAACTGATCGTAAGTATCTAAATTACCATGTAGCCTGGAAATGATTCCTTTGAGAACTAACACCTTAAAAAAATCTTTGGCAAATTAAATTATGCCCTCTGTCTTAAAAGTCCTAGAAAAGCGTGGAGTCTCTTTTAATGGTCCCAAGTGGCAAGATTCCCAACTTGTAATTAGGTCACATTTTAAAGGTTCATTTTATACTGACTGTTTACAGCTTACACTCTCTTTTTAACACCGATATTATAAATTTGATAATTTCTCCAAGGTTTACCCCCAATTTCTTTTTAACCATGCAGAGGGATTGCATCACAATGTTTTCTTTTCCCCTGAAAAATTATTCAATGAAAATTCTTATTCCTTCAATAAAGCTGATATACTAGGTATTAGAAAATACAGGAAATACTGCTTCCAGACAACTGTTAACTAGGATTGCTACTAATTGTACTCAGTGAGGGCTTTCCCCTTATAAAGGGGAACACAGTGGATTTTTTTTTTTTAGCATAATTATCAGAAAGCAGGAACCTCTAAACACTGTTCTCACCCTTGAAGAGACTATATAAAGGAACCTGGGACCCCTCAGTGTGCGTGCAGGAAAATGTGCGGGTCCTCAGTTCAGAATCCAGCCAGGAGGGATGGTGGAAAGAAGCTCCTTTCTCCACACAATAAAACGGCGGATGTGAGTTCTGTCCTCCAAGGATTCACTGCTAGAACTTGTTTCCCGGAAAAATGGCAGCATGCGGATAAAGAGGACGTGCCCCCGCATCAGCATCAATCCAGCTTCTGCGATAAGAATCGCCGCTGCTACGATTACCTCTGGTCAGCAACGGGCCAGGCCAGTTTCAAAAACAAGTGCCCCAATCATCGTGTCTACATGATGGTTTTATGGGCAGTTCATCCCCCAATAGAAGCCTTATGCACATGCAATCACTTGTTTAAAGACCTGGACAAGTAGAAGCCAGCAGAGATCTGCAAGGCATTGGGGGGAAAAATCCTGACATAGTTTCTGTCTAAGTAATGGCCAGCCCTCCAAGGTATGGACTAGTCAGAATCTTTGCCCCCAAGACTTTTGAGTTGTTCTATGAAGTTCTTATTACACAGAGATCGTGAAAAGAGATTATACATCTCCCTGAGAATTCCCTGGGAGGGGCAGAGATGCCCGAACCAGCTCACGGAAGCATCTGCCTAAGGGTGGACAGTAAGCCAAGGACGGAAAAGAAAACAGGGCCAGCAATACCTGAGTTCTGGGCTTTAGCTACAAACCCAGAAACCACCCTGCCGGGGCAGTGTCTATGGACAGTCCTTCTCCAAGTCAGACACGTGCTGTGGGGAGAGAGCAGAGCGGCAGGGAGGGCGCGGCAGTGTTTTGCTAAGACTTCTCGGCTCTCTTTGTATTCACCAATCACGTGTACCAGTCCCTCGTCAACCATTTCCCACACGAGCGAGGGTAACTCATTTTATTTCGCTGTCACAGAAAATAAGAACCTTATCCTGCAAAGCTTCCACGCCTTGAAGATCCAAGTGTCAACTGCCAAAATATTTGGATGGGGAAATCTCCCACCCCCTCCCCATTCTCCCACCAGCGTAAAAGGCAACGGGGGTGGGGGGACAATGGAGAAGGGAACGAAATCATGCGGGTTCACCAGGAAAAGATACAGTGTTGGTGGCAGCAGAGTTGGTGAGTGTGTCGTGGGCATTACCTCTTGATGAGGCTTCCAAGAAGGCTCCCGCTCAAGTCGTGGTGGCTCTGAGAACAAGCATTCTTGCATCAATAGCTAATAGGCTGTCCAACCAGATGTTATCTGGGTGGGATAAGAGGGTGAGAAAACAGACCTGTTGTACGCTGTTGTCAACTACATCGCTGTGGTCAGAGAAGGCTGGTTGTGTAGTGTTTAGCAGGGCGCCTCTTTCGTAGTGAGGCGGACCAGATTACGTGGCGGTTCAAATCCGTTTCCTCTTGTGATTGGTAAAATACGAGAGTTATAATCATTCATGCATTACTAAAGCCTCCTTTCCATCATTTTGAAGGGACTTTTTATTTTCTAGAACAGAGCATGCATCCAGCAAAAACCTAAAAGCGTTTGTTTTTCTAAAGCGATCTTTGGCAATAAGCACACATGAGAAACAAAACAAAACTGCAGAGGGTACCTGTGACAAGACTGGAGATGATGAGTGGCAACACCAGCATCTGTAACATCCTCATCAGAAGCTCCCCAGGAAAGGAAAAGTACTTGACTTCCCGGTAGCTCATTTTGTATGGTCGCAGGGCGAACCCAAGGATTGTACCTGAAGCGGGGAGGGAAGCAGGGGGGAAGAAACGTTGAGTCTTTCTTGAAACTGAAGTAATAATCCTAGGAGTTCCTGTCATGGCTCAGTGGTTAATGAATCTGACTAGGAACCATGAGGTGGCAGGTTCGATCCCTGGCCTCGCTCAGTGGGTTAAGGATCTGGCGTTGTCATGAGCTGTGGTGTAGATCGCAGATGCTGCTTGGATGCTGCGTGGCTGTGGCTGTGGTGTAGGCCAGCGGCTACAGCTCTGATTAGACCCCTAGCCTGGGAGCCTCCATATGCCATGGGTGTGGCCCTGAAAAAGACCAAAAAATAGAAAACACACTGAAGTAACAATCTTAGAAAAATAAGCAAGTATTTGGCTGATGTCCAACAAGAGTAAACTTATTTAAGCAGCAAATATCTGTGTTGCTCTGGAGCGAAGGGTGCGCCTATCTTTTCAATCATGGCTTGGAAGGGTCTGGCTGAATCCATGGTTTCGAGTCGAACTTACAGAAGAATGTTCTTGGTCTTTGCAAACGAAAAATTACTTTGTCTAACTTGAATGCAGTGAAACCGATTTTGACATGGCTCAGTATAGACTTAAAGATAGGGGCCTATCTAGGAAATAAATCATGAATCCACGCACAAGGCAATCAGAGGGGGAAAAAAGCCTTATTATAATGAAGTTCCTTCGTAACAACAGCTGTTAGAACCGCTAACATAACCATTTATAAAGAGTAGTGCATACGCACACCATGGTATACGGAGTGACTGGCCAACAGGGACCAACTGCAGAGCACAGGGAACTCTAGCCAATACTCTGTGCTAATCTATGTGGGAAAAGAACCTGAAAGAGAATGGATGTGGGTACATGTCAGACAGCAGAAATTATTACAACCTTGTAAATCAACTATACTTCAAATAAAATTTGAAAAAAATGAAAAAAAATAAGTAGCGTAATCTTATTTTTCCAATAAAAAAACTCCTCTTCTTCACACTGTTAATCCATTTTCATCAGCTCCCTGTCTGCACACCACATTTTTCTTTTTTTTTTTTTGGTGGTTGCACCCTGGGCATACAGAAATTCCTAGGCTAGAGATCCAGCTAGTGTTACAGCGGTGACCTGAGCCTCTGCAGTGACAACGCTGGATCCCTAACACACCGTGCCACCAGGGAACCCATGCACACCACACTTTCTGTCTACATGGCCCCAGTATTGCTTTGATAGCTATATCGTACAGACTCGCAAACTGCTAGCAAGAGAAGACTTTAAACCTAGCAGACACTTTTTTCCAAAAATCTTCCCTGAACACTTCGGGGAAAAGAGGAAAAAGAGAAAGCAATTTCCCTCTTAATTTGATTCTGTTCTTGGAACCTTAAAAACTATTTTTTTTTAAATATTAACTTTCTGGGAATTCCCGTTGTGGCGCAGTGGAAACCAATCTGACTAGGAACCGTGAGGTTGTGGGTTTGATCCCTGGCTTCGCTCAGTGGGTTAAGGATCCGGGGTTGCTGTGAGCTGTGCTGTAGGTAACAGAAGTGGCTCGGATCTGGTGTTGCTGTGGCTGTAGCGTAGGCTGGCAGCTGTAGCTCCGATTTGACCCCTAGTCTGGGAACCTCCATATGCCACAGGTGCAGCCCTTAAAAAAAAAAGAAAAAAGCGAACAACAAAAAAATTATCTTTATGTGTAAATCATATTATGCATGGTACCTTTTGAAATGTTCAGAAATTAACAAATGTATTGAATAAATTTACTCTTACTTCCTTTTCCCTAATTAGCTTTCTTTGCCTCCCTCCAAATTTGCTTATTCCATTATTATAACTGTTCAAAAATTTTGTCCTGCTATTACTAAAACTTGTGAGTTATAGAGAAGTACTGAGTTGTTTAAAGGCTAGGGTTTGGAGGAGGGGAGAGGATACTGTGTAAATACAACTTTTTCCAAAGGAAGTAAGCAGTCCTTTAAGGAAGCTAAACCATCCTAACTTCTTATGAAATGAGACACAAAGTTCATTTCAATTGTCACTGCAACTCTAACTCCAATTCTTGGATTCCAGCAACATGAAGTACTCATTCTTTGATCACATACCATGATATCCCGATTATGAGTTGAATCTGTGTGACTAGATAATCCAGATGACCATTTCAGGACCTTTAGAAAAATATGTATTGCTTTTTCCCCCAGCGTAACAGTAATACATTCGAGAAGAGCAGATTCAGAAAATGTAGAAAAGTTGATGCAAAAGCCTGTCTTTATTGGTTGTACCATTTAAATTACAAACAGCTAATGCTTACTGAACTTTTACTATTTGACAGGCACTGCTACTGCTGCTAGTACTTCACCTAAATATTTAATCCTCACACAAAAAACGCCCAGGACATAGGTACTAATTTACCACCAATTTACTGATGGAAAATGTAATCATAATGAACCTAAAACTTGCTCCTAATTCCAATAGCTCTTCCATATCAAAGTCAAATAGTCATTCAAGTGGCAGAACTGGAATTGAAATCCAAGAGGTCTAGCCTCTGATCTCACATTCTTGACTACCTTTCAGACTTCTGCCTCTTCAGTAGGGCAAAGACAGCCACTGTTAGTGCTTCTGCGCATTTCTTTCCAGGATGTTCCCATACAGAGTTAAATATGTGGAAACCACGCAGACCACACTTTTCCATATATGGTCACCATAAACATTTTTGTCTTTTTAGGGCCGCACCCACGGCATATGGAGGTTTCCAGGCTAGGGGTCGAATTGGAACTGTAGCCGCCGGCCTACACCACAGTCATAGCAATGCGGGATCCGAGCTGCATCTGCGACCTACACCACAGCTCATGACAACGCTGGATCCTTAACCCAATGAGCGAGGCCAGGGATCGAACGCATGCCCTCACGGACGCTAGTTGGGCTCGTTAACCGCTGAACCACGACGGGAACTCTGACCACATACATTACTTTTAAGCCTTCTATCAGATATCAGATTGTATCAAAATTTGTTCAATACCTTTTTTGTTGTTGAACACTTGGTTGTTCGGCATTTTTACTTTTATGAAAAACTCTATTATATATGAAGAGTATTTTTTACCTAAAAATATCTAGTTTAGTGTAGTTTAGAGAAAGGGAACCAGAACATTAAAGAATCTGACTACCGGGTGAGGGAAGGGGGGAAATAGGTGAGGGAGCTTAAAAGGTATAAACTTTCAGTTATAAAATAAATGAGTCATGGGTATGAAATGTACAATGTGGGGAATACAGTCAATGATGTAATATCTTAGAATGTAGGATGGTAACAGAACGACTAGACTTATGGTGATCATTTTGAAATTTATAGAAACATCAAATCACTGTGTTGTGACCCAGAACTAACATAGTAATGCAGGTCAATTACACTTCAAAAACAAACCAACAAACCCACAGATAACAAGGTCAGAAGTGGGGGCGGGAGTTGGTACAAACTTCCAGTTATAGGACAAATAAGCACTAGCGCCGTAATGGACAACATGATAGATTAAAACTGCTGTACTCCATCAATGAAAGTTGTTAAGAGAGTAAATCTTGGGCTTTCGGAGTTCCCGTCGTGGCACAGCGGAAACGAATCTGACTAGGAACCATGAGGTTGTGGGTTCGATCCCTGGCCTCGCTCAATGGGTTAAGGATCTGTCGTTCCCTTGAGCTGTGGTATAAGTTGCAGATGCGGCTGGGATCTGGTGTTGCTGCGGCTGTGGTGTAGGCTGGCGGCTACAGCTCTGATTAGTCCCCTAGCCTGGGAACCTCCGTATGCTGCAGGTGTGGCCCTAAAATGACAAAAAGACAAATAAATAAATAAATAAATGGAACCAAGAGAGTAAATCCTGGGTTCTCAATCACAAGGAAAAATTTTTTTCTATCTCTTTACTTTTGTATCTATAAGATGATGGATGTTGGCTAAACTTACTGTGATAATCATTTCATGATGTATGTAAATCAAATCACTGTGCTGTACATCTTAAACGTCTACAGTGGTGTATGTTGATTAAATCCCAATAAAATTGGAAGGAAAAAAAAATAAAGTACATGACTACCTCAATTTATGCTATCAAATTGCTTTCCCAGTGAGTTTGCCAAGCAGTTTAATGCCCCGCTGGTCAACGAGAAGGCTTTATTTCCTATACCTCTAGGAACAGAATATTATCATAAAAAATTGTTAAAAGAAGTGAATTTTGGAATAAGATGAGTAAATAGTATGTATATTTGTTTTCTTTTGAATTTACTCGATATCTAACAAGGTTGACCATTTCTCTTAACCGTGCTTTCTCCAAGCATTTACTAAATCTTAGTAGTTTAAGGGTTTATGTATGTGTGTGTATATTTGGTATAGATTCTTTACATAATAGAGATAATTATACTTTGCCTATGTTTAAAATATTTGCTCTAAGTATTTTTCTGATTTTTATTGCCATTTACTTAAAATATAAAGGTGTTCTTCATTTTTATAAAATAATGTCTACATATCTTTTTTATAAGGTGATGTCTTTAAGAGTTATAAGACTTCATCCCCTTCACCCTCCCAACTTTGAGAAGGCTTTAATAGTTTTCCTTTTTTGGAGTTCCCATCGTGGTTCAGTGGTTAACGAATCTCACTAGGAACCATGAGGTTGTGGGTTCGATCCCTGGCCTCACTCAGTGGGTTAAGGATCCGGCGTTGCCGTGAGCTGTGGTGTAGGTTGCAGACACAGCTCGGATCCCACGTTGATGTGGCTGTGGCGAAGGCCGGCGGCTACAGCTCCTGTTAGACCCCTAGCCTGGGAACCTCCATATGCTGCGGGTGCGGCCCTAGATAAGGCAAAAAGACAAAAAAATAGTTTTCCTTTTTAGATAGTTTTCTTGGTTTTAAATATTGAACTTTTACTCTCCCTGAAGCTCATCTGGGATAAGGAATTTATTTAATTTCAATTTTCAGTGTGCACTATTCATAAAAATATTAACAGCATATAGGAATTATAAAAAGCTCGGGTTATATCTGGTTCTTTCCTACTTGTTCATATTTATTTATTTATTTATTTACCTAATTATTAAATGACTAAAATAAGTGCTTCATCTTATAATGTAAATAAATAAATAAAAAAATAAAAATTTTACTTGCAATAAAATGTATTTTCACTGGAATTGATTACGTTTTGTGACTTCTATTTAAATGCATTTAAACCCTGGCCATTCAATTACAACAAAAAATATGCACAGTAAACACAAGGAACTTATTTTGGTCATTTGGAATTTGCCCATACCAAGGTAGTAGGAATGTTAGATATCCTTCAAATAACAATTTAAGAACAGGCTTTGGTTTTACAAATTCATTTCTAAGGTCATTTCTAAATACATTTGCAGAACTGTATTTACTCATATAGACAATATTTCCAAGGGTGGGTAGGATCCTGGCTAGTCCAGAAATGCCTGTTTAAGTTATAGTTTATAAAAAATTGATAATAGCTGCTCTATTAATGGCAGGGTTTCTAGGAGCAAGCTACAAGCCAATGTGGGTGAAGGAAGGGATTGCTATTTCTAACTAACAGGTGCACTTGATCCCATTTCCCAAAGTCTAACCTTGGCCAGCACTGGTTCCACTCCCCTCTCTGCAGGAGAGCTGCTTTCTCTCCATGATGTTCTGTGTACCTTCTCTTTCCTTCCTCCATCAAATTCCACATTTACTTAGTGCAACCAATTTTCATCTAGGTGTTAGGAGGAAAAGCAAGCCAGCTCAGTGAATAAATTCTGGGCAATATGTGAATGACAAAGTCTCTTAACACTCCAATATGCCAAACAGAGCAACAGAAAGACAGTCACGGAGGCAAAGTCTCAAGAGGTGGTGATATTTTTCATCTTTCTTCTTCCAGTCAAGCTGGTCCTGCTTGTAAGTACAGTCCTGCCATCAGCTACCTTAGAATGTCTCCTTTTCTTTACTTTCTCCAACATGGAATCCATATTTTCTAAAAGCTCTTATTTATAATCAGAACAGTAGAAAGGCATGATAATATTTAAATGATTTTTACTTTTTCCATTATAGCTGCTTACAGTGTTCTGTCAATTTTCTACCATACAACAAAGAGACCCAGTCACACATACATATACACATTCTTTTTCTCACATTATCCTCCATCATGCTCCATCACAAGTGACTAGATATAGTTCCCAGTTCTATACAGCAGGATCCCATTGCTTATCCACATTATAATTTACTTATAAGGGCTAGTTTTAGGTCAAATGCTTTGAAAAGAGGAGTTGTTTAGAGGGATAGCCCATTGCCAATGCACTTTGAATCAATTTTGTTCCTGACTATGCTTTGGTCTGTTTACTATCTGGGTTTACCAAATGAGCCATTTCTACTCTTGAGAAAGAGGTTATGTTGGGAAAGGCCAAGTTTATCGAGCTCTTACGGTGTATGATGGATATTATCATATCTGTTTTAAAGATGAATATGCTGATGCTCAGAAGTTAGTTAACTTACTCAAGGTTACAGAACTAGTAAGTGGTGGACCTGGGGGCTTCTAAACAAAAGCTAGTGCTCTTTCTACTAGCCTGCCTGAAGACAGTTCTCAGTGTACCTGGCCTGAGTCTTCAGCATCTCTAAGCCCTCTAAATTGTAGAAGCACTTGAGTACTGATCTTCGATGTGCTAAGAGCGGTCCCAGAGGCACCCAGCACAGCTTGGAACCCTTCACAGGTCCTCCTATTGAGGACCTCACAATGTGGTATCAAGTCACCATTCAAAACGGTTTCCCTAAGTCCCTTTTTATGAAATGACTTAAGTGCACTTACATAGAATTTATTAATTAAAGTTGCCTGCCTTTCCCCTTGGAAACCATCAGTAACAAAGGTGGGAGAGACACTGAATGAAAAAATAGCTGCCCTACTAATGATAGGGGTTCTAGAAGCAAGATACAAGCCCAGAAACAAGATGCAGGCTTTCGGTTCTCCTGCTTACAGACAACAGCTAATAGTCCTCCGCACACGCAGGGTGCCACGTCCTACAAGCAGACACCACGGAGGCCAGGACTAGTGCTACCTGTATCTCACAGATGAAGAACCAGTCATTGAAAAAGTGGGTAAACTGCCCAAACCACAAAACTGTATTGGTCAGTGCCACGGTCAATGTAGAGAGGGCTTAATTTCTTTCCAAGGGCAGCTGAGTGGCTGAGATGGACTTATTTCACACTTGGCCTCTCCAGCTTCAGGGTCCAGTCCTCACCCACTATGCTGTGTTCACGGCCTTTCAACAGTCATGATACTAATTTAAAGAGCCTAAGTTAGAGAGTTCCCATCGTGGCATAGTGGAAACGAATCCGACTAGTAACCATGAAGGTTGTGGGTTCGATCCCCACCCTCAGTCAGTGGGTTAAGGATCTGGCATTGCCGTGAGCTGCGGTGTAGGTCGCAGATTCGGCTCGGATGCTGCACTGCTGTGGCTGTGACATAGGCCGGCAGGTACATCTCCGAATCAACCCCTAGCTTGGGAAATTCCATATTGCTATAGGTGCAGCCCTAAAAAGCAAAATAATAATAATAACAATAATAATAATTCTAAAGAGCCTGAGTTAGACCTGATATTTTGTCTGTCTCTTCATTTTATTTTGAATTAGGTTAAGTGAGAGCACAAGTTGAGGAAAGATTTTGTTGATTTTACTTAATGAAGTTAACATCGAGCTTTTTACAAGTCATTTGTTGAACGAATACACAAAAGACATTTTTTTTCTTCAGCTTTCTGCTGGGACAGGCAGCATTAGAGGTGAAGTCAGCATGGTTAAGGTCAGCCAGCCATCAGCATCAAATCAAGAGGAAATGCTCTGAATGCAAAGATTGCTTTTGGGGGTAAGCAATTCAGGTTTCTGATTACAGAGTCCAGCAATGAAAAGAGCCTTCCGTGAAACAGTTCTCACAGCCTGATGCAGGGACTTCTCAGAGCCCTCTCCGCTCTGCCCTTCGGACTAGCTCCGGGTGGAGGGAGCTTGCTTCCCTACAGTAAGGCAGCTCACTGCCTCTGCGGGGCCAAGTCGCATTAGTGGGCATTTATTTAACCACATCGATAGATATTCCCAAAACTAATAAAAGCCTTTATGGCCACCAGATCTTTAGTGCAAAAGAACGGATCTTTTATTATTGATTGCTCTGTAAAAATAACAACAAAAACCAAAAGAGCTTTCCAACAGGATTTGTTAGAGCCAAAGCAGACTTTGCAAAGTCGGCATCTTGGTGACATTACGTAATACAGAGATGCACGAGCAATGTCAAGATGGCTCGCTCTCAGCCAGCAGTCTTGTAGCATTGCTGTTTTAGAGCTTTAATAAGATTTCTAGAATCTAGAACCACCTTAACAAAAACGTTTAAGATTAAAATGAACTGTGCTGGTTGAATGCTGTCAACAAAGATGCATGTTAAAAAAGACAACTTGGGAAGCTCCCATCGTGGCGCAGTAGAAACGAATCTGACTAGGAACTATGAGGTTGCAGGTTCAATCCCTGGCCTTGCTCAGTGGGTTAAGGATCCAGCGTTGCCGTGAGCTGTGGTGTAGGTTGCAGACGCAGCTCGGATCCCATGTTGCTGTGGCTGTGGCGAAGGCAGGCGGCTGGCTGTAGCTCCTATTAGACCCCTAGCCTGGAAACTTCTATATACCTCGGGGGTGGCCCTAGAAAGACAAAAAAAAAAAGAAAAAGAAAAACTATCTCTTCAAGAAGGGAATTCCTCAGGGGTTCACTGTTTCCCCTCGAGAGTCTATACAATAAATACTTCTTTGGAAGATTAAATATCACTTCACTTTCTAAACTAAAACACAATGCACACACTGGAGCCTCGGAAAGAACACATCACTGGCCAAACACACACAAGTAAAGCTAAGGACCGGTTTCATGATAGGGACCTGCTTGGTTTGTGATCTAATCTGAAAAAATTACTCAATAGTCAAAAGCCAGAAAATACCTAAGAGTAAAAGAATGAGGTACCATTAGAAGTACACTTTAGCCCAAATCACCCGGTTTAAGTTGTGGTGGATGATGCAGTTTGAAATCATCAGTTTTCACTAAGGTTCCACCCTATCTCCAAACTCTGCCATGAACAGACTGGCGGACCGAAGCCGCCTCAGGTATCAAAAGAGAATCTAAAATAGTGACCCTTGGAGTTCCTGTCGTGGCTCAGTGGTTAACGAATCCGACTAGGAACCATGCGGTGGCGGGTTCGATCCCTGGCCTTACTCAGTGGGTTAAGGATCTGGCGTTGCCGTGAGCTGTGCTGTAGGTCGCAGACACGGCTCGGATCCCACGTTGCTGTGGCTGTGGCGAAGGCCGGCAGCTGTAAGCTCTGATTAGACCCCTAGCCTGGGAACCTCCATATGCTGCGGGTGTGGCCCTAGATAAGGCAAAAATAAGTAAATAAATAAATAAATAAAATTAAATAGTGACCCAAGAAAAACCTCAATTTCTGGGACCAGCTATAAGAAAAAAAACCACCAACCGCCCACCTAAGATAAGCCAACTAGCTCTTGAAACATTCATGTTGCAAACCAGTCAAAATGCCTTCAGATTCCTTCCCAGATAAAGCTTGGCCTGTAGATCTTTAGCCAGAAAGGAGAACATGCTTGTATGCAAGATAGCTCAAGGATATAACAGTATCGAATATTTTTGTGAGTTTTTTTTGAGGGGGGGCGTGGAGGAGGCATGCTGTTGGCATGCAGAAATTCCCAGGTCAGGGATCAAACCCGAGCCACAGCAATAATAACGCTGACCCCTTAACTGCTAGGCCACCAGGAAACTCCTCGAATATTTTTGTTGACAGTGCACCGTTGTTTTTCCGTGTCAAATACTGCTATTTCCTTCCCATCAAGGATCTTTTCATTCTTGTAGCAAAAGAACAAGCACAAAACTAGCACTGGTTTGCCCCAAGGTTACAATTATCTAATGTAGGATGTGTAACAAAATCACCGGCGTGGAATCTGTGACCTTTGCCTTCTTCTACTGGTTAAAAGCAAGGCTGCGGTTCCCACCCACACCAGCAAGTGAGCTGCATAGGGGGGTTAGGGGTTTGGCCTGCCATGTCTCTCAGCCCGGCCTCCAGCTGTTGTTGAATGGTTTTCTGAGTATAGGAAACCACTTAACTTCAAGGCAAATCTTTTTTTTTTTTTTTGTCTTTTTGCCTTATCTAGGGCCGCACCAGCGGCATATGGAGGTTTCCACGCTAGGGGTCTAACAGGAGCTGTAGCCGCAGGCCTTCGCCACAGCCACAGCAATGTGGGATCCGAGCCGCGTCTGCGACCTACACCACAGCTCACGGCAACGCCGGATTCTTAACCCACTGAGCAAGGCCAGGGATCAAACCCGCAACCTCATGGTTCCTAGTCAGATTCGTTAACCACTGAATCAAGACGGGAACTCTACTTCAAGGCAAATCTGATTCCCCACTGAGTTCCACGGGCAGAGGGGCCCGGCCCTTAGACACATCCCCTCTTCCAAACTGTGATTTCGCCCATGATTTGGGAAACTGATTCTTGACCCAACTATGATTTCTCATATGCTTAGCTTTCTAGACTCACAAACTAAAAGTGATAGCTCTTGATCCCTAAGTCTCTCACAAGGTGGGTTTTTTTTTTGAGGGTGAAGGATGGCAGGTGTGATGCTGCAGCAAGATCGTGGATTAAGGGTTACAGGTGAGGGCTCCAGCTCTGATGCTGCCAATAAATTACGCTAGTAGATACTTCACTGAAATGACAAAGCAAACCTACAGTACTTAATATTACCATCTTACAGATGAGGAGACTGAGCCCTAGAAAGAATAAGCCATTTGTCCAAGATTACATGGCCAGTAAGTGATGGTGGCAAAAATGGGGTTTCAAGTTTAGATCTATTTCCATAGCTCCTACCTTCAAATCACATAATCTTTGTCCCTCCCCCTTTTATTTATTTTTGTGTATTTATTTATTTTGGTCTTTTTAGGGCTGTACTCCCCCAGGCATGTGGAGGTTCCCAGGCTAGGGGTTGAATCAGAGCTACAGCTGCTGCCCTACGCTACAGCCACAGCAACGTGAGATCCAAGCCACGTCTGTGACCTACACCACAGCTCACAGCAACGCTAGATCCTTAACCCACTGAGCAAGGCCAGGGATTGAACCCACGTCTTCATGGATGCTAGTCGGCTTCGTTAACCACTGAGCCAAGATGGGAACTCCCCTCCCTCTTTTAATCTTAAAAATGGGAAAACAGATCAGAAAGGCAGTACCTAAGATCTTCTTGAACTTTAATATTCTCAGCTAAATGTTCTGAACATTACCTTAGTTTTCTTTAAATAAATCCATCTTATTTCTTCTAGTGAGTTCTAAGTCCTTGATAATGCATATGAAAGCTTGTAATAAGTCATAAAGTGCTTTATCAATTTAGCCCTTAACAGTTATTATGGCAAGTACGCAATAACTAACTGAGAGATGGAAAACTTTCTGTTTCAGAACTTGGTTACACTGTGGCCCAACTTGGGGCTATCAAAGGTCTGTCTCATGAGAGCCTGATGAAGCTGCTGGACATAAAATTCCACTAACTCGTTTTAATAAAAAGGGCACGGGCCTACTAGCGAATTTACCTGCTCAACTGGTCTGCTGGCTCCTGGTCTTTTGTTTCAGCCCAAACTTCCAGGCATTTCCTGGTGAGAAGCTACTCTGTGTTTGAGGCAACCTTTCAACCCTCCCCCACTCCTCTGTTCCCATATCCTTCAGAGATTTGGGCCCTGGCTTGGCTCATTCTTTTGTCCTTTGGTATTTCCTGTTACTGGAGGTGGGAAATACCTGTTCCAGCCTTGTCCACCAATGGTGCCCAGATAACCAGCCTGGGTGACGGATGCCCAAGCAGGGTGCAGATGCAGACTCAAATCTGCATGGCTCGTAGGAGAGACAGAAGAACACTGGAGTTCTGAAAAGCTTGGTGCTTTCTTCTTAAAACTGCACTAACTTAGGCTGTGTGAAATAGTAATATAACTCAAAAATAATCCTACAGGTCTTTTAAATGTCCTATCCAGTGTCATTTAAAAAAAAAAATCTATTTTAGGAGTTCCTGTCGTGGCGCACCAGAAACGAATCCGACTAGGAACCATGAGGTTGTGGGTTCGATCCCTGGCCTCACTCAGTGGGTTAGGGATCCATCGTTGCCGTGAGCTGTGGTGTAGGTCACAGACGCAGCTCAGGTACTGCATTGCTGTGGCTACGGTGTAAGCCAGCAGTGTAGCTCCAATTCAGCCCCTAGCCTGGGAACCTCCACATGCTGATGGTGCAGCCCTAAAAAGCAAAAAAAGAAAAAAAATCTATTTTAGAGATAATAACTAAAAACACTAGAATCTGTTTTATGTTGCCTTCCTTTCTGGTTAAAAATAGATAGATAGATAGATAGATAGATAGATAGACAGATATAGATACAGATATAGATATAGAGAAAGATAGATATCTGTCTCTGCATATAGATGTGAATAGAAACTGGAAATGAAATATATTTTAAAATGTCCAAGTTCCCCTGTCTTTGTATGTGTGTTCTACGCTTGCCAGCCCACACAAACTGCCAAGTCCACTTATCTTTATCTGTGGCGGCAGCAGCATCAGTGCAAACTCTTAAATCTCACAATTTGGGAGAGTAAACTACTACAACCTCTACAGGGTCCAAATTATCGATACTTAGCAAAATCACAAATGCATAGCTCCCTAGTTTCAGCAATTTTACTTTTAGGATGGACTCCATAGATATGCTTTACTGGGGTGAAAATAACTTTTATCCAAGATTATTCATTATACCATTTGAAAAATTATATCAAAATGTTGGAAACAACTTAGGTGTCCATCAATTGGGAATTGCTTAGATAAATTACAGTTCATCCATGCAATGCAGCCCCAAGAGAAGGAGGACGCCCTTTATGTGCCAGTAAGAAATGACATCCAAGGAATACTGTAAAGTGTAAAAAAGCAAAGTATGAAGTGGGATATATATATACTGTGCTACCATTTGTTTTTTAAAAAAGAACAAGTATGAATTTATTTTTATGCTCATAAAATAACCCTAAAGACACAGAAGAAATTGATAGCAAAGTTAACTAGATCCCTGGGGACCTTGGTGGGCGGAACACTTTCATTTTATATCATTTTGTTCCTTTTTTTTTTTGGCTGCCCCCCAGGCATGTGGAAGTTCCCGGCCAGAGATCCAACCTCAGCCACAGCGGGGACCCGAGCCACAGCCATTGACAACACTGGATCCTTAACCCATTTGGGAGATTAACCAGCTATGCTCAGATTTATAGTAAGTGGGATAGTTTTCTGACCAAAGAACTCTTTTTCTGGAGACAAATAAAGTGAATCTGAAAAAACTCTGAACTTAGTCATTACAGGCTCTCGTGCAGTTCAACCAATTACCTACTCCAAGGAGTTTCAAGGATACCAAAGCTGAAAATGCACACGTGAGCCCTTGGGCAAAGGTATGCTCTTTCCTCCTCCATCACATTGTGTAAAGCATCCCAATGCCAGAACTTACAAAGCCCCTGGTAAAACTGAGTCTCAGCTTTAGGTACGTGACTACTTCCTTTGCCTTCAAAAAGCAAATTGAAGAAGACAAGAATAAATACATTAAGAAAAATAGAGAAAACAACTTGGGTCAGAGAGTCTCTTAAAAGACACATCCTTTCCTTCTTGATGGCTTGGCCTTCATTGATCAACACGCTGAAGACAGCGGCAAGCACACAGACCCCTAAGGTTTTGCCCTATTTGCTTTGAAGATGGAATGTCCAGTGATGCAATGTGTTGAAAGCAGAGGCCGTCTTTTCAGGGTGAGAAGGGCAGCAACTGTCCATCTGTGCTCTCATTAGGGACAAATGAGCTTCATCTTACAGATTCTGAATAGAAAGTCTCTCTCTAATAGCTCACTGTTTTCTCTCGGGGAAGCAGCAGCCGTTTGTGGCCTGAAATCACTGCTGGAGAACTAGAGGGGTCTCTTTGGGGACTAGAAGAATGAAGCAGTGCTCTCAGGAGACAGGAATTCAGTCTTGAAATTCAAAACTTAAGTGTGCCTTTCAACTGCTGCTCCTAAATCTACCTTCAACTCTTTGATAAGATACACAGAGAGGAAAAAAGGAGGGCTTTCCTCCACCCTAGCTTAGTTCAGCCAGGGTATATCTTCCTTTATCTAGTTTGGGGGTTTTATTCTTCTCTTTTTGGTTTTCAAAACCACTTAAGTGGTTTTTTGGCCATGCCTGTGGCACTTGGAAGTTCTTGGGCCAGGGATCGAGCCCACGCCACAGCAGTGACCTGAGCCACTGCAGTGACAATGACAAGGCCAGATCCTCAAGTGGCTGCACCACAAGAGAACTCTTTTTAAGTGCACCTTTTGAGTGAGCGTCGTGTTGGCACCGTTCTTGGTCTAGAGAATAAGCTCTGGGCCGTCGTGACAGCACTGAAGCTTGACATCAAACTCATAATTTTTATCCTCGATGAGCACAGTGGCTAAAGTCTGTGCCCCGAAGTGATCTGTGTGTTTCCACATCTCACAGCAATGATATAGCTCACCTAACTGCCAGGCCAAATACTTGATGAATGACAGCATCCCAGTGTTCCCTAAATATCAGGAACTCTTAACACCTGGAATGTACAGCTTGGAAAAGACAGTGCTTAGATTCCAATTGCTTCTTCCAAATAGTGTAGGCTCTTCACAGCCTTGCAGAGCAGAAACAACGGCCTGCAATTTTCTGCCTCTGATTTCCTGGACAGGCAGAAGACAGAAGGGCAGAAGTGGCTTCTGCGAAGCGTGCCTCCCTTTGTGCTCAAACACAGCTCAGAAAACACTGGTCATCACACCCAGAGTCAGGAACTTGACAGTCAGGCATTCAAAGCGAGAGAAGGCGATGCTTGTTAGATTAGAGATTGGCTAGAATGAGTTCGCAGATCACGAATTCAGGGAAAAGGCCCCTGTAATTGTATAGCATCTTGGGCCGGAAAGAAAACATTTCTGTATCTTACTCCAAATATTCGGCTTTAGAGGAAGGCAAAAATGACAGAATTTTGGGAGTTGGAAGCAGACATTAGCCCAAATGTACTTTGTTGATGAGGAAATAGTAGGCCTAGAGATTTGACTTAAATCATAAAGGAGTTGACAGCAGCGCTGAGTCTGGAAGCAGGACCTTTAGACTCTCAGGGCTTTCTCAGCTGTGCTCCAGACATTCACAGGTGCTAACCAGAAGAGGGGAGAGTTCTCCTGTGGTGTGGTGGGTTAAGGATAGAGTTGTCACTGCAACAGCTCGGGTTGCTGCTGTGACACAAGTTCGATCCCTGGTCTGGGAACTTCCACATGCTGAGGGTGCAGCCGAAAAATAAATAAATAAAAAGAAATGGGGATGAACTGGTCGTGGACCTACTCCGTTACAGAGTGCAGTGGGGGAGTTCCCATCATGGCTCAGTGGTTAACAAATCCGACTGGGAACCATGAGGTTGCAGGTTCGATCCCTGGCCTCGCTCAGTGGGTTAAGGATCCGGCATTGCCGTGAGCTGTGGTGTAGGCTACAGCCGGCGGCTATAGCTCTGATTAGACCCCTAGCCTGGGAACCTCCGCATGCTGCGAATGCAGCCCTAGAAAAGGCAAAAAGACAAAAAAAAA
Source organism: Catagonus wagneri (assembly GCA_004024745.2). NCBI lineage: Eukaryota > Metazoa > Chordata > Mammalia > Artiodactyla > Tayassuidae > Catagonus > Catagonus wagneri. Next base: position 10,344,100 of record PVHT020000009.1, on the reverse strand, counting down.
AAAATGAGAGTGCAGTGGGAAAGCGCTCTGTTATCTGTAACACAGCAACAATGGAAGGTATATTATTGCCGGTAACTGTTCTAAACACACCTACTTATTGATTACAGACCTGAAAGAGAAACAGATTTGAAATTGCCTGTTCAGTTTTTTCGTTACCGGAATTAACAGGAAGAAAGAGCAAAAAAAATAAAAAATCCAGAGATCCTCTTAGCACCTTAAGCCTTCTGCCTCCTACTTCGAAATAAGCTTTCATCAACTCAGTTACAAACCAGCAACATTTTCCCCAAGTTTCCAGAACCCCTCCTCTCACTTGCCCCTACTCTGATGGGGGGGGGTGACAGCTCATGAACAGTAGACATCGAAACGTTGGAGAAAAGGAGAAGCCAGGGAGGTGGTGAACTCTGGCTGGTCCCAAGCGGTACGAAGGAAAATGCACTACTGAGCACGTGAAAACATCCACCGAAAACATTTTCTCAGCCACGTCCCATTTTCCTGAGAGAGACCTCGGCGGTCAGGCCCTCCCTCCACGGAGCAGCCTGCGTTGTGATAACGGCAGCCTGGGGATTACTTTCTGCTGTGACTCCAAAGGCCAGGCAGGTAAGGGACAGATACTGTCAGTATCACTTACTCTGAGGCTTTCATCTCGGCCTCTCAAAGCCCTTTACAACTATGAAGTCTCTTCCTACGACTCTTTGACTCTCTTGTCTCAGCAAAGAAACAGAAGCCACTTCCAGACCTAAACCAGGTGACCCCCCTCTGCCCTTCCTGCCGGCCGGTCCCCCCTCTTCCCTGGGTCCCAGACCAGCACCGTCCAACCCTTGTGTGTTTTCACTTGATGCCACAGCACAGACAGAAAGAAGCCAAAGATGGAGGGCTTATAATTTCTATGGACAGTCTGCCTGCCAAGCATTTGAGGAAGTTATTTAAGATTACATGCCTGTAAGTGGCAGAACTGGGACATAAGTCTCAGGAGAGAGGTGTTATAATTATTCTGTTTTGCACACGAAGAACTGGAGGCTCAGTTCTGGAACTGGGATAGAAGCCTAAGTGCTCGACTCCAGAATCTGAAGCTCTGATCCACCCCCTCATCGGGTCCTGGACTCTGTCCGCAGGATAGGAGGCAAATCCCTGAATGCCTTTTTTTTTTTTTTTGCTTTTTTTAGGGCCGCACTCGCGGCATACAGAGGTTCCCAGGCTAGGGGTCCAATCAGAGCTGTAGCCTCCGGCCGATGCCACAGTCACAGCGACACGGGATCTGAGCAGCATCTGTGACCTACACTACAGCTCACGGCAACGCCGGATCCTTAATCCACTGAGCAAGGCCAGGGATCAAACCCACATCCTCATGGATCCTAGTCAGATTCATTTCCGCTACGCCACGACAGGAACTACTCCCTGGAAAGCTTTCTAAGAGGGCTGGGATCTAATGCAAGTTGGGTACTTGCTTTCGCTGTCCCGGACAATTTTTCTAGAGTTCTGGTCCGTAGGAGGGATGATTAAACAGGGAAGAAGAAAACAAAACAAAACAAAAAAAACAGATTCTAGTCCTTACACTAGATCCCTGTGTCTCTTGTGGATCCACTCCTTCTCAACTCTGAGCCTCCCAGCGCAGCCCGGTGCCTCTGTGAGTGACAGCAAATAGCTGGGCTCTGGTATCACCAGCGGAGGGCCTGCCTCAGAAGACACACTTGCCCCACCTTCCTGAAGCTCCCTCTCTCCTTCTGGTTCCCAGGAAGAGCTGAAGAAATTGGCAATCTGAGCCGGAAATCTGTTTACCATTCTTCGGATTCCTACTGTTGAACCTCAGAAGACTGCCCTCCTTTCAGTTAGCTGCAGGATGTCAGCACGGGGACCACAAACGCAGGCAGCTGGCTAGTTGGGTCCCACTCCAGCACTGCTGTGCAGCAGCTGATAAGGCTGCATTGATGAACCTGTTGGTCGAGCTCACTGACTCAGCTAGATACTGCGTTACACGTCCAAGGCTCAGGACATCAGCACAGCGTTTCTAGAGATGACTGCTTCTAATCACAAAGAAGTGGCCTGGAGTTAATCCTGCTCCGGGAATAGGCTCACTTACAGAGTAGCTTACGCAGTAGGATAACCTGATCCATTGATCGCTATTCATTTGTGTTCAAGGACAGAACCTGTCCTCGTTCACTTTGGAAATGGCAAGACTGTCTTCCAAGTTTCTAAGTGTGGTGAGCGTCCTGCCCTGTATCTCCGCTGCAGCACCACCTGCATCTCAAGTTCAACACGTCCCAAACTGACTTATTCATCTACCTTCTCTCTCAACTCACACGCAACCACTCACCAGGACTCAAGAGTGACCCTCGTTCGGAATTCTCAATTCAGTCTCTCCCTTTTACCCCCCCCTGTTGATGTGTCAGTGCACATCCTTAGCTAATGGATGTAATAAAACAAGAATGAACATTTCCTGGGAGCAGGGACCTGGGAGCAGGGACCAGCACGCAGAACACTATGGTATGAACCTGGAACCAGAATAGTGGATTTGAATCCTGGTTAAAATGTATCAACTGTGGGATAAGTAGCTGACCTTCAGTTCCCTCATCTGTAAAATGAGAATAAAAATACCTCCATCCCTGGATGAAATAAAGCCAACATACTAACAATACTTACAACACTGCTTGACACCATGTATGTGTTCACAACATATATATTATATGTGAAATGACAGATGAGGAAATTGAGACTTCAGAACAGTTAAACGTCTTCTTTAGGATCTCATGGTGATTAAGAACACCTAGTATATGAGTCCAGCTCTATCCTTCATCAAAAGCCACGGTTAAAATTTTCTTTCCGCATGGCATATCAAGGACTCCAATTAGTTTTTAATAACAAAGCAAAACCTCTTAAGTACCAACATAGAAAGGCCTCATATAATGACAGAATGTATACACAATATGATCTCATTTCAAAAAATGCTACAATCAACTATAATAAAAAATTAAAAAACAAAACAAAAAACCAAGAAATGCTGCAAACTTCTCTATTACTACCTCTGAACCTTGTGTATTCTTTTATCATCTCATTTTTTTTCATCCATCTCTCTTACTAAACAACCCGAGGGCAGAGAGTCCCTATTATATAGCAGATACACAATATCTAATTTTTTGTGTGTCTTTTTTTGCCTTTTATAGGGCCTCACCGGCGGCATGTGGAGGTTCCCAGGCTAGGGGTCTAATTGGAGCTGTAGACGCCGGCCAACGCCACAGCCACAGCAACGCGGGATCCGAGCCGAGTCTGCAGTCTACACCACAGCTCATGGCAATGCCAGATCCTTAACCCACTGAGCAAGGCCAGGGATCAAACCCACAACCTCATGGTTCCTAGTTGGATTTGTTAACCACTGAGCCACGACGGGGACTCCCTTATCTAATATTTTTTAAATTGCTGAGTAGCACTGAATCTTTTTAAAAAATTAACTGACTTATTTAGCAGATAATAGGTAACAGTAGATAACAGGTAAATATGTAAAAAGCACTTAAACTATACAAAGAGCAGGGAGTTCCCCTTGTGGCGCAGCAGAAACGAATCCGACTAGGAACCATGAGGTTGCAGGTTCTATCCCTCTATTCCTGGACTCGCTTAGTGGGTTAAGGATCCAGCGTTGACGTGAGCTGTGGCACAGATCAGACGCAGCTTGGATCCAGTGTTGCTGTGGCTGTTTGTAGGCCGGCAGCTGCAGCTCCGATTAGACCCCTAGCCTGGGAACCTCCATATGCTGCGGGTGCGACCCTAAAAAGACAAAAGACCAAAAAATAAATAAATAAATTAAACTATACAAAGAGATATTTAAGAGAAAGTAATATTCCTTTCATTTCATTCTCCAGATACAGATCCCAAGAGGCAGTCACAGTGACCAGCTTCTTGCGTATCTTTTCAGGTATTATCTGACTGCATTGAATTTCAGTGCAATTTAAATCTATTGCCGGTGAGTTCCCGGCGTGGCTCAGTGGTTAACGAATCCGACTAGGAACCATGAGGTTGCGGGTTCGATCCCTGGCCTTGCTCAGTGGGTTAAGGATCCGGTGTTGCCGTGAGCTGTGGTGTAGGTTGCAGAAGCGGCTCGGATCCCGCGTTGCCGTGGCGAAGGCCGGCGGCTACAGCTCCTGTTAGACCCCTAGCCTGGGAACCTCCATATGCCACGGGTGCGGCTCTACATAAAGGCAAAAAGACAAAAACAAACAAACAAACAAACAAATAAATAAATCTATTGCCGGAGTATTAGGAAATGGTGGAACTGTTTTATACACTTGCACACTCATGCATGCGTGTAGTGTGTGTGTGTGTGTGTGTGTACGTGTATGCGTGTGTCCTAACACCAAGAGCAGAGAAAGGTGTTAGTTGCTGCGTTTGTGAAGGTGAAAATCATCTAATTCTATGCAGCGATATTTACAGATTCCTCTCCCTTGACACTGACCTTCCATTTCTTCATAATTCTTTGGCCTGAGATTTCATTTTTATTTGCTGTTTGTTCCCTGCACATGGGAAGAGTGATATTCTGTGACTTGACCATGACAAAGGACTTTCCTTTCTTTCAGGGAGATGTCTGAGCTCACCCTAACACAACTGACCACAGTTTGAAATGAGAAAGTGCTTCCTGGAGGAAGAAAGACAGTAACACTCTTCTCAGTGTGGTTTTTGTCAGACCCATGTCTGCAACAGCCCTGCAAGTCACTCCATCTAATGTCGTTTTTTTTCTTTCTTTCTTTTTTTTTTTGCTTTTTAGGGCCAAACTCATGGCATATGGAAGTTCCCGGGCTAGGGTTGGAATTGGAGCTACAGCTGCCGGCCTGTAACCACAGCCACAGAAACGCAGGATCCAAGGGCACTGCCAGATCCCTGACCTACTGAGCGAGGCCAGGGATCTAACCCGCATCTTTAAGGATACTAGTTAGATTTGTTTCTGCTGAGCCACAACGGGAACACCTCACCTAATGCTTTAATGATGAACTATCTTCAGGGGACTTAGCACACAGCACTGCCTTCTCCCAGGTTGCTAACCTGCTCCCGTTACATGGGCTTTGCAGCCTGGCACTTTCAGATAGGTTTTTTTTTTTTTTTTTGGCTTTTATCATTTTAGGGTCACACCCACAGCATATGGAGATTCCCAGGCTAGGGATCTAACTGGAGCTGTAGCTGCTGGCCTGCGCCACAGCCACAGCAATGCAGGATCCGAGCCACATCTGCAACCTACACCACAGCTCACGGCAACGCTGGATCCTTAACCCACTGAGTGAGACCAGGGATCGAACCCACAACCTCATGGATCCTAGTTGGATTTGTTAACCGCTGCGCCACGACGGGAACTCCACTTTCATATATTTTTGATATTGCTTAAAAACACCATTAGAAATGTCATTGCACAGAAATGGCATCAAACTGCACATGTGTTTCTATGCCTGTGTATGCACGTAGAGGGAATGGGATGAAATATTTACATTTCTCTGCTTTATTGTAAATATATAAATTCACGGCTCTACTCCTCTTCCATATTTTTCTAGTTTCTAGAAAAAATGCACACTTATTTTACTTTAAAAAAACAAAAGAAAACAGATTGAGCAAAAAATTCACCAATAGGGAGATTTTCCCAGTCTTTTTTAGTAAAAGTGATCAAAACCTAAGAACTCAAGGAGTTCCCTTGTGGCAGTGGGTTAAGGATCCAGCATTGTCACAGCAGCAGCTCAGGTCACTGCTTCAGCGAGGGGTGGATCCCTGGTGGGGGAATTTATACCTGCCACCGGCAGAGTCGGGAAAAAAAAAAAGGAAAACCTGAGAATCTAAGTAATAGCTATAATTCTTTCTTCTCATTTCATCTTTGGGGAAATTAACTATTTTCTAGCATCTCCAGCTTTTCCTTATGCTGAAGCAAATAAATTACAGAGCCTATGTCCACCATGTCCTTTTCCCATTATTTCTTTTAGGATTGACATAGATATGGACCTCAGTGACAAGCTAAATGAATGCTTGTTTACACTGGGCCCTCAGCGGAAGAGGAACCAAGAGATAACTGGAGGGTTCTTCCTTCTCTCCTAAATCTGCTTGCTGCTAGGCTGCGATTCCAAGTCCTTGGTGTAGACTTGGTGTAGACCCAGTGGTCTCTCTGACTGTCAATGAGCTCTTTTCTTTGTTAGTGCCTTCTTCTCTTACTTCTAACCTCCTCAGTTTCCATCAGGAAAGCCAACCCTGAGGGCATCCTGCCAAGTTCTCTCTCCCAGCTCAGCCAACTCATCATGGTTCTCATAAATCTGAAGTCCTCCTTGGGCTAGGTAACCATCCCAGAACTGGCTCAGAAAACGGCCTCTAACATCCTAGCATTAACTTCCTTCTATTCGTGATGTTAGTTCTTGGTGATCCCCTCAGCACTTCCTTCCCCATCAATCTGCTTTCCCTGTTCAGGTTTTATCACTTCCCAGTTCTCTGTTCTTTAACCGAAACATTTCTCTCCTAGAAATCGAACCCTTGTGTTTCAAATACCATGTTGAATACATGTTTCTGCATCTTTCCCAAACATGCTCCGTATCACTGAGCTCTATTATTACACGTATAGGGTTGCAAAATAAATGGATATTTGTTAAACGAATGAGAGGGATGTGGCTTAATCACTTATAGGAGAATTATATGTTAACGGCTGAGTTTAACTAGGTCAATCATACAGCAAAATGACAATGCTGTGTGAATGCTTCTAGCATTACTTGGTAATTGGCCTCTGCCAAGACATAGCGATGTTTTTCTTCCTGGCATCGCTCACGGGATGTCAGCTAGTCAGGAAAGCAGAGAGGCGGGCAGACAGTGGTTGAGAGAATGGCTTCTGGCACTAGACAGCCTAAGTTTGACTTCCAGCTCTAGCATTTACTAGCTCTGTATCTTTGAGCAAGTTGCTTGATCTCTCTGTGCTCTGTCTCCTGAATCATAAAATGAAGATCAGAGTAATCATACTAACCCACTCACTGCCTTCAAAAGCCTGTTTAAGTAGTAGTTGAGCTAATACATGCCAAATACCCAGAAAGTAGCTAGAATAGTGCTATACAAACATGCACTATTGTTATTATACAGCTATTATTTGGCTTGACAACAACTAATTCAAAGCAAAAATGAGGCGAGAATACCGCAGTTTATATCAACTTACACGACAATAATACAATATGGAAATACATCTTCCCTATTTAAACCTGGGAACCTAGAGTAAGCCATTACCTCTCAAGTCAATCAGGACATTTTCTCTGAAAATCAGGGCACATCTCTAAAAGTAACTGAACAGTCATTAATCATCAACAATTATTAAGAGGAGCCAAAGATGTTGGAGTTCCCGTCGTGGCGCAGTGGTTAACGAATCCGACTAGGAACCATGAGGTTGCGGGTTCGATACGTGGCCTTGCTCAGTGGGTTAACGATCCGGCATTGCCGTGAGCTGTGGTGAAGGTTGCAGACGCGGCTCGGATCCCGCGTTGCTGTGGCTGTGGTGTAGGCCAGCGGCTACAGCTCCTGTTAGACCCCTAGCCTGGGATCCTCCACATGCTGCGGATGCGGCCCTAAAATGACGAAAGGCAAAAAAGAAAAAAAAAAACAAAGATGTTGAAGTGGAATACATCTTAAAGTCTTACAGCAACTCTTCTGCCCTATTCCTATTTGTCTGTGATCTAATAATCTTATTTTGGGGGATAAAGTTATAATTATATTCACATGGTATAGACTGTTCTTTGTTTTTATTATTGCCTCTTCTACTTAATGGAGATCTTGGCAAACTCCAGAGTAGAGATTAAAGCCTTTTTTGTGGCAGATGAGTAAAAATTTAAGTTATAGCATTTTTTACTACATGACATTGGCTTATCTGTTTACCAGCCTAAGGATTTCTGTATTGGGTCAGCCAAGAGACCAAGTAAGTAATTTTTTTGGCTATATTTTAAAGGAGGATTAATGCTACCCATCAGTAATGAACTACAATTTCAGATAGCAATGAGTCAAACAAAACAATAACGTTTTATTTGTGCAGACTGCTGTCAACAATGCTAAATTAGTAAGAGACTGAAATATTTCAAAAAGAGGTAGAGCTATTTATGGCAGGCGCTTGAGGGCAATGATGAGAGATCTGTGTTAACAGCTTCTGGAATTTACCTTCCCAGTCACTGGATGAGAGAGTGTGCAAATTAAAAAGATTCAGCCTATATCTGTGTTGATACTCAGCTTCAAGTCATCATCAATTAGAATGTCACTACTGCCAGGGACGTGCATCTCATTTTAGGTATACTAATTACGTAAAATTAGTTTTAAGTGAAAGTGACATCGTATAATGGTCACATTTTGGCCAAATCTTGCACGCTTTTTATTGTTATTTAACTGGTCAGGCCCAATGATTAAATTATCCTCTTTTATCCTCACGGGAGGGAGAAAAATATTTATTTCCCTTCTCCACACAATCAGTTAATTTGCATAATGCCCAATGACGCTTCTTTCAGATTCCCATGTGTTTACCATATATTGTTCTAAATGTGCCAACAGACCGTCATTTAAAAGGGGGGTGGGTGGAGAATTGTCCAATCCAGAGGAGAGCCTAGGTTATCCTTTTGAATACCAACAATCAGCTCATCTGATAATATTCCCAGGCAGTCAGATGCCCCAGAGAAACAAAATCCAGGGTTTTTTTTGGTTTGTTTTTCTTGTTTGTTTGGTTGTTATCGAGCGACTTACCCACAATGACCGCGGTGACGGTGAGCAGCACAAAAGCATTCCGAAACAGGTAACTTTTAACATCCTCCTTTGTGATGTCCTGCACTTTCTTTTTAGCCAAGAGTGTGCGCTTACGGACTCCTTGCTGGAATCTCTCCATCCTGCCCCCCATCCTGGCCTCTTCTCCATTGCTTTTAGTCATAGCGTACTTCTCTGGAGCGTCTCTTCTTCGAATGTCAATGTCACGGAAGCAGCCCCAGAAAGCCAGTCCTCTTTGGTGTTAAAGAACACAACTAGGCAGGAGACAGAGAGAGACAAGAGTTAAAACCTCCAGGGGTGAGAAATCAGTGCTGCCTGGCACCAGGGGAAGCTGTTGGCAAACTGCACAATCCCAGTAGGAAAGAAGGGCTGGAGAGCGGCGATGCCAGTGACTCAAGGCTAGAAGGTGCATATTTTCCTGGACCACGTGCGGGACATGTGCACAAATCTAGACTATATGAGCAGAAACTTAGGTTATGTTTCTGAAGACTCGCCCTTCCCTCTCCAGTGAAGGTATGAAAGAGTTCACCAGGGCTGGGTGTGAACTGACTGAGCACCCCCGATCCCCACCTGATCCCCTAGAACCTAGCAGAGAGCTTTATACAACATTCACCCTGGATAAATGTCCAGTTGAATGCCCGGGAAACGCTCAATAACCACTTAATGGCATATGATGTATACACGGTGAAGTCATATCCAGGTCAATAAGATGAACTAAGACACTGAGGTTTCACAGTCAGAGGTTTCTGTTACGTAAGACACTTTCTACATTAAGGAAAAAACCCATGATAAAATCAACTAGTAGCTGAGCTTATGAAAAAGAACACAGAAACCCATGGGACCTGAGAAAGACATTTGACTCTTTCACATGGTAACTGTTAAATGTTTTCCGTGAAATAAGCAAACTACGCTGAGCACATTTATAAATTATCAGAAATCATAATTCCTTTTCAGTTTTGTCACAACTAGAAGTACAAAGTGGCATCTGTCTTTGTGGCAGACACGCCGTAGTAGTCTGAGGAGACAAGCACTGACTTCCCAGTATGTTAAAATTTAGAATTTCTAAAACAGATGAGGACAGGAATCTAATTTTCATCCCAAACTTGGCAGCGTGTGGTTTCCAGTTTCTTTAAAGTGCTCCTAGGTTTTGCGAGTATATCAAAGTAAATCTCTCCTAGGTAGAAATCAGCTGTTTTGAAAGATTAAGGGATTCCTCCTGCTGTTTTACCAGATTTCTAATCCATAATCTTTCCCATGATAAATCCGAGCTGGGTCAGTGGTGCCTGTGAACGTGTGTATCTGGCCACGCGAGCAGCCAGCGTGTGCGTCCGTGGGGGAGGTAACTAGAAAGCAAGAGGCTCCCTGTAAGCCTTCGGCAAATCCAAGTGCGGGAAAAAAAAGGACTTGCTTTAACAGTTTTGACTTTTAAATAAAATTGCAGGTTGGGGGGGAGTGACAAAAAGACCCCCAACTTGCTTAAGACTTCACAGCAGATTAGCAGTTTAGGGAGACGTAAAGAAGAGAAGACGCGAGAGACCAGATTTTGTTTCCCCTCCCAATCTCTGACTCGCTTTACCAGTCACTTTTAAACAGACCAGTTCAGCCCTGGCTCTTTTCTAGAGCTCGAACCACAGTCTGCCCCCAATCCACCCTGAATGACTCAACTCCAAATCAAGAGAAGGACACGGCGTAAATAGACACCACACGCTCGCTGCCTTAAAGTACTAACGTGGACTTTATCTACCAAAATGGCTAGCTTTTACTCTCGCTGTTCCTCGGCTTGGGAAACAAAATACGAGGGCAGAGAAAAGGAATGAGAAACTAAGCTGAGCAGGAATACAGGACGTCAGACCTACCTTTTCCGATTTTTCGTAGCGGGTGGAAGATACCCTAGGCAATGACAAGGTGAATTCCCAGCAGGTACAGCGGAGCAACAAAACGCAGCGAGCAAGGCGTGCATGTGCTCTGAAACTGCAAATTACTATCAGGGCAACTTAAGAAAAGGGGCGGAGTCTGTGCCCGGGAAAGGGGGAGTGGGGAAAAATGAAAACACCGCCGGGAAGGAGGGGGGAAACCCGAGGTTTCTGGAATATTGATTAATCTTGGCGCACCAGAAGCAAGCTTGCTGGCTTTGTTTTGCTTCTTAGACCACTTTCCCGCTTTTGTCAGTTCACTTTCATTAGAAATGCAAAACTAAGACCAGTAAGAATTGAAGAATAAAGCGCACACACACACTCAGAAAGCTTGAAGTCTTGATTAGAACGTTTCAAAGATTTTTCTGAGGCTCAATTTAATTATCTCACATTATTGCAGCTTTCCTTCCCTGAAGGAAACACGAGCGTGTGCTCTTTTGCCTGGTTGTACAACTGTTATGAAAGAGCCCCTCTTTTTAGAATTGGGGAAATAACTGACATAACTTGGGAAGACCCGGAACAACGCAATCAAGTATGGAGAAAAATAATACTTAACCACAAGTCTCTAAACTTGCCTAAACTTACTCAAAACACAAGATGAGACATGCCTCTATTTTAGCAGTTTAAACTACTATAACAAGTCTAGTTTAGTTCAAACTGTCTGCGTTGCAAAGACTTTAAAAAATAGGCAACACAGAGAGCCCAGGATCTTTGCTAAACTACTAAAGTAAAAATCATTTTAAGACCAAGCGTGTAAATGCGTGCTTGAAGTTTCGTAATTTGAAAAGATAAAGTTACTGTGCCAAAAGATGCCTCAACTTTAAAGGTTAAAGTTCCCTCATACTCGTCGCCCCTGCCCTGTCATTTTTAGGAATTAGAAAATTCTCATTGCATTGAGAATATGACTTGCACTCTAGTTCACCTCTTTTCAGAAGGAAACTAAATTGTGAAAATAGACTTTTAAAAATAAAAAAAAAGCTGTTGAGCCTGACTCAACTGCAAAACTTTGAATTTATTTAGCATGAAGAAAAATGTGTAATAGAAACAAAAACCCATCCTGAAAATTACAACCAGAGTTCTGTATTCCTGTTTATTAAATCTCATATTCCCCATGCAAAATCTGCTTAATTCTTGTGTCTGTTTTCCAACAAGAAAGTATGTCTTTTCCCTTCATTAGCAAATCCTGGGAGATTCTAAAGCTACGTCTCCTGCCAAGCTTTAACTCTTGCATGTATATATTCTTTGGAACAGCTACTGGTTGGAAGGCAACAGGGTGAATCATGTAAATGCTAAAGTTATAAATTAGCAAGCAATTGTAACAACTTGGAAAACTGCATCCTTTTAAGAGTTTGCTGAAAATGTATGCTGTTGACAGTCCCGAACCTCAGCAATCTTCCTCTTCCTCTGATCTCCTAGATCACTTAGCATCTGTATCACGTTGTTAAACACTTAATTACACTGTCTCCTGCTGTGCCTTTCTTTTAAAAAAACCCTTGTTAAATTTTGACCTCTCAGCTAAATTGTAAGTTCTTTGAGGGCAAGAAGGAGTCTTACACCTGATACATAATAAACATTAAATAACACCTATAAATGAAAGGCGTACCATAAGGGTATTAAACAAAACGCTTTGCAACCTTCTGTGTTAAAACAAACTCGCTTGTTTTTGTGTTGGCGCTTCTGGCCTAGGTACATGGAGCAAATGTCATTTCTCAACATCATGATGACTACGTTTTAAAGCATTTATTTACTACACTAAGTCCTCTCTGAGCTATGGGTCTAAGACTAATTTGTCCCCATTTCTTGTGGAAGTGACTTGTGTTTCAAGAGAACTTAAAAGTGAAATTTTTACATGATTTCAAATGGAGTTTCAAGCCAAGTGGAATTTCCCTTTTAATTTCTTTTTTAGAGGCAAGAAAAGGACTAGGAAACCCACACTTTGGTTAGCATAGATGAGAAGGCCCTAGCACCCCTTCTTTTTTTTCTAATCCCCAAAGCTTGGCTAAAAACATTTCATTATTTTAGTTTGCACAGACATTATGGGATCCTGGTAAACCCTGGAGAAGGGAAGTAATTAGCCACTGAAAGTTTTGCTGGCTGTAATAAAAACCTAATGAAAAAATGAGATGCGAAAAGTCTCAGTTCAGAGTTCATCTGAATTAAGGTTTTAGTTTGGAGGAAATAGTGGGAATTACTTCGTTTAAGAAGTAAGAATTACTTCTTCTAAGAATTACTTAAGGGGGGTGGGGGATGCACTGTGGGTTTGGGATACAAAATCTATAAAATTGACTTGTGATGATTTATGTACACCTATAATTGAAATAAAATCCATTAAGAAAAAAAAAAGAATTACTTAAAAGTAATTCTTTTAAGAATTACTTTCTCTGCAGCAATGCCCTCGGGACAACCTGGGTTTACTCAGCACATATTTCCTCCTTTTCCTTTTTTTTAAAAAGACGCTTGAGCATCAAAACATCTTTTCCTTCTTAGAAATACCAAATACATGAAATGGCAAGAAATTATGAACCAGTCGCTATATACAGTATTCCATTTAAAGCTATTCTGGGTAGGAGACACAGAGCCAGGAAATCATATTAATAGTGGTATTCCTGAGGTTAAGAAAAAAGTGCTGCAAACACTGTTGCTTTTGAAAAGTTTCCCAAGAATTTTCTTTGAACATGCTATCATAAAGTATGTAGGTTAATTCATTTTGGGGAGAGATGGGGGGAAATGTCACTCTAGCAAGAAACAATCAGATCCAACCTATCCTTAGATGGACTGTTCCCATTCATTAGTTTGAGGTATGGGGGATCCTGAAGAAGAAGTACTGTAATGCAGCACAGAACAGTCATGTTTCAGCACTGAAGATAAGGGAATTCTGGAATTTGCAGAACAAGGTGATTAGAAACCCTGTTAACCTTTATTGAATATTTTCCATTTTTACTTTTATTTTCATGGGGGATTTTGTCCTTCCTTGTTCAAGTAGTTTACATTTTAGGATCATGTAAGGAGCGCTGATTTTCCTTCTACAATGTGGAATTTTTTTGTTTTTGTTTTTGTTTTTGTCTTTTTGCCTTTGTGTAGAGCCGCACCCGTGGCATATGGAGGTTCCCAGGCTAGGTAGGGGTCTAACAGGAGCTGTAGCCGCCGGCCTTCGCCACAGCCACAGCAACGCGGGATCCGAGCCGCATCTGCGGCCTTCACCACAGCTCACGGCAACGCCGGATCCTTAACCCACTGAGCAAGGCCAGGGATCGAACCTGCAACCTCATGGTTCCTAGTCGGATTCGTTAACCACTGAGTCACGAAGGGAACTCCTACAATGTGGAAATTGTAGCATGTAGACAGTGAGTGGGACTTGACTGAATCCCCGTGGAAGTCGCAGGGGTAGTAGGAGCAGAAATAGTGCTCATGGTAGTGGATCTTTTGTTTTGTCTTCAATTCTTTCCTTTCTTAGACTTGAATGGAGAAAGCAACGCAACAAAAAAATCATTGGTGAATTCTGGTTAGGTTTTTAACTGATTGGGTTTATCTTAAGCCTGTGGGAAGCCTGAAAACCCCAACTGTAGAAGTGAACTATACTAATCTTTATCATATTCACTCCTTCAACAAACCTTGAACAAGTACTGTATCCTCAGTACTAGTCCCTTTCCTTAAGGATCCCACAAACACGGCTGTAATTATTAGGCAGCGGTCAAGGGAGGCCCCCGTGAGAGTTATGGGAGACATGAGACTGAGAGCTCCTTGGAGGAGCTGTGCCTGGCCGAGCACTGTACACAGTATGTACAGAGGATGCAAAACACTGCATTGGGAGTTCCCATTGTGGCTCAGCGGAAACGAATCTGACTAGGAACCATGAGGTTGACGGTTCGATCCCTGGCCTCGCTCAGTGGGTTAAGGATCTGGCGTTGCCATGAGCTGTGGTGTAGGTTGCAGATGCGGCTCAGATCCCGCGTTGCTGTGACTGTGGCGAAGGCCGGCGGCTACAGCTCCTGTTAGACCCCTAGCCTGGGAACCTCCATAAGCCATGGGTGCGGCCCTAAAAAGGAGAAAAAAAAATCAGTCTAAGGGCAGAGGTCTGGGGAACCCCAGTTTAAGAGAGACAGAGAAGGAATTCCCTGGTGGCCTAGCAGTTGAGAATCTGGCATTGTCACTGCTGTGGCTCAGGTTCGATCCCTGGTCTGGGAACTTTTGCATGCCCAAAGTGTGGCCAGGAAAAAACAAAACAAAAAAAAAAGAAATTGTACCAACCGTTTTACTCCAGGTTAACCAAGAGTTGAACATAAGGGTAGCTCAAAGAAATTTAGCACATTTTCTCCACACTCAAACTAAAGAGGTTCTGCTTTTTAATGATGATTTCACAAGTGTTATTGCTATTAATTATGACTCATACTGTGAAACAGCTCTTTTCCTAGCCAAACATCCACAGGACCGGAATCACCAGAACCTTGGTACAGTTGGGAAATATAGGGTCCCTTAGTTGAAATTAAAACTTTCGGCAGGGTGTTAGCAATAATGAAAGTCAACATTTTTATAGTGCTTTATAGTTTTGTAAACACTTTGACACACATTATCTAATTTGATCTTTGGGACAGTGCTTTGTGGAACATTCTATCATTATCAGTCCTGGATATCCAGATGTTGACACGCAGTTTCATAGTGATTAAGCAATGGGCCCAGGCTTACAGTCAGTGAGTGACAAGCGTTCTTAACACTTCTCGGAACTTTGTCTTCTCATCTTTTTTCCAAAAGAAGTCCCCAGTAGTTTTTATTAAGACAAGAGAGAAAGAAAGTAAAGGACATTCAAAGGAAGGCCTGCCATCTGTTAATTCTTCTGGAAAGTCAACCATAAACTTCTCCTCTTCACTCTCCTTCTCTTCCAATCCGTGACAGTGCTGATTGTCCGTCCCGTGTGCTCCCAAGACTCCCTGGGCTGAGGTTTCGTCTTGTTCTGTAACTCTCCCTTTCTAGACTGTGGGCTCTTTCAGAGCCCAGCTTGTCTTTAGAGCTGCTGCATACCCAGTCCCCAGTGCAGAGGGTGCTGTTTAAGAGTTGCTGCATGAATACTATTCACAATAGCTAAGACATGGAAACAACCTAAATGTCCACAGACGGATGAATGGATAAAGAAGATGTGGTACATAGATATACAATGGAATGCTACTCAGACATAAAAAAGAATGAAATAATGCCATTTACAGCAACAGGGACCTAGAGATGATCATAGTAAGTGAACTTAAGTCAGAAAGAGAAAGGCAAATACCGTAGGATATCACTTATATGTGGAATCTAAAATATGACACAAATGAACTTATCTGCAAAACAGAAACAGATTCAGACTCATGGATGCAGAGAACAGACTTGTGATTGCCAAGGGAGAGGTGGGTGGGGTAAGGATGGATTGAGAGTTTGGGATTAGCAGATGCAAACTATTATATATAGAGTGAATAAACAAGGTCCTACTGACTAGCACAGGGAACTATATTCTGTGTGTGTGTATATTTATCTATCTACATAATATAACTGAACGTCTCTGTTGTACAGCAGAAATTAACACAACATTGCAAATCAATTATACCTCAATAAAATACACGTTCAAAAAAGAGCTGCTGCGTGAATAAATGGACACAACACAGCCACAAATATGAGAAATTATATCAGTCTATCTCCAATCCTAAAACCTGGGAGAAAGAACATTGGTAAACATCAAACCTAAAAAGGGAGAAAAGCCAATGAATTCCCTTTTCAATCATTGCAATATAAAATAGATTCAAGTGGAGTTTCCACTGAAAGCACTGTGACGCAGGTTCGATCCTAGGCCCGGCAAAGTGGTTTAAGGATCCAGCATTGCCACAGCCATGGTATAGGTTGCAGCTGTGGCTCAGATCTGATCCCTGGCCTGGGAACTCCATATGCTGCGGGGCAGTCAAAAAAATAAAATAAAATCAGAGTTCCGGTCATGGCTCAGTGGTTAACGAATCCGACTAGGAACCATGAGGTTGCAGGTTCGATCCGTGGCCTTGCGCAGTGGGTTAAGGATCCGGCGTTGCCGTGAGCTGTGGTGTAGGTTGCAGACGTGGCTTGGATCCCGCGTTGCTGTGGCTGTGGTGTAGGCCAGCGGCTACAGCTACTGTTAGACCCCTAGCTTGGGAACCTCCACATGCCGTGGGTGCGGCTCTAGATAAAGGCAAAAAGACAAAAAATAAAATAAAATAAAATAAAATAGTAAAATAAAACGAAAGATTCAAGTGAACCTGCTGTAATGGAATGGGTGGGAGTCAGAACCTAGCCCGGTATCCCCCTTTTCTCTCCCTCAGGAAGACCCTTCATCAGTCTGTGGATTCCACCCAGTCATCATCCTTTACAACAAGCATGAATGAAGACGTTCTTGTGCCAGATTCCTCATGCCAGGTAGGTTCAGGCTTAGAACTTGCATCCGTTTCAGCTCCCATCATGTTTTCAGTCACTCAGCCACAAGTTCTCCCTCTTTCAATTTTGAATGTCATCTTTAAAATGAGGTTAAAGTACATTACTTTGCTCATGTTGCTTTCCCTATTAACATTCTATGATTCTAAATCATGTCATGCCAATAATGGGCTTGCCCCATCCACTTCGGTCTATTTAGTTAAGGACACAGATTTTTATATGCGCGCAGTGATGAATGGTTTCTCATTAGATTTCTCTGCCACAAATTAAACACAAACATATAAACAGTTACCAAAGGAAGCATATTGAAGGGCATGGGTTTTATGAAGCACAGCGATAACATGAATCTTTTATAAGTGTTTGCTGGTATAGAATCATAATTACAGCGATCAAGACAGATACACTTCTTTTGTAAGAAAAAAAAAGTAATTATAATTTAAAAGCGCACAGCTCAAAGTTGCCATCACAAAACGACTATTATAGCAACTATTTCGCATTTGGACATTTTTTTGGCAGGAGGTCTGGGCATTGTTTATTGTGAGTCAGAAACAGGCACTGAGAAAATATGCAAATTTTTTAAGCAAGAGAAAATGCGGCTTTGAGTTGAGAAAACAGGGTGAATGGTGAAAGCTGTCTGGGTCTTGCACACAAACCAATCTTAGCGGCTAAAACAATTTTTGGTTATCGGATGCTGGGAGAGTAACTTGGGGTAAGGTCTGAATAAAGTTATTTTACAGTTTAAAACTTACATTCAAGATCTGTGCTGTGCTCCAGCATCAAAGTCCATCTTCTGCTAATGCCACGTCTGTAGGCTGACTCTAAATTGAAAGACCAAGGAAGAAACCTCCAGAATGCTACCCATCCCATTTTCCTTGGCTGTGGCCTCCTGAGGCAGTTCACCTCTGGGTCACGGAAGTGGCCAAGTTAAGCCTCCTTCCTCACCCGCTGATCACACCTGCCGAAATGAAATTCACTCGGGGGGACCAGGTCACTCCTGTTCATAGGCTTCAGTGGTAAAAGGTCATTTCTAAGAATAAACTTGGGCAAAATTTCTGAGCCTTCCCTCCAAAGAAAAAAGTGAGACGAGAATTAGATTTCAAACTTTTTTACCGGATAAAGTTAATTTGTCTATTAGCCCATGTCACCAGTTCCAATCTAAGTCAGCCTGCACTGGCAAGGAAAACTAACACACCGACTCCCAGTCCTCCAGCTCAGCTTTAGTAGGCTTACTTCAGGGTGGGAAACAGGACATGCCAGCCTTATAACGACCTCCTAGCCAATCACGCCCTGTTTCAGTGTGGCTTCTTCTTTTTTTTTCTCTTTTTGTCTTTTGCAGGGCTGTACTCACGGCATGTGGAGGTTCCCAGGCTAGGGGTCTAATCGGAGCTGTAGCCGCCAGCCTTCGCCACAGCCACAGCAACGCGGAATCCGAGCCGCATCTATGACCTACACCACAAGCTCATGGCAACGCCAGATCCTTAACCCACTAATCGAGGTCAGGGATCAAACTGCATTCTCATGGCTACTAGTCAGGTTCGTTACCAATGAACCGCAACGAGAACGCCTCAGACTCATTTCTAAATTGCATTATTTTTGTCATTTTGGTAAGCCGTTTATTTAAATAAATTCTCATGATGAAGCAAATGGTAATTTGGCACAGATTACCACCACACTTCCTCTGGCTTCCCCTCCCTTGGCCCCACCACCAGCATCTGGACCCTGAGTGGGTTCCCAGGACAAGATACAGAAATGACTGGATCGGGTAACCTGAAGTACTCAAATTCTAAGAATAACATTCTCATAAGCTGGAATAACCTCAGAGGGAAAGACAAAGGCTTAAAGTAAACTCTAAGGACCCCACAGTGTCAGTGATGCCTCGATTAAGAAATCTTAGAGTTCCCACTGTGGCTCAGCAGTAACGAACCCAACTAGTATCCACGAGGATGTGGGTTTGACCCCTGGCCTTGCTCGGTGGGTTAAGGATCCAGTATTGTTGTGAGTTGTGGTGTAGGTCACAGACTCAGCTTGAATC
The DNA here is from genome assembly GCA_004024745.2 of Catagonus wagneri. Lineage (NCBI taxonomy): Eukaryota > Metazoa > Chordata > Mammalia > Artiodactyla > Tayassuidae > Catagonus > Catagonus wagneri. The sequence goes on along the minus strand of PVHT020000009.1, from coordinate 10,325,005 downwards.
CCTAGTTGCTTTGGCTGTGGTGTAGGCCAGCGGCTGCAGCTCTGACTGGACCCTTAGCCTGGGAACTTCCATATGCCGCAGGTGCATGGTGATGACACAGATGGGACTGAGGGACAGGTGGTAATTTTTATGGCTTTGTGACCTAGGATAGATGCAGGATAGAATAGGAAATGAAACACAGTCAAATCGAGCAAAGCAAGCAAATGTCAGTGTCGGCACCCAAACCCTGTGTTCACACCCCCAGCCCTGATCATTTTCAAAGAAACATAGAGCAAAAGCCTGGTACAACTTGATTCACTTATGAGGCAGATACCTACAAATCCAATGTTATTAAAGCTCTCTTGTCCAATGTGGTAGCCACTAGCTCCATGTCCCTACGGAGCACTTGAATGCGGGGAGTGCAAACTGAGACGGTCTATATGTATTGGATTTTGCAAACAATCCAAAAAATGTTAAGTATCTCTTTAATAATAATTTGTATTGATTATATGTTTGTAATGATAATATTTTAGGCAGTGAATTAAGCAAAATATATTAAAAATATATTAAATACAGTTTCGCCAATTTCTTTTTCCTTTTTTTTTATTTTTTTGGGCTGCACCTGCAGTATATAGAAATTCTAAGGCCAGGGGTTGAATCAGAGCTACACCACAGCTCACAGCAATGCCGGATCCGTAACCCACTGAGCGAGACCAGGGATCAAACCCACAACCTCATGGTTCCTAGTCAGATTCGTTTCCACTGCACCATGATGGGAACTCCTCTTTTTGCTTTTAGTGTGACTAATAGAACAGTAAAAATGACATGTGTGACTTGTATTGTCTCTCTATCGGACAGCATTGTTATAAAGTGATAACTCTTCACAGAGGAAATCTTGAAATCAGCAGCTGGCAAGATCCCCTCTCCAGCCCATTCTCTCTCAATTTACTTAAATAGATTAGCGTGTGGTGAGAATATATTGGTCTCTGCACTGAGGTTTAATGCTAGTGGTAATAGTAATCATAATAAAAATAGCTACTATGTATGAAATCTTTTCTATGTGCCAGGCCCTGTGCCAAGTGCTTTACATTTGCCTCATTTACTTGTCACAACAACCCTATTACTAAATTTTATTATTCCCACTTGACCAATGAAGGAATAGAGATTCTGAGAGAATTAGCAACCAGCCAAGGTCACAAGCGGGTTAAGTGGTTGGACCGATATTCCACCCCAGGCCACCTGCTCTCAAAACTCTGGCACTTGAGTGCCACACAATTCCACTTTGCCGGAATGAACACTCCCAATGAAAACACTACCTTCAGAAATCTACAAACTCCCACGAGGTGGGAAGTCTCCGGAGGGAAGGTGGGATCTCAGAGAAGGGCAAGATGGTGACAGTTTTCCAGGACCTCACAATACTGCGGGCAAAACCTATGCACAGTGAGGTAGGTGACAGAGTGAGACCTGACGAGATTGAAAAAGAAAACTCTAAAAGGACAGCAAAGAGATTCATTCCAGTTTGAGGGGAAGGGGAGGGTTGCCTGGAAGAGGTAGTATGTCGGAAAGGACTTTGCAGAACTTTTTTCCACACTTAGGAAGAGCTGGGGAGAATCTTCCAGGTGGAGGAACCCCAGGAATAAAGGCACAGCATGGACTCCGGAGCAGCTGTTAAAACAAGGCACAGCTGAAAAACCGAAGAGGTCGCGCACAGTGTATACTGGACAGGTAGAGAGTGAGAATATAGAAACAGCTTGGATAACCTTGCTTTCTTAGCTTTTCGTTTTTCAGTTTTTTACTTTCTAAAACTGCACCCTCAGCATATGGAAGTTCCCAGGCTAGGGGTCGAATCGGAACTACAGCTGCCGACCTACACCACAGCCACAGCAATGCAGGATCCGAGCCCCCTCTGCGACCTATACCACAGCGCACAGCAACTCCAGATCCTTAACCCACTGAGCGAGGCCAGGGATCGAATCCACAACCTCATGGTTCCTAGTCAGATTCCTTTACAATGCGCCACGATGGGAACTCCTCTTTGTTTTTTTATTGAAGTATAGTTGATTTATAACATTTTGTTAGTTTCAGGCATATAGCAAATTGATTTGGCTATCTATATATTCTTTTTTCTATTCTTTTCCATTATATGTTATTATAAGATACTGAATATAGTTCCCTGTGCCATACAATAAACCCTTATTGTTTATTTTGTACGCGGTAGTATATAATATCTATTAACCCCAAGCTCCTAATTTATCTATCCTTCTCTCTCTCACGTCTCCTTTCTTGACAAGCATTTCTTGAGTTGCAAAAAAGTTTTTAGGTGTGACTTTTAAAATCAAATATAGGGAGTTCCCGTCATGGCACAGGGGAAACGAATCCGACTAGGAAACATTAGGTTGTGGGTTCGATCCCTGGCCTCGCTCAATGGATTGAGGATCCAGCGCTGCCGTGAGCTGTGGTGTAGGTTGCAGATAGGCTTGGATCTGGCATTGCTGTGGCTGTGGCGTGGGCCTGCGGCTACAGCTCTGATTCAACCCCTAGCCTGGGAACCTCCATGTGCCACACGTGCGGCCCTAAAAAGACAAAAATAAAAAATAAAAATAAATTAAATAAAAAATCAAAGATAGCTTTGTATTAATGCCATTTGTAAAACGCTCAAATCTTTTTCTCTAGAATCTGGACAAATAAGCGATAGCTGTAACTGCCACAAAATCAGCCCATAAGACCTTCTGAGAACCACCAAAGCTTCATGAACCAAAAGGAACAGTGTATCCAAATGTTATTATAGACACAGCAGGAAGGACCCCTTGGTGGCCAACACTCTTTCATAGTCCGAGATTTTTTTTTTGTCTTTTTGCCTTATCTAGGGCCACACCCGCGGCATATGGAGGTTCCCAGTCTAGGGGTCGAATTGGAGCTACAGTTGCTGGCCTACGCCACAGTCACAGCAACGCCAGATCCGAGCCGAATCTGCGACCTACACCTCAGCTCACGGCAAAGCTGGATCCTTAACCCACTGAGTGAGACCGGGGATCAAACCTGCATCCTCACGGACACTAGTTGGATTCGTTTCCGCTGCACCACAAGGGGACCTCCAATAACTGCTAACATTTTCTAAAAGGCTAGAAAAAGCAGCTTTCAGCAGTAGGCTGAAGAGAGTAAAGAATTTCATTAGATAATCTGTTGGAATCCCTTTTTATTTTTTTTATTTTTTATTTTTTTGTCTTTTTGCCTTTTATGTAGAGCCGGGGGTAGGCTAGGGGTCTAACAGGAGCTGTAGCCGCCAGCCTTCGCCACAGCCACAGCAACGCGGGATCCGAGCCGTGTCTGAAACCTACACCACAGCTCACGGCAATGCCGCATCCTTAACCCACTGAGCAAGGCCAGGGATCGAACCCGCAGCCTCATGGTTCTTAGTTGGATTCGTTAACCACTGAGCCACAAAGGAAACTCCCTGGAATCCTTTTTAAATGTTAAAGTTTTCAAATGTAATTTTAAAGACAGAACTCACTCCTCACATCCCTGAGTTTCCCCTTCCTCTGCATATATCCTTTTTTCACCAAATTCACTGTGACTCAGAACTGCCCATCCGCTTTGAAATTCTTCCAGGAAACTGGAGCCACCAGGTGAGGTCTATTGTTATGGAAGAGTTTAGTGATAAAAATGCGGGATTCCCAGCCTAATTTCAACCCAGGGTTTGTCTCCAGGTTAAAATGTGTGGGGGTGGAATTAGGGAAAGGAGGCAAACTGAAGGGTAAATTTACTCCGGGTTAACTACCCTTTGCACCAGTCTTCTACTTTTTTCTTTTTTTGCCTTTTGTCATTTTAGAGCTGTACCCGTGGCATGTGGAGGTTCCCAGGCTAGGGGTCTAATCCAAGCTATCGCTGCCGGCCTATGCCACAGCCACAGCAATGCAGGATCCGAGCCACATCTAGGACCTACACCACAGCTCAAGGCAACGCTGGATGCTTAACCCACTGAGCAAGGCCAGGGATAGAACCTGCAACCTCATGGTTCCTAGTCAGATTCATTTCCGCTGAGCCATGACGGGAACTTCTGCACCAGTCTTTTACTTTGAATTCAATACCATAGCCAGGACCAAGCGAATTCTACTCTTGGTCCATCCATATACATCAGTCCTGCAGCTTCATCTCTGGCCTTCCCTTAACCCACCTGGGATGTCTGTTCTTCTCAGCTTCTTATCACAGAAAATTCATCACTTCCTTACTGGCCTTTTGGAACTATTCTTCTGGGTCTTCTGGATGAGACTTCAATCTTTATTTGAGATACTGGGTCTTTATGGAAGAAAGGCCATCCTCCGGGCTAGCCTTGAGTTGCTGAGAACTTAAATATGCACATTGAAGAGTTCCTGTTGTGGCTCAGCAGGTTAAGGACCCGATACATTGTCCATGAGGATGCAGGTTCCATCCCTGACCTTGCTCAGGGGTTAAGGATGTGGCGTTGCCACAGGCAGTGGTGTAGGTCTCCGATGTGGCTGGGATCTGGCGTGGCTGTGGCTGTGACCTAGGCCCACAGCTGCAGCTCCGGTTTGATCCGCAGCCTGGGAACTTCCATATGCCACAGGTGTGGCCATAAAAGGGGAAAAAAAAGCACATTGACTGTATGAATTAAAATTGGTATAATTAGGGTGAGAAAAAGGAAAAGAAACAAGAGAGTGAGTAATGATACAAGTAATTTTCAAAAGGATAGCACTAGACTCTGGTGAAAGCTGGGATTTGATTCTCTTTAGGAAGTCAGTGTGGACTAGGGGAAGGGTCCTTTCTGACTTTTTCTCTTCAATTGTGACATTTTCAGATTCCTTAGCTCTATCATCAGGGGCCCTGAAGCTTTGTCGATCTTATCCTGAGGCCTCTTCGGTCCTTACAGGGAACTCAGACTCGCTCACATGTTTTCTCTCTAAAATTTTTGAGCTTTTAGGTCTCCAAAAGTGTTTTTTCTTGACAAGAGTAAAATTTATAAAGTAAAATATGAGCACGCCCTTCTCCACCCATTCACATCCCCAACCCACTCTGGACATTCAGCAGTTTATTAGTCTTCATGCAAAAAGTTTCTACTGAGTCCCTGTGTTGAAGAAAGGAGAGAAGTCTGGACGTTCCTGGAGCTTACTTTCTCATGAAGGAGACAGACCCTAAACAAAGAAATGTTCTCTTTCCTTCAGGAAAGTGCTCTGGAGTTCCCTGGGGGTGGGTCAGGAAGCCACTGTAGTGCTTAGCTTAGTGCAGAGAGGGAGAAGTGGCCTTTTAAAGAAGCAGACTCTGGCTGCTGCATGGAGAATGGTTAGGGTGAGCGACTAGTTAAGGATGTTACTAGAAAAGCCCCAAGGAGAGCTGTTAAGTGCTTGATTTAGAGTGACTAAACAGAGGAGTTCCTGTTGCGGTGCAGTGGAAATGAATCCAACTACGAACAATGAGGTTGCGGGTTTAATCCCTGGCCTCGATCAGTGGGTTAAGGATCTGGCGTTGCCGTGACCTGTGGTGTAGTTCACAGATGTGGCTCAGATCTCGCGTTGCTGTGGCTGTGGCTTAGACGATTAGACCCCTAGCCTGGGAAACTCCATATACCGTGGGTGTGGCCCTAAAAAGCAAAAAGAAAAAAAAAAGAGAATTTCCTAACCAGAAAGGTGACAAAGAGTAGTCCTATCAGGGGATACGTCTGCAACAACTGTCAGAATTTGCTAATATCTGGACAAAAGCTGTGAAAGAAAGAGAGCAGTGAAGTATGGAACTAAAGTTTTAAGCTTGAGTAACTGGGTAAATAGAATTTAACTGAAATGGGGTGGAGAGCCTGAGGTTTAGCTCTAAGGGAATGAAAAGCTCTGATTTAGACCCTCTCAGTTCTCCAAGTGGAGATGGCGAGGTGACAATGGCATTCACGGGAGACTGAGAGCTTGAATTCCATATCTGGGCCTTGTTATCCACGTGGAATTAAAAGCTCCAGCTCTGGAGTTCCCATAGTGGCCCAGCGAAAATGAATCTGACTAGTATCCGTGAGGACGCAGGTTCTATCCCTGGCCTTGCTAGTGGGTTAAGGATCCGGGGTTGCCGTGAGCTGTGGTGTAGGTCGCAGACGTGTCTCAGATCTGGCGTTGCTGTGGTTGTGGCGCAGGCCGGCGGCTGTAGCTCTGATTCGACCTCTAGCCTGGGAACCTCCATATGCCTTGGGTGCGGCCCTGAAAGCCAGAAAAAAAAAAAGTAAAAATAGATAAAAAAAATAAAAGCTCCAGCTCTGCACGAGCGTGCCAAGGGAGTGCATGAGTGTGCACGGAGACGAAGCAGAAGATTCATAACCGAAATGGAATGAAATTGCTGCAAACTAAAGAGTCCAGTTGATTTTGTTTAACATTACACAGGCTAGTACACCAAACACTATTATAATAGCTGAAATTATATCTAATGGAATCTCTACTATTTTGCCCCAAAGTGTTAGCCAAATTTTTGATAAGCATTTATTGGCTTGAAAGGGATGACACCAAGATTTTTGGCCTGAGAAACTGGAAGACTGTGATTGTAATTTACTGATTTGGGGAAGACCAGGAACAGACTTGTGCCGGGTGTGGGCAGGGCAGGAAATCAAAAGATAATCAAGTGGAGAGGTTGAATAGGCTGTTAGATATGAGAAGGAATTCAGGGCGGAGGTCTGGTTGGAGATTAGATTTGGTATTATCAACCTCTAGATAGTGTTTAAAGCTATTGCACAGATTAATCTTAAAAACATGGATTTCCTAATACCTAGAGGTGGAAAAGATATGGAGGAATTGGGAGGGTTATCTAATATGCCAAGTTGTTTTAAACATTACAGGAACTTAAAAATATCAAATAGTCACAGATTCTCTTGAAATTTAAAACAAGCATAGAATATCATGGGTTTCTGGGCATCTATCCAGAGAAAACCATGACTCGAAAAGACACATGTACTCCAATGTTCATTGCAGCACTGTATACAATAGCTAAGATGTAGAAACAACCTAAATGTCCTTCGACAGAGGAGAGGGTGAAGAAGATGTGGTACATATACGCAATGGAATATTACTCAGCCATTAAAACGAAAGAAATAACGGCCGTTTGAGCAACATGGATGCAGTTAGAAATTATCATACCGGAGTTCCCGTGGTGGCTCGGCGGAAACAAATCCAACTAGGAACCGTGAGGTTGTGGGTTTGATACCTGGCCTCACTCAGTGAGTTAAGGATCTGGCGTTGCTGTGAGTTGGATCCCGCGTTGCTGTTGCTGTTGCTGTGGCTGTGGCATAGGCCAGCGGCGGTAGCTCCAATTCGACCCCTAGCCGGGGACCCCCCATATGCCGCGGGTGTGGCCCTAAAAGCAATAAATAAATAAATAAATGGAATGTGTATATTAAGAAAATTTGGCCTTTTTTCCTGTGATTTAAGTTTCTAATATTTTGAGCAGTTTGTTTTTTATCTTTGATATTTGATGGGTTTTGCTATAAATACATTTTGATTTTTATGTAATTGAGATGATCAGTCTTTCCTTTTATGGTTTCTGGGAAGTTTTATGCAACATAAGATTATAAAAAGACTCCAGTGATTTTTTTTGCCATTTTTTAGGGCCACCCCCAGGGCATATGGAGGTTCCCAAGCTAGGGGTCGAATCAGAGCTCTAGCCGCCGGCCTACACCACAGACACAGCAATGTCAGAAATCCTCTCTGACTTTCTGAAGTTGAAGCTAGATTACCCAGGACCAATCATCTGCCCTGTACCCATTCTACTCTTATCCCACGGGACTGGCTACTCTTCAACTGATCAGACATATGGTGGACCCAACATATCTTTTCAATGATTGCTCAGCTCTTCTTAATTCATATGGCCCTCTAGGTTTTATATCCATTTCAACTCTCCAGCCCCCCCCACCCCCACCCCTGAGACACATGGCTGTATGGAATTTCAAAGCAGGGACATTATACCTACCCAAGCATATGTTCTGAAACCATATAGTACTTTTTGTTTTGTTTTGTTTAGGACCGCACCCATGGCGTAGGGAGGTTCCCAAGCTAGGGGTGGAATCAGAGCTGTAGCGGCCGGCCTACATCACAGCCACAGCAAATCGAGATCTGAGCCGCATCTGCAACCTACACCACGGCTCTGATCTAGCAATGCTGGATCCTTAACCCACCGATCAAGGCCAGGGATGGAATTTGCATCCTCATGGATGCTAGTCAAATTCGTTTCAGCTGAGCCACGATGGGAACTCCGGTACTTACTTTTAAATAGATATGTTCATATGGTAGAAAGAATCATCTTAAATGTACAGTATTATTGGAATCAAAAGAGAAGAATGTATTTACTTTTAAATGTACGGATGAAAAAGAATTCAGTTTTATGGCACAACCTGCTAAAGAACTAACGCAATTCATGATTATAAGTTTATAAGGTCTTTCTTTCTGCCTGTGGCGGTTGGAGTTTTTTTGGTTTAGTTTTAAAAATCATTTTCTGGGAGTTCCCTTCATGGCTCAGTGGTTAACGAATCCGACTAAGAACCATGAGGTTGCTGGTTCGATCCCTTGCTCAGTGGGTTAAGGATCTGGCGTTGCCGTGAGCTGTGGTGTAGATTGCAGATACGGCTCGGATCCCGTGTTGCTGTGGCTGTGGCGAAGGCCGGCGGCTACAGCTCCTGTTAGACCCCTAGCCTGGGAACCTCCATATGCCATGGGTGCGGCTCTACATAAAGGCAAAAAGACAAAAAAATAAAAAAATAAATAAAAATAAAAATCATTTTCTGTCCTAGCGCTATTGGTTGAGCCTTAAGCACACTCCACTGAAGAGCTTGTTAATGCTCATCACAGCATCTGTGTTGTATTTTGGGAGGTCCATGGAACTTAATTGGAAAGAAAGTTGGCTTTAATTTCTTCCTTTGGTCCCCCCACTTGAAAAAATAAAGCCTGGCTGTTTGAAGACCCATTTAAAAAAAATCATTCTCCAGTTTCCTCTTGATTTCTGTTTATTGCTAAAAGTTTTCCCAGGGGAGGGCTACAGGCAATCCTAGAACAGTTCAGGCGTTCTCTTCTATTCCTTTTCTATCGCAGGGCTCCAGATAAGAGCCCTGAAGAAGGGAACACATTCAGCCCTCACAGCAGGACCTCAGTAATTTATAATAACCTCTCCCACAGCCCCAAGCTCTCAACACTGTTCACTTTACCCTGGGACCCTTAGCACAGCACAAAGGAAGACTTTGAACGTCCCTGGACCCCACATCCCTGCTGAGAGCCCAGGATGCAGGATACTGCACAGCGGTCTTCAAAAAGCCCCCCGATTTTTTTTCTGTCTCTGATTTCTGATCTGGAGTCTTCTGCTTGAACAAGGGGAAGAACAGCTGTGTAAATAAATACAGATGACTGCGACTGCCTGCATGCTTTCCCCAACTGCCTGCTGGCACTCACATAGGCTCTCTGTTGACTGCGTAGGATGGATAAAGACATGTGCCCCAAAGTGCGGCAATATATGTTATCATTCAGAGAGAAAATTGTCTGGTATTAAGCACCTGGGAGAGCGCTCTGTAGAAAAGAGGGAGGCAAGGCCACTGGCTAACCAGAAACAGTTACCTCTATCATATGGCGGTACTTAGGAACTTCGAGAAAGGTCATTTTCCTAAAAGCCATCGATCATTCATTCAACAAACATTTATCGAGCATCAGCTACATAGGAAGCATTTTTCCAAGCGTTTATGGGAACACTTGGTAAAACATCAGTGAGGTCTGTCTATGCCTTTAAAGCCGCGGATCAGAGCAAAGGGATAAAGTAGTGAATCAAGGTATAATTTCTGAAAGCAATCAGCCTACATTTGAGTTCAACTCCATTACCTACTGGCTGTGTGGCCTGGGGCAAGTTGTCAACCCTTTCTGAGCCTCGGTTTCCTCATCTCTCATACTGTCTTCTTCACTGTGAGCATTAAATGATGTGATGCACAGTGTTTGCTACATGATAAATTCTCAGTATAAAGATTTGCTATCATGTTAGATAAGATGTAGACCGAAGTTCCCTTGTGGCACAGCAGGTTAGGGATCCAATGTTGTTACTCTAGCAGCTTGGGTCACGTCTACGGCACAGGTACGATTTCTGGCCCGGAAATTTCCACATGCCTCTGGCTAGGCCAAAAAAAAAAAAAATGATATGGGTTAAGCTACTGTAACAAAGATCTCCCCAAAACTAGTAGCATAACATAATAGAAACTACTTTTCTCTGTTAGAGCTAAGAAATCTGGGGCTGTAAGAATATCTCTGCCTTTTTCAATATGTACTTTCATGTCTAAGACCAAGATGGTTGCTCCAGCCTTATCACATCCTTGCCAGCAAGAAAGGGAAAAGGCCAGCGGGGGGGGGCACGCTTATTCCTTTTAAGGAAATAACCCAGAAGTGGCGTGTTCTCTTTCTGGTTACATCATTGCATTGGCCGTAAGTCACATGATTGTGTCAAGCTGTGTCAGGAGGGCGGGGTTTCTGTCTAGCTGGCCATGTGCTCAGCTAAAACTCAGAACTTCTGCTGTGTGAAATAGTGGGCTATGGGAGTTCCCGTCCTGGCGCAGCAGAAATGAATCTCACTAGGAACCATAAGGTTGTGGGTTTGATCCCTGGCCTCGCTCCGTGGATTAAGGATCTGGCATTGCCATGAGCTGTGGTGTAGGTCGCAGATGCGGCTCAGATCTGGCATTGCTGTGGTTGTGGCGTAGGCTTGCAGCTGTAGCTTCAATTAGACCCCTAGCCTGGAAAACTCCACATGCTACGGGTGTGGCCCTAAAAAGCAAGGAAAAAAAAGAAAAAAAAAAGGCTAGCTGTGAAGCATCTCAGCCACAGCTATCGCTGTTATCTTATCCAGAAGACCACTGACAGTCAGGTCATGGGAGTCTTGGAAGATTACAGGACACATGAAATATGGAAACAAAACAAAACAAAACAAAACAAAACAAACATTTCCAATGGTGGGAGAGACAGCTTGGAGGCATCAAAGAGGGGGTGTGATCAGAGCATATTGAAAAGTCCAGATTATCTGGAGCACGGTAGGCAATAGCAGCACAGTGTGGAAAGCAAAGCTTGTGCACAGGCTAGAGGCACATCATAAAGGGCTTGAGACATTTGGACTGTACTTTTCAGGCAACGAAGGGATAGAATAGCTTTTTTTTTTTTTTAATGGCTTCGTCTAGGGCATATGGAAGTTCCTGGGCTAGGGGTTGAATCAGAGCTGCACCTGCCGGCCTACACCACAGCTTGTGGCAATGCCAGATCCTTAACCCACTGAGTGAGGCCAGGGATCAAACCTGCATCCTCACAGATACTATCTTGGGTTCTTAACCTGCTGAGCCACAGTAGGAACTCCCAGCATAGTTTTTTTTTTTTTTTTTTTTTAAGCCAGGGAGGGTAAGAGAGAGGTTGTGGTTTAAAAACATACATCTGACAGTTGAGTAGGCTAGGGGTTGATTGACCAATTGGGGAAGTTATTTCAATAAACCAGGGATGAGCTTTAGAGGGCCTGAACTGGGCCAATGCGGTCATGAACTCAGTCAGGTAGAGCCATATGGGAGGCAATTTTGGAAACAGAATCAGCAGGATGTGATAACCCCACTGAGTATGTGTAGGAAGAAAATGGGTCAAGAATGACTCAAATTTTTCAGCTTTGGCTTTTTCAAGGCACTCATAATTGAATTTATCTTTTTGGATAAGTGTTTAATGTCTGCTCTAGACATCAGAACATGTGACTGCAAACTCATCTACAGCTGCATAACAAACCATCCTTAAACTTTGCGGCATAAAATGAAACATTATTATTATCCTCTCTCATGGTTGTAAAGGTTGACTGGGCTCAGGTAGGTGGTCATCACTCAGGATCTCTCGCTTAGCCAGACAAGGGCTGGAATTGGAATCACCTCAACAACTCACATGTCTGGTACTTGATGATGGCTACCGACTGAGACTTCAGCCAGAACTGTTGGCCAGAACACCTCTGGATCACCATGACCTCTCCATGTGGCCTGGGTTCTTCACAGCATGGCGACTGGGTTACCAGAACACACTTCCTAGAGAAAGTCAAGGAGCAGATGTATTGTTGCTTAGGACCGAGACCCACAGCAGTATTTCCACTGTATTCAGTTCACTGGAAGTGAATCACTAAGGCCAGCCCGTGTTAAGGGCTTGATGGAGGGACTGTTGAAATGCCACAGAGGATGTAGGCTAAGGACGAGGAAATGTTGGCTCCTAGTGATCATTACTAGCCACGTGGCCATCATTACTACCCATGTTTGCCCATCACTTTTACGTGGGGAACTTGATTTTTAGCAGGTGCCACTAATACCACTGGGAGAGAGAACATTATAATCCCTTTTTGTTGGGCCACTGGCTCCTGAGTATGGTGCAAATGGACTTGAGGAGTTAAAAGATAAATTGAAGCATATTTTAAAATATAAGAGTTTAGGAGTTCCCATCGTGGCACAGTGGAAATGAATCCGACTAGGAGCCATGAGGTTGAGGGTTCGATCCCTGGCTTCGCTCAGTGAGTTAAGGATCCGGCATTGCTGTGAGCTGTGGTGTAGGTCACAGATGCGGCTCAGATCTAGCATTGCTGTAGCTCAGGTGTAGGCTGGCAGCAACAGCTCTGATTATACCCCTAGCCTGGAACTTTCACATGCTGTGGGTGTGGCCCTGAAAAGACAAAAGACAAAAAAAAAAGTTTATTTGAGCAACAATTGATTTGAATCAGGCAGCATTCAATCTAGCAGATTGAGAGGAGCTCCAATTAGTTGTACAAAAGACTTTTACAGGCAATGGGGAGTAGGAAGAAGGAAGTTGTGAAGCAAAAAAAAAGGAAAAAAAGGGAACAGGTTGGTTGTTGCAAAGTTGCTTTCTTTTAAGGGATGCAGGAGTCTGGGAGCCAGATTACCCGATGGTGTTGATCAGGTGATTCCTGATGAACTGGTTAAAGATTTCACTTCTGGGAGAATCTAAGTTTGGTGACATGGGTAAACTTGTGTTCAGTGGTTAATGTTTCAGTATTTTATTTATTTATTTATTTTATTGATTTTTTTGTCTTTTTTGCCTTTATCTAGAGCCGCACCCGCATCATATGGAGGTTCCCAGGCTAGGGGTCTAACAGGAGCTGTAGCCGCCGGCCTTCGCCACAGCCACAGCAACGTGAGATCCGAGCCGCATCTGCAACCTACACCACAGCTCACGGCAATACCGGATCCTTAACCCACTGAGCAAGGCCAGGGATCGAACCCGCAACCTCATGGTTCTTAGTCGGATTCGTTAACCACCGAGCCACGAAGGGAACTCCCAGTATTTTATTTAGAAATGATCTAAAAAGAACAAAATAATGTCATTTTCATCTACATGGATGGACCTAGAGACTCTCATACTAAGTGAAGTCAGTCAGAAAGAGAAAGACAAATACCATACAGTATCACTTATATCTGGAATCTAATATATGGCACCAATGAAACTTTCCACAGAAAAGGAAGTCGCAGACTTGGAGGCCAGACTTGTGGTTGCCAAGGGGGAGGGGGAGGGAGTAATATGGCCTGGGAGTTTGGGGTTAAGAGATGCAAACTACTGCATTTGGAGTGGATGAGCAATGAGATCCTGCTGTATAGCACAGAGCACTGTATCTAGTCACTTGTGATGGAGCATGATGGAGGATAATGTGAGATGGAGGATAATGTGAGTCATATTACTGTACAGTAGAAATTGACAGAACACTGAAAATCACTGGGTCACTTTGCTGTACAGTAGAAATTGACAGAACACTGAAAATCAACTATAATGGAAAAACTAAAAATCATATAAAAAAGAAAAATAAATAAAAAATAAAAAATGAATGAATCCCCAGTGAAAAAGAAAAGAAAAGAAAAGAAATGATCTAGATACTTAATGAATATCCATCGCTTAATTTATCCCAGGGTAACTTTAAGATTTCAAGTTATCAAAAGAATTTTGGAAACTGTTTTCAAGTAGGCTTATGAAAGCAAGCAGGACCCTGTGGGGCCCTCACAGATACAAATCCTCTCCCTGTTCTTACCTGTAGGAAGAAGGCTTCAGCCTCCCAGACCTTCTGGAGAACCAAAGGACAGATTCAATTGCTGCTGCTCAGGGACGTTCGCAAATACAGAAACAAAAAAGGAGCAGTCAAGAAACAGTAGTGCAGGGTCCCAGTCCCTCCTCAAGGAATATATGTAAAAATAACTTGGAGTTTTTCTGCGGGGACTACAGCCCCCACCCAGGTGGAAGATGGTAACTTCAGATGGAGCACAAGATTCCTGGAGCCCTCCTGCCTCATCCCCAACCAGAAGAAAGTCACATACCCTGCAGCCTTCATTCACTCCAAGTTTTGCTTATAAAAACTCCCTCTAGAGTTACATTTGTGGCTCAGTGGGTTACGAACCCAGCTAATATCCATGGGAATGTGGGTTCGATCCCTGGCCTTGGTCAATGGGTTAAGGACACGGCATTGCTGTGAGCTGTGGTGTAGTTTGCAGATACTGCTCGGATCCTGAGTTGCTGTGGCTGCGGCTTATGTTGGCAGCTGCAGCTCTGATTTGACCCCTAGTCTGAGAACTTGCATATGCTGCAGGTGCGGCCATTAAAAAAAAACTAAAAAAAAAATTAAAAAAAACAAAAGCCACTTCTCCCCCGAAGTCATCAGGGAATTTTTTTTTTTTTTTTTGAGCATGAGCCATCCATTCTCCTTTGCTTGATTCTGAAAAACTCTCTCTGCCCTAAACTCCCGTGCTTGGATTTGTCTGGCCTTACTGTGTGTCAGGCACATGAACTTACATCCGGTTAGGGAGAATAAAGGTATTATATTTAATACCAATAACTTTAAAGATAGGCCTGTTTTAATTAAACCAACAAACTTAAACTAGTTGGGTCTTTTGGCCATGTCAGGGCCACATGGTGACAACGCCAGCTCCTTAACCCACTGCACCACAAGGGAACTCTTAAACTAGCCTTTATTTACTGAAGATTGCCCTAGATCACATGAACTTAAAGAACATTGTAATTAGTTTCTACATTTCTGAGAGTATACTTGATTTATATAAATGTTTGTCTTTAAGCCTATTAAATAGAGCTTTTTACAAATTAATTTTGTAAAAATTAATCTCCCCATGGTAGAAAAATATCACACATCTATACATACATGGACATAGACAAACATCCAGATTCTGAGATCCTGTAGCTTTTATTTATTTTTGTTTTTTATTTTTTTGTCTTTTTAGGGCCGCACCTGTGGCATATGGAGGTTCCCAGGCTAAGGGTCGAATTGGAGCTACAGCCACTGGCCTACACCACAGCCACAGCAACGCCAGATCCGAGCCACGTCTGCGACCTACACCACAGCTCATGGCAATGCCAGATTGTTAATCCACTGAGCAAGACCAGGGATTGAACCCGCAACCTCATGGTTCCTAGTCAGAATCGTTAGACACTGTGCCACTACGGGAACTCCCAATAGTCAGATATTTTTAGAAGATTTTATGTGCCCAATTCTTGGGTCTCCTCATATCTAGAAAAACACTAAAATCCTTCATGGTGATGTCTGTCTGCTCCTTGTGACTGGTAGTGACCTTCAGGACATGAGCAACCAACTCCTGTAAAATGTGTGCCTGGCTGCTTGGCCTCCCCCTCACCTTTCTCATTTGCTGATATTTCCCCTTTTCCTCCTTGGGTGGTTATTTCAGCCCATCTGTAGTAAAGGATAAAACAAAGAATGTCATGGTCAAGGTCATCTGATCTGTGAAGGCAGTCACCTCCAAGGGTGAGAGCCCGTGAGTCCTACAGGCTGTGAAAACTCAGGATACTGGCCCCAAAGCTGGGGTGCATATCAAAGGAATGATTTCAGTGAGCTCAGACCCCTTTTTCCTACAACCGACCCTTTGTTGCAAAAACTCGTATATATCCAAGGTCCCCCCCATCACCTCTTTGAACCAGTTTCTCAGAACTATCTGAGACACTGTCTCCTGGGCTTAAGTCCTAATTCTGCTCCAGATAAAAAAAGCTTAACTCTCAACTTTCAAGTTGTGCCTTTTTTTTAAGTTGACAAAACAAAATGTTTACTCGCCTGAGGCCTCACACGGGTCCCGGTTCCGTTTCTAGGTTGGACCCCAGTCTGACCTTGAACCCAGTCCGGTTTCTAAGTCAGATCTAGAAACTGACCCAGATAGGTTTCTAAATTGAATGCCTGTCAATTTCTGGACTTAGTCAGTAAAAAGAAATGTTCAAAAAAAAGTCTGAAAACTCCTAACTCAAAGACTGGAGCTGGGATCCAAGAGGGACTTGCCTACCGCCTCCAGAGGCAGCAAGAAAGCAGCGGGGTCAAGGGGCTCCACAGGTGGCTATGTTCGGTGACTCTCTCCTCCTGGGGGGGGGGGCTCTTCACAGGGAGGGGGTCTCCTTTGATGCCCTCTTCTGATTTCAGAACTATCAAACCAGAAACTGAAGCATGTCAAAAACTTTACGAGTTTATTTGAGCAAAAATCGATTTGACTAGGGCAGCCTCCAATCTGGCAGATAGAAGTTCCCAGGAGCTGTACAAAATGAGACTTTATAGGCAGAAGGGGGGCAGAAAAAAGGAAGTTGTATGAGGCAGAAAGGGAGGTTGGTTATGGCAAAGTTACTCTCCTTTAGGAAATGGAGGGGTCTATCAGGCAGATTGCCTATCAGTGCAGACCAGGTGATTCCAGAAACTGAAACCTAGCCGGGACCTCTGGGGTCCTCCTGGGCAAAGAAGCCTTTCTATGTCCCCTGTTTCTAATTTGCAGGATAAAGGCTTCAGCCTCCTAGACCTTTCAGAATAGCAAAGGGCGGATGCAAAGCGTTCCTCAACAGGAAAATAAGGGAATGCAGAAACAAAGGCGGAGCAATCAAGAAACAATTAGTAGAGCGATTAAAGCTGGACCGCAGTTCCTTTTTAAGGAATATACATAACAAACTGAGTTCTTCTGCAGGAATTAAGGCCCCCACCCAGGTGGAGGATGGCAACTTCAGACTGTGCACAAGATTTCTGGGAAGTCTATCTGCTACCTCACCAACCGATCAGAAGAAAGTCACACACCCTACGGCCTTCACCCCTGATTTTGTTTATTAAAAACTCTTCCCAGGCCCTTGGAGGAGTTGGGGCTTTTTGAGCAGCAGCCACCCGTTCTCCATGCTTGGCTCTGCGATACCTTTCTCTGCTCCAAACCTCCTGTGACTGCGTCTGATACAAGGCCTCCGAGAGAGAATAGCATCTGGGGCCTGCCTTCTTTCTCATCTCAAATTCTCAAAGGGTGGAGACTGGCTGAGCTGGGAAGACCTGAGTCCTAGTTCCAGCTGAGTGGCTGAGTGGCTGAGTGTGTGAGTTCGGGCAAGTCGCTCAGTGTCCCTGGGCTTCCCCTTGGGTAAAATGAGGAGCTGGGCTTCACCTCTAAAGCTGGTGTTCTAGAGACCAAAGACTGACAACGTCATGTCAAATATTAAGCTACCCAACTTCCTGTTTCAAGTGGAGAACCTAGCTCTGGTATTCTTCAATTATTCATTCATTCGAGAAGCATTTATCCAGCACCCACTACTCATGTGTCACAGAGGGGAATTACATGATCTCATGTCCTTGAGAACTCCTAGTCTAGTGGGGAAATAGGACAAGGAAAAACTATATTGGTACACGTGCTAAGTGCCGTAATAGAGGTGATTACTAAATCCACACAGAGGGACAGGAGGAGGTGCTACCTGTTGAGTTTTGAATAGTGCTGGGGGTGGGTGGGTCCAATGAGGAGCAGATCACCTAGGAAAAAAGGTAAGCTGTCCCCTTCCCCTGATCCTGAGTATTAATGAAATCTCTCTGTACATCAGACCTTTGTCTCAGAACAGCTCCGTAAATCAGATGCTGTTGAGAATCTCCAGCACGGGAGAGACGGAGGGAGCGGGCTCTAAGGATGAGCAAAAGACATCGGCTTCTCCCAGACAGTGGCGGAGAAGGGCAGCTAGGAAAGTGATTGAGGCTGTGGGAGGTGGGAGTGATTCCACAACATGCTGTGGGAGGGCTGGGGAGGGAGAGACTTAATTCTGGAGGGGTCTGGGGAAAGCGTTCTCTCTGGCTCAGTGGAAAGAACGCTGGGTCGGGAGCTGGAGAGGCAGGTTCAGTTCCAGGATCAAGGATGAGCCGCCTGAGAGCTGTGAGTATCAGTCAACAGCCCGGGGAGCTCCCACCTGGGCAGAATGCACAGAGAGTTGGATTATGGCCTTTTCTCCCTTCCTCCGGTGGCTGATCTTTCCAGGTCTCGTTTTACACACCCTAAAGGTCTGAATGTACTTCTTCGTGAAGGAGTGCAGATGAAGCAAGAGTGGGGAGGCCTTTGGCAAAGGCCGGAGTGTTACAGTGACTCTGAAAGCAGGAGGATGTGAGCTGGGACCTTAAAGATCTGATGTCGCCGGTAGGCTTTTAAAGGAAGGTTCTGGCACTCACCAGGCAGCCGCGGCCCTTTGGCAGAGGGCAGCGCGCCGCAGCAGTGGCTGGAATGGGGCCTGATGCTGTGCTGGTGGCGGTGGCGGTGGCGAAAGCACTCAGAGGAAAGGGAAATGGAGCAAAGGGGCTGGGGACAGGCCAGCCAGCCGACTCTATCGAAGTCCCACTGGCTCAGCTGCTGGCAGGGAAAGGGCGCTCAGGCAGGGCGGCTGCGGGGCTGGGCTGGCTGGTCAGGAAGGGCTGACCGCCTAGGACCACAGAGAAAGGACCCCCACCTCTGAACCTCCTTGTTATATTCTTCAGGGAAATGTGACGAAAGGCCTTTATAAAAAAGTAGGGCATGGAGTTCCCATCATGGAGCAGCGGAAACGAATCCGACTAGGAACCATGAGGTTGCGGGTTCGATCCCTGGCATCGCTTGGTGGGTTAAGGATCCGGCATTGCCGTGAGCTGTGGTGTAGGTCGCAGACGTGGCTCGGATCTGACATTGCTATGGCTGTGGTGTAAGCTGGAGGCTGTAGCTCCGATTGGACCCCTAGCCTGGGAACCTCCATATGCCGCGGGTGCGGCCCTAAAAAAACAAAAAAAAAAAAAAAAGCAGGGCAAGGGAAAGATAAATTGAGCAGCGCTTTCCTCAACTCTAGTGGACGGACAGCTGGGTTGAGTGTCTGGCCTGTGTGGGAGGGAGAAGCGTGTTTGTTCCTGTAGCTCTTTCTTAATGGGTCAGTGAGGACTGGCTGTGTCTCTGTCTCAACTAAAGGCCCCCGATCCGGGCAGGTAGCTCTCTCACTACTGCTGCCTTCTGTAGGTTCTGGTGTCTACACTGCACCCTTGCTCTTCAGGCCTTGGTTATTAGCATGATGTTGCATTTTCCTGCCCACACAACTTTAAACAGTCCCTTCGTTGACTCTCCTCAAATGATCTGTAGGCCATCTATTTGCTGTCAGGGCTCTAAGACACCCCCTTCAGTTTGCCTGTGTGTAGGTTGCAGGAGTGAGCAATTTGCAAAGAATCAAAGGAGCCTTCTAAGAGGGCTGGAGTGGAGACTCAATTACCCTTTGCTTTACAGACAATGTTTTTGTTTGTTTGTTTTTTCTTTTTTGGCTGCCCCGTGGCAAATGGAGGTCCTGGGCCAGGGATCAGATCCGAGCCACAGTTGCAGCCTATGCCTCAGCTGCAGCAACGCCAGATTCTTTAACCCACTGTGCCAGGCTGGGGATGAAACCTGTGTGTCCTGGCACTGCAGACATGCTGCCAGTCCCGTTGCAACAGCGGAAACTCCCAGGGGGAACTCCTGCAGACAGTATTAACGACCATCTCTGGTGAATTGAGGAGGCTTAGACCAAGGGTCAGCTGGTGGGTAGGGACATTTACTGTGAACCAAGGGTAAGAAAAGGGCTGGCTGAGAGCCTGGCCAAGGCTGCAAGTTTCCCGTGATGCAGCCTCCCTGGCCCTGTGGGCATACCTCTGCACCATAGCTGTGTCTGATCATTTAGAACAAGTCAGGTAACTCGTAGTGTTGTATAATAACTATTGTTGATCTTAACATGTCTTTCTAGGAGTTCCCATTGTGGCTCAGCAGGTTAAGAACCCGACTAGTATCCGTGATGCAGGTTTGATTCCTGGCCTCGCTCAGTGGGTTAAGGACCCAGCACTGTCACAAGCTGTGATATAGGTCGCAGATGCAGCTCAGATCTGGTGTTGCTGTGGCTGCGGTGCAGGCTGGCAGCTGCTGCTCTGATTTGACCCTTAGCCTGGGAACTTCCACATGTTGTGGGTGTGGACCTGAAAAGACAACAACAAAAGGTCTTCCTGTTTTTCCATACACTCTCCCTTGAGTAAGTCCTGCCAGCAAAGTGGCAGAGCTGTACCAAGCTCCCTTCTTCAATGGACTGCTGGCCAGCGCAGGTGTCATGAGACACCATGGTTCTTACTGCTATGAGGAAGCGTTGTATATCTCACTATCAGACCATTCACTTTTCACAGAGACTCTGTCAGCTGCCGCAAATCCTGGCTTTTGTCCAGCTTCCTTCTGTCAAGAGGATGGTAAACCAGGACTAACTTCCCTGGGCTGAGTAAGACTCCTTGCATTTTCTTCTCTTGGCTTTGAAGTTGAGACAACCCTGAAGAGAAAGACAATACTTTTTCCCCCAAAGAGGACTAAGATGCCTAGCCACTTAATTTGAAGAGTGGTTAAAGAGCCTTATTTTATATCTCATGTTGGTAAAGAAGGGCGTATCAGTCACAAAATAGCTGAAAGATATATCTAAAACCACAGGTAGCAGAGTCAACAATAACGCTAGAACAATGTTCTCTATGCCTATGCTAGTTTTTTTGCTTGTTTGTTTGTTTGTTTTTGCTTTTTAGGGCCACATCTGTGGCATATGGAAGTTCCCAGGCTAGGGCTCCAATCAGAGTTGTAGCCGATGGCCCACACCACAGCCACAGCAACACGGGATCCAAGCCGCGTCTGCGATCTACACAACAGCTCACGGCAATGCCAGATCCTTAACTCACTGAGCGAGGCCAGGGACCGAACCCACATTCTCATGGATCCTAGTCGTGTTTGGTAACCACTGAACCATGAAGGGAACTCCTCTATGCTATGTTCTCTGTAAATATTGGTGCTTTTAGGGCAGAAAGCTTGGTTAAAGACACATTTCCTAAGTGGATAAAATCCTCATTTGTATAAGTCTTCCTTGTAAAGAAGGTAGAACTTTAGAATGTCCTATTTTTTCTGGTGTAAACTTGGGCTTGGTTAGATGCTGAGACCAGTGATGAGGATGTTTGCGTGGAGAGAGGAACACAGAGAACTAAATTCAACCAGTTAAATTTACCAGAAGTTATTGTTTTTGTGATCTGTTTTTACTCTTTTTGGGGCCAGTGTGTTTTTTTGAAGTGTTTATCTGCCCTTGGAGATTTCAGTGATGGGAACATTTTAAGAACTCTTAAAAAAAAACTAACAACAACAAAAAAAAAACAAACGAAAAACCTCTACAGCTCTTTAAATGCAATCACCTGTTGGCAAGCTAAGACATATTCACAATGAAACATTAGTTCATTGGGATTCGTCCATATCCATCAGACACAAACTTGTCTAGTGGTCAGTTGTGTTTTCCAGAGGTCCTGATAGGGAGACCTGCTATCTGTATTCTTTTAAGCTGATACATATCAAGGGTTAAATTCCTCGATCCTTGCTGGGGTTCTATGGTCCAAGCTGATGCTGGGTTCAATGTTGTCCTTTCTTCATCCACCAATAAAAGCTACAAGGCCTTGGACTTTTCTCTCTCCAATATCCAAATTCACCTCATCTTCATTCCTTCCTTTCTATTGGTATTTATTCTACTTCCTGTCACTTTACTCATGGGCTGCCTGCCTGCCTCGGGAGGCAATGGAAGAATTCCATTCAATCTCTTCGTGTAAAGATTTTAGATGAGCAGCAAAGAATGTACAGTCTGGCAGGGAAGATACTTAAT
The DNA here is from genome assembly GCA_004024745.2 of Catagonus wagneri. Lineage (NCBI taxonomy): Eukaryota > Metazoa > Chordata > Mammalia > Artiodactyla > Tayassuidae > Catagonus > Catagonus wagneri. The sequence goes on along the minus strand of PVHT020000009.1, from coordinate 10,303,088 downwards.
TAGATGTGACTATGCTTGGAGTTCCCATTGCGGTGCAGTGGAAGCGAATCCGACGAGTATCCACGAGGATGTGGGATCGATCCCTGGCCTCACTCAGTGGGTCGGGGATCCTGTGTTGCTGTGGCTGTGGGGTATGCCAGCAGCTATGGCTCAGATTCGACCCCCAGACTGGGAACTCACATGTGCCCTAAAAAGCAAAAAAAAAAAAAAAAAAAAGAAAGAAAAAAGATATGACTGAGCTTGAGAAAGATGCTCTAATAAAAATGAGCCCACAGTGTTATGGGGCAAAGGGGAGAAAGGTCACCTTGAGAAGGTCTGAGAAATTTTCAATATTAGAAGATAAGAAGCACAGACGTATGAACTGAAAAATAACCAGGGGCTAAATCAGGAAAGAATTTGAAAGACATGTTAAGGAATTCTGTGCTTAATTTGAATTATGGGGAGCCATAGAATATTTTTAAGTGGCATGCTAAAATTTATGTCTTTGAAAGGTTTCTCTAGTAGTGTGATGGAGGATGAATTATAGATAGAAGATCTAATGGGACACAATGAAGCAGAACAGGTGGGAAATTGTAAAGAGCTGAAAGTGGGGGCAATGAATTTATATATGAAGTGTTAGAAATAAGAAATATTTTAGGACATAGACTCCATAGGATTGAGGTTGGCCTGGAACAGGATGGGCAGATGGAATAGGGATGTGGGGCTTTAGGGGTGACGGATGGCAGTGGCACTCTCAAGAGAAGGAATATAGGAATAGAAGCAAAAAAAAAAAAAGGAAGAGTTTCCCTGTGGCACAGCAGGTTAAGGATCCAGCATTGTCACTGCAGCTGCTCATGTCACTGCTGTGGCATAGGTTTGATCCCGTGATGTAGCCAAAGAGAAAAAAGAAAAAAAAAGCAGAAGAAGATAGCTGGGTGAAGTGGGTAAGAGATTCTGAGTTTAGTTTTGAACATGTTGATCTGAGATGTCTATGGGGAGATAATAATAGAAACCAAGCATGGAATCAGAAGAAAGATTTTTTATTTTTTTCCTTTTTTGGCTGTGCCTGCAGCATGTGGAAATTCTGGACGAGGGATTGAACCAGAGCCACAGCAATGCCAACACTGGATCCTTAGCCTACTGAGCCATGAGGGAACTCATTTTTTGTTTTTGATTTTGGTTTTGGTTTTGACAACTGGTAATGTTCAGTAAGCTTTCAGTCCAATATATTTTTTCAATCATACTCCTACTGTTATAACTTTCTTCTTTCTTGACATATTTGCCCATTCATTGATATATTTCTGACTCCTTTGCATTCAGACATTTTCAATGAGAGTTTTGTATCATCCTTATTTTTAATTTATTTATTTATTTTTGCTTTTTAGGGCCGCACCCGCAACATATGGAGGTTCCCAGGCCAGAGATTGTATTGGAGCTGCAGCTGCCAGCCTATACCACAGTCATAGCAATGCAGGATCCAAGCTGTGTTTGCGACCTACACCGCAGCTCATGGCAACGCCAGATCCTTAACCCACTGAGCGAGGCCAGGGATCAAACCCACAACTTCATAGTTCCTGGTCGGATTTGTTTCTGCTGTGCCATGATGGGAACTCCCCAGTCCCACATATTAACAGACTATCTACTATGTCCTTGGCGCAAAGGTGGGAGCTGGGGATATAACAGATTGAAAAAGACAGTCTTTCTCCCCTGGGGCTGGGAGTGACATATCTATAAACTACTGACTACACACAACCATTAATTTCTTAAATAAAGTGAAGAATCATATACCTGAGGAATAGGAAAGAGAGAGTAATTACTATTGTCTAAGAGTTCAGTAAAGAGAAGGTGAAGAAAGAAGTTACATTTGATCTGAAACCTAAGAAGGCTGGGGAGATATTTACGAGGTAGGAAAGGAGGATAAAGATGCTCCAGGTGCAGGGAAGAACAAGAGTGGAACCGTGGGAGCATAAATGTGTATGAAGTAGCTATAAGTTGGTGTGGGAATTTCCGCTGTGGTCAGTGGGTTAAGAACCCGGGTAGTGTCCATGAAGATGCGGGTTCGATCCCTGGCCTTGCTCAGTGGGTTAAGGATCCAGCATGGCTGCAAGGTTCGGCATAGGTCGAGGATGTGCCTTGGGCCTGGTGTTGCTGTGGCTGTGGGGCAGGCTGGCAGATGCAGCTCTGATTCAACCCCTAGCCTGGGAACTTCCATGTGCCACAGGTGTGGCCCTAAAAAGAAAAAATAAATAAAATAAAAAAATAAAAGTATAGTTGGTGTAAAAGATACTGCCAAAGCTAGAACCCCTGATGGAAAGAGCTGCAGGTGGAAAGGTGGACATTTTATCATCATGCCTATGGGAATTTTTCAGACCATCCAGGGGAGACGCGTGAGGGAGGGAACCCGCAGACCACCTCTTTCAGGGGTAGGATCAGCTGGATTGCTGACCTCCATGTAGCCCTAGACCCTTCAGTGGTCTCTATGTCCTCAGATCCTAGGAAGGGTGAGAAGACTAGAGAGAAGTACCACCCCCCCACACACTTTTACCCAGGAGCCTGGTTTTCAGGCAACTCATTTTCTCCCGGTTGTTAAGTCACAGAGGTCATGACCTTGGCGTTCCCTGGGGCTTAGAGGTTCCCAACTCCCTGCAGTGAAGATATCCATGTAAAACTGGGTAGAAATCAAGTGTTTGTCAATTGTGGGAGAGGACAGCTGAGTGAAAAAGACAGGACTCAAGTTCACCTTGACATGTAAGCTGGGATGAGCAGCTCTACCCGGCAGAGAAATTAATAAAGGTCCATGTTGGTGGGAAACAGTGACAGCTGGTCTCCAGCGAGCAGAGTGCTTAGGTTCAGGAAAAGGCTATGGCAGTAAGGCTCTTTATAAAGCATTTGAGGGACATTTCAGGCTTCTGAGCACTGGATGGTGAAACTGACTTTTTAGGAGGATTGTTCTGATAGATGGGACGCTTGGAGTCTGACTACGTATACATTTTCAACTCCTGGGTTCTTAGGAAGCCTTAGTATCTTTTTCAAGCTAAACGAACTCATTTGACACCTATCAGCCTCTTCTTCAAGACGGAAGGTTCTGGAGTTTTGAATAAGCATGGGAACAAGTTAAGGAAAAATGGTCTAAAGTCTGCAGTCAGTAGCTGAAATCAGCAGGCATTTTATCATCCCTGTGCCATGTGCAGTGGCTTTTCCCGAGTGTTTTTTTTTTTTAATCTATGTTTGCTTCAACATCAGGGGACAATCTGTTCAGCCTCCAGAAGGGATACCTTCAAAGAGTTTTCTTGGATAAAGTCCACTCGCGTGGTCATCTGTGACCTCATCTTACTGCTTCAGGGGCCCCAGTTGGGGACTTGATAGCCTGAGTTCCTGCTTGAATAGGAAGCAGAGAGGCCGTTCTTTTTCATGTCTCTCATGTTGAAACATATTAGAAACCATCATTAAATTTTTTCATTTTTTTTGGTCCTGCTTATTGTCAAGAGTGGTTAGAGACAGTCAACTGCTCATATTCTTTTCACAAACAAACCCAAAGCGGGAATTTGGGGAGATGCAGGGGTGGGGAGAATAGGGCTTTTCATTTTGCTGGCACCAGCGTTGGAACTGTAAGGAAAGAATAGAAACTCTGGTTCAGATTTTTCTAAACGGAACTGAGATCTTGATATTTCTACCAGCCACCATAATACTCACCTCACGGAAATGTTCACACTTCTCTTTCATAGGTCTCTCTTCAAATTCGAAACTGTTGGAATGGGTTCCATCTTCCTTCCTTCTATTCATTCTTAAGAGGAAGGCTCCCTGGCTGACTAGCGAAATCCCTTGGAGGAGAAGCCACGTGTCATGGTAACTTTCTCCTGCCTGGTGCAGCCAGATGGGGATGCAAATTCAATTCCCTCAGTTACCGAATTCACATCCTTCTCCTGCAGCACAAGGGCTGGTGCAGATTCAGCTTGAAGAGCAGCTGAGGGTGTGGGTGAAGGGGACGAGTGTGAGGGGACCAGGGGCAGATCTTTTGCTGCAGTCCCAGGAGGTGAGGCCATGCACGGGACTGGACCTGCTTCCAGAACTGGCCCCCTGCTGCCAGAAACAGCTCATTCCCTGAAGAGCCTCTGACTCATGCCTCTAATGGGACGATTATGGTTTCTTGGCTGCAAAGTTGTCCTTCTGAAATGTAGTGGGTTTTTTTTTCTTTCCTTTTGCAATTTGAATTCTGAGTCATCTGTATAGATTAATTCCCCTGCTTCATGCTCTCATGTTATTTTTGAAGCTTTCTTCACGATATCCTTCTGCCCAACTAGATTTTAAACGCTATGCATGCAAAGGACCGGATGTCTGCTCTATTCGGTACCGCATGCACAGTGTCTGGAATAATAAATAGAGCGTGGAGACACATGGTAATTATTTGTTGAATGAATGAATGATATGTTTTTTATATGCAGTCGTACCGAGCAAGAATGTTTTTTAAGAGGCATGAGACCTCCCAAAGCCATCGCAAATGGGCAGTCAAGGAACACGATTCAGAATTTCCTTAGGTTTTTAATGGAGGCACAATTCGACAAGCATGGTCATCTGGTTTCTATACTACAGTAGAGTACAAGTAAGTTGGAGGCATGGAGGTGAGGTGCTGCTGAAAAGAGGTGACTCTGATGGAAAAGAAAAGGGAGAGCTTACAGTGTGACAAAAGGCAGTCCTAATTTTACCAGCAGCATATGGAGATTCCCAGACTAGAGGTCCAATTGGAGCTACAGCTGCCGGCCTACGCCACAGCCACGGCAACATCAGGTCCGAGCCGCCTGTGATACCTACACCACAGCTCATGGCAACACTGGATCCTTAACCCACTGAGCAAGGCCAAGGATCGAACCTGCAACCTCATGGTTCCTAGTTGGATTCATTTCTGCTGTGCCACGACAGGAACTCGGTTTTATTTATTTATTTATTTTTTATATTGTTTTTATTTTTGAATTTTTTTAAGCATCACTTCTTGTCATTACTTTCCTCTTTAGACTTTTTCTTTTTTTGTTTTTTCAATTGAAGGAAATTTCCCAAACAAATTTGCACAGTCTCTTTAGGAGTTAGAAGATTCTCCTTCTGCTCAAAGGATGGCTGAGGTATGGCCATTGAGGAACACCTTGTCTTAACATTTTGAGAAGCAGAAATGGAATAGAATATGATTATTTTTATGCACATCAAAGAAAAGTGGTAGATTTTCTAAAGGATTCAAAGAAACAGAATTGATAACATAGATATCTCAGTGGCCCAGCATCATTTGGAAATAAACTAGTTCACGTCATAAACTTTCCAAATAACTAAAAATTCTCACCACCAACCCAGTTGTTATATTGGTATAATATAAGGATGTCAGTTCTTGTTACTATTTTGTTTTATTTGCTTCATCTGTTTCTTTTTGTTCACCTATTATCTGCTCATCTATATTTTATTTTTTGCTAAATCATCCTTTTTTTTTTTTTGCTTTTTACAGCCACACCTTTGGTATATGGAGGTTCCCAGGCTAGGGGTTTAATTGGAGCCGTAGCCGCCAGCCTACACCACAGCTACAGCAACGCCAGATCCGAGCTGTGTCTGTGAACTACACCACAGCTCCCAGCAATGCCAGATCCTTAACCCACTGAGTGAGGCCAGGGATCGAACTGACACTAGTCTGGTTTGTTACCACTGAGCCACAAGGGAAACTCCTGACACTTCACCTTTAAGTGTGTCAGCACTCAACTCTAAAAAAATAAGAATATCTTCCCTAATCACATTACCATTATTATACTAGCAAAATTAACTACAATTTCCTAATATCTTTTATCCATTCCATAATCTAATTTTCCCAGTTTTCACTCAAATACTAATTTTCTTCAATAATTTGTCTATTTTGAGGAATTTTTTTATTACATCTGTTTTGTTAAATTTATGATATTCAGATTGTATTATTTCCTTATGAGTTTTTTCATATCTGTAATGTCTCAAGCTAGAGGGTTATCAATTTTACTTTTTCAGAGGAGCAGCCTTTGTTATTATTGATTTTTCTTTTTTCAGCGTTACTAATTTATGCTCTTAATTTTAATGTTTTTTCCTTTCCTTTTTGGTTTTAATTTGTTCTTTTTGGGGGCCTAAAGTAAGAGCTATGTTCATTGACTTTAAAGCATTTTCTCTGGTATTTTTTTAATTTAACAACTAAGTGTGTACTTTTTTTCCAAGATGTTTTAGCTTCATCTGACAAATTTTTTTATTATTTATTTAGTCTTTTGTCATTTTAGGGCCGCACCTGTGGCATATGGAGGTTCCCAGGCTAAGGGCTGAACTGGAACTACAGCTGCCGACCTATGCCACAGCCACAGAAACGGCAGATCTTTAACCCACTGAGAAATTCCAGGGGTTGAACCCACATTCTCAAGGATCCTAGTGGGATTTGTTAATTGCTGAGTCATGATGGGGACTCCTCTAATTTCTATTGCGATTTATTGTTTTACCTATGGGTTTAGAAATATACTGTTAATTCCAAACATTTGGGTATTTTTTCAGGTTTACTGCTTTCTAATTATTTTGATTATGGTCACATACTACTCTGTATGATTTAACACAGTTCATTTTATTGAGATTTATTTTATGACCTGATATATGGTGTTTTTTTTCACTCCACATTCACTGAAAACAGTATATATTCAGCAATTCTATAGATATTTGCTAGAGCATGTGGGTTTGCAGTGTTTTCAGCTCACTATATCCTTACTAATTTTTTTTTAATTGTTCAATCAATACTTCTGTTTTACTCTGAAACAAAATGTATTTATCTGGTTGCTCATCACTAATTCTTTGACATTGATTATACCATTTCAAAATCCCTAACTTTTTGTTTTGATTTCTTACTTGCATAACTGGATTTTGCCATCAAGCAGTTTCTTTGAAAATGGGCCTTAAAGGAGTCTGAGATTTTTTATGTTTGCAATTTTCTAACTATGTTTTTTTTTTAATGATTTTTATTTCTTCCATTACGGTTGGTTTACAGTGTTCTATCAATTAACTATGGCTTTTATACTTAACAGCTTGTCTGAGTATTATCTTTAGACCTTTTCATTTCTTCAGATCTTGGTACACACAATTCCAAGGTCTGGCATTAAATTTTCTGTGGACAAGTCTGTGATCATCCTAAATTTTTGCCCTGATTGACTTTTTTCCTGTATAGATATTTTCATAGATTTATTTTTAACTTATATAATTTATTGTGATATATAGTATGTATATCTTTATTTCTGAAGTTTAACAGTTTAACCAAACTATGTATCAGTGTTATAATGTATCGGTTTTAACTGGTATATTCTATGCTTTTTGAAGTTTACAGACTGATCTTTCTTCATTTAAGGGGAATTTTATATGATTACACGTTTCTGAATACCATTGTTTTTCTTTCTTCAAGGAAATAAATATATTTATGTTGAACTGTCTTTATCCTCTATTATATTGGCTTCATTCACTTTATTTCTTTTGTTTTTCTTACATATTCACTCCTCTTATCTCAAGGTGTTCCTCTGTAGCCTTAATTTAAAATTCAGCCACATCTATTTTGTCCCTTTCTGGATCTAGATTAGTTTTTGTTATAAATGGTAAGGGCTTTTTTTTTGTGTGTGTTCTTAATATGCTTTTCTTGTTCTCCAACTCCTTTTCCATTGCCATGTTGCTTCATCACCTTGCCTTTGCACTCTTATTTTGTTGAAGTAATATTTTAATTAAAGTTTTCTATAGTACACATTCTAAGAGAATCTGCTCCTGTTTCTTGAGTTCTATCCCACTCCTAGCCCTTTATTTATTTTTTTCATGTTATATTCCTGTATCTTTTTTCACTGGAAATGTATATGGTCTATTTAATTTCTTTTGATCTTGTTACGTTTGGGAAGCTCTCGTCCAAACTTTTTTTTTTTTTTGGCTTTTTAGGGCCACATCCTCTGCATATGGAGGTTCCCAGGCTAGAGGTCAAATCGGGGCTGTAGCTGCTGGTCTACACTACAGCCACAGCAATGCATGATCAGAGCCACATCTGCAATGCACACCACAACTCATGGCAATGCCGGATCCTTAACCCACTGAGCAAGGCCAGGGATCAAACTTGTGTCCTCATAGATGCTAGTCAGATTCATTGACCGCTCAGCCACAACGGGAACTCCTAAACTTCTATTTTCTGTACTGTAGTGTGAGCCTTGACTCATTTCCCACTTAGTGCAGATGCCTTTAAGACCCCACCTCCTATTATCTCCATTCACCTCAGAACACCTGCAGCTGCAGACCTTTCCTGGCACTGACAGCTTCTCTTCTCAAGCACCTGCATTGCTCCCCTTTACTGCCTGAAGCCCTTTTTTGGTACCATGGGAGTTTACTTGATTGTGTGCAACCACACTCCAGAAGTATGAGTGGAATTATACTCTTGGGCGAAACCTTTCGCTGATAGATGATGAGAGTCAGTGAATAAGTGCTCATCAGGGAATATTAGCCATTGAGAATATACTTAATAAATGGACATGATAACTCAGCCATTAGAGATCTGCTGATCTCTGTCTCCGCACCATTGTGTTTGAACAATGGGTTCATGAAGAGCGTAGCAATGGTCAAGTATGGAGACTCTGTATGGGTCCAACAACATGAGTCTCTCTCAACGCTGATCTAGTCGTTGCCATTGAATAATGCCCAACATATTAACACAGAAACACTCCTGAGCACTTGGTTTGATACTGTCATTCAGAGAGACTAACAAGTTACCTCTGGCAAGTTGATTACATTGGATCCTTCCATGCTGTAAGAAAAGTAATTCTTCCTACCTGAAATTGATAAGTATTCTAAGTAGTATTCTAGTATTCTAAGTATTTCCATCTCTGCCACGGTATCTTGACCAGCACCACTAACTGAAGTAGAATTTCTGACTTACCATTAGAGGTTTCTGCCTAACGTTGCCTTGGATCAAGGGACCTGGTATTTAGTTTACCATAAGGATGTGTAACAATGGGCAATAGCCATAGCATACATTAGTCCTATGAAATATTGCATCACCTGGAAGCTACTGCGTGGTAAAAAGTTGGAATACCCTCTTAAATGTACAGATAAAGTTCCTGTTTGGAGAAAAGCACATTTAAAGGTAAAGATGTCTTATGTAGTGCTGTCTCCAATAGACTATAATATAGTGGTTTGTCTTTGTTGATTAAAATTCAGGGGTGGAACCAGTGGGTGGAAGTTGAGCTGATTTCTCTCACCCTCACTGTCCTAATTAGGAAATTTTTGTTTTCTCTTCCTAAAACTTTACAGTAACTTTACAGTCTTCAGAATGAGAGATCCTGGTCCCTGGTGGAGGGGGGCCGTGGGTGGAAATTCTACTAGCGGACACAATTAGGGTTCCACTGCAACTAGTTATGACTTTTGCTGGGCCATTTAAGGAACCTCATGTCAATAGATTATTGGGCTAAAAAAAGTTAATAGACTAGTGGGGGTAAACAACAATGAAAATCATGAGATTCTAATACAGGTTCATTTGTGCCATATTTAATTAATTAGTTAATTAATTAATTTATGCATTTTAGGACCACACCCATGGCATACGGAAGTTCCCAGGCTAGAGGTTGAATCAGAGCTACAGCTGCTGGCCTAGACCACAGGCACAGCAATGTGGGATCCAAGTCATGTCTGTGACCTACACCAGAGCTCATGGCAATGTCAGATCCCTGACCCACTGAGTGAGGCCAGGGATCAAACTAGCATCTTCATGGATAGATACTATTTGGATTCGTTCCCTCTGTATCACAACAGGAACTCCTGTACCATGTTTTAGATCCAACATATAAGTGATATTATAGAGTATTTGTACAGTATAGGATATAGACTATACTATAAATATAGCATATTATATAGTATTTGTATATTGTATAGTATAGTATTTGTATAGTATTAGTATAGTATTTGTCTTTCTCCTCTGACTTACTTCACTTAGTATGAGAATCTAGTTGCACCCATGTTGTTGCAAATAGCATTATTTCATTCTTTTTTATGGCCAAGTATTATTTCATTGTGTATATATACCACATGTTCTTAATCCAGTCATCTGTCAATGAACATTTAGGTTTTTTCCATGTCTTGGCTATTGTGAATAGTGCTGCTATGAACATATGGATGCATGCATCTTTTTGAATTATAGTTTTGGCTGAATGTTTATAAATAAATCTTCGTGACAGATTGACTTTTAAATCATTATATAATGTTCATCTTTGTCTCTTGTAACAATTTTGATTTAAAGTCTACTTTGTCAGGGAGTTCCCGTCTTGACTCAGTGGTTAACGGATCCGACTAGGAACCATGAGGTTGCGGGTTCGATCCCTGGCCTTGCTCAGTGGGTTAAGGATCTGGCGTTGCCGTTAGCTGTGGTGTAGGTCACAGACGTGGCTCGGATCCCGCATTGCTATGGCTGTAGCAAGGGCCGGCAGCTACAGTGCCTGTTAGACCCCTAGCCTGGGAACCTCCATATGCCGTGGGTGCAGCCAAAAAGACAAAAAAAAAAAAAAAAGTCTACTTTGTCTGATGTAAGAGTAGCCACCCAGCTCTCTTTTGGGTACTGTTTGCATTGAATACCTGTTTTCGCCCTTTTGTTTTCAACTTCTTTGCATCTTTGCACTGAAAAATGAGTCTCTTGTAGGGAGAGTATTGTTGTCATGTTATTTTGTCCATTCTTCCAATCTCTGCCTTTTGATTAGAGAGTTTAATCCATTTACATTTAATGTAATTACTGATAAGGAAGGGTTTACTTCTGCCATTTTACTACTTGTTTTCTATGTGTCTAATTCCTTTTTTTGTTCCTTCTTTCCTCTATTGCTGCCTATTTTTGTGTTAAGTTGATTTTTTTTGGTAGTGAACTGTTTTGATTCCTTTCTCATTTCTTTTATGTGTATCTTTTTTTTCTTTTTTTAGGGCCACACTCGTAGCATATGGAGGTTCTCAGGCTAGGGTTCAAACTGGAGCTGTAGCCTCCGGCCTTCGCCACAGCCACAGCAATGCAGGATCCGAGCTTTGTCTGCAACCTACACCACAGCTCATGGCAATGTCGGATCCTTAACCCACTGAGCAAGGCCAGGGATTGAACTTATGTCCTCATGGATGCTAGTTAGATTCGTTAACCACTGAGTCGTAATGGGAACTCCTTTTTTGTGTATATTTTAAAGCAATTTTCTTTATGATTACCATGGTGTGTACATTTTAACATCCTAAATTTATAACCATATACTTTGAGATGATACCAGCTTAACTTCAATACCACTTAGAAATTCTGCTTCTAAAAAGCTCCACTCCTCCTCTCCTTTATGATGCTATTGTCTGATTTTTTTTTTCCTAAGAAACAATAACTTTCAGAAACCAACATAACAATAGGGAACATGTGGCCACTAGTAAGTGACAAAAATAGCCAGTGTTGGAATCTTATTTCTGCATTTGTATAGCACTTGGGCATGCTGCTTTGACTCTCTCTGTACTTGTCTCAAATTTGTCTTCTAGAGTTTTCTTGAGATTATTGCAGCTCAGTTGCTGCCCTTTTATCTCACTATTGGCTCCCTATGCATTTGATATTTTCCACAAAGTGTTCCAGACCTGGGACACTGTTTTATATTTCTGTCCCATGATCCTGGACCAGCTTCTTGGCTCCAGACATAGGTTCCTGGGAGTTGAGGTCATGCTGGTTTATGGGACACTGTCCTCCATCTTCAGTTTGTATTTGAGTGAAGACAGTCAAACTTCCAGTTTATAAGATTAATTAATTATGAGGAGGTAAGATACAGCATAATGATTATAGTTAGCAATACTACATTGGTTATTTGAATGTGGCTAGAGAGCAGATTTAAATGCTCTCATCAAAAGAAAAAACTGCAACTGTGTGAGGTGACCAATGTTAACTAAGATCATTATGGTAATCACTTTGTATATACACATTTATCAAACCAAAATGTTATGCTCTTAAACTTAGATAATATTGTATATCAATTATCTCTCAATAAAAATGGAAAAATAAATTAACAAAAGAAAAGGCCAGCTGATGTTCTTCTGATCTGGTTTACTCAGGGAGCAGCAGCAGAAGTCTGGCGGTGTGATTTGGACACTGTCCCTCACAGGTCACAGGGGAAAACCCCTCCCACAGTGATATCTGTAAAGAAAGACACTCATTTTTAGCTCAGACTAGCTACAGTGGATTCTGTGGTGTGCAACTAAGAATGCTTTTTAAAATATTTTTTTTAGGAATTCCTGTCGTGGCTTAGTGGTTAACGAATCCGACTAGGAACCATGAGGTTGCGGGTTCAATCCCTGGCCTTGCTCAGTGGGTTAAGGATCCGGCATTGCCTGAGCTGTGGTGTAGGTTGCAGACGCGGGTCGGATCCCGCGTTGCTGTGGCTGTGGTGAAGGCCGGCGGCTACAGCTCCTGTTAGACCCCTAGCCTGGGAACCTCCATATGCTGCGGGTGCAGCCCTAGATAAGGCGAAGAGACAAAAAAAGGAAAAAAAAATTTAAAATTATTTTTATTAGAGTATGATTGATTTACAGTGTTGTGTCAATTTCTGCTGTACAGCATAGTGACCCAGTCATAAAAATATATATACACTCTTTTTCTCATATTATCCCCCATCATGGTCTAGCCCAAGAGACCTGATATAGTTCTTTGTGCTGTATAGCAGGACTTCATTGCTTATCCATCTGAATATAATAGTTTGCAGTTACCAACCCCAAACTCCCAGTCCATCCCACTCCCTCCCCTCTTTCAAGAATGTTGACTCATAGAACCTCCATGATGCTGAATGAGTGAGGTTTTGCTTTATATTTGGCTTATTTTATTACAAGGAATTAAGACCAGACACACTGAAGCAATAATGATAAATGTTAAGACAAACTGTGTAGGATCAAGTCCTGAGTACTGCATGGAATATTCAAAATAAGAATTTCTTTCTTTCTACTAAAAGTCTGAAAACTCAGAGGCGGTCTGATCTCTGTACGCAGAAAGGAGTTTTTTGGACAGAGGACCAAGAGAAATTTTCTTATTAAATCATTCCTGCCCTTACAATTTTGGCTCCTTGAAGTTCAGATTGATTGTTTCATTTGTCAGTAGGTGCCAAGAATGGTACACAAAAGGTAAAATGCAGTAAAAACAAATTAAAGTAGAATGGCTCTCATCAGTGAATGACTTTTATTTTCTGCTGAATTCTTACTGATTTCCTAAGACCTCAGGGTTCCAGAGAGCAGCCAGAGTGGATTTTATTAAATCCTTTACTTAAAGCTGGAAAACCAAAGTGCAATCTTCTTATTTTGCAGATGCAGAAACACAGTCAGGGAAGTAAAGGGACTGGCGAGGGGTTTCACAATTCATTCAAGGCCAAAGGCAAGCAGAAAGTGACACCTCCAAACATGACTGTGGGAATTCAGGACATGCCACCCCCAAATATGCCACTTTGGTATATTGATTATGTTGAGCCGGAGGCTTCTGAAAAACAGTGAATGTAGGAAGAGGCTTTCCCCAATCTCCCCTTATCTTCCAGAAGCCAGATCCTCCAAAAGGAACTCAGTGGCCATCAATCCCCTCCCACGGCATTTCCATCAACCAGAGGAAGAGTGCCTGTCATCACAGGAAAGGACCCTTAAAGTTGAAATGATTCCTAGAGACACGTTGTCACAAACTCTCATAGCTCTCATCTATTCTTTTCTAAAGGCCCATTCATCTTTTACCCAAATCATTGACTCTTGCCTGAGAGGCCCACATCCCTCTCCCTGTCAAGACAGTACTTTATCCTGAGTTCTAAAGCCACCTCTTTGAGTTACTCATTTTCCCCAGCTGTCTCCTGTGAGTACACGAGTATACAAGTCAATAAACTTCCATTTGTTTTTCTCTTGTTCATCTGTCCTTTATCACCAAGATCTCAGCTAGGAGCCGGAAAGAGTAGAGGGATTTTCCCTCCCCTACAAGGCAGATCTAGGTTAGAAAACCCCGGGTGCCCCATCCTTTCCACAGATGCATCTTCTGGCCTAGGAGACACAAGTGCTGTCCTGTCCAGCACTGGCGGCCTTTACCCACGGTTAAGCCCTTCTGCCTGCGGCTCCCAAATGAGGAGTTTTACTGACGAAGCAGGGTGACAAAGAGATGGAATTTAAAATGGCCTTTGCCCTCAGGAGGGAGGAAAATGTTCTGCCCCGGGCTTCAGGTTTTCTGCCTGGAAGTGGTCCTCACGTTGCAGGAAGTTACTGTCCCTTCCTCGCTTCTCCCCCAAACTGCAGATTCTATTTCTTTCCTGGGGGCCTTTCAGTCTCTGCTTAATGAGACCGGTGGTTGCTGAGTGTTTGATTGACGCTGGGTACGTACAGCTCGTATTCATCTTCCTGAGAAAGGGCATTGCACAAGAAAGGATTGCCAATGGCAACCGTGGTGGCATTTCTGAGAGCCCCAGCAGCATTCCCAGCAGCTCCGTTCCCCGCCCCCGTGGAAGGAAATGCCACTGGCTCACCAGCGGATGGAGGGAGGCCTGACTTCTACAGTAATTAAAATATTCCTATGCAGGGAGACTTCGAGTTCTTTTCCTGTCCCCCTGCGGACCTCATTACTTTTTGCCCACATGCAGCTCTTCTGATTTCCAGGACACCTAAGCCAAGTCCAGGCTGGAGGGAAATACTTTTGGAATCAAATCAAATCAGTTGCAAATGAGTTACAACATCTCAATCGCCTTAATAGATCAAACAAAAACTTCCCTGTGTGTTCCAGCCGCCTGGACTGAGCCCCTCCGTAGTAAAGGCCCCCAGCTACAAAAAACGCAAACCTTTGGCCTGCCTATAGCAAGGTCCAAGCAATGCCCTTGGGGACTTAGCCAGGACGCAGGGACTTGGAATGGAGTTTGCTGAGCGTGTGGCCCGGCCAGGATGGTGTAACTAGCTAGCAAGCTAGCTGGAACACGCTCTTCTGCTTCAGGGCCAGAGAACAGCTATGTCAGGCCAGGAGTAAAGAAAATGGATCTCACTTTGTACTCGGCGTATTGCCTGGGGAGACGGCGGGCAAGTGAAGCAGTTTTTTGTGTTGGTAGCGCTTTGGTAGCTCCGACAAGGCTCTGCCCTTGCCCTCCCCTTCCTCCATTCCAGCTTAACCTCCCTGTTTCTCCTCTTCAGGATAAATGTGCACACCGCAGGCACGGGTCTCCTTGTTCCGTGTGGATCTTGTTTTAATGTAACTGGATGAGTCCAAACCTGAAATCCGCTGCGGCTCAGCAGGTTAAGAACCCGACATAGTGTCCGTGAGGTTGCGGGTTCCATCCCTGGCCCGGCTCAGTGGGTTAAGGATCTGATGTTGCCGCAGATGTGGCTTGGATCCCGCATTGCTGTGGCTGTAGCGTAGGCCCGCAGCTGCCGCTCCAATTAGACCCCTAGCCTGGGAATTTCCATATGCCGCGCGTGCGGCCCTAAAAAGAGAAAATAAATAAAAAGAAAATATAAAAGTGCACAGCTCTTAAAAAAAAAGGTAGATTGAGTTGAGATTTTTGAGAACAACCCTTGAAATTGAAAAACAAAATGTTTATTGGTAGCTGGTTTATCAACTGACATAAAATAACTTGCATGTATTTAAAGTCTAGGCATATGTATAAGCCCATGGAATCATCACTACAATCAAGATAGAGAGTATATTCATCACCTCCGAAAGTTTCTTCTCGCTCTTTTGTAATTCATCCCTCTCCTTTCCTCCCGCCAACCCCTGGCGCCACTCACCTCACTCCCCAGACAACCGCGGATCTGCTTTCTCTCATAAGAGATTTTTGCCTTCTAGAAATGTGTATAAATCATACATATCTACTATTTTTCGGTCAGGCTTCTTTCACTCAGAATAATTATTTTGAGATTCATCTGGGTTCAGATGATGGTCTATGCTCTGTAAGTGACTGGAAATAATGTGCATTCTCTTGTGGAGAGAGTTCTGGAAATATCAGTTAGGTCCAGTTGATAGATAAGTGTTATTCAAGAGATCTATCTTTTATCTTGATTTTCTGTTTCCTTTTCCTATCAATTATTGAGAGGTATAGACACTGTCATCGGCAGATATGACTACAGATTTGGTAAATTTTTCCTGAAGTCCTATTGTTTTGCGCTTCATGCACTTTTGAAGCTCTGTTGTCAGGTACAGACATGTTTGGAATTGTCACATCCTCTAGGAGAACTGCCTTCTCTGTTATTATGCAACAAGCTTCCCAGCCTTGGTGATGGTCTTTACTCTGAAACCATTGGATATTCAAATAGCCACACGTGAGCTTTACTTTGATTAGCTTCCTATTGCTGCTGTAACAAATGACCACAAACCTGTTGGATTAAGACAATACAATTTTACCTCTCAGTCCTGGAGGCTGGAAGTTTGAAATCAGAGCGCTGGGGTGGTTGGGTGAAGGCCCTCTTCCCATTTGCAGACTTCTCGTTGTCTCCTCACACAGGGAAAGCTGATGGGGATTCTCGGAGCTCCTGTGATAAGAGCACTAAGCCCATTCATAAGGGCACTTGCCTTGTAACTTGATCACCTCCCAAAGGCTCCACGTCGCTATACCACCAATTTGGATTGGCAGGATTTCAACATAGGAACTTGGAGGGAATAACTTCAGACCAGAGCATGCCCTTCTTTTGGATTAAGTACATTAAAAATATATATATATTTTTTTAATTAGGGTATAGTTGATTTACAGTGTTGTTTCAATTTCTGCTGCACAGCATAGTGAGCCAGGTTGGTAGATGCAAACTATCACATTTGGATTAAGTATCTTTTTGATGATTCTATTTTAGTTCTAGTTTTAGGTAATTAGAACTCTGTTGTATTTTGTCGTGGTCACTTATCACAGTATATATTCTCATGCCTGGCCCACACATGAAATGGGTCTCGGGCCAGGGATCAACACTGTAACAGAGTAGTAAGTCAAGTCATAGCAGTGACAACCCTGGATCCTTAACCCACTCATCCACCAGGGAACTCCAACGTTCATGTGATATTACACCACTTCATATCAGTATTGGAATATTTTCATTTTTTCCTTCTAATCTTTGTGCTGTTATTGTTCTATGGTTTACTTTTATATGCAATATAAACATCACAACACATTTTTTTCTTTAAATTCAGTTTTCACTCAAAGAGACTTAAATAATAAGGAAAACATGTATTTATATTTCCATAGTTAACACCCCCTGGTGTTCTTCATTTCCGTGTGTATATTGAAATTTCCATCTCGTAAAATTTTCCACCTGCTTGAAATATTTCACTTGATATTTCTTATAGTGAAGGCCTGCTGGTATTGTATTCTTTAAGCTTTTTTAAATCTGAAAATAATCTTTATTTTACATTTTTAAAAAAGATATTTTTGCTGGGTATGGAATTCTATTTCAATATTTTGAATATGTTGCTCTAGATCCTTTTGACTTGCATGCTTTTCACTAGAAGACTGCTATAATTCTTATCTTTGTTTTTTTGTACATAATGACCTCATTAATAAGCCACAAAAGTCATACAATGGCTTTCCTACATGTTTTTAAGACTTTCTCTTTATCATTAGTTTTATGTAGTCTCATTATGATGTGAGTTAGCTATCTTCATGTTTCTCATACATGAATTTTTTTTTTTTTTGGTCATTTTAGGGCCACACCCACAGCATATGGCGTTTCCCAGGCTAGGGTTAGAATCCGGAGCTGTAGCTGCCAACCTACACAGCCACAGCAATGCCAGATCCGAGTCGTGTCTGTGACCTACACCACAGCTCACGGCAACGTTGGATCCTTAACCCACTGAGTGAGGCCAGGGATTGAACCCAAGACCTGTGGATACTAGTTAGTTTCGTTACCACTGAGTCACTATGGGAATTCCTCTTATATTTGGATTTTGTTGAATTTCTTCAATCTGTGAGCTTACAGATTGAAGATCACATTTTCATTACATTTCTGACCATTATTTTTAATACAATAAATTATCATTACTTCCTCTTCCTACCTCAGGAACTCTAATTACACATATATTAGGCCACTTGAGGTTGTCCCACATCTCACTAATGCTTTGTTCATCCTTTTCCAGTCTTTTTTGCTTTTTCTTGTATAGAATCATCTTGAATATTTTCTACCATAGTGTCATTAAGTTGACTAATGTGACAGTATGATCATTTCGGATCTTGCTTTAAGATTTGTGAGACAGGACTAGAACTGCTTTTAGTCTAGGACTAATTTCCCCCCATTACTAAAGTAAAACTTTTTTGAGTATATACTACCTGAGAACCATGAACTATGAGGTTTTCTCCTCTGAGTTACCCAATTTTCATGTTTCTGCATGTCTTATGAGCAAAGAACTAACTGACCTTTGTTTTTGACTAACTTCTCAAATGTCTACATAGCAAACAGCTTGGAAGATGGGGATAGAATTTACTTCTAGAGCAGAAGACAAGTTTGTTTGATTACAGTCCGATATAAAAAAGATTTCCCCCCCGGAGCCAAGGCTAGGGAGGTTTGCTCACTGGTCGTTATAAAAGATTCAGGTTACCTATATTTTCCTGTAAAGCAATCCGCTGCATGTGGGACTTCGGGCTCGGGGACCTGGCCTCAAGTAATCTGTTGTTTCTGCTCTTCGCTGCGCCACGAGTAAGAAAGTCCTTTGTTTCTGACCCAGGAATCTTGTGTCTTCTGCCAACAGTCACGAAACGGCAGCAGGCTACCTTTCTTGCCTGCAAGGAGGGTAAAATATCAGGTCCTTCACAGCTTTGGACAGTAAAACAGGATACATTTACCTAAGCTGCAGGCATTTTGACTGCGCTTCCTTATTCCGACAAGGAATAAGGAATTTCTTCCCAAATTTATGAAAATGGCAGAGATGGAGGGCGGGGCAGACGTGGGAGGTCTCACACTGAATGGCAACTGTGACATGACTGTGTTCCTCGGTTTCCGAGGAAGTAAAGCAACACACCAACACCAGGTGGTGTCACTGAACTATATTTAGAAGGGATTTGGGGGACATTCAATCCGGAGAAGCCAAGATATAGCCAGGCAAGAGAGCCACATCCAACTATTTAAAGAGCTTTGAAACGAAAGGTAGAAATACGTGGTGGAGGGGACTTGAAAGCCCTAATCATCTTTCTGGTCCCACGTGGGTGCTGCACAGACAGTCAGAAGGGATCCACAGGTAGTGGGAAAGAAAATTCTGCCAAGGAAAAGCCTCATGTTCATATCATCAACGGTCATTTTGCCTTGGATTAGAAAACCAAAAATGCAGGTGTACAAAAGGCACAATCCCCCAACTTGCATAGGGCCAAAGAGGGGATTTAGGAGTTTTCATGGCGCCCTGTACATAACTCCTCTGGCCTTCCCATGGTAGCACTCCTCAACCAATGACTGATGAAAGGTGTTATATAAATACTTCAGCTCCCTCGCCCCTGGGTTATGGTAACTTCCAGGTGTGTGTTCTGACTCCTTGTTTCCAAATGGGTCTGTACTTCAGTTATTCACAGTAGAAATGGCTCTATCATGCACTGTTCATTTGCTGCCGTCTCCTCTTTCCTTCTCTTCTTCCAAGGTTTGGGGGTCACCTTCGAACTCTTTATACTTGAATTCTTTTTTTTTTTCTTGTTAAGGCTGCACCTGTGGCATATGGAGGTTCTCAGGCCAGGGGCCGAATCGGAGCTGCAGCTGCCGGCCTATACCACCGCCACAGCAATGCTAGATCTGAGCCTCATCTGCAACCTATGCTGCAGCTTGCAGCAACGTCCGATCCTTACCCCACTGAGTGAGTCCAGGGAATTGAACCCACATCCTCCTGGAGACTAGTCAGGTTCTTAACCCGCTGAACCACAATGGGAACACCCCATGCTTGAATTCTTATATCAGGATATGCAAACGAACTACACAGGTAATGGGAAGGAGCTAGAGGCATGATGTCCCATTAAAATCAGAGCATCCAAGGAGTTCCCGTGGTGGCTTAGTGGTTAATGAATCCAACTAGGAACAATAAGGTTGTGGGTTCGATCCCTGGCCTCGCTCAGTGGGTTGAGGAGTTGGCATTGCCATGAGCTGTGGTGTAGGTCACAGATGCGGTTTGGATCCCACGTTGCTGTGGCTGTGGCATAGGCCGGTGGCTACAGCTCCGATTAGACCCCTAGCCTGGGAACCTCCATATGCCGCGAGTGCAGTCCTAGAAAAGGCAAAAAGACCAAAAAAAAAAAAAAATCTGAGCTTCTGAAAGAAAGCTGAGAATCCCCTCAGTGAAGCTCTGGAGCGAAACTGTAATGCAGTTATTGGCAAGAAGAATGGATTTTTCAAATGTTCCTTAGGATGGGGATATGAGACTTGGGAAGGAGAAAAATGCCCTGAAAATCATGGTGTAATGCTTGCCTAGGAACGTAAAACAGATGTCTCTAAAACCGTATCAGTGAGCCTGGGAGCCCAGAGGGCCTTGATGCTTTATTTGCTGGCAAGCCAGCTCAGATTTGCCAGGGCTCCAGAGGTTACCATAGTATTTGTAAACAAAACTCTGTGGTCAGCAGGCTCCCAGTGGTTCAACAATGCTAAGGGGAGTTTAGGGGCGGCAGGGGACTCTTGCTGGGAAAATCTTGGAAAATGATATCGTGAAAAGGTCACAGAACACAAGGCAATGGAAATGACTGCCTTGGGCTGGGATCAGTCACTCCCCTGACTCAGTTCCCCCCCTCCCTCTGCTTCCAGCACCCCCTCCCCTGCAGATGTTTCACTGCTCCTCCATAAAGACCGGAGGGACGTGGAAAGCATGTAAGAAAATGTCCCAGGTGCCACAGGGACGTGGCCAGAGGGCTTCCCTCCTTTGGGTTCTCTGAAAATCAAGATCATCAAGCCTTCTCCCGAGGGGTTCAGAACTGCCTGATCGCCTCTCTCCTCTCAAAGATATTGATTCCGCAAACAGCTCTTGCACCCCTATACAAGGTCGAGCTTGGTACCAGATCCTGAGGATTATAAAGATGATTAAGATACAGCTCTTGTGCTCAGGAGTTCACTGTCCAGGGGCCATGGTAGGAACCACAGCAGCACTGGGCCCAGCAGAGGAGGCCAGCGGAGGAGAGAGTGGGGAACTGGGGGTGCTGGGTCCCCCTAGAAGGGCAGGATGGGCTAATGAGACTAGTATTTCTTGAGCATTTACTGTGTTGCAGGCACCATTCTAAGTACGCACAGGTATTAACTAATAAATAAACGCACGAGACAAGTACTATGACTATCCCCAGAGGGACAAACTGAGAAGTGAGGTAACTTGCCTAAGGTCACACCATCAGGATTCAGTGCCTCAGAGCCTAGTATGAATGACCGCGTGCTTCTGGTGACCATTTTCCTGCAGGCTGCTCCAGAACTAAGAATATGAAAAATAGGTGTGGATTAGTGATCTTTAACACGTCTTATAGGTGCTCCAGGAGGGTGCAGAGTCCCAAATAGGAGACTAGAATCCAGGGTTTCCCAGGGAGAAGCATCTAGAGACATGAGAGTCCTAGTAAACAAAATGACCGCCAAGTTCCTGTTTCAGGTAACTGTGCTTCTAGAACCTGTTTAGAAATCTTTCTCCCATTGGGATGGAAATGCTATAAAATGGAGTTGTGATGATTTTTTACACCTATAATTGTAATAAAATTTATTAAGTAATGGGCAAAGAAAAAAATATCCGATACAGGAAAAAAAAAAAAAAGAAATCTTCCTCCTAAAGACAGCAGCTGGGGTTCAGGCAGGCACCTGAGGTTGATGCATTAAAATGCAAATGAGACAGGATCCTAAGAGTTTAAAGAGCCCTGTGTTTAGTCCACCTGGCTTCTCAGAGCCAGATCCTGGTCTTTATCGTGCAAACGGAGAGATGTGAGGATTTGGGAGCAGAAGAGTCTTAGACAGGACCTGGCTTGCTAGGGCTGGCCTGAGGCAGAGCTGGGAAGAAGACATTTTGTAGCAAGAAAAATGCCTAGAAAGGATGAGCATGTATTTAATCCAGAGCTAGCACTCTGACGATGGAGAGACTGGGTGACTCCAGGCCAGAGGAGCCTTGATAAGAGCAAGTAAAAAATACTGCAGAAAAAATGGGGAGTTCTCATCGTGGCTCAGCGGTAATGAACCCAAGTAGGAGCCATGAGGATGCGGGTTCGATCCCTAGCCTCGCTCAGTGGGTTAAGGATCCAGGCTTGCAGGTATAGGTCACAGACACGGCTCAGATCTGACATTGCTGGGAGTTCCCGCTGTGGCTCAGTGGTTAACGAATCCCACTAAGAACCATGAGGTTGTGGGTTCGATCCCTGGCCTTGCTCAGTGGGTTAAGGATCTGGCATTGCCGTGAGCTGTGGTGTAGGCTGCAGACGCGGCTCGGATCCCGCATTGCTGTGGCTGTGGTGTAGGCCAGCAGCTACAGCTCCTGTTAGACCCCTAGCCTGGGAACCTCCATATGCCGCGGGTGCGGCTCTAGATAAAGGCAAAAAGACAAAAAAAAAAAAAAAGATCTGACATTGCCGTGGCTGTGGTATAGGCCGGCACTGTAACTCTAAATCAACCCTTAGCCTGGGAACTTCCATATGCTGTGGGTTTAAAAAAATCAAGAAAAAAATGGGCTTCCAGCAGGTCATGGTGAGGACTGTGACTTGGAGGTCTTAGATTTCAACAAGAAGACCTGGGTCGGGGTGAGAAAGTGTCTTCTCCTTCAGGACCAAGTTGGAGCTAAAGAAATGACCTCCGCCTTGGCCGGAGGCAGGGAAGTCAGCTGTGGTGGCCGGTGGGACAGTAGCCTTGAGGGTCAGGACTTGCTGGAGGGGCTGTGACAAGGCAGAAAGCAGGAAGATGGGGAGCGCCCCAGATGGGCCTGTTTAAAGCGTTCTTTTTTTTTTTTTTCTGCCTTTTGTCATTTTAGGGCTGTACCCATGGCATGCGGAGGTTCCCAGGCTAGAGGTCTAATCGGAGCTGTAGCCGCCGGCCTACACCTCAGCCACAGCAACGCAGGATCTGAGCCACATCTGCAACCTACACCACAGCTCAGGCAATGCCGGATCCTTAACCCACTGAGCAAGGCCAGGGATCGAACCCGCAACCTCATGGTTCCTAGTCGGATTCGTTAACCACTGCGCCACGACAGGAACTCCCTAAAGCATTCTGGAAACTGAAGCCAAGCTACCCAATAATGACAACAGCCTTCAACCCTCCTCATACTGCAGCCATTTGTTTGGGATCTTGAGCTCACAGTGTGTGCTGCGCTTAAAAAGGCCAGATCCAGAGGAGGGAGGAAGAGAGGAAAATTAAATCAACGTGCTCAGCAAGGGAGAATCCCTTCTGACCACCTTCCTTCCCTCCTTTCATTAATAAAAAAAACAGTAGGAGCTCCTCTTGTGGCTCAGCAGGTTAAGACCTGATTAGTCTCCATGAGGATGCGGGTTCGATCTCTGGTCTTGCTCAGTGGGTTAAGGATCTGGGTTTGCCACAGATGTTGACTGCAGCTCCCGGGAACTTCCATATGCCCCAGGTGTGGCCCTAAAAGCAAAAGAAAATTACCAAAAAAAAAAAAGTAGTAAATACGTAGAATTTAAAGGGTCAAAGACATCTACACAATTTGTTAGAAAAACAGTAAATTGGATAACATGACTGTCCTGCAAGGGGCTTTGGGGGGCTTTAGACTTTCACCCAATTCTGTAGATTTTAGCTACTCTGTTCAGCTCCTTCTTCTAGAGGTGCCTTTTGTTATTAATTTCTAAACCTTTTGAGAATTTCTTGGTGCAAATCAAACTGGTTCTCAACTTTCTGGCTTACGGCATACATTCATATATTTTCTACTTTCTGCAGTTTTTGTCCGAGTGCCTCCTCTTATGGACCCCCAGACTTCTAGATTTATGTCCTAAGAAAATCATCTCTTTATTGGCATTTTTAGTAGTGTTTTGGGAAGGAAACAAAGTAGATGGCCATGTTCAGTCTGCAGATTTTATCAGAAGTCGCCTCTCTTCATTTTTAAAAAAAATTCTCTTTAGTGGGAGACTCTGACAAATTAATAGTAGGAACCAATATACGTGGAATGTGTGCTGAGTTGAAAGCCTCTTCAATTGGTCAGTCAGCCTGTCAGTCACTCTGCCCATCAAGGTCTTAGGAAGGACCAGCCCCCACGTTCAGGGATTCCTCATCCAAGTTAGTCACAACGCTTTTAGCTGCTTTTGCTGCCAAGACTCGGAACAGCTCAGGACTGTCTCCTCTCAAAATCAGTCAGTCCTCGGAACCACTTTGCTGTACACCGGAAACTAACACCACATTGTAAATCAACTATACTTCAAAAACCAAACCAAACCAAGGTTCTGGGTTAATTCATTTTTCTTACAGCCTCATTGGCTGCATATGGAAGTTCCTGGACCAGGGGTCGAACTGGAGCTGCAGCTGCAACCCATGCCACAGCCTGCAGCAACACTGGGTCCTCAACACACTGAGCAAAGCCAAGGATCAAACCCACACCCTCACAGAGGCTATGTCAGGTTCTTGACCCACTAAGCCATAATGGGGACTTCGTTTCTTGGTTAATTCTTATACATGTTAAACATTTGAGAAATTGGGGCAGTGTTTCACAACATCCGATGATAAGATTCATCTACTTTCTAGGCCTGTTCCCCTAAGATTTGATTTAGGGTGTCGGCGATGGAGTGTGGGAACTTGTATTTTCAGCAGGTGCCCCAGGAGATGTAGGTCATTAGGCAAGTCGGAGAACCTCTGTCCTAGGCTAAGGGGCCTGTGAGTTCTGCAAGCCTGGCCCGGGGCTTTTCTGCCTGGTTTCCCTCAGAATCAGCTCAGGAGTTTAAAGTATGTACACCCAGTCCACTTCTGACGACTTCGCTTGAGTTGGTTCTGATCCAGATTATTCCAGTTATTCCTCCGACACCTGGGCCGGCAGCACCACCTGCACCCTCCTTCAGGCTGATCTGATTCCCATGGACTGGAGAGGATAGTTTTGACAGCAGAGCAGGAAGTGTTTGAAAGGAACCTCTCTTCTCTTCCGGACCAGGAATGCACTTGAGAAACAACGAGGGCAGTTTCTCATCGATTCACAATTGCCACAGCACTTTTGTGGGCTTGATCTTATTTGATTGTCACAACGCAGGGTCGTGATGTAGATGTTTTCATACCGCCCTTTTATGGAAGAGGCGCTGGAGGCTCAGAGAGGTTCAGGAGCCTGTCCAAGGTCACACAGCCTGTCAGCAGCTATGTGTGGGAGCAGCTCTTTGACTCTGGTCTCATTTAAACAAGGAGATGTATGCAAAAAAAAAAAAATTAGTTAAGAAGTATTTGCTTATGGGATTGGAGTATCACTGTCATCTTTGGGTGAAAAGCTAGGGCTTAGAGAAAGAAGAGGAGGAAAGAGTTTTTTTTTTGTCTTTTTGCCGTTATCTATAGCCGCACCCGCGGCATATGGAGGTTCCCAGGCTAGGGGTCTAACAGGAGCTGTAGCCGCCGGCCTACACCACAGCCACAGCCACAGCCACAGCAAATGCTGGATCCGAGCTGCATCTGCAACCTACACCACGGCACATGGCAACGCTGGATCATTAACCCACTGAGCGGGGTCCGGGATCGAACCCACAATCTCATGGCTCCTAAGTCGGATTCGTTAACCACTGAGCCACAACGGGAACTCTGAGGAGGAAACTGTTCTGATGCTAACGTGCTCGCTTTTATTGGTTTCTGCTGCTGCTGGAAGCCCCGGCTGGGATGCCTCCTTTGAAGTCTCCAGAATGAATGTGACCTAAGCCCACCGTGAACATGACCTAGACACTTGGCCGCTGCAGGACAGAGGCCCCATTCCACAGCCCTTGACTGAGGATAGGGGAGTCGGGGCCACACAGCACATTTTTCCTTTGGGTGAAGCCTGCTGGCTTTTTTGGGATTGGTCCGTGACGTCATTGGTACCAGTGCCAGTGGCCAAGTGACCCCACCCGCCCAGACCCTAACAGCAGTGACATAGTAACCACCGGCATTTCGCAGCTTCTCCGATGCTCCAGGAAGAGCTCCTGGAGCTCCGTTCTCCAAGGCTGCTCACCGAACCAGTGTTTGATGAGAACTGATTGCACAGCAACGGGTACTCTGAGCGAGGCCCCTGCTAGAGCCTAACTGACGTGGTCCCAGGGACAAGGAGACCCTCTAAGCCACATGAGTGGGACTGGGTCACACTGCTCCTGCCTTGCCCTCTCCTTCACAGGAGAATAACCACATCCGTCCCAGCCAGGTGCAGAGGAGTGTGGTGGGGGCCTCGGGACCCTTCCCCAGGCCCGTGCCTGCATCCCCGTGCAGTGGGTTTGCTGGCATCACGAAGGGAAAACAAGAGGAAGGGCGGAAGTGTGAGTAGGAGCCAGGGCGCGGGGGTGGGGGTGGGGGACCCAAACGTGGCTGGCTCCCTGGAAGGGTCGATCGTATCGGCCTGCATTTCTTTGGCTGCCAACTTATTTGGATCCAGAGATGGCACGGAATTGCTGGTGCCAGAACGCTCTTCGCCACACACTGGGAAATAATCCCAAACAGTCACAGGCGGACCAAGATGTGGGGCTGAGGCTTGGCTGGGTCGGGGGGTGGAAGGAACAGAAGGGTGCAGGGCTGCGGGAGAATTCAGAGTCCGGAGGAGACAACATGCGCTCCCTGAGGCTGTTCCTTAGTAAGGTCAGAGGTCCCCGAGCGAGCCCTGGGAAGGGGAAAATGAAGGTAGAGGGGAGAGAAGGAGCGGGAGGGCAAGAAAAAATCAAGAGTCAGGAAATAAACCCCAAGGAGAGAGGGATTCAGCTCAACTTTCATGCTTCTGGGGTGTGTGGACATGTAGACACACACACACACAAACACAGCCCTTCTGCCGGCTCCCAGCCTGCAAAACTAGCCAACACTTAATTTTTAGAGTGTTCATCTTAACCATCCGCTTTAAAATACAGTCACCCATGAAGGAAGTTCCCATCGTGGCTCAGCGGAAACGAATACGACCTGCATCCGTGAGGACGCAGGTTCGATCCCTGGCCTCCCTCAGTGGGTTAAGGATCCGGTGTTGCCATGAGCTGCGGTGTAGTTCGCAGACACGGCTCAGATCCTGTGTTGCTGTGGCTGTGGCTGTGGCGCAGGCCAGCGGCTACAGCTCCAATTGGACCCCTAGCCTTGGAACCTCCATATGCTTTGGGTGGGACCCTAAAAAAAATGCAATAAAATAATATAAAATAAAATAGAGTTAAAGGGTTTTTTTTTTGCTTTGTTTTGTTTTTTGCCCTTGAGTTCTTTCTTTAAACCACATTTAATAGATAATTTCGTGTTTACTTATTTTCCCCCTCGAAGCCACACTTTTAAGCTATCATCGAGCACAAACGTCTTTCAGGGCTGGGGAACTACTGTTACACTGATTCTCTTCCCGCCCCCCGAAGAGTTGCACAGGCTCCTTTGCAAATACCAGGTGTTTCATCACCGCCTAGTTGGCCGTGTCCCCGTAGGAAGGAAGGATCCATGACTTTCCTGGGTGGTGTCCGCCAGTAGCTGGGTGGAGCCGGGGGCCCGGCAGCAGTTCTGGCCCGGCTGAGCCTTGCCTTGGGTCCTGGAATGTTCAGTCCACACAAGAGTCACCTGGTCCCACGAAGCTCGGCGTCTTCTCTCATCCTGAACTTTGCCGTCGGCCCAGCCACAGCTCGGACCCCTGCAATAGGACTGCCCTTGGCATATCTTTGCCAGGCCTGAGTTCTATAGGTGACACAGTGACCTCGTACGGAACTTCTGCTGATCTGACTTCCTTGGCTGGGGCTCAAAGAGGGCCTCTTAACCCTGGACTCCGAGCCAAGGAAAGTCATGTTCTAGCAAAGATCCTGTGAAACCAGAATACCCAACTGCATGCTCTGAAGAGGATTTCAGAAAATTCTGAGTCTTCCGAGCTTGTGGAAATTTTTTTTTCCCACGGTCACACCCAGACTGATTAATGAGATTTCCCCACCCACCCAGAGCTGCCTTCACCGGTCTCCACCCCACCTCCCAGGGGAGAGGGAACACACACCTGGCTGTGGTCACTCCTACTTTGGGTTTGCACCCCAAAGAATTTCTAAGGAAACCTAACAATATGGTAAATGAAAGGAGAGGCTCAGGCTATGGGGTTTTTACAGGTTCACCACTGAAATGCTTTCCAGCCTTGGCCCCAGCCTCTCAGACACTAAGCCAGGAGAGGGCCGAGGCCCCGGTCAGTTCCTCTAGAGAATGTGGGCAGACTTAAGGGGTGCGTTCTGGGAGATGATAAACCCCAGTGGCACGGGCAGCAGGCAGAATCTTCCTGGCTGGAGCATGGCATTGAGCTTGGCACGTGTCAGTGTAGCCAGAGGGGACAAGAGTCCTACAGGACCTTGGCCCTTCCCCCCAACAGGCCTGTGAGGCCCCTTTCAGGGGAAAGATGCCGCTGCCTGGCCTTGGGAATCCCGGTGCCTCACAGAGGCTGGGGGGTTCTTCCCACGCTGGGGCTGTGCCCACTGGAGCCAAGTGCCCAGCACTGGAACTGGAAATACGGTAGAGGACAGGGTGGGAATAAATGCTGGGACGGTCAAGGTTATAAAACTCCTGGAGAACTGCAAGTTCTTACATCCTTTGTGTGGGTGTTTAATATGTTACCATAGTGTTGCTCTATCATGGTTCTTCTAGACTTTGGAGCACTTGAGAATTACCTGAGGGGGAGTTCCCATTGTGGCTCAGTGGTAACAAACCTGACTAGTATCCATGAGGACATGGGTTCGATCCCTGGCCTCACTCAGTGGGTTAAGGATCTGGCATTGCTGTGGCTGTGGTGTAGATCGGCAGCTGCAGCTCTGATTCAGCCCCTGGGAACATCCATATGCTGTGGGTGTGGCCCTAAAAAGACCAAAAAAAAAAAAAATTACCTGAGGAGCTTGTCAAAAAGGTAGAAGCCCTGACTCCTGTTCTTAGACATTCACCTGACGCCAAGGTGTAGCTCACCTGGGAATCTGACATAGCGAGTCTACAGATTCTGCTGTGAGAAATCCAATGCTAGGGATTTCCCTTGTAGCACAGCAGGTTAAAGATCCGGCATTGTCACTGCAGCAGCTCTGGTCACTTCTACTGTGCAGGTTCGATTCCTGATCCAGGAATTTCCACCTACCACCAGGTACAGTCGAAAAAAGAAAAGAGAGAGAGAAGGAAAGAAAAAAAAAAGAAATCAGATGCTTGACACTTCCAAGAGCAGGCACTGCTTCTTAAAGCCTTTTATCACCCTCACCACCCTTGCTACCCCCATCTGGGGAATATGCATTGTCTAACTGTCCAGGTTCAACTAACTGTAAAGCCAGCACGGTCCGCTCTAGATCACATCAGTTTCCAAGGACCCCAGTATCGGTAAGGTTCATGTGTGGCCTGAAATAGGGTAGGGAGACCAAGGAACTGAAAATTTCTTTTCGTTGCATTTCAACTAATTTGAATTTAAATTTAAATAGCTCCATGAGTTCTATGCCTACATGTTGGGTATGGCAGAACCGATCAGCTCCTGGTCTCTGGTCAGATCACCGTTTCCATCACCCCCACTGGAAGACGCCAAGTCTAAGAGCTGGGAGAATCTGGACGCTCCTGCAACAGCTTAGACAGTTCGTGGGAACTGATCGCCTCTCCCAGCCCTCCCTGTGCCCGGCGTGGTGCGGACCTCTGCAGGCACCAACCTGCTTCCACTCACGGAGGCCCGGTCCTCGGAGGGGTTATGCTGCCTTTTTTAGTAATTCTGGGAGAGCAAGGATGGGAATTTGTGCCACCAAGAGTGGACAAAATTGAGTGTGATAATGAAGCCAAACCTTGGGGCTGATGGAACGCCAGTCATACTGTGCAGAGGTGAAACCCCTGGGCCCTGAAGCCCTGGAGCTTGGATTGAATCTTGCCTCTGCTACTTGCCATCTTCTACATAACCTTGAGCAAATTACTTAACTCCTATTTTATTTTATTTTATATTTTTGCTTTTTTCAGGGCTGCACCTGAGGCATATATGGAAGTTCCCAGGCTAGGAGCTGAACTGGAGCTTCAGCTACCAGCCTACACCACAGCTCACAGCAATGCTGGATCCTTAACCCACTAAGCAAGGCCAGGGATCCAACCTGAGTCCTCATGGATGCTAGTCAGGTTCATTACCTCTGAGCCACAACAGGAACTTCACTTAACTTCTTTAAACTTTAGCCTTTTCACTTGTAGAACAGGATGATTACAAAGTTTGAGCTTTAAGAGTTTGTAAAAAGCAGTTCTCACTCTTTGGTCCTTCTGACTCCTTTACACTCTTAAAGGTTAATGAGGACCTCGGCACCCCAAGTAATTTTTGAGTTCTGTGGGTTAAATTCATCAATAAGTATATCAGAAATTAAAAATAAGAACACTGAAATATTAATTTCCCTAAATATAACAAAGTAAAACATTACATATTAATATAACATATCTTGGTGAAAATTAGCATGTTTTCCCAAACAAAAAGCAAGTAGTAAAAAGTGTGACACAGTTTTCCATTTTTGAGGATCTTTTGTGTCTGGCTCACTAAAGGACAGCAAATGTCTTGTCTTTGCTTCTACATTCCATCCGCTCCAATACGTTGTTTTTACTCAAGTACATGATGAAAAATCTGGCTTCAGGTAACTGGGATTAATTGGAAAAGAGAGGAGTATTTTCATCATCTTTTCAGGTAATTGTGGGTATTTTTCTTTGATTTTAGTCCTATTCCCAATCCCTTTTTCCCTAGACACTTTCCAGCCGGGGATAGTCATGTGACACAGTTCTGGCTTTAAAAAGAAGCTTGAATTGAACCCTGAAGAGCTAATTTTCCAGTTGTCCTGTGTCCCTTCCTCCTGCTTCCTGACTGGGATGTGGGCTCGATGCATGAAGCTGCAGCAGCCATTTTGAGGCTATGAAGAAAAGGCCTAAAGAATTGCTGGTAGCAGAGGCTCTCCAGAAATTTTTGTAATGACAAGAAAACTGAAAACCTTTTGTCTTACTCACAATAAATGTGTATCTTACCCTACACATAGAACATCTTTGGGCAAGTGTGTGCATGTGGGGGAGAGGTAAGTCAAGAAAGACATAGAAAAGCAAATACAAGGCCACTTAAAAAATCACGTAGAAGTTCCCGTCGTGGCTCAGTGGTAAGGAATCTGACTAGCATCCATGAGGAAGTGGGTTCAATCCCTGACCTCACTCAGTGGGTTAAGGATCTGGTGTTGCTGTGAGCTGTGGTATAGTTTGCAGACGTGGCTTGGATATGGCATTGCTGTGGCTATGGTGTAGGCCGGCAGCTACAGCTCTGATTCAGCCCCTAGCCTGGGAACTTCCATATGCCGAAGGTGGGCCCCCACCCCCAAAATCATGTACATGGTTAAACATGTAATCATGTACTTGCATAGCTCTGTGTATGTTTTGATATATGTTAGAACAAATGATTAAATATTTTGAAGGTAATAAAATTGTCTGTTTAATTTGTTTTAAACTTTATTGGCATGTTACTTATGTATTTAAAAATTAATTCTTGCAGTTGTGCCTCATTAACAGAATTTTAATATTGTATATATTTTTTCTGTGTCAGAAGTTGATTTTTACTTACCGTTAAAAAAAAATCTTAGATTTTGTTGACTTTTTCATTGTTAATTTTCTAATTTGTCAAATCCTTACTCAGTCATTTCCTGCTACTTTATTTGGGATACTTTCTCATTTTCTAACTCTTTGACGTGAATGCTCAATATTAATTTACAGCTTTTATTCTTTTCGAACACAATAAATCCTGGCCAAAATATGAATGCTGGCCTAAAGTTAGTGTGCAGTCCCATTGTCTGCCCAGCCCCTTGTTCTTAAGGAGGTGGATTAAAGTTCTCATCTTTTGTGCAGGTGGAAGGGGGACGAACAGAGGTAAAATGGCAGGTAAGGGAATTGGGTCCCCAGCCAGTTAACTCCACCCAGAAATCTCCTAGTAGGTAATCACCAGCAGGTGGCACCAAACCTCAACAGGGGTTGGATGAATTTAGAATTGGCTCCTGCAAGGGCATACAGAACTCCTTGTCCTTGTTCCTCCCCTCTGACTTCTCCTTCTCCTTTCCTCCTCCTTCTATTTTCTTTTTCTTCTTTTTTTCCTTTTTTTATACCCTTTGTTTTCATTACACTACTCCACTTCCCTCTGTTGACTTGAAAATCTTCCTTATATTTTAAATATTTTACTGGCTATAGTAAAATTTTTATCATGCATTCACTAGCTATTCAGTATTTCTTTGTTTTCTTTCCCTAAAATATAAAGACTTAAAATACCTCCTCCTGTTTTCCATGTTATTGCTCCTTAGTGTTATAATTTAACTTGCTTTTGACTTTTCCAAATTAGCTCTTATTAAATTGTCATATTAAGTCAATGCTTGTTTATTTTTCTGTTTCTCATTTCTTTGTAATTTCTTTAGGGCTTCAATTCTGGCTTCTTTCTGAAATACATCAAATTGGTAGTGTTTTCAGCAATGGATGTCAGTGAAAAAAATTTTAGCCTTATTTTTGAAAATACCTTTATTTTGGGAGATCAAGATGGCAGAGGAGTAGGACCTGGAACTCTGGTTCTCACACAAGCACATCCAAAATACTTTTACTTCACCCTCATTCTGGAACAATAGTTAGTTGGATATAAGAGAAACTCTGCTACTGTCGTTGATGATAATTCTGAGGTCAACCTAATTGTCATGTCTTTTGAGGTTATTTCTCTTTTCAGGAGCTGTTGAGTTCCTTTTTTCGTTTAAAAATCTCACTCCAATGTATGTAGTTGTGTGTCTTTTTTGTTTGTTTTCTTTTCTTTTATGCCACTTGGGAATCAAGGGCCTTATTAAATTCTGGAAAATTCCCAGCCTTTATTTCCTTGAATTTGTTTTAATCCACTTCCTTCTTTTCTCTTCTTGACTTTATATTTAATTTAGATTTAAAATTCCAAATATATTGGTGAACAACCCTCCCACCCTGCCACCCGCACGTCTCTTAAACTACCTTTGATATTTTCTATGTCCTTACCTTTCTATGTTTCATTCCAGATGATTTTCTCAAATCAATCCACCAGCTCACTAGTTCTTTTAAATTGTAGTTAGTCTGCTATTTAATTTGATTTAAATTTTTTATGATTATACTTTTCAGTTCTAGAAGTTCTACTTGATTATTCTTCAAACTGTTCATTTAGAGTCCTTTTGAACTAACTTTTACCATATCTTCTTTTAGCCCCCAATTAGACATACTTATTTTTGTCTTTCAGATTATTTATTATTTCTGTTTCTTGGGATGACTATTCTTCCATGTGCTGTATCAGCGAATGCTCTTCCTGGAACTTTTTTTTACCATATAGTTGGTAATTTTTTTACTGTGAGCTGTAACTTTTCTTCCGGTGAAGGTCCCATGTACCTGAATTGTGGATCTTTCCCTGCAAAGCAGTCTTGTTTTTACTTCTCTCCAGGTTCCTTTGGTCTCCACTGATCATGGACGAGTGATTATGTCAATTTCTTGCTTAAGATTCTTATAATATGTAGATAGGTTGAATTCATACTTCATACCCAAACTAGGTATGAGACTTTTCTCAGGATAAATATTTTTTCCCACCCAGAGCCCCCAAAAGGCAGATCTAACATCCCTGTTGCTTCTCTGGATAGTGGACAGCTTTTTTGCTCTACTTTCAAGTCACAGAAGGATTTTCAAAGTCCCAGTTTTTCAAAAAAATTTTTTTTTCTTTTTAGGGCTGCATCTGGGGCACACGGAAGATCCCAGGCTAGGGGTTGGATTGGAGCTGCAGCTGCTGGCCTACACCACAGCCACAGCAACACGAGATCCAAGCTGCATCTGCTCACAGCTCATGGCAACCCCAGATCCTTAACCCACTGAGTGAGGCCAGGGATCAAACCTACGTCCTCATGGATACTAGTCAGGTTTGTTACTGCTGAGCCATCATGGGAACTCCTGTATCTACTAATCTTAAACTCCTAATTTATCCTTCCCCCTCCCCCTTTCCCTTTGGTAACCATAAGTTTGTTTTCTATGTGTGTGAATCTATTTCTATCTTTAAAATAAGTTTATTTGTACCATTTTTTAAGATTCCACATGTAAATTGTATCATATGATATTTGTCTTTGTTTGACTTAACTTCACTTAGTGTCATAATATCTAGGTCCATCCATGTTGCTGCAAATGACATTATTTTATTCTTTTTAATGTTTGAGTAATAGTCTATTGTTTATACATGCACATGAAAAGACATACCACATTGCTGTTTATTAGAAAAATGCAAATCAAAACTACAGCGAGGTATCACCTTACACCAGTCAAAATGGCCGTCTTCAAAAAGTCTACAAACAGGAGTTTTCTTGTGGCTCAGCAGGTTAAGGATCTGGTGTTGTCACTGCAGTAGCTCTGGTTACTGGGCGTGGACTTGATCCCTGGAATTTTGACATTCTGTGGGTGCAGCCAGAAAAATCTACAGGAGTTCCCATCGTGGCTCAGTGGTTAATGAATCCGACTAAGAACCATGAGGTTGCAGGTTCGATCCCTGGCCTTGCTCAGTGGGTTAAGGATCCGGCATTGCCGTGAGCTGTGGCGGAGTTTGCAGACGCGGCTCGGATCCCGCGTTGCTGTGGCTGTGGCGAAGGCCGGCAGCTACAGCTCCTGTTAGACCCCTAGCCTGGGAACCTCCATATGCTGCGGGTGCGGCTCTAGATAAAGGCAAAAAGACAAAAAAAAAGTCTTCAAGTAATAAATGTCAGAGAGTTGTGGAGAGAAGGGAACCCTCCTAAATGTTGGTGGGAATGTAAATTGCTGCAAGCGCTCTGGAGAACAGTATGAAGTTTCCTTCAAAAACTAAAAATAGAGAAGTAGGGTCATCATATGATCTAGCAATCACACTCCTGGGCATATATCTGGAGAAAATTCTAATTTGAAATGATACATGCATCCAGTGTTATAGCAGCACTATTCACAAATGCCAAGACATGGAAGCAACCTACAGGTCCATCAACAGAGGAATGGATAAAGAAGATGTGTGCATATCTACAACCGAGAGTCCCCATTTTAAGCAGAAGTCTCACTTCCAGGCTGAACCGCCCTGCCTCTAGGCCTAATTTACTGTGGAGCTCACACCCAGGCCCAGTTCTTTCCTGGTCCCTCACGTGTCAGCTGGAGCTTACATTTCTGGTTTTGAATTTCCTTTTTGTTTCTGGCACCTGGGAACTGTCTTGGCTTTCTTTCAGGCTATGGATTTTAAAGATGTAAAACATTTATCCAGCATTTACATGCATTTGTAGTGGGGGAGGGGGGAGTCTGTTAAGTCAGGCTGCCTTACTTCAGCACTGAAAGCCTTTCTTACTCATGCTTTGGTCATGCATTTCTCACTTAAATCAATCTGGACAACCCCCACCGGCCTCAGAGCCCAAGAAACTTGGACAAGACAAGAGCATAAAGTTTTTACCTGAGTTTCCTTTTCCATTTCATTTGCATCACTTCTCAGAGTTGTGGAAGGAGGCAGCTGGGAGAGACCTCGCAGTCCGCTAGTCTCATATGTTCCTTAACCAGATGAGGAAGCAGGACCACGCTGGGGACTCTGGATTCTGGATTTTGAAGTCCCCATTGGGAGCACATTCACAGTCTCTCTCTGGAGTCAAGTGTAGAAAAAGAAACGCCAGACTTAGAATAGAAAGCTGAGATTTGCAGCCCAGGTTTGCTACTTACCAGCTGTTTGATCTTGGACAAGCCACTGAGCCCTTTTGAGACCCAGTGTGTTACCCGTAGATGGAGTGGAGTGCATAGGGCTTTTGATTAAGTAGGTGTGAAAGTTCCTGGTATGTTGTAGACATTAAGTAACTGGTTTCCTTCTTCCTTACGATTAAGAGCCCTCATGTCCTCTCTTGGAAACCTCTCTTTACAGCTGTTCATTCTCATAGAATCTGCCTGGAGAAAGCTCACAAAATATCTGGACCTCTACCAAACTGGAAGGTGTAAAATTGGGAAACCAGAGGTTATTTTTCTGTTTCTTTTTTTTCTTACTAAATATCAACACTTTGTTCCCAAAGTCTAAGGTAAATCTGCCTTAAAGTGTTCCATGTCATACAACACTTGGAAAACGACAATTTGCACAACTCAGGGTTGTGGGGGGAGATGAATGGAAGAAGGTTGAATTGATGCAATGGCTCATGTCCAGAGGCACCCAGGCTTACGTAACTCCACCTGCCCAGGAGGTCTTCCTTATGGGCTCAAGCTATCAGCAAAACCATTAGTGATATAGTGAGATAGTTCTGAACATAATAAGCACTGGAGTCAGACAGTTCCATATTTATTTTTTGCTTTTCAGGGCTGCACCTGCGGCATATGGATATTCCCAGGCTAGGGGTCAAATCGGAGCTGCACCTGCCCACCTGCGCCACAGCTCATGGCAATGCTGGATCCTTAACCCACTGAACAGGGCCAAGGATTGAACCCGCATCCTCATGGATACTAGTCGGGTTCGTTACTCACTGAACCATAACTGGGACACCAACAGTCCTATATTTAAACCCTAGCTTTGCTTCTTGCTAACTATAAGACTTTTGGCAAGCTTTGTAACCCCTCCGTCCTAATTTTTTCATCATTAAAATGAGGATAATAGGAAAAGTACCTATCTTATAAAGCCCATTTTACATATAAAAGTGCGCACATACTGTCTACATGTAATGTCCTTAACAAGCTACTTGGTCATCAATCCTAAAGGGTAGAAGGCATCCTCTTCTTTTTAGTCAACAGAAATTTTGCATTAAGTGAATTTTATTTATTGAAGAAAGTCTTTAAGAATTAATAGTAACTTCTAGCCCAAACTTTAGACCACATCATTATAAAGATTTTTTTTCCGATTTATCTTATAATGTGGAGCCTCTGTGACCTGCATTTTTTGTGCATCTACTTTTGTTGTTTAAACACAATGCTGAGGTGTTTCTACCAGAGACACACAAAAGTCCCTCTGATGAGCAGGAACCCACAGGCCTTCAGATCAGCGTCTTTGTATCCTACACAATCTATTAGAGGAGTTTCTATGTCCCAGAAGTTCATAAAGAGTTAAAACAGCAGTGATACAGAGTAAGACTTAAACAGAAAGTATGAGGTAATATGAAAAAAAACCGTATATTGGATGGGTTTGACACGTACTGGATAAAAACATTGGGTTGAGTAAAATTCTGGGTTGAAAGAGTGCCCTCAGTGCCAGCAATCGAGTCACTGATAACCACAATTTGCTGATGGAGCTGCAGCTGGACCACTTGTGATAATTAACAATTGGCCACACCCAGAGCATCCATCCTTTAACTGAGAGGCAGCCGGTCCTCCCAGGGCCCCAGGACACAGTGCAGGCAACAGCACAGTGAGAGAAGCAATGTCATGAAGGGAAGGATCACCTTACCAGTGGAAACCACAGGAATCCCAGGCAGGCAGACAGTAATCAGGAAAATTGCTTTTAGGCCAAGTGACATGGGTCAGCTCTCTTGGCCTTGAAAAGAGCATTCTGCAATCTGTGGTTATGGGATGGCTGGTTCACCATGAGTTCGGAGTACAGTTTTTTGCTTTACTATAGTCATCAGTTCATGTCTAGTACTTCGTGGGGGTGAAGACGAAGTGGAAGATTTAGTTTCCTCCCCTAAGAGCCTAAAATTGCCTGACTTCGTCAGCCTAAAATTTCTGACGTTGTTAGACTTTACATACAGCACAGCACTTAAAAGTGAAAAGTCTTGGGAGTGAGGAACCACAGGCTACAGGTCCTCCAACCTGCTCTAACAAAACAACGGAAAGAATCTATGAGAAAGATGCTTTGTGAAACTCCAAATACTATCTTCTCTTTTGGAGCGTCATCAAGACGTGACCATGTTAAAGAGTATGGAAAATCTTGCAGTGAAATTACGGTGTAGCGTTGTTTAACCCCGAGTTTCAAAAGCAGAGTTGACCTTGGTAACTTTCTTCCCCCGAGCCTCTCACAGTGATTTGAAGTTCTTTGCATCTTTGGTTGAAAGCAGTGGAAACCACCTTGAGCTAAAAAGAGCAAAAGTTCATTTTCTGGAAGAATGAATACTGGGAACCTGTAGAATTTTCAGGAAGGCTAGAGAACCAAGTTGTCTCCTCATGTGGTTGACTTGAGAGCTGATGTGACTTAACCTCGCTACTTCAAACTGGATAACGAGTGCTGGTGGTGGCCTTAGATAGCAGTCAGGGGGATCTTATGACTTCATGGAGGAAGAAGCAGAAACTGACAGAGGGAATTAGATTTTCCCAAGGCACCTGGCCAGGCTTGGGAGCATCAGGTAACTGCCATTTCCACTCCCCTAGCTACTCTTTTTTTCACTCTGATCTTTTCTTTGAGAGGGTAGGAGCTATTTCCTTACAGCATAGCACCCTCATTACGCATGAAGAGGAGGTGCCTACATCCTGGTTGTTGCTTGGCAACCAGGCCCAAGCTTTTCACCCAACCTATTTCCACTCCCATCTAACTCAATGGGAGATCTTATAATTGCAAAGTAACTAAACGTAGATTTGAATTTGTGTCCCACTTATTTCTAGACAAGGAATGATTTTGGTGCAACACGTCCCTTTGAAAGCAATTCTAGTGGTCTTTCTTTTGAAAGATTATGGTTTCTTATGGTTCTGATTCATCTGAGGTTAGAGATTCAATAGTCCTTGTTTCTCTCCCTAACTTCCCTCCCCACTACTCCTAATCTGGAGAAAAACTACTCATCTCCAAGACTCACCATCTGTATGAAACCTGTATATCCCCCTGCTCTCTTCCTCTCCTCACCCAGAATTGCCAGATTAAATTCCCAGTTGAATTTGAATGTCAGATAAATGATGAATAATATTTTAGTGTAAGTATATTTCAAATATTGCATGAGATATATTTTTTTTATACTAGCAAAGCATTTGCTGTTTGTCTGAAATTCAAGTTTAACTGGGATTCTGTGTTTTCATTTGCTAAACCTGGCAAGCTCACCCCACCCCCGGTGAAACTGTTTCTCTTTTTTTGTGTGTCCCTTCTCCAATACCACGGACACAGCTCTCAGGGTGCAGGTAAAAGCCAGCACTCAATGACTGGTCAGCACCTTTGTTGTTACTGCATCCTGCAGGGAGTCTTGCCTTAGGGCTTGAAACCGTTGGGCACTCTAACCCATGCCACCATTATGAGGATCATCTCTGCCGTCTCCATCAGGCTGCGAGTCTGATGTCAGGAGTAATTGTGTCCTTATGTCTTTGCAACCAGACATAGTCAGTGCTTAATACATGTTGAATAAAAAAAGGAGGAGTTTTCGTTATGGCTCAGCAGGCAACGAAACCAACTAATATCCATGAGGTTGCGGGTTCTCTCCCTGGCCTTGCTCGGTAGGTTAAGAATGCAGCATTGCTGTGAGCTGTGGTGTAGGTTGCAGGTGCAGCTCAGATCTGGCATTGCTGTGGTTGTGGTGTAGGCTGGTAGCTGCAGTTCTGATTTGATCCTTAGCCTGGGGACTTCCATATGCCTCATTTGTGGCCCTAAAAACAACAAAAGGAAAGAAAGAAAGAAAGAAAGAAAGAAAGAAAGAAAGAAAGAAAGAAAGAAAGAAAGAAAGAAAGAAAGAAAGAAGGAAGAGACACTTGAACAATAGATAGCTGATATATGAAGTAATTTAGGAAGGAGAATGCTGGAGCTACAGATCAAATCAATCCTATTTGTCAGTCCATTCTGGCATTTGACAGCCTGTGGCATATGGAGGTTCCCGGCCTAGGGTTCCAATCGGAGCTGCAGCCGCTGGCCTACACCACAGCCACAGCAATGCCAGATCCGAGCCGCATCTGTGACCTACACCACAGCTGATGGCAACGCCGATCCTTAACCCACTCAAAGAGGCCAGGGATCGAACCTGCGTCCTCATGGATGCTAGTCGGGTTCATTACCGCTGAGCCACGGCGGGAATTCCATTTTCTAGATAGAATTACATGTAATGTAAATGGAAAATGGTTTGAGTGAAGGCTCACTTATCACAACTTTGGTGATAAATCCATGTTGTCTGTTTAATGATGTTGCCTGCTTGCTGCCTGGTTCCCAGTCATATTAGAATACCAGAGATTGTGAAGGAAGGAGGTGTCTCTGTATCAGCAGAAAAAAGGAGGAGAGCAAAAGACGGGTGATGAAGGAGAATTAAGCAATCAGAAAACTGCAGTCTTCTAGGGAATTTTGCTAAGAAAACAAAAATAAAACCTAATACTTCAGGATAAAAATGTAAACCAGAAGTTTCCTGGTGGCCTAGTGGGTTAAGGATCGATGTTGTCACTGCTGTGGCTTGAGTTATTGCTGTTGTGTGGGTTCGATCCCTGGTCCAGGAGCTTCCTCATGCTATGAGGGTGATGGACAAAAAAAAAAAAAAAAAATGAAAGAAAGAAAGAGCTGAACCAGATA
Source organism: Catagonus wagneri (assembly GCA_004024745.2). NCBI lineage: Eukaryota > Metazoa > Chordata > Mammalia > Artiodactyla > Tayassuidae > Catagonus > Catagonus wagneri. Next base: position 10,262,689 of record PVHT020000009.1, on the reverse strand, counting down.
AGAAATATAGCAGAAGCAAATATGGAAGAGGCCAACAAGAATCCAGTGATCAGAAGCAGCTTTCTTAAATTAAAAAAAAAAATGCAGTTCCTGACTGGGATGTCTGGCGCGCCTACTGATACCGCATTTTGTAAACTAAAGCCTCATTTCAGGGTGGGGAAGAGCCTCCAGTTTGTTGAGACTGGTTAATTAAGGTTGGGCACACAGGATCTGGAGTTAGTATGCAGTTTGTCTTCCTGCAAAGCTGAAAGGAAGGCCATTAGGATGCTGGTCAGCCAGGACTTTGGCGAGGAGCAAAGGGGAGTTGAATGCTGGTCTTCACACAGACCATTCTAAAGACTAATCCCCTTTGTAATGGTCGATTTACATGTTAGAAGATTTAAAAGGCAGGAAGCATAGAAATGGGCTTTGAATTTTCTTCCTTAGAGTTTGTTTCCAATTAATCTTTCTGAAACAAGAATCGCAATCCCACCACAAACTGTTTTGAAGCTTTCAAGAGCAGGTTTTGCTGCTTCGGACAAGATGCTAACATACCAAAAAGGAAGAAAATAACTTAGTGTTTGGTTGGCTTTCCCTCCGTCCCCCCAATACGAAAACAACCGCTCCATCTCAATGAAAGGGCAGTACAACATTTTAATTTAAAGTAGACTTTTGGCGGCTTTCTTGGAATCACAGGACTGGAGAGGATTGCCCAGATTTTTTAGAAATGAGGAAACTGAGGCCCAGAGAGGCCAAGGCATTCCCAGAAGGTTGTTCAGCCAATGAGTGGTAGAGTGGGGACTAAAACCCTCTCCCTGTCCTTTTTACCGCGCCCCACTGCCACCTCTTCACAGAATCTATCTGTAATGAAGAAAATCGGTAGCTTCCTAAGCCTGATGCATTTTTTTTTTAATTTATAAAGCAAACCTACGTTTCCTTTACAGAGAGGGGAAAGGTTTTGTACTCAAAGAAGAACAACGCAGAAATTCCCTTGTGGTGCATCGGATTAAGGATCTGGTGTTGTCATTGCAGCAGTCCTCTGCTGTGTCTTGGGTTCGATCTCTGGCCCAGGAACTTTCATGTGCTGCAGGCACAGCCGAGAGAGAGAGAGAGAGAGAGAGAGAGAGAGAGAGAGAGAGAGAGAGAGAGAAAGGAAGGAAAGAAGGAAAGAAGGAAAGAAGGAAAGAAGGAAGGCAGGCAGGTAGGCAGACCAATGCACACTTGATCTCAGTGAAGCTGGTTGGGTACCAAAGGCAGTAAGAGGCTGCTGTTTTCTGTCCCCAAAGACTCTTTCCTACCTCTCCTGCCTCTGGCCCCGAAACTCTCCTATTATTATTCCCTGAGGCAGAGATATTTGATAGACAATGGTTTCTCCATTACACTGTGGTTAAAAAGCAAATATAACACGAGAAGGAAACCTTGTGCCACGGTCAACTATTAATATTCACCAGCAGTGGCTTCCATCGTTCCTGGACACATTTAAAAATCTGATGAGATCGCTGGCTCTTTTCCATAAAAAATGCACATGCAAAATGGTAATATCTTAGGGTCTTCACTGCCCTCTGAAGCCCATCTTTGGAAATAGGAGAAGGACTCCTGGTCTTTAAGGAAATTGGCTTTTTCTTAGCTGGTTGGTCTTAACTAGCAGAGTCTAATACACATGGGACTAAGTTTCCATGGGAGAGAAAAAGAGCTCAAAAGTTACTGCCCTGAAAGAGTGAGCAGCCAAGATAGAGAGTCCTGGGCAAGCCTGAGGGAGCGGGACAAAGGGGAACAATGAACAAGAACTTTCTCAGGGGAGTTTGGAGAGAAGCCAAAGATAAACTCCTCGCCTTCATCACCCTGTCTAGTGTTGGCCATAATTATGATTTCCAGGCTTATTTAACTTACTTAGCTGGCCTCTGTAGTTATTCCAAAGCCACACATCTTCCTGGAATCCTTCCCTAAGACACACAGACTCGCAAAGGCAGCCTGTGCTCGTGAATAAGATGTTGAGCTGAGAGTAGAGTCCCGCTTTTCAGGCATCTTGCCATCTTATTGCTGCTCACAGATCTTTTGGACCCCAAGGGGTGAGAATTTCCTGCAATAAGCTACAGGGAGATGATACATCACCAAAACCTAGACACGATCTTGGCAAGCATTCCAGGTAGTGATTTATTGATAAACATCAAAAGAAGTTGTGAATTCCAAGAAAGAAAGTGAATTGGAGTAACTCCAGTGAGTCTTTTTTTTTTTTTTTGATAGAAAGTGATTCGTAATGCTTAGCAGGACATGATTTGAAATATGCATCCAGCTCCTGTGAACAGTGGGAAGCCACAGAGAAGGACCTGGTCTTGCTGGACACACAGGTGCCCCGGAGTCCCTAGCAGTTCCAAAGAAGTGAGCCAGAGACAAAGCTTGGGTGCTGAGCAGCTATTCTGAAAAGTGTGAAAACTTCAGGTGTTTCTCCCCACTTCCCTGCCTCCATTCTCACAGACTGGGAGTTCTTAGAGTAAGTAAGGGAGAATGCGGGAATCCCAGTTAAAAAAACAACTAGGATATAGGTTCTGATAGTGGGAAGCCAGCTGATTGCCTGCATCTGCTGAAGAGAGTGTCTACATGGTGTTCTAGGATCAATACCGCCTGATGGGTAGACAATAGACCCAGTGGCTCTTAGCATTTGAAATGTAGCTAGCGCCACTGAGGAAGTGACTTTTACATTTTACTTAATTACTGAATTTAATTTAAATAGTGATAGCTAGTTAGTGGCTACCATATTGGACAACACAGATGTGGACCTAAGATAGGAACAAGTCAGTGTTGGCCCATAGCCTTGAGCACCTTCTACTGGAGTTTAAAATCTGCTTTTATCCATTTCTCCATCCATTTGTCAGATGGGTCTGGACCTACAGAGGTTCCAGTAGCCTGTAGCCACTGGAACTTCTAGAGTGGAGTCAGGCAGCTCATCTCCAGCTCACCTGATCTGCCCTCTACAAACAAAGGGAGCCTCTTCTGTCCAGTCTTGACCAGGATGCTGATGAGCAAGGGGAAGTGACCACATAAGCTTGTCAGTTGTCATCTGTGGTCACCCGCCATGGCCTAGGGGCTGGCTTATTGAGCACCTGTTCTGTGTGTCGGGCACTTCCTTCCTAGACACTAGATCACCCATCATTTATTCGTGGTCCTCTTCTTCCAGAATCAGAATAACACCAACTGCTGTAATTACTAGTTATCTTCCCGTTGTGCCATTACAGTGCCTACCGCACGGGAAGCCAAAAAATATTTATGAACAACTGACTAAATAATTCCATTAATAATTTATCAATGAGACCTCTGTATATCTCTCCATGTCTCAGCCACCTATCCCCCCAAATGCTGTCCCTGGTCACTCAGCCTGGTTCTCAACAGATACTGGGGCTCTTCTTGGGCTCAGGGCAGAAAACATCAAGGCTGCTGGACTGGGACCCTTATACCATCTCCAGTGGGAAAGCCCGATGGTTGAGCCTGTTCCTTCCTTCTTCCCTTCCCTCCTTCCTTTCTTTTCTTTTCTTTTTTTTTTTCTCATGGCCACACCCATGGCATATGGAAATTCCCAGGCCGTGGACTGAATCTGAGCTGCAGCCGAGACTGTGACACAGCTGTGGCAACGCCAACTCTGGATGCTTTAACCCAGTGAGCTGGGGATTGGACTTGCTCCCCCACAGCCAACGAAGCTGCTGCGGTTGGATTCATAACCCATCGTGCCACAGCAGGAACTCCTCAAAAATATTTGTTTCTTGTTAAGGTTTTGAATAAAGGTTATTGGTTTTTCAGCATAATCTAACCCATTTTGATTGACCTTTTTTTTACTTATTTACTATCAACTAGTAAGTTTTACTAAATAGTTTTTAGCAATTTTTTTTTTACTGTCAATTGAAATTTAAACTCTCCCTTTCACTTGATCATTATTACCTCTCCTTAGATACAAATACCGCCACAAGAATCTGACGCTCCTAACTGGCAAGAGCAATAACCTATGTCTATATAGATTTCTTATCAAATAACGTCACATCACACATCGAAGAGCCATTAAGAACTCAAAGGCAGTTACAGCTTTTTGTGCTTGTTTGCAATGTCTTTTGCAGCCTCTATATGATCCACTCTTAAGAGTCATGTGGGAGTGCCCATCATTGGCTCAGCAGAAACGAATTTGACTAGTATCCATGAGGATGCAGGTTCGATCCCTGACCTCTATCAGTGGAATATTATTCAGCCTTAAAACAGAAGGAAATCCTGCCTTCGGTGACAATGTGGATGGACCTAAAGAAAGACAGATACTGCATGATCTCACTTTTATGTGAAATCTGAAAAAAGTCAAGCTCATAAAAGAAGAGGATAGAGTGGTGGTTGCCAGGGACCAGAGGGGATGGTGAGCAGGACCAGGCATATGAGCACAAAATCCTAGAGTTTGGCAGAATAACAGGATACAAGGAGTTTGGGACCCTGACCAGCTGGAGAGGAGCCACCATACCAGCTCCAGTTTCCGTGTAACAAAGAAATACATTTCTAATGAGTGTAAACGTTATTCTTTGGGCTCCATTAGAAGCATCTAATTCCATCCTAACTCAGCGGTTTCAAAAGAGAGGTGAAAGTTTCTCTGAGGGATAACAATCCTCTGTGGGATATAAAGATGAAGTTCTAAGGGAATCAATTTACAGATGCTCAGAATGTTCAAATGACAACAAAAAACAGCAACTTGTATTTAGCAATTGACCATGTTCCGGTACTTTACTTACACTAATTTATTTAACATATGTTAACTTGTATGTATTCTTTCCTAAAATTAATGTCTGAGAATCAGCCTGCAGCTCAAGCTGGTTCCCTTTCTCACTCCTCTCCCACAAACGCCCTTCTCCTGCTTTAAGGAAAAGGTGTAACTCGCCCCCACTCCAAATCTTATAATGAGATGTTACCCTTAAGCACTGTTTTTCAACTTTTTTTATCGCAGACTCTTAAGGAGACTTTTTTTTTTTTTTAACTTTTTAGGGCCGCACCCGCAGCATGTGAAGTCTCCCAGGCTAGGGGTCAAATCGGAGCTACAGCTGCTGGCCACAGCCACAGCACTGCAGGATCTGAGCAGCATCTGTGACCTATACCACAGCTCACGGCAACGCTGGATCCTTAACCCACTGAGCGAGGGCAGGGATCGAACGCACAACCTCATGGTCCCTAGTCAGATTTGTTTCCACTGCGCCACAATGGGATCTCCAAAGAGTCTTTTAATCATTTTTTCCTAATCATCCCCACCATTAAAATTTAGTATATATATATATATATATATATATACTATATATACTATTTATATAGTATATATATACTATTCATATAGTATATATATACTATTTATATAGTATATATATATACTATATATACTACTTAGTATATATATATATATATACATTCTGCATACTTGTTCATGAACTGTGTGCATATCTGTTCTTTATACATTAAAAAGAGTACGATTTTTGTTATCACTCAAGAACCAGTTTTTGGCTCCATTGAAAAAAACCATGCCCTAGAATGTACAAACCTAAGGCATCAAGGTACTATTTGAAATACTGGTAACGGTGGGAGAAATTAAATGACTCTATGTTGCACAATAAACATTTTGCAACTTGTGATTTCTGATTCTTTGCTTTAAGAAAATTCAAGGATGCAATGAAGTTATGATTGATAAATGATTAAAATTAGCTCAGAAAGAGGAGTTCCTGTCATGACTCAGCGGGTTAAGAACGTGGCATAGTGTCCGTGAGGATGCAGGTTCGATCCCTGGCCTAGTTCAGTGGGTTAAAAATCTGGCATTACCTCAAGCTACAGCATTAGTCACAAGCGTAGTTCAGATCTGATGTTGCCGTGGCTGTGGTATAGACCGGCAGCTGCAGCTCTAATTCCACCCCTAGCCCAGGACTTTCATATGTTGCAGGTGCAGCCTTAAAAAGTAAAAAAAAAAAAAAAAAAAAATTCTATATATACAACATGCCAGAAAGTAATCCTTTGCAACTATTTAAATTTGAGATGAAAAATTTAGGTTCCAACTTAGATATGAATGAGCGTGATTTAAAAATTGTTTTGAGGGATACCAAGTGAAAAGGTTGGGATTACTACACTTTTCCTTGAGGTTCCAGTCTTACTGGCAGCTCTGGTGATGACACCAAGCCACCAAGATGGAAGGGTGGGGGCAGTTGCTTTGTTTCCACTCCTGGTTGCTTTTTCTGGCAGCTGAAAGTGAGGCTGAGCTTACAGGTGGGGCGTGAAATGGTGAGGGGTGAGAGGGAAATCAGGCCATTGCTCACAGTTTGGAACAATGGCTGCTTCTTCCCCCTTCTTTGCTGCCTGGGGTCAACTGGTGAACAAAAGAGGAATAAAAAGGAGAAGGAAGAGGTGGAAGGGAAGGGGGCAGGGAGGAAGGGGAGAAAGAGGAGAAGAAAGAGAAGGAGGAGGAGGAAAGCACAGAGCAAGTTCTCTTCTAATCAGATTCCTGACGGTGACATCGGACAGATGTCCACAAATGCTCCACACAACAAAAGAGCAGAGTTGGGTACCAGAGCTGGAGGCCACCCCAGCCCCGGGGAGTTGAATCAGAGCTTGAACTAGACCAGCGCAGTCATAATCAGAGGCCGGGAATGGGTGCTCCGTTCAAGGGAAGTTTAGGAAGGAACTGGCGTGTAATAGGGTCTGTATTTAGCAGGATCATAGTCAAGACCAGCTGATTCTGTGAGGAAGCCTGAAGAAAAGGCCCAGTGAAGATGGGAGCCAGGCAGGCGTATCCCTTGATAGTACAGAAAGAGGTGGGTAAAAATGGAATGCGGCTGACTCAGAATCTCCAATTGCCCCCTTTTAAAACTCAGCAACTGTCTCCAAGTTCAAATGTTCAAATTCTCTTGATCGGCTACTTAGGCCAGGTTTGAATTTCAGGTCACAACCCTTGATTTTTCCCAAGTTCACTACGTTGTGTCTCGTGGCACTGACCATCAGAGTGATGTTTTCAATTATTTAAAAGAATTCAGGAAGTTCCTATCGTGGCTCAGGGGAAAGAATCTAACTGGGATCATGAGGATACAGGTTCGACCCCTGGCCTTGCTCAGTGGGTTGAGCAACCGGCATTGCTGTGGCTGTGCTGTAGGCCAGCAGCTACAGCTTGATTTGACCTCTAGCCTGGGAACCTCCATATGCCGCAGGTGAGGCACTAAAAAAAGCAAAATAAATAAATAAATAACATAACATAAAATAAAATAGTAAAAAAAAAAAAATTCAGGCAAGGTGAAATGTTGCCTTGTGCCAGCCCCAACAAACTTGGCTTCTGTCGTCTAACAAGACTCACCTCTGTGTGCTATGGAGAAGAGAAAAAATAATCTCAGTAGAAGCCCTGCAAGAATGGGACAAAAACTGGGGAAAATTTTGAAAACATGCTGCTTTTTATTTCTAGCTTTGGGGAGTGTGGCATTCTCAGCAACAACTGTCTGTCCAGGCTAGCGAGGGGCTTTGAACTTCTCTGGAGCATTATCACTGCTTCTTTGATTTCACAACGCTCCCTTCTCCATTACCGCCTTGTTTTTATAAGCATTTGGTGAATTGAAATTAAAATGATAGTTTGTTTTGAGAAGTTAGGAAAGAATTTTCTGATGCTCCTGAGGGTGAAATGGAAACCCCTGTGGTTGGCAGCTTGGGAATGGAGGATTGCTGCTCTGAGAATAAAAATATTAGATAATGGTCTATCGAGGTTTTAAGAATCTTCAGCCTTGGACCTTTGTAGGTAACATTTTGGTTTCCAGCATAAATGAACAATTTGTTTCTAGTCAGTTAACACGTTCCCCACTTGCATAGGCAACATTTTTTCCTCTATGTTGATTTAAACATGGTTGCAACCCGCAAAAGCAAATGGACAACTAAAGATATCACCGCAATGTTTTATTTTTCCTGTTCAGTACTCAAATCATTTCCTTATTTAGTTTAAGAAAAAAGTGTCATGGTTTTCTCACCCATTTGTCTTTCCTGTTCAGTCTGAATCACTTATTCATTGTTCGATCACTCAATGATTCGTGTACTCAGGTGATGCTTTATGTACTGAGTGCCAATCATGCTCTCAGAGCTGGGCTGGGCATTGGGCAATAAGAAGGTGGGTTTTCCGCCTCCAAGAACGCTGTCGGAATTCTCAACATATTCTTCTCAGGATGGCTCTGCAGACCTCCCAAAAGACAATATTCTCTTGATTTTTGTGTCATCAAGACCTGGCATTAGTTGGCCAAGATTTTATTCTGGCTATTTTCCCAAGGACCAGAGGCAAGGAACTTCAGCACCACCTTCTCCACCAGGGATGAGGCCTAAGGTATGTTCTTAACCTTTTTTTTTTAAGCTGTTCACAGGGAGGCCACACAGAAGGGTTCTCCCGGAATGCTCAGAAGCTGATGAGCCACCTTAAACAAATGAAAGAAATCATCATTTCGTACCTGGAGGAGACGGAGATGTTTGAGTTGGGGCCTGGACTGCAGCCAAGTGAATAAATATGTCCTTGGGTGTTTAGTTACAATCCTGAGGATTATTGAACAATCATACACAATGCGAGGAGCTGTAAATCAAATAACATAAGGCCTTTATTACGTAAAGGAGGTAACTCTGCACATTACCAAGTGGATTTGAAAGCACCCAGACTCAACTTGCCATGAGACAAACTCTAGGTAGTCAGCCTGTTGCTGCATGCAGGTGGATCCACTGGCTTCAAACACCTCACCCTCCTGTGTCTCTGCTCTGCCAGCTGTGAGGGGAGGGATTCATTGGGCTGATTGATGATTGTCTTTTTTTTGGCTGGAGGTTCCCAGGCTAGGGGTCCAATGGGAGCTACAGCTGCTGGCCATCGCCACAACCACAGCAACACCAGATCCAAGCCTCATCTGTGACCTACACCACAGGTCATGGCAATGCCAGATCCTTAACCCACTGAGTGAGGCCAGGGACAGAACCCGCAACCTCATGGTTCCTAGTCAGATTTGTTAACTACTGAGCCATGGCGGGAACTCCTGAAGAGAGCATCTTAACTCTCCCTGCTCTCTGATCTGTGCTCTACCGGACGGCTTGTTTCACGCTGGCCAGAGGACAGAAAATATGCTCTGAAAACTGTAGCGGTCTCAGCTGTCATCCTAGGATTGACAGGTTTCTGGCTTTCTTCCATCCCGTTGCTTTGTGATGCACTCAAATCAGAATAAAGATTGCTTATGACCTTAGTCCTGGGAGGAGAGATAGAGACAGAAAGAAATAGAGATTGAGTTGGAGACAGAGAGGCAGGTGGAGATGATGAAGAAGGAGATGGGTTTGGAGATGGACATGGACTTGGGTTTGGAGAGGAAGAGGAGAAGGAGAATTAGAAGAAATTTAGCCGTTTTTCTTCTTCAGTTTCTTGGCTGCAGGGGGCTTTTTTTGTTTCCAAGAATAGGTGCCATGCCTCCCTATACACAATATGGACATCTCAGAGGAAAACTAGTATCCAAAAAACCCCCAAAACCCAAAACCAAAACCGAATGTAAAGGGCCAGAATTTCATAGCTCTAAAAAATCTATTTTTGGAAAATTAACCCTTGAGATTTCCTTTCAATGCGGCTCAAACATTCCATCACTCGGGTATTCAATCCTAACAGTAGTAGCAAGGTTTGGGTTGAACTTGCCATTGAACTCAAGAAATGTCTGAAAGCAGTGTGTGGAGCAGTGTATTATCTCCAACTTTGGAAGGCCAGGCACAGAATTAATGAGAGGTTTCATGTGTACCTAAAAGAATATCTTTCCAAGAATTTACTACCCTCGTTTTGGCGTGTGCTCTCAAAGCTCTTCAAGTTGGTGGTCAGTTTGGAAACACCACGGTTTTCTTTAAAAACTCTGCCTGAGCTTGTGTACTTTTCTATATGTGTATTTTGCTTCAAATTTTTTTTTTAAAAAAGGAAAACAGTAACTGTTAAAGTCTCACCTTCTCTAACATGTTCATCACACTTGACCTTTAGCATTTCCCCAGACATTTAGCACCTTATTTATTTACTTATTTAGTCTTTTTTAGGTCCGCACCTGCGGCATATGGAGGTTCCCAGGCTAGGGGTCTAATCAGAGCTGTAGCTGCCGGTCTATGCCACAGCCACAGCAACATGGGATCCGAACCTGTCTGCGACCTACACCACTGCTCATGGTAATTCTGGATCCTTAACCCACTGAGCAAGGCCAGGGATCGAACCCGTGTCCTCATGGATGCTAGTTGGGTTCGTTAACCTCTGAGCCACAATGGGAACTCCAACACTTTGCACTTCAGAGGCCTTGGCTTTGACCTTTGGAACTGGCAAACTCTAGTGTAGTGACAAGGAATTCTCAGTTCATAGCCAGCATCCCTGACTCTACAACTGGTTTTTGAGTCTTTCACATAAAAATTGCGTGTTGTTGGGCAAGACTCTCAACTCAATTTTCTCAGCTATAGGATAGATGTAATGGAGTTCCCATTGTAGTTCAGTGAGTTAGGAACCCAATTAGTATTTGCAAGGATGCGGGTTCGACCCCTGGCCCCACACAGTGGGTTAAGGATCCAGTGTTGCTGTGAGCTGTGGTGTAGGCCAGCTGCAGCTCAGATTCATCTCCTAGGCTGGGAGCTTCCATGTGCCACAGGTGCTGCCCTGAAAAGCAAAAAAAAGCAAAAAAAAAGAAGAAGAAGACAGGCGTTAAGAAGCACGTGGTGGAGTTCCCTGGTGGCACAATGGGTTAAGGATCAAGCGTGGTAACGTCTATGGCTCAGGTCACTGCTCTGGCACACATTCGACCCCTGGCCCTGGGAACTTCTGCATGCTGCATGCATGGTCCCCATCCCCCCAAAAAAGAGGCATGTGGTGGCATGTAGATCAAATAAGATTATAGATATAAAAAATGTTTCATTAGTTATAGAAAATGTGAAGTTTTTACAGTAAGGGTTTTTGATGTGTGTTTTTGTTTGTTTGTTTGTTTGTTTCTGGTCTATTATGTGAGGATCTGGCTTCCCAGGTTCCCCCCTCGGCTGGCTTCTGTCCACTTTCCACGCAGCAGCCAGAGGGATACTGCAAAAATATCAGATCCATCATGTTTCTCCTCAGTGCCTGTGGTCCCATGTCTCTGACTGCCTTCTCAACTCCCCATTGCTTCTCTGACTTTAATTCCTGATGTTTTGGCACCCTCCTACACTGCTGATGGAATGTAAATTGGTGCAGCCACTATGGAGAACAGTATGGAGTTTCCTTAAAAAACTAAAAATAGACCTACTGTACGATGCATCAATCCTACTCCTGGGCATACATCTGGAAAAGATAAAAACTATAATTTGAAGATGTATGTGCACCCCAGTGTTCATAGCAGCACTATTCACAATAGCCAAGACGTGGAAACAATGTCCATTGACAGATGAATGAATAAAGAAGATGTGGAATTACATACACATATAAAATATATAGTGGAATATCACTCAGCTATTAAAAAAAGAATGAAATAATGCCAGTTGCAGCACCATGGGTGGATCTAAAGATGATCGTACTAAGTGAAGTAAGTCAGGCGAAGATAAATATCATATGATATCGCTTATATATGAATCTAAAAAAATGGTACAAATGAACTTATTTACAAAACTGTTTAAACTCACAAACAGAAAATCAACTTATGGTTACCAAAGGGGAGAGGGGATAGAGCGATAAATTAGAAGTCTGGGATTAACAAAGCACTACTTATAAAATAAAACAAGGGAGTTCCTGTCATGGCTCAGTGGTTAACGAACCCAACTGGTATCCATGAAGATGAGGGTTCAACCCCTGGCCTTGCTCAGTGGGTTAAGGATCTGCTGTGAGCTGTAGTGTACGTTCAGACGTGGCTCAGTTCCTGCATTGCTGTGGCTATGGCGTAGGCCAGCAGCTGCAGCTCTGATTCGACCCATAGCCTGGGAGCTTCCATATGCTGTGGGTGCAGCCCTAAAAAGCAAAAATCAATCAATCAATCAAGGACCTACTGTATAGCACAGGGAACTATATTCAATATCTTCTAATAACCTATAAAGAAAAGGAACCGGAAAAAAGAGTATTTATCTATATCTGAAGCACTCTGCTGTACACCTGAAACACTGTAAATTAACTATTCTTCAATAAAATAAAAAAACTACTGCCATTCTCCTTCCGCTTATTTTCTCCCAGACACACTAGATTTCCTGCAAATCTTCAAGCATCCAGTTTCAGTACTGCCTCCATGCCTCTGCAGTTTACTCTGTTGACAGTGCCTCCCCAGACGTCTATGCAGCTTCTTCACTTCCTTCAAGTCTGTGATTTTCACTGAGGTCTTGCAGGCCACTCTGTCATACTTGGAACCCTGGCGCTCCCTAGCCCTTCTTCCTGCTTAATATTTTTTACATAGCACTTCCAATCTTCTAATATGCTTTGCAGGTGACTTATTTATTTCAGCTAATATCTGTCTTTCGCCCCTAGATAATAAGCTCCACCTGAGCAAGACTTTTTATCTGTTTTATTAATTGGATGGATCCCCAGCACCTAAAACACAGTTTGACGTGTGGCAGGTCCTTGCTGAATACGCTGAATATTGTGTTGAATAACTCAGCAAATACATATAGTAATATACAACAAATACACATTCGTTGAATGAATAAATGAATAGGACTGTTTCAATCTCACAATCAGAAAAAGGATGGGAACTGCATTTCTAGACACTTTCCCATACACACCTCATAAAAATGAGCTCTGTTGGAAAGTCTGTGTGAATTCTTTCCCTCGCCCCCAGGATCTTGACCATCTAGAAGATATTTGTAGAATCTCTTTGCATGTTTTAATAACCCAGAAGTGCTGTTTCTATTTCAACGTCCTGTAGAGAAGCAGGAAAGGCAGGAGAGAAGGTCTTTGGAAAAACAGAAGCAGGATCATACCAGGCAAATTTGACGCTATATGCTCTTGTTTCCCCATCCAGCTCTGTAGCATTTTCTTCTGCAGCATGTAATTTGGCTTTGCAGCTTCTTAAAAGGCAGAACGATGACCCCACAGCATTTCCCAAACTATGTGCTGGAAACACCAGTTCCAGGAAATGCTAATCTGCGCAAAAAAAAAAAAAATAAGTTTTCTGTGGTTCTGATTACATATTAGCGTGTTAAAAGCTCTAAGGAGTCACACAGCTTAAAAATAAATAAAGGGTGGGTGGCCTCTTTAATAGTCATTAACTTATTGGAAAAGGGGAAATCCAGCAAGAGTGAATCCTACATCAGTACATTAAGATGACACATTGAGGAGTTCCCCTCGTAGCTCAGTGGTTAACAAACTAGCATCCATGAGGACATGGGTTTGATCTGGCCTTTCTCAGTAGGTTGAGGATCCAGCGTTGCTGTGAGCTGTGGTGTAGGTCGCAGCCTTGGCTCGGATCCCACGTTGGTGTAACCGTGGTGTCGGCCGGCGGCTGCAGCTCTGATTCGACCCCTAGCCTGGGAAACTCCATATGCTTTGGGTGCGGCCCTTTTCAAAAAGACAGAAAAAAAAAGACACAGTGATATTAAAAGATACCACCTATTTTGTGGCCACGATCTTCGGCCTTCAAACTCTCATTTCCCACAGATTTCATGTCTATATACGTCTTATTCTGCCATGGAGTCCTGTTCAGCACTCTGTACTTACGTAAGGAAGGAAATGCCCTTACATAGTCTCCACTATGCCAATAACACACAGCACCGCAGTTCTTTTTGGCCTTTATTAATATTTATTAAGCACATCTCCCTATTTTATGCCAGGAATTCCACTAGACACAATAAACATGCCAGGGAGAACGACGGGACAAGATCACGGAGCTTAGGTGGGATGGCCAGGTAAAGACAAGTAAACATTTCAAATAAGAAACCTTAAAGAAAACGAGGGGGGACTGAGACAGAGAATACGGTACGTGTGACGGTGTTTCCTACCTGAGGTGACCGGAAGGGAAGGACGCTCGGAGGTAAGGACACTGTCCGTGAGACGTAAGGATGATAAGAAGACGGCTGAACCAAGACCCGAAGAAGAATGTCTGAGGCGGAAGGAATGGCGTGGTCAGCGGCTCAGTGGCAGGAAGTTCCTTCCTAAAGGATTGAAAGGACACCACGTGGTTGAGACATAGCGCTCTTGAGACATAGAGCTGGTGAAGGCGTGAGACCCGGGGAAGGGTGGCATCACTGTGCACCTGCCAATCATTCAGGACTCTCGAGGCCGTGGTACGGACTTCCACTGAGAGAGTGATAGCGCTGAATTTATATTTCAAGGAACGTCCCTCAAAACAGAATATATCCCAAATGCACTAAAAAAAATTTCAGCAAGCAATGGGGATTTAAAAATGCTTTCCGGAAGTTCCACTGTGGCTCAGTGGTAACTAACCGAACTAGAATCCTTGAGGATGCAGGTTCTATCCCTGGCTTCGCTCAGTGGGTTAAGGATCTAGCGGTTACTGTGAGCTGCGGTGTAGGTCACAGACACCGCTCAGATCTAGCATTGCTGTGGCTGTGGTGTAGGCCGGCAGCTGTAGCTCTGATTCAACCCCCTAGCCTAAGAACTTCCATATGCTGCGGGTGTGGCCCTAAAAAGCAAAATAAATCAATAAAAATAAAAATAAAGGAAAAAAGCTTTTAACTGTCTCGAAAATACAGATTACATGTTTATGTTTATCTGTCTGTCTGTTCCAAACTACAATATCCTCTAATTCTATGTGAACACTGAGTTTTGGTACAATTTTTTCCCCCACTCTATGTTTTTTGCATGAGTCTCCACATCTAGGCTCTCTATACACCGATATTTCAGAGAATATCCTTACCCTGGGGCATATTTGAGGATTTTCAAGGCAGAGTCAACCTTCTACGGTCCTGGAGCTTGTCTGAGACGCCTCCCATCTCTGCATTCTGAAAGCATGAATTCAAGGGATGGATTTGTTTCCCAGTAGCACTGAACATGCATTTCTTGCTCTTCTTCATGCTCCAGTTAGTGGTTCTGAAGATATTTATAAACTAGCATGATGGTAATTGAGAACACTTTGCAACATCAAGAAATTCATATGACTCAAAGCTGTATTTATGTCCGTACAGACAAGGCATATATGAAGTCTGATAGTGATTCTTTTTCTTAGCTACATGAACACTGACCTCCAGAATAGCAAAAGCTTGCTTTCATAAAAATATTTAATAAAATTTATTTAAAGTCTAAAAAATTAAGTGAAGAATTTCAGCTTTATTTAAATAACACTTTTAATTCTAAATGTTGATAGTTCAGGAGTTCCTGTCGTGGTTCAGTGGTTAATGAATCTGACTAGCATCCATGAGGACACAGGTTCAATCCCTGGCCTTGCTCAGTGGGTTAAGGATCCAGTGTTGCCATGAGCTGAGGTGTAGGTTGCACATGTCTCGGATCTGGTGTTGCTGTGGGTGTGGTGTAGGTGGGCAGCTACAGCTCCCATTCGACCCCTAGCTTGGGAACCTCCATATACCACAGTGCGACCCTAAAAAGCCAAAAAAAAAAAAAATTAATTAATTAAAAAATAAAAAAATAAATGTTGATAGTTCAATTATAATTTAGCTTTTATCTTGCAGTTTTAATAAGTAATTTTGAATATTTCAGAAGAAAAACAATTTCTTTGGAAATTTTAGGAAAAGTCATTTTTACTTCAACTTTTTTGAAATTAATTTATAGAATTTGATGAAAATAAGTTTAATTTTATAAATGTTGAATATTACTTGAAAAATTTTGTCCTTCAGGTCATTGAGAATAAGTACAAGACGCAACAGTGATAGAAACTGAAAATACAAATACCGCGTTCAGAAGAGAGAAAGAGCTATAAAGGAAAAACAAGTAAATCTTCCAAGAAGCAGCCTGCTTAACATTTTTAAAAACAATTAAAAAGGAAAGCCAGCAGACTTCTGTTGGGTATGAACCACATAAAATTTGCAAATAGGACATTACAAATTCTTTTTGTCAGGTTTTTTTTTTGTCTTTATGCCTTACTATGGCTGCTCCCCCGGCACATGGAGGTTCCCAGGCTAGGGGTCTAACAGGAGCTGTAGCCTCCAGCCTACACCACAGTCACAGCAACACGGGATCCAAGCCACGTCTGCAACCTACACCACAGCTCACGGCAATGCCAGATCCTTAACCCACTGAGCAAGGCCAGGGATCCAACCCGCAACCTCATGGTTCCTAGTCGGATTCGTTAACCACTGAGCTACGACAGGAACTCCTTAAGTCAGGTTTTTGAGGTATCATTTACATACAGTAACAGCCTCCTTTCCCGGGTGTTCAGTTTTATGTGTTTTGACAAAATGTATATTATTATATAATCATGACCCTAATCAAGAGGTAGAGTATTTCTGATAGCCCAGAAAGCTCCACAGATGCCTCTCTGTAGTCAACCCCGTTCCCACTCCTCTCCCAGCCCCTGGCAAGCTTTGATCTGATTTCTGTACTTATCATTTTGTCTTTTTTAGGATGTGATGTAAATCGAATTCATACAATATATAGTCTTTTATGTACAGTTTCTTGCACTCAGCCTAATCCTTTAGAGAGTCATTCAGGTTGTTGCAAGTATCAACAGATCTTTCCCTTTTATTACTGAATATTATTACATTATATGTAGTCACTGTACAATTTGTTTATCCATTCACCTGTTGGACATTTGAGTTGTTTCCAGTTTGGGAAGATAATGAATAAAGCTGCCATAAACCTTCTATAGGTCTTTGTGCAACTATGTTTTCATTTCTCTTGTGTAAATACCTAGGAATGGATTTCTGGGTCATAGGGTAAGAGGAATTTTAACTGTAAAAGAAACTACCAAGTGTTTTTCAAAGTGTCCGTGCCATTTCGCACATCAGCAATGGATGTGAGTTCCCTTGCATGATTGTGAGGTGGGTCTTTTTTTTGTTTTTTGTTTGTTATGTTTTTTGTTTTTGGTTTCTTTATTTCAATGTTGCCATTTTATTTGGTGAGAAACTACTGATCAAAAAATTGAGCAAGAAAATTCTTCTTACCAGCAACACAACTTAAATAGGTTAAGTAAAATCTTGCAATTTCGTGCTCCTGGTGAAACTGATCAGACTGCGTGCAGGCCTCCATTTGTTCTCGTGACCAGAGCCCATAAATGATAGTGGTGAGGTTCCACTCAGCCTACCCGTTCCTTCTGTTCTGAAGTTGGTGGTTGGGGAAGGTGTTTCTTTGGGATCCGAAACCCTTCCTTGTGTAGGACAGCTGCCAACTCATTCTGCAGCGCCCTCTAGTGGAGGCTGAGTCTTCAGGCTTCAACTTGTCCTCTGCACAGCCTGGCCCCTCTACACTTAAGGTTGAAAGAAGAGTCAACGTGTCACCCTGAGAAGCTGCAACCCCTGGTCTAGAAGACAGGACCTGTGTTCTATATAGAAGACCTAGCATAACTCCACGAGCCACTTGATGGACTAGTGACTTTGAGAAGAGCTGCAAGCAGTGGAGCCTTTGTTCCAAAAGCTCATTTTGAGGAGCCTCATGGAATGCCGCAAGTTGTAGCCTGCTCCATTTATCTCACCACTGGTGAGACCCTGCACAGAGCTTCCAGTCAGTGGTCCTCAGCTTCAGGATCCTTAAATCTTGGATGGGTGGCATTGGAGAAGGCTGGACTATAATGGACATCGGTTGGGTGGGGATATGATTCATGGGTAACTAATTTACCCTGACGGACTCTAAACTTTCTAGTAGATTGTAAAGAATGCCACTAAGGGAAAATGTACTTCCTCAAATTCAGATTCAGCAAAAAAGACCCTGAGTAGATCAAAATGCTGTCTCTTCCTGACCACAAGAATGTGTCCCAGCAGGAGTGGTGGTGTTTTGTGACCTACCAGCTGCAGCCTGGGATGTTAATATTTCCTGACTTGGCATTTGGGGAACCTTCGAGTACTTAAGGCCACTCATCTCTCCTCTCAGTTATTTCTTCCTTTGGGGAATCATAAAAATTTTGAGAAATGTCAAGCTTCCCTTTCATATTTTCTTTGTTCAATGTAGGACCTCAGCTTTTTTTAAGCCCTTCTAGTGAATTTGGGCTATCATCTTATGCTCATGACACTGGCAAGTCAACTTTTCTAAAAGAATGATTATGTTTAGGATATTCACAGTCAACGAGGTAGTGAATTACATATTTCGTATTTATTTAATATAACTTCATGGCTGTCTGTGTAGGCTGTGAATTCAGACAACCCGGGTTCAAGTCATAACCCAATCACTTTGCTTCCATACCCTCTCTTAAAGTTTGAATGTACTGCCAACCTACTTCCTTATTTTCTTATCTTTGAAAGTGCTTGAATGTTTGTGTTACTACTTTCACGTACACAGTACACAGAACTTTCAAAAATAAGAGCATTTTCACAGTTAGTCTTACAATAAATTTTCTGCTGCATTTTCTCTTGCAATAAAACTCTGCCTAACCTTGGGCAGGACTTTTATCTTCAATGACATTCCTTTTTTTTTTTTTTTTTATCTTTTTGCCCTATTTGGGCTGCACCCGCGGCATGTGGAGGTTCCCAGGCTAGGGGTCTAACAGGAGCTCTAGCTGCCGGCCTTCGCCACAGCCACAGCAACGCAGGATCCGAGCCGCGTCTGTGACCTACACCACAGCTCACGGCAATGCTGGATCCTTAACCCACTGAGCAAGGCCAGGGATCCAACCCGCAACCTCATGGTTTCTAGTTGGATTTGTTAACCACTGAGCCACAATGGGAACTCCTTCAATGACATTCTTTAATTATTTTTCTTTTCTTAAAAAACCTTTTAATTGAGATGTAGCAAACGTGAAGTGCCTTAATCTTAATAATAAACAATAAAAAATGCGATAAAAATGTTCACAACTTGGTAAACTGTTGTATATACACATGTAATCTCATTAATTATTGTTGCATTTTATTCTTGGAAAAATAAATATACACTTAAATCTCAACTTGCTGATATAATTTCAATATGCAAAGCACACAAGGAGAATTTTACTCTAAATTACACCTAAAATATTTAAATGTAGTCAAAAGTGAATATTCAGCTACTAACAAAAATCGTGATGACAAACTTTATGTGACTGAAATTGTTACTTATATATGATGTTAGCCACATGAACTTGAAATCAGGTATATTACAAACTGATTAAGTATTTCTCTTCTTATTTGTTTGGGTTACACTGCTCCACCTTGTGATCTATAAAATCTTAAGTGCTACAATAAAGCCATTGTCATATCGAGTGGCTCAACAGCTCATATTATAATGAAAAAATATAAAGGACTGATTAAGTCCATCTCTCCAAACAGTCAAATAATCAGTGGAGGCTGGACAATGGTGAAGATCTAGATTTCCCAGAATAATATCCTGCAGGCTAATCTTGTTATTCCTTGGCCAACAGGGAAGGCTGAGAAATAAAAATTAACTTGGAGGATAAGAATCAGCCCTGCCTTTCTTCTGACAGGAAACACACACACACACACACACACACACACACACGCGCCCCTAGTTGTAGAGTTAACAGAAAGCAGTATTTCTGTTATAACACCAAAGTAGCATAACTCTTTTCTTTGAGTAACTACTGTTTGCTTATTCAATGAGAAACTTCAGTTTGAAATGAGACTGGTTACGAATAAAACATCTCACACATGCCCAGAGGACTTAAGTGACTTTGATACAGAAGAGTAGTTTTGGATTCTGACTCAGGGGCAGAACTTGAGGTAAGATGTGTCTGGACCCAGCATTTCAGATCCAACACAATAGTTTGCAAGGAAATAGGATGCTGGGTTCACTTTTCAGTCCGGGCTTGCTGGTGATTTTTTGTCTGTCAAAATACTACTTCAGTTAAAGTTGACTTAACTCTACCCTTCCTCCAAATCCTGTAATAAATCTACCTCTTCCTTTGTTCGGTGGGCTATTCCATGGTTCTCTAACGTCATCTCCCTCTCTGTAATTGATCAATAAATATGCTTCTGTTGGCATACAGTTTTGTCCCTGGAAAGTTTAAACTGACTAGGCTAGGACAGTAGGCTTTACTATTTCTGGTGTTTTGGGGTTTTGTTTTTGTTTTGGCTCCACCCACAGCACATGGAAGTTCCCCGGGGCCAGGGGTCGAACCTGCGCCACAGCCGTAACCAGAACCACAGCAATGACAATGCTGGATCCTTAACCCTCTGAGCCAGGAGGGAACTCCTACTATTCCTGTTTTTAAAGATAA
Source organism: Catagonus wagneri (assembly GCA_004024745.2). NCBI lineage: Eukaryota > Metazoa > Chordata > Mammalia > Artiodactyla > Tayassuidae > Catagonus > Catagonus wagneri. The sequence continues at coordinate 10,242,494 of PVHT020000009.1, read as the reverse complement.
GGAAATTGAGCCTCGAGAAGGTTAAACAAAACATACAAGGGGTTATGGAAGATAGGTAGTCACAGAATTTTCACACTGAGATCTGAAGTGTGAGGAAGCCCCATTCAGGTTGCTCCCCGCCTTCATCTTCCAGCTCACTGTTAATCTACTTTTGGTTACCAACTCCACTCAAGGTGAAGCCACAAAATCTGCTCACACCACCTCTCTCTTTCTCATCACAGTCAGTATCCAATTCTGACATGCACCACTATTCCTCAAGGTATGGCTTCAGTTTCAGTGTTTCTCTCTTCCCGGAATCTGGATGAACCATCCAACACTTAGTTCTGGGTTCCTTTCTTCCTCAGCCATACCAACAAGCCAATATTTCTAACAACACACTTTGGGTTTTCACCCTTGCTTGTTTGTGCTTGTGCTGTTCCCTGACCTTGGGAATCCTTGCCCAGGATTCTCTGTCTGTACAAACTTAAACAAATTTAAACCATATCAAGGTTTTTGTTGCAAACAACAGAAACCATGCTAGTTTGTTTTAGCAGACAAGTAATTTATAAAGAACATCAGGTGATTTCACAGAAATTTTAGAAGGGCCAGAGCACCTGACTTGAAGGCTGCTCTGAAGGACTGGTCCAGGGTAAACACTGCCGCAGCCAGACACACAGAGCACAGTTTCCATCTCTGACACTAAGGGGTGCTAGACCTTCTCTTGCTGCTGCGTTGGCAGCTGGGTATCTGCCACCACCCTAATCAAGACCAGCCAGACTGATGCTTTATTTGCATCATGAGCCTCTGAGTCAACTCTTGCCATAGCTATATTGGACTGGCAGCGCCTGGGTCAGGTGTCTACTCTGAAGCTGCAAGGGGAGCTGGGAAAATAAAGTTTTGGCTTCTACCATAAGGAGACACAGACTAATAAAGCGGGGAAGTCCCTCCACAGAAAGAGTATTCAAACAGAAGAGCTCCAACTAGGAATGATAAACTTTCATTACTCTGGGGTCCAGCTCAAAAGTCTCCTCACCTGGGAAGCTTTCTCTAAAACCACAGCAAGATTTACGGTCTCTTTCAAATATCATATAGTATCACTTATATGTGGAATCTAAAATATGGCACAAATGAGCCTATTTATAAAACAGAAACAAGACAAAAAAAAAAAAAAGAATCCGACTAGGAACCATGAGGTTTGGGATTCGATCCCTGGCTTCACTCAGTGGGTTAAAGATCTGGCGTTGCCATGAGCTGTGGTGTATGTAGGTCACAGACCAGCTTGGATCCCACGTTGCTGTGGCTGTGTTGTAGGCCGGCAGCTGTAGCTCCGATTAGAACCCTAGCCTGGGGACCTCCATATGCTGCGGGTGTGGCCCTAAAAAGACCAAAAAAAAAAAACCACCCCAAAGCAGAAACAGACTCACAGACATAGAGAACAGACTTGTGGTTGCCAAAGGGGAGGGGGAGGGAGTGGGATGAACTGGGAGTTTGGGTTGGTAAGCAATGAGGTCCTGCTGTGTAACAGCATTTAGAATGTGTAAGCAATGAGGTCCTGCTGTGTAACAGGGAACTATATCCAGTCTCCTGGGATAGACTATATATATATATATATATACACACATATATATACATACATATATATATGTATATATGAGTAATTTTGCTATACAGCAGAAACTGGCACAACATTGTAAATCAACTATACTTTAATTAAAAAGAATTATGGTCCCTTTGTTCTGAGTTATTAGTACTGCAACAGATGTGATTCATAACCCCCCAAATCTCCTCACCCGTACCTCAGTTACGATTTTCAACTGCCACAATATCATTTTTTTTCCTGAGACTTTCCTTGTCACTTCACTTGATTTCTTCTGCCTGTGCTACAGGCTGAGAGGATGGAGGAATTCACACGGGTCAGGAGCAGCCCTCAACAGGTGACTAACAGAAGGTGTGTCACTACCCCAACGCCCTTGCCCCTTGGTGGGACCGCCCTGAGGCACATGCGTCATAGTGGCCCTCAGCATTTCCCCAGTGGCAATCGGCTGGGTCACCCACAGGCGTTGCCGGCTTGATAACCCCTTTTTTGGCTGTCCTCCCTTCCTTGTCTCGCCTTCCCACTCCTCTGTCAACCTTTCCTTCATCTCCTGAGTACTTGCACTTGAACCTTGGTATCAGAATCTGCTTCTGGTAGAACCCCAAGTAGGGCAACTCTCTTCCCTGTATTATAAGTGTCCATATACTTATCTATCTCTCTTCTAAGATTCATGAAGACAGTGAAAGTGTAGACATTTTTTTTTTTTTTTCTATCTCTCAAGGGCCTTGTACAGGTCCTTGTATACAGGAGACACTCAAGAGGTATTTCTTGCAATGAATTACAATAGGGACGATGGTCATATTTTAAGCTTATACCAGTGCACAGCCTCACAATTTTACTCCCTTTGGAAGGAGTTATGACATATGATTAATAATGGCTACTTTTGATGAGAGGGGTGAGAATTCTGAGGTTATTTTCTAACCTTCATCTACGTATTATTTTATTACTTTTTAAAACATCAACCCTCCAGGAGGGTTGTGGGCTCTTCAGGGTTGAAGGACCTTCCAAGGTCAAAGCCCTTATGCCAAACCCCTCATGAGGCGTGCTAAGGACAGCCAAAGGGATCTGGCTGGCTGCAACGGTCCCCTTCACCCTGGACCCCCAGCTTGAATCCGTGCTTGGGTGGAATAATTCTCTTCCTTGTCCCACAGGATGGGCTCCCTACCCTTAGGACAAGCTCCAGTATGAATGGTCTTCTGCTTTATTCTTGAGGGTTTTTTTTTTTTTTTTTGGTTTTGAATATAGGCCCAAGGTCTTTGGCCAGTGGGTATAATTTGAATGGGTTTGATGGATAATGACACATACAAAGAAGAGTGAGTATTATGTAACAGCTGGCAGACTCTGAATGCTTTTGGCTGTGGTTCTGGAAAAGCATAAGAGAGGGATGTGGTTGACATACAGAAACAGAGTTTGAATGGAGCCAACCTAGCTTTTCTTTGGATTGATATTTCAGTAGATTGGAGTGGGGGGCACCCCGCCCCAGGCTCCCTGCCTCTATCACAGTCCTGAAGAAATTTCCAGGCTTTAGACATTTTCGTGTGTTTCTGGCAAGACACCCACTCTCCCCTATCCACTAACACAGTCCCAGTGGCAGTATCTTCCTTGAGTCCTTTGGACTAACCCCACTCTGCATAACTCAGCGACTAGAAGCTAGACAGCCCTGGCCAGCCCTTGGCCCCCAGATTCTCATTTCTGAAAGATCTCACATCTCCACTCACCCAATCTCTCATCCTTCCCCAGCTCTCAAAACTCTTCCTCTGTGCCTCTGCAACTCAATGAATCGTCAGGAAATCTCCTTTTTCCTTGCATCTCTCTTACCTTCTTTTTTTTTTAAATGATTTTTATTTTTTCCCATAGAGTTGGTTTACAGTGTTCTGTCAATTTCTACTGTACAGCAAAGTGACCCATTCACACATATATATACATTCTTTTTCTCGCATTATCCTCCATCATGTTCTATCATATGTGACTAGATATAGTCCCCTGTGCTACACAGTGGGATCTCATTCTGTCACCTTCTTATTCTGACCAGCTCTCCCCTAAGGACACTGCTCCCTCTGCGGTCCTCCATAAGGGGGCTGCTTTTCCTTCCACATCGCTGGCATCACAAGGCCTGGAACAGGACAGGTGTTCTCCTTGCTTCTCTATTGCTGGTCCCAAACGATCGCCCTACCTTCCTCCATAAAAACAACCTTCTCTAAAACTCGTAACATCGGACTATATCATCTACTACTTTCCTTTTGGCAACCACCTACTGACTCCAGAATCACTTCCCCCATTCCTGGCTCACTGTCACTTCTTCCAGCACTCTGTTCATTTATATTCTTGTGGATTTCAATACCCACAGAGATGAATCTTCCTGTACACTGGCCATTCAGCTTCTTGAACTTCTCTCCTTCAAACATCTCATAATCCACCCTAGTTCAGCCGCTCACTCACATGGTCATACCAGGTGATCCTGTCCTTACCAAGAATTTTATTCCCTCCAGAATCTTAATTTCAAACCTCCCAATATCTAGCCACTACTTATTATCTTGTTTATTTTATTTGCATCTACTTATAGCTTTCTTCTTCACCCCATTCCCTTGCCTCCTCTCCAGAAGTAATGACTATCCCTAATTTTGTGCTTTTAATTCCCTTGATTTTTGTTTTTGGGCTTTTGTCTTTTTAGGGCTGCACCTGCGGCACATGGAGGTTCCCAGGCTAGGGGTCTAATTGGAGCTGTAGCTTCCAGCCTACACCACAGCCACAGTAACGCCAGATCCGAGCCACGTCTGCAACCTATACCACAGCTCACGGCAACGCTGGATCCTTAACCCACTGAGCGAGGCCAGGGATCGAACCTGCAGCCTCATGATTCCTAGTTGGATTTGTCTGTGCTGCACCATGACAAGAACTCCTTCCCTTGATTTTTAAAATGACCTTATTAATATGTATATATTCCTAAACAGTATGTTGTTTAGTTATTTTTGGAACTTTATGAAAATAACACCATACTGCCTGTAGTGCTCTTTTCCTCAGTATCCTATAAATAAAATGTCTCCATATTCTTGGGCATTGTATAGTTTGATATAACTGCTGTATAATATTCTATGGGGTGAATTTACCTAAATTCATTCATTCATTCCTTCTGTGGCTGTTTCTAGCTTTTTATATTGTTAACTCTGATGATATAAATAACTCGTACATATTTTCTGGTGTATATTTGCAAGAGCTTTTTTTTTTTTTTAGGAGCTGAATTGATAGATGAAAAGTGCATAAGAGTGTTCAACTCTGCCTGATGATGTTTTATCTTCTAAAGCAAATGTACATCACTTCCTATTATTCCAGGTCACTTCCACTAAGTTCTGATGTTAAAACCTCTCTGCCATCACTAGGACCTACAGCTATTGGATATACCCCCTTTTTACGCTCTTCATTTTCCTACTTACCCAGCCTATAGTCTGTGGTCTGTCACATATTCATTCCTTTGCATGCACTCTCAGTTCCCTTGCCTCCTCTAAAGGTCAGTAGCCTAAACAAAACAGGAAAAGAATATAAAGAGGCAATTGGGGAGATACTTAAATTAATTCAGTTAGAGAAATGCAAATTACAGCTACAATGAATACACCTATTTTGTATTAGACACCACGCTTTACATACATGATATGTAAGCATATATATTATATAGAGTATGTTTAACTCATTTGATCCTCTCAACAAGCCTATGAGGTAGTACTATTATTATCCTCATATTGTAAATGAAGAAACTGAGGCTCAGAAAGTTTAAGCAGTTTGCCTAGGACAGCTGAAAAGTAGCAGAGATGCTGTGTCTCTCACATCTGCATGTGCAGGAACTAGTATAAGGATATTCACTGCAGAGCCTGGGACAAAGTAAGCACCGGGTAAGTGTTGGTAAGTAAATAGGTGCTGTTATAATAGCAAAGATTAGAAACTATCTACATGCCTCTAAAAGGAAACTGACTAGGAGTTCCTGTTGTGGCTCAGCAGAAACGAATCTGACTAGTATCCCTGAGGACACAGGTTTGATTCCCGGCCTTGCTCGCTGGGTTAGGACCTGACATTGCTGTGAACTGTGGTGTAGGTCACAGCCGCGGCTCGGATCCCATGTTGCTGTGACTGTGGCTGTGACATAGACCAGTGGATTCAACCCCTAGCCTGGGAACCTCCATATGCTATGGGTGCGGCCCTGAAAATATAGATAGATAGATAGATAGATAGATAGATAAATAAATAACTAGAAACTGATTAAATACAGTATTGTCCAGTTGAAAGACGGAGGCGGTGAGGATATTGATATGAGATGATTGCCAGGATTAATAACTGAGAAAATCACTGTGAAGAAAATTATGTATAGGAGTTCCCATCGTGGCTCAGTATAAACGAAACCAACTAGGAATCATGAGGTTGCGGGTTCGAACCCTGGCCTTGCCGGGTGGGTTAAGGATGTGGCATTGCCGTGAGCTGTGGTGTAGGTCACAGATGCGGTTTGGATCCCGCGTTTCTGTGGCTGTGGCTGTGGTGTAGGCCAGTGACTGTAGCTCTGATTCGACCCCTCGCCTGGGAACCTCCACATGCTGCAGGTGGGGCCCTAAAAAGGCAAAAGACAAAAAAAGAAAAAGAAAAAGAAAAGAAAAGTATGTATAACGTGCGTATCTGTTGTGTAATATAGATACACGGTCTATTACTATGGTATTCACAAGAAATCAACAAAGAGCACTGCCTGCAGAGAGAACCAGAGGCTGGTGACAGAGGAGGAAGGCAGGATACCTCTCACCGCATCCTTACTCCCTCCTTTTTTTGCTTTCATATGTGCACCTGTCACCTATTCAAATGAATGGAAAATTAAAAGTCAAATAGCGATAATTTAAAAAGAAGGAAAATAAAATGTCTTTAAGCAGCAGAATAAAAATATACACCTGTTCACTTACTGTCTGTATTTAAAATTACAGGGAGGAGTGGTTCTATATGCAAAAACAGACATAGTCCAAGGATGTTAATACAACATGGAAGCCAGATCTGGTGCTATCTCTTAGCTTTTAACTTTAACTGCTAGAGCCTGAGGCAAGTGAATTAAGCCAGTCAGATCTGGATAACAGTTCCTAATGTTCGAGATCACCTCCGCAGTATGAAAACCAATTACGCGCTATTGCTGAAATGCTTTGAAGGTACAGCATTCCAGGCAGGGCCTGTTGGGACCTGTGCGCTGTCATAGTAACTAAGATTCCGAATCTAGGCTTTGAGGAGATTTTCAGTCACTATTTAGTAAATCAAATAGTAAATCAAATTTTTAAAGTGCCAGTTCTTCCAAATGTTTCTTAAATGTGTGTGCCCACAAAGTTGTCCTATTATAGATGTTTTGATTCCTGTATTACTTTTCTTTCTTTTCTTTCTTTCTTCCTTTCTTTCTTCCCTTCTTTTTCTTTTCTCTTTCTTTCTTTCTTTCTTTCTTTCTTTCTCTTTCTCTCTTTTTTGTCTCTTCCTTCTTCCTTTCTCCCTCCCTCCCTCTCTTTCTTTCTTTCTCTTTCTCTCTTTTTTGTCTCTTCCTTCTTCCTTTCTCCCTCCCTCCCTCTCTTTCTTTCTTTCTATCCTCTTTCTTTCTTTTTCTCTTTCTTTCTTTCTCTTTCTCTTTTTTTCTCTCTTCCTTCTTCCTCCTTCCTTTCTCCCTCCCTCCCTCCCTTTCTTTCTTTCTTTCCTTCTTTCTTTCTCCCCTTCCTTCTCTCTTTATTTTGTCTTTTTAGGGCCGCACCTGCAGCGTATGGAGGTTCCCAGGCTAGGGGTCAAATTGGAGCTGTAGCTGCCAGCCTACGCCACAGACACAGAAACACAGGATCCGAGCCATGTATATGACCTACACCACAGCTCACGGCAATGCTGGATCATTAACCCACTGAATGAGGCTAGGGACCGAATCCGTGTCCTCGTGGATAATAGTCAGGTTCGTTTCCACTGAGCCACGATGGGAACTCTTGACTCCTGTATTACTTTTCTACAGCACTGCCAGTCTAAGTCAGTTTTGGATGTCATGATTTCAGGAAAATGGGTTCTTTTCAGAGGAGAGAAGTGAGGTTTAAGAACCACCACAGCATACAATTCAATGAGGAAACGATAAACCCTTTGGAAAATTACAGTGAGCTAGGGACTGATGTTGGCTTTTTAACAATATGCATTAAATTAGTCTGTAGAAATATAACATCACCAAAGTGAAATATACAGTCTAAAAAAAGTAGACGAGGGAAATGAGAATGTTGGTAGACAGTTCTCCATGGGTATCTCACATTTCTGCCTATTTTGCAAGCAGTGCACTATCTTTTTTTCTGGAGTTTCTTTTTAAGCATGTTTATATAGCTAACAGCCTGGAAGACAGAGACTGTGTCTTCTTCCAGAGTAAATGGCAGGTTTGCTTGCTGCCCTTGGCATCAGAGATCCAAGCTCTCTAAGTTCTGAATTCCTCTCCTGTGACACAATACACTACATGTACGGGTCTTTCCGTATGGGATTGGGAGCTTGATGAACTGGTGCAAATACGCTGATACTCTGGCTACTGCTATTGCTGTGAGAAAGAAACGGTCCTTTATCTCTGACCCAAGAGCGTCGTGTCTTCTACATGAAACCGTGGCTGGACGACTTCTTCGCTTGCAAGTGGGACAAACACTTCACACTCATGAGAAAGAAGTGCTCTTTAGATCACTGCTCTCCCATAGAAATGTAATGCAGGCCTCTCAGGTGGGCCAGATACATAATTTAAAATTTTACAGACACTGAGCTAAAAGAACCAGGTAAAGTTAATTTGAATTATACACACACACACACACACACACACACACAGTTTTTGCCCACACCTGCAACACGTGGAAATTCCTTTGTCAGGAATGAACCCTCACCACAGCTGTAACCAGAGCCACAGCAGTGACAGCACTGGATCCTTAACCCACTGAGCCACGAGGAAACTCCTAATAATATATTTGATTTAACACAATATAGCCCAAATGTGATGATCTCAACATGTTATTGCATAAAAATTGTTAACGAGCTACTTTACATTCTTTAGTTGTTGAAGTCTTCAAGATCTGCGGTGTTTTTCACATGTGCAGCATATCAGTTCGGACCGTCCACACTTGAAGTGTTTTGTGGCCATCAAGTGGCGTCCATCTTGGGCAGTGCAGACTACAAAATACAGTAAAATGAAAATAAAAGCCTTCGAGCCTGAAATAGATTCTGCCTGAAAGAAACATTCCATTCAGAATGTCAGTGACATCGCTCATGGGGCTTGTCACTCCAGAAACCCTGAGCCACGTCCCGCGTGCTCCAGGAAATCCTTCACGCGTCATTTGATCCTCCTGGGCCCAGCAAGGTACGCAGGGGTTGCTGGTTCTTTAGCAGCTGCCTGTAATCAGATCTGAATGTAAGATAAGAGTCATCAAAGACAAATTTGATACCAGTCCATCCAGCCATGCCTTATCATGCTTCCAGATACAGAAATTTAAATGTGCCTTAACTTTCTCTTCTCCTTGTCTACATTGAGAAGTTTAATTACTCAGCTAAAGGAGGGGAGAAAATCCGAACCTTAGCCTGAATTATATTAGCATTTTAATAGGAGATTGGGTCCTCAGCCAACTGTGAGGAGGGAAAATCAGTGGCTTCAGCCAGGCACTCACTGCATGGCCTCGCTAACTGCCCTGCCTGGTTCAAGGGCTGCCACGTGACTGATCACGTGGGCTAATGGCAGCCATGGGTTGTTGACCAAGGAAGAGAACCCTGAATGTCAGCACAATGGTGACGAATATCACGATCTGTCCTTACAATATATTTTTTCCTAAACAGCATTCTTCAAGCTTCAAACTCTTGCATGGGTTTGATTATAGGAAAATAGAATAAATCAGTACCAAATATTTTGATCATATGGGGCACAGGAGCTATTTTCCAAATAATGACAAGGTTTAAGAACAAGATGTGAGTTCACAGGAATCATGCACATCCGTCCTTATGTATCCTCAGAGCCTCCATCTACGGCAAAATGGCAGAATATTGAAGGAATTGCTTTGAATCCCTTAACCTCATCAAAGCCAATTTGAATCTCAAGAATCCTTGAGAAAAGGACTCTTGGATAAAAAAGTGTTACAAGATTCATCTAAAACACATGCAATAGAATCCTTTTGGGGACAAGTTTCGCACAGGGAAAAGTCACTTCAGGTTACTAAATAAACCTCTTTGTAAGGGTCCCACGACATCGATCATGGATGAGTGACAGAATGACATTGTATGGCTAAGTGCAGGCAGGCATCTTGGACCTTATCCACCCTCAGAGTCCAGACCCTGGACCCCTCAAGGCCTTGGCATGGGTCTGTGTCAGAGACACCTCTGATCCCTGCTTTGAACGTGGGGGAGGACTCCCTTTCACAGAGGCCTTCGGTCGGCCCACGATCTGGTGTTGCCCATGGCATTCTGTTCCATTACAGGAGGCTGGTCTTTGATCTAAGGTGTTCGTGGAGGTCCTGCCCACCCCCCCCCACAGCCTACTCAGGAATGGCTATCAAGCCCTCTCAGTGACATTCTGTGCCCTTCTCTTTCCTATGTACCCTTCTCTTTCATCCAGCCCCTGACTCCCCGACCCCCTCCCCGAGATTCTCCCCATGTCTTCTGCTGCTGTAAGTCCCAGCAACACCAGTTTGGATTTCATACCTAGGTTTTGGCCAAATTCTTCCCTGGTTTTGGACCTGCCACCCCTCTTGGCATCTGACCCCTCCTAGACTCAGCTTCTTGTACTTATTGCTATGCTTGGCTTTGGCTTCTGCATCTTTGGGTAGGAGGCCCCTCACCCGGCACCCAGTTGGGCGCTCTTTTAGGAAATCCATTAATTTTCCTGGCTATCATTCATTCCTTGTATTAGACATTTAAATGACAGTGTGATAGAGTAAAATCCTACGGAATTTGGAGTCAAAAGAAACAGGGTTGGAGTCCAAGATGCCACCTTACTGTGTAACCATGCAATTACTTATATCTGAGCTTGGTTCTTCATCTCTTAATTGGGGATGATAACCATCAGTGCTTAGCTCTAAGTTTCTTATGACAATAAAAAAGACGCGTGAGGGCCAGGGTGCAGGAGCCAGGCATAAACTGACACATGAGCATGGCATGTTGGAAGGACAATGAGCTGAGTGTTCCAACCTCAATTGGCTTTTTGTTTGCCTCTTTTTGCCTGAATTGTATTTTTTTTAAAAAACCCAGATATGTATCTTGTAGCTCCTGCTTTATTACATTGCAGAATCTCTGACATGGTATAGGCTTTCTTTTGTGTTTCAGAAGTGCCTTGCCCATTACAGTCAAGTATTTCTTGGCTTGTGTGGAACAGAGTTCTCAAAGGAGGCCTGCAGATGTTGGGAACCCTTTGGGGCTTTTGAACAGGAAATCCATATCATGAATGAGGGCCGTGGGGAAGCCTGATAGCCAGTTTAACAGAACTGCCTGGAAGCAGGGAGGCTAGCGGTGGGAACATCGGACAGCAGTGAGGCCCTACCTTCTGCTGGCTCTGAGGTTTTGCAGTTTAGCTTTTCATCTTCAGTATAGTTAGGGACGATAATAATATCTACCCCACAGTGTCGACAGAAGGATACACTAGAAAATCCACAATACTTGTTTATCAAGGTGTCTGGCATGCAGGATTTGCTCAGCGCACATTAACTATTGATGGTTTTAAGGTTTGCTTCGAACGCCTTCAGAAGCTGTTCTCAATCCAGAATGGTCCTATTAAAATGCCAATCAGATCGTCTCGCTCTGCTGCTCAGAACCCCTTCCATTCATTGTGAAAGTCAAGATCCTTGCAGACACCAGATGCGTTACTTCCTTTTCATGCTGTTTCCTTTTTATCTTTTTAAAAACAGTTAACGTAGGAGTTCCCCGGTGGCCTAATGGGTTAAGGATCTGATGTCACTGCTGTGGCTTGGGTTGCTGCTGTGGCATGGGTTCGATACCTGGCCTGAGAAATTCTGCATGCTGTATGCATGGCCAGAAAACCCCAGTTAATTTACTTATTTGGTATGCGTATTGATTATCATCAGTCTCTCCCTACTAGACTGTAAGGTCCATGAAGGAGGTCTATTCTGTTCACTGTTAGCTCGATATCCTAGAATCATGCCTGGTCATAGCAGGTGCCATTTGTGGAAAGAATGAATGAATGCACTTCCTGCAGTCGAGATGGTCTCTACTTCTTCTAAGTTCCTATATCACTTTGATGGTTATTCTCTCATGCTACTGATTAGAGTTCAAATTATACTGTACTATTTGGGGATTTGCCTTAGTCCCTTAACCAGAGTGTAAGCTCTTTGAGTGGGAGGGTTATCTCACTGCATTTTTTCTTACTCTACAAGCCTGGCGCACAGTCAGCATTAGTGCTCTCACTGGGAGAAACACAACTCTGGAATTCTAGAACACGTTCTCTACTTTCACCCACTCCTCTCCCACCATTTCTTTACTCATCTTAAACTTTAGTACCAAAATTAATTTGTTAAAGATTTGGCCTTTAATTTAAAAAATCAAATGAATTTAATAAATGCCACTTGCAGTGTTCCTGTCGTGGCTCAGTGGTTAACGAATCCGACTAGGAACCATGAGGAACTAGGAACCAGAAAACGAATCTGACTAGCATCCATGAGGACGCAGGTTTGATCCCTGGCCTTGTTCAGTGGGTTAAGGATCCAGTGTTGCCGTGAGCTGTGTTGTAGGTTGCAGACGCGGCTCGGATCTGGTGTTGCTGTGGCTGTGGCGTAGAGTGGCGGCTACAGCTCCAGTTAGACCCCTAGCCCGAGAATCTCCATATGCCACAAGTGTGGCCCTAGAAAAGGCAAAAAGACCAAAAAAAAAAAAAAAAGCTACATAGGGATGACAAAAATGTGCTTAAATGGGAATTTCTATTATTTGATTTGAATACTAATCTTCATGAGCTTTTAGCACAATATGTGATTCCAGTAACTGGTGTTCATTAAAATTGAGGTTTGGGAATTTTTTTTTTCTTTTTAAGGCTGCAGATGCGGCATATGGAATTTCCCAAGCTAGGGGCTGAATCAGAGCTGCAGTTGCTGGTCTACACCACAGCCACAGCAACATGGGGATCCAAGCAGCATCTTCAACCTACACAGTGCTCACAGCAACACCGGATCCTTAACCCCCTGAGCGAGGCCAGGGACTGAAGCTGCATCCTCATGAATACTAGTTGGGTTCTTAACCCACTGAGCCGCAATGGGAACTCCTGGTAATGTCATTTTGGCTTGGGCGAATTGAAGGGAGAAATTCCTGAAGTAGGTTGGGGTGAGCTCCCCACACTGAGAGCAGGAATGGGCCCTCCCCAGGCATCTGCAGCCTCAAAGAAAGGACAGGAGGGCCTCTAGCACTTTGGACACAGGCGCTGTGCACATCCCTGAGGCCTCCTGGAAGGCCACTGTACGGATGACATTTATTTAGCTGCTGGAAGCCCTATCTCTCAGCAATGAAGCCCTGTCATTCTTACTGGATGTTTCTTTTAAAAAACGCATGGGTTCCCCTCAGGACCCCAAAGGCAGCGGGAGGTCTGCATGCTTTCCTTTGCTCCTCGGGGTGACTGGCCTCTGTGACATGCTCAGGGCTCACCCTTGGAGTGACATCCATTTCCCAGGCTGCTGGGCGGGATCATTGGCCAGAAGGCTGTGGGCTTCAAAGGCCCGGATGAGCCCCTGCAGCAGGTCAGCCCTTGGAAGTGCCTCTGATGTGAACAGACACCTGGACAAACACAAAGGATGCAGCGTAGTGTTTTATCCCTGCTACACATTTCTCTGGGTGGAACTTGCCAGAACTACCTTCTCAGGCCTCCAAACATAAAGAGGCTTTTGTGTGGTTGGGGCCTGGGGGAGACAGTGCCACATTGGATTAGAAGCATCTCAGCATCTTTCATCTTTTTTTTTTTCGCTTTTTAGGGCCGCACCCGTGGCATATGGAGGTTCCCGGACCAGGGTTCCAGTCGGAGCTACAGCTGCCAGCCTAAGCCACAGCCACAGCAACGCCAGATCCGAGCCGCGTCTGCAACCTACACCACAGCTCACGGCAACACCGGATTCTTAACCCACTGAGCGAGGCCAGGGATCGAACCCGCAACCTCATGGTTCCCAGTCAGATTAGTTTCCGCTGCGCCACAATAGAAACTCCTATCTTTCATCTTTAGATACTCAGCCAGTCAGTGCATCTGGACCTGGCTGTGCACAGCGAGGGTGGGCACCTGGGTGATCCTTAATCCTTTGCGCGGTCACAGCTAACCCTGCCTGTCATGGAAGATCTTCAGCCACGCACCCATCTACTGATCTTCCACAGAACACGTATGGGTAGCTTTTGGCACTGGGCTCAGCTCCTGATCCCGTAGGCACAATAACGAATATTTGTCAAATGAATAAATGAGATACTGAATGAAACCCTAGATCACAGCTACATCTTTAGGAGCAGAAGCATCTGTCTTAGCTTGGGTTCCCCCCCTGAAGCAGGCTGGGACATGCAGTTGAGTGAAAATAGTTCATCTGGGAAGCGATCCCAGGAAAAACCATTAAGAGAAATACTATATGATATCATTTATACGTGGAATCTAAAAAAATACAACAGCCTAGTGAATATAACAAAAGAGGAACAGACTCACCGATATAGACAACAAACTAGTGGTCACCAGTGGGAAGAAGGGGGGGAGAAGGGCAATAAAGGGGTAGGGGATTAAGAGGTATAAATTATTAGGTATAAAATAAGCAGCAAGGATATATTGCACAAGATGGAGAATACGGCTACTATTTTATAATAACTATAAATGAAGTATAACCTTTAAATTGGGGATCAATGTATTGTACACCTGTAATTCCATATTACTGTACATCAACTATACTTCAGTTTAAAGAGAGAATAAGGGGGGGGCAGGTAAAGGAAAGCAGCCAGTAGAGGGCGCCCATTAGCACTTTGGGCAGGTGGAGTGCGGTGCTGCTGCAGAGACCCGCCCCTCCCAATAGACACCTCCCTGCGAGTGATCTCACCTGGAGAGTGAAGGAGCCAGGACCTGTGGGTATCATCCATCAGCTCCCAGCTCCCGCCAGGCATTGTCGAAGGACACTTCTGGGGCGGCATCTGTTCCAGCTACTTGAGCGCCTGGGCAGAGTCGGCTTTGGGGCCTGGAGAAAACTTTGAAGCAAAGGTGAGCAAAGGTGAGCAAAGATGAGCACTGGCCTTGGAAAGTCAGACTGGTGGGTGCACAAACCGTAAAGAGCATTTGCAGCACTGGTCGACCTCCTCCCGTTTCCATCCCCTCCATTTCCCTTCTGCAATCAGCTGTCAGGAGGGCACTGAGGGTCACCGGCTCTTTGCCTAGGGATCGCAGTAAGTTCCAGAGACTGCAGCCTAGCAGAACAAGTAGTCGCCACCGTCTTGTTACTATGACATTAGCTGTCTTGTTACTATGACATCAGCTGTGTGGCTAACACGCATATGCATTTCAGCAAACCACACACTAATCTTGCAGTGCATCGCGTGGCCTGGGATACTCTTGCTTTCATTTCCAAATCCCAGTATCTGTGTCTTAGTGCTCAAAGGTTAGAGGAAAACAATGCTTGTGTTTAAAAATGGAAGGAGGAGTTCCCATTGTGGCTCAGTGGGTTAAAAATCCGACACAGCATCCATGAGGATGTGGGTTCGATCCCTGACTTTTCTCAGTGGGTTAAGGATCCAGCATTGCCGCTAGCTGCAGTGCGGGTCACAGATGCAGCTGGGATCCACTGTTCCCAGGGCTGTGGCTGTGGCTGTGGTGTAGTCCGGCAGCTACAGCTCCGATTGGACCCCTAGCCTGGGAACATCCATATGCCGCTGGTGAGGTCCTAAAAAGACAAAAAGACCAAAAAAAAAAAAAAAGATGTGAATATATTTTTCAAAATAAGTATTGTATTAAATAATTATCATCTTATAACAGCCCTAAAGGAATGAATTGATCAGACTGGGACAAGCTGGCTGTGCATGAACCAGGACCCAGGGGAAAGCCAGAGGCGGGGTGGGGTGGCGGAGGGACTAGAGGCACAGGGTGTGAGCAAAAGGAGGTGTGGGGCGGGTGCTCAAAGCCTGAGAGGCTATAGAGAAGGGCTGGCATAGCCGAGGGCTGTAGAGACATCCAGCCTGGGACGCAGCCCTGGAGCTTGGCAAGTAAGGCTATGATTAGGATGAAGTCCAAGGACACACTGCTGAACCGCTTCCTGTGCAGTGGCCCCTGGGGAGGGTGATGCTTGGTTGAGCAGAGCAAATATTGAGGCTGGAGCTGCCCATCTTCAGGGCCAAGAGGTGGCCTTCTCATCCTGTCTGTACTTACAAGGGAGCCATACCCTGCCTCCTGACCCCCGTCCAGAGCTCATTGTGCCAGGGGCAGACGGCAGTGCCATCGGGACCCAAGAGCCGAGGGGTACATTTCTGGGCCCGTGCATCCCTCTCTGAGCTGTGATTTCCTTTGATTCTGTTGTTCTTGTTCCCTCCGAGTGGGACTTCTGTTCCCATTCTGAAGGCCACTGTTAAGTCTTATTCATTCTCAATGGCTCATTTAGTTCAGTGGGGGTTTGGGTTTTTAGAAGGTTTTCTCTTTTAAATTCTGTTTTTTTTCTTTCCCCTTAAAAAAGGGGGGGGGGGTCATAAAGAGCTTTAGGATGCCACGCATGAAAAGCTCTGGATAAATGCAGCTTGTACTGGATTGTAAAATACTGTATTGTTCGGAGCTTAATTCCTCGTGTGAGACTGGAATCGGTAATTTCCTCATCCCAAGGAGAGGCTGAACCAACAGGCTGTGGGCTGGAGGCAGGGCCGGGAACCCAGGGAGCCTCAAGGGGAAACCAGAGGTCTCTGTGAGAAATTCTCCTTTCGGTACAGACTTAATTTTTCTGACTTTGGCTTTAAGGTAAAATCACATTTGTATGAAGAAACACCGCTCTGCTCTCTGAAGGAGACCCTGGGGTCCAGAGTGGCCTCTGTCTAGGGTCACACAGAGTTATCAGTCACAGAAAGTTCTTCCTCTCACCGGCTAGTGTGTGACCACATTGGTTTACGTGGGGAGCCCTTGCTCTCTGAGGTGTGGAGACCGTGTTGGCCCAGAATGGCCTTTCCCTTCCTTTGACATCAGGTTAAGAGGCTGCCCAGTTTCATGCCAGCAAGACAAGCTTTCCTCAAGTTTGCCATACTCATCCCTGCTTCAGTTGGTCCCTTGCCTGGAACGCTACCCTTCCCATCTTCCTCTCTGGCTCGATCGTGCCTCTATGCTTTCGACCTCCCCCTCCTCCCCATTAAACTCACTACCTCTGACTCTACTGGCTTCCTATTCTCCAATCCCTATTGTAACCATGGCCACGAGCGCACATTTTCATCCTTTGGGGGCTCAAGTCTGGCATGCAAGTTAGATTAGCAATCCCTTGAAAGTCGTGTCTTTCCCATTGTTTGTATCTGTCATATGTGCTATCATATGTATGCAGCATGAAGCAAAAACTTAATAAATTCCCATTGTTTGGCTTGTTGATTGGTTGATTGATTGACTGATAGTTGCCCAGAACCACCTACTTCACTGAGACAGTGTTTTGCCCAAGTGACCCCAGACGTCCCTCTGACTCTCATGTTTCACCCCCAGTTCATCTCAGGAGCAAGATTCAGCCTCTGCTCCTTTCCAGAAAAATATCCATTCCTGCTAAATGTTTTGGGAATCTTGGTAGACTTTTATTCAACTTTTGGGGAAAGCGGGAGGGCTGTGTTGGCAGAGTGTAGCATCTCACCTTCTCCTTCTGCCCATTATAGAGATTGACCGTGGAGTCCTTGTGCATGAGCCTGTACGCTAGGGACAGTTGGAGACCCAAAACATCTACTGGGATCTCTACTACGGAAGATGTCTAGCAGGACCAGAAAAAACTAAAATTTATTGGGAAAATGAAAAATGACACGTAGATAACTTCTCTCTCTCTCTTTTTATGGCCACGCTTGTGGCATGAGAAAGTTCCTGGGCCAGAGATGGAATTCACGCCACAGCAGTGACGATACTGGATCCTTAACTGCTGGGCCACCAGGGAACTCCTGGAGAGTCTCTAATTGGCATGCAGGGGATTCCGATGACTCTCTCTTCTGTTAGAAGCAAACGCTGCTCCCGTCCCTTGCATGGCAGCTTGTGGAGCAGCACCATGGCCTGAGGGTGGCTGCAGGGATATACCTTCCACCCTACATGACATTTTTTAAACAAATACCGTATTTTCTCCAAGAATAATTCCAGGGGATTCTCTTTACTCTGCTTATTCTCACAGCACCAATACCCAGAAGGGCTGAGTGGGCATCTCTGGATTCAGTTACCACAAGCGTTTATCAGAGAATGAAGCCACTAATGTGGGGTCAAAAAGATTCCAGACACTTGAAAACCTCCCGCCCTTAGCCTGAGTGCTGCGGGACGCCAAGAGTGAGGCCCCCAAAATACTGCCAAAAAGACCTCCTGAAAGTCTGGGCATGAAAAAGTAAACAGAGCTCCCACCAGGAGTTGTCCACGTGGGTGTTCGTCTGTGTCTTCGGCCAGGGGCTGCCACACTGTCCCAGCTTCCATCTGTTTGATTTGATTCCTTTCCATGCTTTCTTCCTGCCTCAGAGAAATAATAGTTTCATAGTCATTTAATTTCGGAACAGCAGAGATTTCATGTTAAGAAAAAATAGAATTGGTGCTGGGTCATTGCTGCTGAAACTGTAACACCATTTTACACTTGCTCTGAAAGAGCCGCCTCTTAACTCCCGCTCCCAGGCTCCCTCTCTTGTTTAGCCTTTTGTGCGGGCTCCTTTGGTTTCTCTGCTCCTCAGATGTGCACACAGTTAAAATAACATTCCTTCCTGAATTTGTCCCTTCATTTCCCCAGCTTCTGTGCTTGGGGGCTCTCCAGCTCCCATCCTTTTTCTTTCTTGCTAGTGTTCTCTCCTCTATCCTTTGTTGACACGCCAATTTATTCAGCACTAGCCGCCCCCTTCCTCTCCTCGCTGTTTTCTATTCCTCACACTCTTCCGAACTGACACTCTCCAAAGTGTGTGTGTGCGTGTGTGTGTGCGCGTGCGCGTGCACAGGCGCACTTGGGGGTCTAGGAGAATACAACCTATTTTTGTCCCCACATCCCCGATGAGTTGGAAAGAAGACAAATACTCCTCATGTCCACCATGGCCAGTCTGGACACAAGGTCAATTTGAAGCATAAGCTTAGAGCTGTGTAATTTGCAAGGTGCTGGGAAGGCCACTGCAGCAGTCACTCTTGGCTGCCTGCCCACCAGCCATTTCTCCCTCTCTCTTTCCTAATTAACCCCTAATTTGAACACGTACCTCCTGCTCAGCCAGGTGCTCTAGGGGAGGTGGGGTCTAGCGCCTCCATTCCCCAGCTGTGGGTCATGATTGGTCTAACCGATCTTGAGAGGTCCATCCTCCTTGTCAGTGACTGGTTTAGACATTGGCGTGTGAAACAAATCTGGCCAATGAGAATGAAGGGAAATAAGCTAGGGGCGGGGAGTTGTATGCGGAAGGTTATCTTTTGTCCTTGAAAGATACACTGGAGAAATAAAAGTCCTTCTTCATGCCTTCCTTAACGTTGTCTGGAGGCCGTGATGTTGAGAGCACCAACAGCCATGCTGAAGGCAGGAGAAGATGAGGCCCAGCAGAACTGCAGAAAAAAAGATGAACATGAGTTGAATCCCTGATGACATTCTTGGGCTGTTGACCCTGTATTACTCTGGGCTTCTTCTTTTTGAGATAATACAGCCAATTTTGTCTAAGCATTTTCTATTTCTTCCAACTTAAAATACCTCAAAAACATCCATTTTCTGACCCCAAATAATTCCTCCATACATATCATCTCTCCCCTACTAGCTTATGATACCCAGATTGTAACAATAGCTACTAATTGCATATCAGTTTTTCATGTACTAGGACTGTCTTTAAATGCTTTAAATAAAGGTAACTCATTAAAACTTTAAAAGACCCTGTAAGTACTCTTATTATCTCCCTCACACAGATGAAGAAACTGAGGCATAGAAAGATTAAGACAAATGGAGTTCCCGTCGTGGTTCAGCGGAAACAAATCTGACTAGCATCCATGAGGACGCAGGTTCGATCCCTGGCCTCACTCAGCGGGTTAAGTTTCCGGCGTCGCCATGAGCTGTGATGTAGGTCGCAGATGAGCCTGGATCTGGCGTTGCTGTGGCTGTGGTGTAGGCCGGCAGCTGTAGCTCCGATTAGACCCCTAGCCTGGTAACCTCCATATGCCGCGGGTACAGCCCTAAAAAGACAGACAAGAAAAAAGAAAAATTCCAAAGATCCCACAGCTAGTAAGAGGCAGTGGTGGAATTTGAGTCTGGACAGTCTGGCACCAGGATCCAAACTCTTAACAATGACTCCATCGACTGCCAGTAGTTGAGTGAACTGGAAGTTCTGGACCCTGGTTCTTCTGGGAGGGGGCACATCTGCTCTGCCCCCATCCAGGTTCAAGTTAGCTACCTTGTTACCCCTTGAGTGAAGGGCGCTCCTTGTACCTCTTTATGAGTGTCTCTTTTTCAAGGGGAGGAAGCCCATACCAGTTCTGCTGGGACCAGGATTGGTGGCTACCTCCTCTCTCTGCAGCTGAAGGTGACAGTGCTGGTGCCTGTAAGGTGTCTGGGAAACGTGACCCAGGGGTCACCATTTTCATGCATTCTTCATTGCTGGCAGGGCTGCACCAGGATGTAAAGTTAAGCTGGACACTGGACAGCTTAAATGCTAGCCAAGAGCCAGCACTGGGGAGTCTTCCTAGTTTCCCCTGGGCCTCAAGCTCAGATTCTCTTAATTCCCCTCTGTAACGCAGGGACTCTACCTCTTTACCCGTCTCGGTGGACCCCATCTGCAGGACATGGAAATTTGCTGCTGAAGGGTCTTTAATAACCTCCTGTAACTACCTTCTCCTGTCCCCTCCGTATCACTCAAAATCCAGTTGGGAAACTACATAATTTTTTTTTTAATGGAGATAATTTAATAAAGAATTGCTAACTAGGCCTGAAGAATTGAAAAGGCGAAAAGACAATCTTAAGGTATCATAGAGCAGCAACTGCAGGAATCAGAAACCATCCTTAGGGCTATGGAGCAAAGGAAGAGGTTGTCAACAGCGGAACTTAGACGCTCAGAGGAGGGGACTTCTGAGGAGGGAGCCATGCTCTGGTGGTGCTGATGGAACAAGGAAATACTGTCATGGTGCTGCTGACGGCACCATGAAGCCCAAAGAAAACCAACAAGAAGCAAACAGGAAGGAGCAGGTGTCTTCTGCCTCCTCCAGCATCGCAGTCGTCCTCCAGTGCTCCCTGGGACACAGTCCAACAGGGAGCCAGAGGACGAAGCAGCATGCAGAGCAGTGTGGAAGGGAGGCTTTGACTTTCAAAGACAATAGCTAATTCATTCTCCTCCCACACACCTCCCCCGCCCCCTCAAGTATGGGACAACTCAAGGGATTGCAAAAGAGACTTTTTTTTTTTGTCTTTTTTAGGGCTGCACCTGCAGCATATGGAGGTTCCCAGGCTAGGGGTCTAATTAGAGCTATAGCTACCAGCGTACGCCACAGCCACAGTAATGCCAGATCTGAGCTGCATCTGCAAGCTACACCGCAGCTCACAACAATGCCGGATCGTTAACCCACTGAGCGATGCCAGGGATCGAACCCACAACCTCATGGTTCCTAGTTAGATTCGTTCCTGCTGTGCCACGATGGGAACTCCCGAGAGACATTCATCAATGGGATTTCAATACAAGAGGAAGCTTTCATTTCAATTCTATCCTAGTTCCACTGGAGACACAAGATACCGGTGAGAGCGCTGTCCCGCGAAAAAGATAATGCTCTAGAAAAGTCAGTGCAGGAGGTTTAAAAGACACCCAGTAGAAGAAGCTGGTACCAGGTTTGCTGTGAGAAAACTTATGTGTACGGTGGGCGGGGGAGCAGAGATTTCCATTAGACCTTTTCTGAATTTTAGGCCAAATAAAGGAGGGAATTAGATAACTGAGTTTGTATCATGGTTAGTATACTGTCTTTCAAAAGATTTCTTCACTCTGACAAATAAAAATTGTCCTTGTCCCTTGAGAAGCTGGAGAGACACGATCTCTGCTTCTGGAAAAAGGGGTGTTTTGTTCCTGGGTGAATGAACATGTATTTTTTTTTGTCTTTTTTTTTTGCCTTTATCTAGAGCCGCACCTGCGGCATATGGAGGTTCCCAGGCTAGGGGTCTAACAGGAGCTGTAGCCACTGGCCTTTGCCACAGCCACAGCCACGCGGGATCTGAGCCGTGTCTGCAACCTATACCACAGCTCACGGCAACGCTGGATCCTTAACCCACTGAGCAAGGGCAGGGATCGAACCCGCAACCTCATGGTTCCTAGTCGGATTAGTTAACCACTGAGCCACGAGGGGAACTCTGGTGAATGAACATGTATTAAGAACTTCTTATGTGTCAGACTTTTAAAAGTAATTTATCACTTACTGTCAATGGTCAAATTACTTTATTTCTATATGGTCCCATATCCACATCTTTGAAATGAAGATAATACTATTTCTTAAAGTGAGGAGGTTTGGGGAGATGCTGGGAAGCGTGTAGCCTAGAGTTCCTTATATTCTTTGCTTATTTACTTTGTTCTTCTGTATAAGTTTTAGGATCAGCTTGTCCATATCTACAAAATATTTTGCTGGTTTAATTTTCAAAAAACAATGTTCTAATATCCTTTCATGATTAGGAAAAAAACAACATAATTGGAAAGAAGGGAACTTCTTCAACCTGATAAAGGACATCAAAACAAACAAACAAAAAAACCCTTGGCCAATATCATACTTAATGGCAAAAGACTGAGTATTTTTCTCTAAAGGCAGAAAGGAGATAAGGATATCTGTTCCTGGTACTTTTATTCAACATCGTACTGGAAGATCTAGCCAGGGCAATTAGGCAAGAAAAAATGAAATGAAAGGTCTTCAGATTGAAAGGAAGAAGTAAAATGACCTTTATTCTCAGATGACATGATCTTGTATAAAGAAAATTCTCAGAATCCATAATTTTTATTTTTTTGTCTTTTTAGGGTTGCACCCGCAGCATATGGAGGTTCCCATGCTAGGGGTTGAACTGGAGCTGTGTCTGAGACCTACACCACAGCTCACGGCAATGCCAGATCCTTAATCCACTGAGCAAGGCCAGGGATCAAACCTGCCTCCTCATGGATACTAGTCAGATTCATTTCCAGTGAGCCACAGTGGGAACTCCCATAAACATTTTCATTGGAACTAATGAACAATTTCAGCAAGGTTTCAGGATATAAGATCAATACACAATATCGATTGCTTTTGTATATATTTTTCAATACAATAGAACCAAAAATATTTGGGAATAAATTTAATAACAAAAGTGCAGGATTTAGGAGTTCCCGTGGCATGGCGGAAATGATCTGACTAGTATCTGTGAGGATGTGAATTTGATCCCTGACCTTGTGCTCTATGGGTCAGGGATCTGGTGATGCTCTGAACTGCGGTGTAGATCACAGACTCGGCTTGGATCCAGCTTTGCTGTGGCGTAGGCCAGCTACTGTAGCTCCCATTCCACCCCTAGCCTGGGAACTTCCATATGCCATGGGTTCATCCCTAAAAAGCAAAACAAACAAAAAAAGAAACAAAAATGCAGGATTTGTACATTGAAAACTATAAAACACTTCTGAAGGAAATTAAAGATCTAAATAAATGAAAATACATCCCATGCTCTTGGTTGGAAGATTTTCTATGGTTAAAATGATAATATTTCCCCAATTAATCTACAGATTCCACACAATGCCTATCAAAATCCCAGCTGACTTCTTCATAGAAATTGACAGTCAGATCCTAAAATTCATATGGAAATGCAGGAAACCCGAAACAGCAAAAACAACCTTGAGAAGAACAAATGTGGAGAACTGCTGTTACCTGATATCAAGATTTATAAAGCTATCAAGATGGCATGGTAAAGACAGACACATATTTCATTGGAACAAAGTACAGAAATCAACCCAAAAGAGTGAACTGATTTTTAACAGATGGGCAAAGGCAATTTAGGAGCAAAAGCCTTTTCAGCAAATGACGCTGAGACATTTCGACACTCATGGACAAACAAAACCCAATAAAACAATAGCTTAGATTTATAATTTACATCTGCAAAAATTAATCGAAAGTAGATTATGTACCTACACATAAAATGAAAACTAGAACATTTCTAGAAGAAAACATGGGAGAAAATCATTAGACTTCAGGTTAGGTAAAGATTTCACAGATATGGTAGCTGGCATTCATATTCGTATTGATACACTGAACTTTATTACAATTAAGAACTTCTGCTCTTTGAAATAAGAGAATGAAAAGACAGGCCACAGCCTGGGAGAAAATATTTGCAAATCATATATGTGATAATAGATTTGCATCCAGAAATTATTTTTAAAAAAAACATCAAAACTCAATCATAAGGAAACAACACAATTAAAAAATGGACAAACTTTTTTTTTTGGCAAAACTTTCAACAGGCATTTCATCAAAGAAGATAGAAATGCCAAGTAAGCACGTAAAAAATGCTCTTCATCATTGATCATTAGGGAAATGCAAGTTAAAACCACATTGAGATAGCACCAAGTGTCTATTAGGCTAAAATTTGAAACACTGACCATAGCAAGATTTGGTGAGAATTTAGAGCAACTGCAAATCTCACACCCTGCTGGAAACAAATCTGGAATTTGGAAACAACTGGAATTGGAACAAACTTGGAAAACAAATCTGGAATTTTTTAAGTGAAACATACTTACAGTTAAGTTAAACATACAGCCACCATATGATGCAGCCATTCCACACCTAGGTATATTCCCAAGAGAAATAAAAGCATATATATGTCTACACAAAAATTTATGATGATATTATTGGTTTTCTTTTAACAGTTTTATTTATAACAGCCCCAAACAGGAAACAATCTCATGCTATAATTTGTAAAAATATGTATTTGGTCTTTGTCCTTGGTTCCTGGCATAGAGTTTCTAAAATTCTTAGAATTTCCTGAGTATGTTTTTTTATTCCTAACAAGAATCATTAGACTGCACTTGTGTTTATGCTAATGAGGTATCTCCTGATGGAGTCCCTAGATGGCTTCAGGATGAGGGCTGATGGCCGAAAAGTCCAAACACACAGTTAGCAGGTTAGAACTTTCAGCCCCACTCCCTGGGCCTTCCTCCTGGAAGGGGAGAGGCTGGGGACTGAGTTCAATGGCCAATGATGTAATCAGTCATGCTTCCATAATGAAACCTCCATGAAACTCCCTCAACAATGGGGTTTGGAGAGCTTCCTGGCTGGGAACACGTGGAAGTGCTGGGCGTATGGCATGCCTGGAGAGGGCGTGGTAGCTTCAGACCCTTCTCCCCATCCCGTGCCCCATATCTCTCCTCCATTTGACTTTCTGAGTTGTATCTTTTATAATGAACCAGTCACAGGTTAACTGCTCTCCTGTGTCCTGTGGGTCATTCTAGTAAATGACGGAGACTGAAGCAGGGGTTGTGAGAAGCTTTCAATTTGTAGCCAGCCAGGCAGACGTGTGGGTTGCCTTGGGACCCCACCTGAGGCTGGTGTCTGAAGCAGGGCACAGTCTTGTGGGATTAAGCCCTTAACCTGTGGCGTGTGTACAAACTCTGGGTGGTTATGTGTCAGAAATGGATTGAATTGCTGAACAACCAGCTGATACTGGAGAACTGAGGAACTGGTTACTGCTGTTGGAAAAAGACATCATAACCCAAAAGCCCATCCATAGATGAAGAGATGGACAAATTAGAAAGAATCCAATAGAAAACTACTTAGCAATAACAGCAAACAATTATTATGGGTGACTACAAGTTAATATATATGAATTTCAAAATAATTATGCTGATTGAAAAAGCGAGACAAAAAGGAATATGTATTATCCGAACCTATTTACATAAAAGTATAGAAAATACAATCTAATCTGTAGTGGCAGAAAACAGATTGGTGTTTGCCTGGGAGTCAGGGGGCAGAGAAAGGGATTAAAAAGGGGCATGAGGTCTTTTTTGGGGAGGGCAGGTGATGAATATGTTCATTATATCGAGTTTGGTGATGGTTTCACAACTTTACCCATGTGTCAAATTTACCAAATTATACATTTTAAATAGTGCAGTGTACTGTATGCCAATCGTATCTTAATAAATTAGTTAAAATTTTAGATGACTGGAATAAAGTATATTCAAATGATTATCTCTACGTGGTAGACTCCGGGAGTTTTTGTTCTCTTGTTTTGTTTGGGCCATGCCTGTGGCATGTGGAAGTTCCAGGCCAGGAATCAAACCTGCACTGTAGCAGCTACCCAAGCCACTGCAGTGACAACACCAGATCCTTAATCTGCTGTGCCGCTAAAGAACTCTGACTCCGGGAGTTTTTGTTCTTTTATTTTCTATACTTTTTCTCTGCTTGCAAAGTTTCCTCCAGTGAGCTTGTATGGTAGAAAATGAAAGTATACAGTTAAAAAAAAAAAAAGCAAATGATACAAAAATATTATACAAGGCAAAGACAACATGATTAATTTTACAGGAACATTGCAAGCTAAGTAGTCCTTTGTGGGCTCATCTGGGAAGCCAATCACCATTTATAAAGAGGCTGCTGTGAAAAAATGTGCTCCCTGTTCCAAACACTGTTTTTAAATTGAACTTCCCGAACCACAGTATTTTCTTTTTAACTCTCTTAGCAGCGGAACCCTTTATTTTAGGTTTTGTTCACAAGAGTTTCTTTTATTTTCTTGTGGCTGTTTTTACACAGTCGTGTAAAACGGGTTCCTTAAGAATGGAAGTGCTATTGGGTGTGGGAAATGCAGTTGAGGACTTAGGCCAGAACAGTTTTCTGCTCGATCCACCAGGAGAAGCTTTCAATGTGGCAACAGTAAGAAACATGACTATAAACATCGCACCTTGCTACCACGAATGCCAGCCTCCTGGTTCATGTGGCCCTGGCGACAGAACTGCTTGCTGAACTGCTTTTCTCCCCACACACTGTCTCCCTCAATTCTTAACCCCCCCAAAGAGCAAGGCTTCAGTCAGGCTTCTGCTACAGGAGAGCGTCTGTCCCGCCAGTAGCCTCTGTCCTGCTTTTCTAAGACCTGGAGCAACATCTGTTTTTCCAGCCAAACTCTCACTCTGAGATCTCTTTGCAGACAGTGATGCACAAAGCAAAGGCAGGCTGGAAATTTCTAAGTTGGTGGAACTCGTGCAATCAATCAAACCTAACTGGATTGAGACTTGCTAGAGCCTAAACAAAATCCTTTGGTCCCTTCTGAATAGAAAACTTACATGAAGAAAGCTTCATGTAAATGTGACGGTGGCTTTTGAGAATCACAAATCTAAGACTGAATTCCCCACTACGTATTGCCTAGGAACCCCCACACGCTCTCAAAGACACAATCTGCTTCCACCTTGGTCCATCGAAAGGAGCTCAGTCCAGAGGTTGTGAAATTTTTTGACTACCCCAAATAGGCTTCCTGGAGCACGTGTAGCATTATGTTGGAATGTCTTGCTTATTTCAAAGAGAAATTCTATCTTTTTCTTCTATGAATCTGCTACAGCATCTAGCAGAGTTCCTGACACATAGCAGACACTAAAAAAATGTATGTATGACTCATGCATACTGTTTTATCAACAAATTCCATGCAACTAATGAAGTTTAAATAAGTGCATTACTTGAAAATAATCATGGAACAGTGTAGGGATAAATCAAGAGGCCTCACTCTTGTTGCTGCTACTGTCGCATGTTTCCAAAGGGAAGTACGGTACTACAGTTGCTTTAGGTTATGCAATTTTGTCATTCTGTTACATTCTCTCCCAAGGGCCACCCCGATCAGAATGGGTTGTGAATGGTCTTGCTTTTTGTGGCACATTTCCTTTTTATTTTTTTTTTAAGGCCACACCTGTGGCCTACGGAAGTTCCCAGGCCAGGGGTCGAATCACAGCCGCAGCTTCCAGCCTATGCCACAGCCACAGAAACTCCAGATCTGAGCCGCGTCTGTGACCTATTCTGCAACTGGTGGCGATGCCAGATCCTTAACCCACTGAGCGAGGCCAGGAATTGAACCTGCATCCTCACAGGCACTATGTTGGGCTCTTAACCCACTGAGCCACAGCGGGAACTCCCTGTATCAACAGTTTCTAAATTTAGGGCAGAAACAAAACTAAGGTCTAAGCCCCAGCTGCACAGGTGTTGGGATGATGATTACCTGGCATATTTACTCTGGGAAAGGAGGTCTCTGTCTCCGTCTCAAAATCTGGGGCCATCGATGTCCCCTTTTAAGAAATAAGAGGTTGGGAAATATCCTCAATACACAGCTGCTGAGCCCCCTCAAATACTGTCTTTGTGACAATGACACAAAAGAAAAACCTGTAATCGGTGAAATTTAGAATGTGTATAAAGGCAAGCACTGGACAGTCCTGTCTAGAAATCAGTGGATGGTAGTACACCTGAAACTAGCATAATATTGTACAACTATGTTCAGTAAAAACAAACAAAAAGAAATCAACAGAAGGATATCAGGGATTCTATGAATGCTCTGCAATTTTATGCAAAATCAAGTATATTTCAAAGGCATGCTTTGTGCCAAAAGTTTAAGAACTTAGATACTGATTATAGTCTACCTTTTTTTTTTCTGCCATTTTGTTGTTTTAGGGCTGCACCCGCGGCATGTGGAGGTTCCCAGGCTAGGGGTCTAATCAGAGCTGCTAGCCACCTGCCTAAACCGCAGCCACAGCAATGCAAGATCCGAGCTGCGTCTGCAACCTACACTACAGCTCACGGCAACACCAGATCGTTAACCCACTTGAGCAAGGCCAGGGATCGAACCTGCAACCTCATGGTTCCTAGTCAGATTCGTTAACTGCTGTACCACAACAGGAACTCCCTGATTATAGTCTAAACCCATCACTTTGCAGACTAGACTAATAAATGGAAGTGCAGAGAGTGGCTTATTCAAGGATGCACAGGCCCAGCAGAGTAAGGACTAGAACTCATGCCTTAAAAATTTGTCTGAGAAACATCTTCCAAGTGCAAAGTATAGAGTCATAGATACAACTGTTTTAGAACAACCAGGTCACAAAGTTTGTTTGTTTATTTTTGCGTCTTTTTAGGGCCGCATCCTCGGCATATGGCAGTTCCCAAGCTAGGGATGGAATCGGAGCTGTAGCGGCTGGCCTACACGATGGCCACAGCAACGTGGGCTCCAAGCTGTGTCTGCAACCTACGCCATAGCTCACGGCAATGCCGGATCCTTAACCCACTGAGCGAGGCCAGGGATTGAATCCGCATCCTCATCGATGCTAGTCGGCTTTGTTCCTGCTGAGCCACGACGGGAAGTCCAATTTGTGCCAAAGTTATTACATGTTTTATGTGAAGAGAGAAACCTGTCCCCAGGCTTCAATTTTGGCTTTGCTCTTCATTAGGTTGTCTTATATGGATATAAATCTTACTTGCTTTCCTTACACCCCTTACCAGTGACCTCGACACATTGCCTACAAGAAATTGGGAGGTGAATCAAGCCAGGGGCAACTGCATCACACAGGAACTTTCAGTAATTGGGTGACTTTGACAAAGCCATGACTCACAGAACGAAAGGAATCCTGAGCTCACCTACCTTATTTCTTGCACTAGACTTCAACATCATGCTCAAATAATCCAAGATATCCATGTTTTCCCTTTTCCATGCAGGACCTTCAGTGAAAGAGACTTATCAGTCTCTCTGGAAAGGCCCCTGTTTAAGAGCCTTTATATGCAATTAAATGCACACAATTTAAAATGTAGTTAGATGAGTTTTGACAAGTGTATACACCCATGTCACTACCACTCCAGTAAAAACATAGGACATTATCATCATACTGGAAAGTTCCCTCATGCCCCATTGCAGTCAGTCTATTGTTTAACCCTCTTCCCCATGTAACCACCAGACTGATTTCTATCAGTACAGATAGTTGCGCTTATTCTAGAATTTCACATATATATAATCACAAAATATAATATATATTATCAAAATGATAGTGTTTACTCTTTTGTGTCTTGCCTCTTTTGCTCAGAATATTGTTGTTGATATTTCATCCATGTTGTTTCTTATGTCAGTAGTTTTATTTATATAGCTGAGTAATTGTCCAGTCTAGAAAATTGCTTAAATGTAGATTCCTAGACTCCACTGATGCTCTTGGCACTAGATCTCTGACATCAATGTACAGAAGTCTCTGTATTTAACATGCTCTAGAAGGAATGCCTATGCAGAAGCTGGGCTTAGGAACCTTTTACTTAGGGAATTTCCCTCCTCAAGTTCAAATAGTTCCCACAAGGCAACTGTTCGCCCGCTAAGAGTAAGTTGGGCACAGGTCCTGTGCAGGTCTGAGAGCTCTAGTTCCTGTCGGACTCTCAGGAAGATCTGTGGCCCTCCACAGCTCATGAAGTTCCTGGTGCCTGTAACAAGTCCCAGAGAGTCAGCTCTGCAAATATTCTTTCAGCTCGAAGGCACCTGTAAATTGAGTTACAAGTTTCAGTGTCCACAGGTAAGTCTATAATCTTCATCTATGAACGCTCACCTCTGTCACAGAGAAGCAGAGGTGCTGTGGGTGGCCTTGCATTTCAGCCCAGCTGCTGGAATTACTTATGACAGTTTTATGAGTTGTTTTACTGTTGTCCGGTAAAGTTTTTTCCTTTTTTTTTCCTTAACAAATGAGGGAAGCATTTTTTGACCATAGCCCACAAGCGCCACCTTCAGGAGGGAAATGTAACACTCTGTTAGGCCACAGGGACCCAGTTTCTTTTCCTGTATGAGAAGTTGCAAAAAAGTCTTAAGATCAATATAGAGTTTACGTTTTTATAAAATTTCATTCCATATTTTAAAGATATGGACTTTATTTTTCAGGGCGGCTTTAGGCTCATGGAAAAATTAAGCCGAATGTAGAGAGGTTTCCCATCTATTCTCTCATTTACGTGCCATATCCCACACGAGAGTATGACACGTGCTACAACAGATGAGCCTCCCACACTCCAAAGTTCAGATTAGGTTTCACTCTTGGTGTCATATATTTTACGGGTTTGGACAAATGAATAATGATGTATTCACTATTATTATTTCATATATCGTACAGAGTAATTTCACCGTCCTAAAAATCTCCCATGCTCTGCTTGTATGTCCTTCCTTCCCCTTGAACCCTTGCCAAACTTTGACCCATTTACAATTTCTATAGTTTTACAGAATGTCACACAGTTGACTTACATAATATGTAGCCTTTTAAGATCGGCTTCTTCCACTTAGTTGTATGAATTTAATGTTCCTTAATGTCTTTTTGTGGCTTGATAGCTCATTTCTTTTTACCTCTGAATCAAATGTCATTGTTTGGGTGTATCGCAGTTTATGTATCCATTCACCTACTGAAAGGCATCTTTGTTGCTTCCAAGCTTTGGCAATTATGAACAAAACCACTACAAACAACAGTGTGTAGGGTTTTTGTGTGAACAAAAGTTTTCAACTCCTTTGGATAATACCAAGGAGCACCATTGCTAGATCGTATGGCAAGAATATGTTTAGTTTTGTAAGAAATTGTCAAACAGTCTTTTAATGTACAAGTGCCATTTTGCATTCCCACCAGAATGAATTAGAGTTCCTTCACATTCTCACCAGCATTTGGTGTTGCCATTGTTTTGCAATGGCATTGTGTGGCAATACTAATGAGTATGTAGTGGTATCTCATTGTTATTTTAATTTGCAATTCCTTAATGACATATGCTGTACAGCATCTTTTCATATGCTTAATTGCCATCTGCATATCTTCTTTAGTGAGATGTCTACTCAGGTCTTTCGCTCACTTTTAAAACTGGATTGTTTATTTTCTTCTTGTTTCTTATTTTCCAATCTTAGAGTTTGTTGTATATTTTGAATGACAGTCTATTCAGGTAAGTCCTTTGTAAATATTTTCCTCCAGTCTGTAGCTTATCTTTTCATTCTCTTCATCGTGTCTTTTGCAGATTGAAAGCATTTATTTATTTATTTATTTATTTATTTTTAGGGTTGCACCTGTGGCATTTGGAGGTTCCCAGGCTAGAGGTCGAATCGGAGCTGCAACTGCCGGCCTATGCCAGAGCCAGAGTAACAGGGGATCTAAGCCACGTCTGTGACCTACACCAAAGCTCACAGCAACTCTGGATCCTTAACCCGCTAAGCAAGGGCAGGGATTGAACCCGCATCCTCATGGATTCTAGTTGGGTTCGTTAACCGCTGAGCACAACGGGAATGTCTGAAAGCTTTTAATTTTAGTGAAGTCCAGCTTGTCAATTATCTTTTCACAGATCATAACTTTTTGTATTGTATCTAAAAAGTCATCATCATACCCAAGCTCATCTAGGTTATCTCCTGTGTTATGGGAGTGTTATAGCTTTACATTTAGACCTATGATCCATTTTGAGTTAATTTTTGTGAAAGGTGTAAGGCCTTTGTCCAGATCCAGTATTTTGCATACTCTAGCACCATTCGTTGCAAAGGTGATCATTTCTCCATTGTATTATCTTGCTCCTTTGTCAAAGATCAGTTGACTATATTATGTGGGTCTATTTCTAAACTCTCTACTCTGTTCCATTGATCTATTTGTCTGTTCTTTTGCCAATACCACACTGTCTTGATTACTATAGTTTTTAGTAAAGGTTGAAATTGGGTAGTTTGTTCTCTGATTTTGTTCTGTAATATTCTGGATCTTTTGCCTCTCCGTATAAACTTTGCCAGCATTTGCAGAATAGCTTGCTGGAATTTTGATCTGAATTGTATTAAATCCATAGATCAAACTGGGAAGAGCTGACATCTTGACAATACTGAGTCTTTTTATCTATGCACATGTAATATCCCTCAATTTATTTTGTTCTTTGATTCTTTCATCAGAGTTTTGTACTTTTCCTCATATAGATCTTGTGCATATTTTGTTACCTTTGTACCTAAGGATTTTATTTTTTGAAGTACTAATGTGAATGGTATTGTGTCTTAAAATTCAAATTCCACTTGTTTATAGGAAAGCAATTGATTTTTGTATATTAATCTCATATCTTTGCAACCTTGCTAAAATTGCTTATTAGTTCCAAGTGTTTTTGTCAGTTTCAGATTTTTTGCATAGATAAGCATGTCATCTGTGAACAAAGATAATTTTGTTTCTTATTTTCCAATTTATATTCTTTCTATCTCATTGTATTAACTAGCACTGACACAACAATGTTGAAAAAGAGTGGTGAGATAAGACATTCTTGCCTTATACCCGATCTTTTTTTTTTTTTTTTTTTTTTTTTTTTTTTTTTTTTTTTTTTTTTTTTTTTTTTTTTTTTTTTTTTTTTTTTTTTTTTTTTTTTTTTTTTTGCCTTTTGTCATTTTATGGCCGCGGGTTTATGGCCACACCCGCGGCATGTGGAGGTTCCCAGGCTAGGGGTCTAATCGGAGCTGTGGCCACCGGCCTTCGCCGCAGCCAC